>JAEHOE010000007.1:1200000-1786348 GCA_016858145.1 Edaphochlamys debaryana
TGGCATTGATGCGCCTAGGGAGGAAGAGGGGGAGGGGGGCGACGAGATGGGGAGAGAGGGGAAGGGGGGGGAGAGAGGGAGGAGAAAGCATCGGCAAAACACATTTCCACGACACTCACGTGACTCCTCGGCCCGCCCTGACCCCCCCCCCGACCCGCCCTGACCCTTCCCACGACGGGCAGGCGGCCGTGCCCTGGTGCCCCTGCCCCACCTGTACGGGTCGGGCTCTCGCTGCATGACCGCCGCCAGCTGCAGCGCCGCCCCCGCCGCCAGCAGGCCGGGGTGGTTGGAGATCTGCGGAGCACGGGCAGGGCGGGGAGGGGGGAACGCGAAACGAGGAGCTCAGGCACCTCTCAGGCCCATACCAGGCCCGCACGACGGGCCCACCACAGGCCCACGCCACGGGCCCACGCCGGGCCCACCTGGTGGCACAGGTTCCGCAGCGCCGCCGCCGCGCAGGCCGCCATGGACTGCTGCTCCAGGGAGAGGATGGCGGGGGCGTCGGGGTGGGACACGGCCAGTGGGCCGGGGGCGGGGGCGGGGGTGGCGGGGGTGTCGGCGCCGAGGGAGGGGGAGGCCGCGTCCGCGGGTGTGGGGGTTCCGGCTGGGAGGGGGGTGGCGTGGTCCGCAGCGGCGGGTGGTGGTGTGGCGGTGGAGGCTGCTCCGGGAGAGGAGGGTGCTGCGGGGTTGCCGTCGCCGGCCGGGGTGGCGGAGGGGGAGGCGGAGGGCGAGGCGGAGGGCGAGGCGGAGGGCGAGGCAGAGGGGGAGGGAGGCGCGGGGACCAGGGCGTCCGCGGAGGGTCCGTCCACCAGGTCGGTCCTGGAAAGGCGGCAGGGGTGGGGACGACGCGGAGCGGGCAAGGTTGGGAGGGTTGGCTTGACACCTCCCACCACGCCCCGCCCCACACTCCACCCTCCCTCCACCATCCCTCCACCATCCCCCGCCTCCAGCCCCAGCCCCAGCCCCAGCCCCAGCCCCAGCCCCAGCCCCAGCCCCAGCCCCAGCCCCAGCCCCAGCCCCAGCCCCAGCCCCAGCCCCAGCCCCAGCCCCAGCTCTAACCCCCGCCCCCCCCCACCTGCACAGCTGCACCAGCCTCCGCACCAGGCGCCCCCGGCCCATGACCGTGGGGTGGCACTCGAGGTTGAAGGCCAGCAGGGAGGTCAGCAGCTGCAGCGCGGCGGCCTGCGGGGGGAGGGGGCAGGGTGGGGACATGGGGCATGCGTCCAGTGCAGGAGCCTTCCAGGCCCCGACCAGGAGTAACCACGCGTAACCAGGATTAACCAGGATTAACTAGAACTAACAAAGAGTGACCGGGAGTGACCGGGAGGCAGGCACTCGCCTGCAGGGGTAGTGACGCGCTGCCGGACTGCGCCTCGCGAACCAGGACCTGGGGGGAAAGGGGGCGGGGAGGGGAGGGGGTGAGGGGGAAGGGGTGAAAAGCGGGCATAACGAGAGGACGGGACAAAGCGACACGCCCCTCCTGCCCAGTTACTGATGCAGCCCTGTGCCAGTACACGGCCTGCTCCCTTACCTCGACCCCTGCCTGCCCAGCAAAGCCCCTTACCACCCCTCCCACGCACCCCCGTCTGACACGCACCTGCTCCAAAAGGTCCACCGCCCCCAGGTTGACCAACTGCTGTACGACAATGCGGTTGCGGTACGACATCAGCCGCAGGGCCTCGAAGCCCAGCGGCCGCCGCGCGCACGCCATGCCGTACAGGTGCTTCAGCGCGCCGCTGTCGCACAGCTCCGCCTGGGCTCGGGCAAGGGGCCGGGTAGGGGCAGCAAGGAGGGCGCTTGTGATGGAGAAAGGGGGAGGGCTGGGCCCGCACACCCCACACAGACGCTGCAGCCGGGACCCACTCCGCTCGGCCCCTCATCATCCCGCGAGCGTGCGTGACAGGGCAGCGACGGCGAGGCCCTGCTGTTCACGCTCTCCCCGACCCTCACCAGTCAACCCCCCCGCCCCCATGGAACCCCTGCACCCAGGCCACCTGGCCGCGTCATGCTCCCAGAAGCTGCGCCCCAGTGCCGTGTGCGTCCCGAGACGCCATCCCATTAGGATCCGGATTCCGTCTCCTGCACAAACCCCCTTGTACGGCAACTCGGGCCGCATCAGGGTGCGTGACACACTGCCCTGGACCCCGATCGTCTTAGCGCCGTGGGGCCCGACTTGGGCCCCGCAGAACCCAGGAGGGGCCCGTTATGTCGTACCTGCATCACCCGCACTTGTGGGCTGGCCGCGTCGATGGCGGAGGCTAGCGCGTCACGCACCGCCCGGGCTGCCTCCTCGTCATCGTCTGGGGGTAAAAGGGAGGGCCAGGTGCCACACGCCGTGCGGACTGACTGTGTGGCTGGGAGAAAAGGTTTCGAAGGGGCTGATGCGTTTCAAGGTGGGAAGCGGGCAGTTTGGGGGGGGAGGCACGGGCCTCGGGGGCACGAGGCCCGCGACCCGCCCGGGGGACCGGCGCCACGCGAAGAAGCCCTGGACAGGGTCGCTCTTCTTCGGGGGGCTTCCTCCCGTAAAATTGGAGGCACCAAGAGCTGTACCAACGTTGATGGTGCCCCTGTGGTCTCACGCACCGGCGTTGCGCGGCGTCTCCGCAGGCGAGGCTGCCATGCCGTTGGCCGCCTCGCCCGGCAGGGGCTTCGGCCCCGGCTCCTCTTCAGCCATACGAGGCGCCTAAGGACGTCCTCTTATCTCAAGGGGAAAGGCTTCTAGAATGTTTCTGAGCCTGGCCTGCCCTGGTATTAGGCCAGGCGCTGCAAGCCATGACTGACTGTACGGGTCGCTGTATGTGTGGGTCTGCTGAACAGAAGCCTGCAAAGCAAAGGAGCCAGCGCGGTGCGGCATCTGATGCATGAGCCCGGGTTCTGTCCGTCCACTCCGTTACGCATTTCGGCTAATACCGTGCCAGATCACGACTGTATCCTCGTTTAAGACGTTTGTAAGCTTATCCAACGCACAGTGAGGCGGTCCACTTAGGGGCCATCCGAGCGTTCCGAGCATCCAGCCTAAGAGGCCGCTCCACCCGCGCCCATACCCATGCGGCAAGCCGTAGTCTTGAGGGGTCGATCGGCCCCCTGCACGTTGCCACACGCGTCGAGGAGCGCGCGATGGACTTGCCCGCTGCGCGCGCATGGCCCCACGCGGCAGCGCCTTTCGGTCAAGGCTATTGGCTTTGACTTTGGGGACGGGGAGAGCAGCTCGAGAGGTGGGAGGGGTGGGGAGTGGGGCCGGTTCGCCCCGAATGCGGTGGCGCCCAGCTGAGGGGGGCACGTGGCGGCAGTCTCGACACGCACCACTCCCTCCCCACACGCACCGACAGCAGTGAGGGGCTGTCGCTATGGGAGTTACAGCATTTCTGAGCCGGCATTCACAAGTCCCCTTCTGACCCAGCTTCCTTGTTCCTAAGGGCGTTTCGTCCCCTCCTGCACCCCCTTCACCCCAGCCTCCTCCCTGACCCCCCTTGACCCGTCCCCGTCCTTGATTGCCCTTGCCCCCTCGACCACAACCCACACTCCACGGCCTCCAGCCCCCAACCTTCTCCTACCATCCCTTCTCTCTCCCCCTGTTTATCCCCCCCGCCCCCCGCCGCTCTACCTCTCCATTCGCTCTCAATTGCGCCGAATCCCCCCCACCCCACCCGCACCCCCAGCGGCCCCCGCCAAGCGCTCCACGCAGGTCAAGGCCGTGGGTACCCTGGCGGCCTCGCTGCTGGTGTTCGGGGGCGTAATGAAGGGGTCGGTGGGGGAGGCCTTCCTGGGGGCACTGGCGGCAACGCAGAAGTACCAGGTGGGGGGGAGGGGAATGGCGGGGAGGGGGGGAAGGGGACTGAGACGGAGAGGAGGTGGGGAGGTACGGGAGGGGGATGTGGCACACCTGTGGTGTCACACGGGGCGGGACGGTGGGGGAGAGGCGACGACGGAGGGTTGACGGAGGGACACACGCAGAGTCGGGGTGTGGCGGGGCCTGCAGGATGGTGCTAATGAAGGGAGAGGAAGGGGCGGCCTTGGAGGAAGGGATGACTGACCTGCGGGATTATCCACTCCCCCTGCGTGGCATTCAACTGAGGAGGGGCGACCATTCGCGGTGCTGCTCCTCAAAAACAAGAGGGCGCAGTGGACCCGTGTGCATGGATGCGGAGCGGGCCGGCGAGGCGCCGTCTTGGGCTCTCTGTGGGCTGGGGTCATGCTTGACTCATCCCTTGCCTTGACTCCACCCTTCCTGCCCGCCCCAGGCCGCCGGCAAGGAGGTCCTGGCCGCGTACGGCAGGTTCTACAGCCTGCTGCTGACGGCGGGGTACGACAGCTGGCAGGACTACCTGTTGGACCAGGTGGGCGGCGGCCAGGCGGTTGGCTGGGTGGTTGGGATGGCGGGACACGATGTTCGGTTGGTGGTTGAGGGCAGGCGGCGCCCAGCCCCCACCCCTCCAACCTGCCACCCCTCCATCCCGTCACGCTCCTTTGAAGCGCCTCATGACCCTCTCAGCCTGAGCTTAACAATCCACACCTCCGCTGAAGGTCAAAACCCCTTCTCCCTCTCACCCCTCACCCCTCACCCATCCCGCTCTCCTCTCCCCCTCCCCCAGATCCTGCTGGGGCGGGACAACGCCTTCGCCCGCGCCGCGGCGCAGGGCACGCTGGAGGGCGGCGCGCCCGTGCTGCGTGCTGTGGCGTACGACCTGGACGTACTGCAGGAGCTGTCGCTGGGGCTGGGGCAGGTGGGCGGTTGCGGACCGCAGGGGAAATGCTGCGGACGACGGGGCCGCCTCAGGGGCCTGGGCCGGGTGTCACTACTCCTGAGAGGACGCTGCCGGGGCGGTGTGGCGCTGTGGCACGGTGTGGATGACGTGGCGGGGCGTGGCATAGTGTCGCCGTTTATGGCTGCGTTGTGCCCGGTCGTTACCTGCGCTCCTCGCACGCTCCATCCTCCCCCTTTCCCTCATCTTCCCTCCCCCGCACCCCCCATACCCCCGCACCCCCCATACCCCCACACCCCCCATACCCCCGCACCCCCCATACCCCCGCACCCCCCATACCCCCGCACCCCCCAGGTGGCGGAGCTGGTCTCTGACACGGTCCCCAGCGCGGGGCCCTACTGGACGGAGGCGGGTGCGTACGTGGGGAGCTTGGGGCCGGGGGGCGAGGGAGCAGGGGACCACGGCGATAGGGCCAAAGCTAGGGCCTCTGGACGGACGGCCCCGGTACGGTATGGTACGGTACGGTATGGAAGACTGCGTGATCCCGCTCCGCCCCATCGACCTCGCCCCCCGCCCCAAGTTGGAGCTAGGGCTAGGGGCAGGGGCAGGGCGGCGCGGGGCGGGGCTGAGGGAGGGAGGCGGGGCTGGGTACTGACCTCGCCGGCCCCCCAAACCTCCTGCTCGCGGCCATCACTGGCCCCACAACCTCCCTCCACACACCCCGCCTCCTCTGCTGGCACCCCAACCTCTGCCCTGGGCCCCCCCCCTCCCTCCGCGCCCCCAGCCTCCTCCGTGTCCATCAAGGCGCGCCCCGGCAGCGTCAAGGCGCTGGGGGCGGGCGCGGGCGGGCCCCTGCCCACCGTCACACCCATCGACCCGGCGCAGGTGGGGGGGCCCGAAGGTCTAGGGTTTGGGGGTATTGATGATCGACAACCCACCCACCCCCATATACCGGTCTGTCGGCCCCGTGTGGAGCGGCCCACGGGCCCCCGCTCCAAACCCCCCCTTCAACTTTGCTCCCTCTGCGCCCCCCCATCCCACCCTGCACTCCCCCCGCCGCAGCGCTCCCAGTGCATCCACTCATACCCTTACTGCACCGCACTCAGCTCTGCTGCTTACCCCCGGGTGCCACCAAGCACACACTACTGACCCCCCAGCATTGCCCCTGCTGCTGCCCGCGTCACGTCCCCGCCGCAGCGCTCCCAGTACATCCGCTCTCCGCCCTCGGATGCTGAGCTGGCGGCGTGGCGGGCTGCCATCAGCAACAAGGAGGTGGGGCCGGGCCGAGGGGGGCGGGGTGGGGAAGGGAGATGGGGTCCAACGGGTTGTTCGATTCTGCGCAGGGGTGGAGTTGAGAGCGGTGGGAGGGGGAGTGGCATGGGGACAGGGGGTGCCTGTCAGTGGGGCTCTCCTGCCTCCACCCATCACCCCACCCCCCGCACAGCCAACAAAACTGCCTACAAACCGACCAACCAAACCGCCGCAGGCCTGGAGCGAGGCGGTGCCCCTGCTGACCACCTACTACCACCTCCACGGCTTTGGCATTACCAGCCGCAACCCCACGCTGCGGTGCGTGCGGAGGAATGGGGTTTTGGGGTACACGGCACAGCACGCAGCACTGAAGGGTCGCAACAGAAGGGCGGTTCTGCGATCAACGAGCTGCCCACCAGTACCCCCGTGTCCCACCCGCAGCTGGGTCAAGGGCGCGTTCGAGGCGGGCGCGGACGGCCCCAACACCCACCCACCGTCCACGTGCCATACACACCAGCCCCGTCCAACACCCCCCTCCGCCCCCACTGTCACCCCGCCACCCCACCCGCAGCTGGGTCAAGGGCGCGTTCGAGGAGGGCGCGGACGGCTCCAACCCGGCCTCGCCCCTGCCGCCGCTGCCCGCGCTCGACTCCGTGCGGGCCGCCCTGGAGGCCAACACGCTGGCGCACTGCGCGGGGCGGCCGGCGGAGCACGCGCTGGTGGCGGGGCCCAGCGGCAGCGGCAAGAGCGCGCTGCTGTGGGACTACACGCTCGCCGCGGGTGCGTGTGGGGAGGAGGAGGAAAGGCGGGAAGGGGATGATCGGGTTGGGAAGGAGCTCGGGGGGCGGGAAGGGCGGGGTACCGTGTGAGGGCAAGGGCTGGTAGAGGCCCTGCACCTGTCAGGATCCCCGCACTTACCTCCCCTGCCCCCCCCCCTCAGGCCGCGACAAGGGCCTGCGCCTGGTGGACGTGGGCTCCGAGGGCCCCGCCGCCGTGCTGGAGGCGGCCCGCGGCTGCGGGCGCTACCCCCGGCTGCGCTTCGTCATCGTGGCGGACCACGTGGACTGCCCCGTGCGGGGGGCGGCGGCGGCGGACCTGTCCGCGGGGCTGGGGCGCTGCGGGCCGTCGGGCTGGCCCGAGAACACGCTGCTGGTGGGGAGAGGGGGAGGGAGGGAGGGAGGGAGGGAGGGAGGGGGGGAGGGGGGGCAGGTACAGAGGGGGGAACGTGGGCTGGAGCAAGGGACAGGATGCGGGAACCCGAACAGCGGTTGCACAGCCTTAATTGCTGGGCTCAAGGGTGTGTGAAGGGCTGCTCGCATGAGCCTGGGAGTCTCAGGCGCGGTGATTAGCCGGCCGGCCATAGATACGGAACCGAAAGCCAAGGGTGTGTGTGTTGGCAGAGGTCAGCTGAGTTGGAGTAGTGGAGCACATGATTCGGGGTTATTGGTTATGCGGGGCGGGCAGGCAGGCGGGCCGAAGGGCTGACGAGCGAGGCTGACACAGCTTGTCTCGTACCGGCACGGCCGGCCCCCGCCTCTGCAGTACATGGCGGCCTCCAGTTCGTCCACACTGTCGTACGACGCCGTGACGAGCAAGTTCGGGCTCATCCTGACCACCAAGGAGCTGACGGAGGAGCAGTACGGCGAGACGCTGCGCAAGGCGAGTGGGGGTGCGCACGGGGCCGGGTTCGCAATAGCTTGACCCCAGCTTCTCGGTTCTTGTGCCCCTCGCCCCCTACACGCAGCCCCGGCCCCCACCCGCTCTCTCAACCCATACCCACGCCCCAAACCCCACCCGGCCCGCTGCGCCCCGCCCCCCCAGATCGCCGCCACCGCCGCCGGCTCCGAGGCGGCTGCGGCGCTGAGCGACGAAGACCTGGCGTACGCCGTGGAGTGGGCGCGCAAGCAGGGCGGGGGGCTGAGCGTGCGGGCGGCCTCGCAGTACGTGCGGAGGGCGAGGCAGGGGTGAGGCAGGGGTGAGGCAGGGTGGGACGAGCGCTGGGACCCTAGCCCCTGGCCCCTGGCAAGCGCGGAGCAGCGATGGCACGGGGGGGAGGGCAAGAGGGCGCAGCCAGCCGGACGGGCCTCTCGCACCTTGGTTTGAATCGTGGATCTTGTGAGATCCAGCTGGGATGTCAAGGCTTTTATCGGACCGGACCCGGGCCCGAGACTCGAGATGTCGAGAGGGCCTGTGAGGGCGTTGATGCCTTAGTCAGAGCACCTGGTGTTGGTTTGCGAGGCATGGTTGTGGGGTGCACTCGTACACAGGTCTCGATGCTTGGGTGTGTTGGCAGAGCAGGCAATGCGGGCTGGGCCCAATGGCGAGCACCAGCGGCGAGCGTCGAAGGGGCACGAGGGGGCCGATGCGTGGGCCGTGAGGGCTGTGAGGGCTCGCCTGCGGGGCTGGGCTGTGCGTACAGTGCGCCCGGCTGGGCGGTGGTCAGGGAGACGCGGTTAGCCTTGGTTTGTGCGCGAGGTGCGTTGCAGGGTCGGTTGCTGCGGGCGGGCTGCTGCCCTAACAGCCAACCGCCGCCTCCCCCCGCTGTCACTAGTCTCATCATGCTGTGAGGCACGCGCTCAGCCAGCCTTTGACCCGGCGTCCTGGCGCCAGGATGCCGGGTCAAAGCCTCTCTGAAGTACCGAAGCCCCATCCGGCGTCCTGACGCCACCCCCGGGAGATGCAGGGACACGGTATGGGCGGGGCGGGCGGGGCAGGCTGCTAAGGGCAGTCATAGGGGCAACACAAGAGGGGGAGGGGATCCTGCAGGCGCCCAACGGAAGGGCGAGGGGGAAGAGCGTGTGTGTGTTTGGCCGCCGCGTCCAACCCGCAAGACACCATCTGGGTCGCGGCCTTGACGCTACACACAGCTCACACGCACACGAATTTGCCACCGTGAGAAATGCAGGCCCTCGCGCCGACTGCGTCCACATCAGGGCGATGCCTCGCGCAGCCCGTTAGGCCCCTCTGCCACCGCTTTCGGTCAATTCGAGCGACGACTAGGCTTACTGGGCTGCGGTTATGTGCGTCAAAGCTGGACCGCTGCGGTCCGCCGGCGACCGAGCGCAACGAGCGCGTGGAGCACGCTGGCGCCTGGGACCTAGCTGCGCTGGCCGCTCTAGCCACGTTTGCGTGGCCAGCTGACATGGCGTGGGCCGAGGAGAGCGTCGTCGTGTACAAAGCAGCAGGTGGCGACGAGTTCTTCAAGAACGCCGCGGGTATCGCCTACATCCTGCTAGTCGCGGTCTTCTTGTTCAGGCTCTTCCGCCGGCGAGCGGCAAAGGCCAGGTCGCAGGTTTGTGCGGGGCGGATGGGACATGGGATTGTCGTTGGCTGTGCAGCTGGGGCACCATCAACGACGAGGGCGTGACAATCGACCGCTGGGCCCACGGTGCAGAAAATTGCGGCCCAGGAGAGCACGGGGCCGACCGTCTTTGACACGCTGCGCGAGAAGATTGGGGCCAACAAGCCCTCCAAGGCGACCCCCCTCAACGCCTTCATGTGAGCCCCTGCTGCTTGGCCGCGGGGTACTCTACTCGAGCACGTGTTGGTTCCAAAGGCCTGTCCTGGGTCCCAGCCCGAAAGCCAGGCAGGGGCCCTGCTTTCGGGAGCCCAGCAAGGAAGGGTTGCTCCCAAAACCTGGGCCGAATGCTGGCGGGGCCTGTGCCCACCCTGACCGTCCCCTTTCCACCACCCTTAACACTCTCCATGACCGCCTGACTCCTCACTTCCACCGCCCCACGCAGCGGCTCCGGTCAAGCCCTGGTGCTGGCGTACGGGCTGTGGCTCTTCAGCTCCCACCTGCAGGGCATCGTGGACGCCCAGTCGCTGCCCGAGGCCTACACGGTGAGGGCCGCACCCGGCGCCAGCGGCCGGAGCGAGTGTGAAGCAAAGCGCAATGCTGCGCAGTGCACGGGGCGCCGGAGCGGCCAGGGACTTGGCACCCCGCCACGGACTGCGACTGCTGCGAGCCTGTGACTGGCTCCAGGCCATGGCCCTCTTTCGTGTGGCCCGGGGAATGTGGTTGACCGGGTCATGCGGTTCAGGCTTTGGGGCCTCATACGAGGAAGGAGCCGGGGCGTCTCGGGGTACGGGTTTGCGCACCCGCGCACCCTAACCTCTGCCCACCTTGTGGCTCCCTCCCGCAACCCACCCTGCCCTGCCCTGCCCGGCCCGGCCCTGCTCCTCCTCCGCCTCCCCAGGCCCGCAACGTCACCGTAACGGTGCGCACCATCCTGCTGGGCCTCTGCTACCTGGCCACATTCATCTTCGCGGCCAACGGAGTGGGGCTGGCGGGTGCGTGGCTGGGGGCTGGTGCCTGGGTGACTCTGCGGACCATACGGCTGCGGGGGCCAACCCCGGGGTGCAGCTGGGCCGTAAGGTGGACCGTCCACGGGACACCCTCCCGGCCTCGGGCGGAAGGCTGGCAGGAGAGGGTGGGCAGGTCACGGGACGCATCACACACGCATGCCCCAGGGTGGCCGCCCTTTCTACGCACGGCCGTGGGCGGAAGCCTGAGGGGACCGGCGCTGGCCCGCCTCCTCCTCCGGCCGGTCCCTGACCGCCTCCTCCCCGGTCCCCGCCAACAAACCCCAACCCCACACTCCTTCCTCCGCAGGCCTGTCCTTGCAGCTGCTCTTCTGGCCCGAGTCCCTGGCCGACGACGAGCCGGAGCAGCCCGACCCCTCCACGCGGGGGCCGCAGCTGCCCGCCGTACGCATCACGTCCAGGCCGGGGGACATCCGCGCGGCCTTCACGGTGGCGGAGCAGCTGGGCAGGCAGGAGGCGGCCAAGTCCCTGGCCAGCGCGGATGGAGCGGGGGCTGGGGCTGGGGCGGGGGCTGGGGCGGGGGTGGATGGTGGGTCGAGCGGGAGCGGCAGTGGGGGCTCGGCGTCGCCGTGAGCTGGTGATTGGTGGGGCGCTGGCGAGCGTGGGTGGGGTCTGGGGTGGGGTGGTGGGGAGCGGGGTCGGGCCTGGGCCGGTCGCAGCGGCGACGCGCGGCCGCAGCGGTGCGGGGAGGAAGCAGAGCTCTCCTCGGCGCACCCTCAGATGGCTGCGCCAGCTTTCTTCAGGTCGATTGAGGGCTCTGCGCGAAGGCAACTGGTGCAGGATGGGGGGTGGGTAATGGAGACTGGAGAGGGGACACAGGATTCGAGGATGGAACCTGCAGAATGGGGGTGTCACCAGCAACAGGGAGGCTGAAATGGGGCGGTGCAGTCGAGCTTACATGGGACTTACCGCAGTGGTCTTGAGGGTTCTATGCTCGCAGGGGCCGTGCAGCGTAGTCCGGACGACGAAGGGGGATGCAGTTGAACGCAACTAGGCTGTGCGCAACGCAACAGAAAGAGGGAGAGGCAGAGCGACATGCAAGAACAAGCGACCGCACGGGGGATCCTAGGGATGCGTGAGCCAATGGTTATGCTTGTAACAGCCGGTAGACCGCGCACCGCGGGTGAAGAGACAGGGTTGAGGGTCGGAGCAGGCCGGGTAGCGAACCGGGGCCTGCGTGCAGCAGCGGTCGGGCCATGCGGTGCACTGGCTCCTTGACTGGCTCATCATAACTCATTGCTCTTCGGGCCGGCCCACGGGCTGTGTACGGCAACAGCCCACGCGGGGGACTGAGAAACGGGGATGGAGTTGCGCGGGGCCAGCAAAGTGCAATCCCAGCCTACAACATCTCGGGGGAACTTGCTAACCAGCCGCAGCTTCGTCATGTGCGCGTCAGTACTGCGGCACGCTCAATTATCTGGTCGTGAAGATGCCGCGGCATCAAGGCTCGATCACTTACGGAACTCATCAGCGTGCAGCGCTACGCAGATACTGCCTCAAGCACGACACCGGGCGCAGCCAGGCCTCGAGACAAAGTCAGGCCACACTGCTATCGGCCATCCGGCGGACCTCTCCCCCAGCAGACAGCCTTGTACTTGGACCCTGCTCTCCCTCATTGTAGGTAGCCCACTCTCGACACTAACCCTCAGCACCAATCACACCTCGACCGCTCCGCTGTCGCACTCGGCACGCCCTGCACTTCCTAGCTCCCTCACGTGCGGCGATGCTGGCCAGCACAACCCTCATTGTGCCCCCTGCACGTTGCTCTGAACCACTCCGCTGCCCCACGCTTAGAATCTCAACGCTGCTCACCTGCGCTACCACTCGACACACGGCACACACACAACGCTCCCTCGGCTCAAGCGAGCAGCCACTCACACGCCGCAAATGAGACTCTAACGCCAGACCCGACACACCACACACATGAAGCCCACTTGCCATACACATAATGACACTGAAACTCACTGCTGAGTTCACCACACTGCGCTCACGTCGTGGCTTGCACTCCACGTACCGGTAACTGTAACCCACCGAAGCCAAGAACCCGAGCAGGGCCGCGCCTGAGAGCTCACGCCCCTCACCAGCCGCACAGGCGCCCCGCACCCGCCACTTCGCACACACGGCGGCCCCCACATAAACAGCGCAAGGAGCCCGAACCCATGCACCGGACCGCCCAGCTCACGGCTACGGCTTCTGGCGGCCGCGTGCGACCTTCTTGACACATGACAGACACATTACTATCTTTGATGAGAGGTCACTCACAGAGGAATAAGAGTTTGCTTGATGCGCTGCCCGCTGGTGACCACAGCTGGTGCTTCCAGACCCAGCCAACTCTGCTGGAGCTCTCATACTGCATTCCTTCAGACAGAGGCTATCTACGGTACACATGCGAGGCCAGCAGCCGGCCACGGGGAACCACTGTCCCCGCAGGCGGGTGGCATGCTGAGAGAGCGCCAGGCAGAGGTCTCACAGGACGCACACGGCCACCTCAGTCTGAGAGCCCATGCACGCAACAAGATCTGGTGCGCCCTTTACTTGAGCGGAACGTCGTCATGGAGAATGAACTCGATGCCGATAGCCCCAAGGATCTGCGCGAGGGTCAGGTTTATGGGCCCGCATGTTATGCACTTCGAGTTGTCAGCAGAGCCTCGGTTTCATCCCGCCCCGGAAACCAGCACGTACGCACCTTGATCCACAGGATGAGCAGAGGCGTCATGAAGAGCGATCCGATGATGTTGCTCATAGTGACCATCTCCACGCCACGGCCGTACTGTACGGCGAGTACGAAGCTCATGGCGGCGGCGGGCGACAGCGTCAGCACCGTCAGCGCCGCCACGGCTTGGCCCGTGAGCCCCACGGCCAGGGCGCAGCCAACCATGAGGAACGGCAGTACGGTGATCTTGAGCAGCATCATTACGACAAGCTGTGGCCATACGGCACGTATGACAACGGAAAGGGGCCAAGGGAGAGCAAAGGTCAGCTCGCAAGCGTAGGTGAGCCCGTGCACGGGTGCAGGAAAATTGTCTCGCTGTTGCATGCCAGTCAGGCCCCGTGGAAGCCGCACGGGTCCATGCCGCGAGCACGCCATGGCCGCACCTTAGTCAGCTCGCCCTGGGGGAGCAGCCGCTTGCCGTACATCTGCGAAGACGGCGTGCGAGACAAAACGCGTCAAGGCCGACCCCCCTTTCGCCATATGAGGAAGCATCGACCCTGGACCTCCCCCTCGCGCCACCCTCAACCCCTTCCCCCGTCGGCAGCCCGCGGCTCACCCACGCCCCGTTGCTGAAGAGCGACAGGGGCACCACGAGGCCCACGATCCACTGCAAGACGCGACGGGGGGGAGCGGGGCAGAGTTACAGCAACGTCTCAGACTAGAATCCCAACGCCCCGACGCGCTAGACAGCCGCTGAGTCGCACCACCCCACCGTCCTCGGCACCACAGGCTGTCGCCGCACCCCCTTGCCACCCCCACCCCGCCCCCCGCCCCACCTGCAGCGTCCCCGCCACCCAGCCCAGCTCGGGGCGGTACTGCGGCGCCACGGGGTCCAGGAACACGCGCAGGCCCGAGGCAGAGAGCGCCACGGAGGCGAACAGGGACCAGGTCATGGGGCTCTGGGGGGTGGGGGTGGGCAGTCAAGGTGGCAGTCGTTGAGGATTGGTTGGGGACTAGTTGTGGGTTGGGAGGGTTCGGAGTCTGCGGTCTGGGTGGGGTGTCATGGGCCAGACCCGAACACGCGACCAAGCCCTCAACGCTGCTTCCGGACTCTGCCACCTCGCTCCGGCTCCTGCCTCCTGCCTCGTGGCCCAACACCCCACACCGCGTGCAACCCCGCCTCGCCTTGCCGTGCCCCAACACCCGGTATCAGCCTACAAGCCTGCAACCCCGCCTCGCCTTGCCCAGGATGCCCAGGATGTGCCACAGCTGCGGGTGGCCCCTCACGAAGGCCGCCGCCGCCCCCGCCAGCCCGCCGTGCCGTGCCAGCGCCTGCTGCGTCGCCTCGCGGACCAGCTTCCGGTCAGCTGCCGCCGCCGCCGCCGTACCTCCGCCGCCGGCAGCGTAACCGCCGCTGGTGGGCGCGTCGGCGCCGGCGGCCGCCAGTGTGTCTGGGGAGTCGTGGAGGGAGGTGGATTCGCGGAGCAGGGACGCGGCCCAGCCGTACGCATCCGAGAAGGCGGTGGTGGTGGGCTGCCGGGAGTCGTACAGGCGAGCGCTGCGATCTGGGTCGGGCAGCAGGCGGCGGGCGGCCTCGCCCTGGCAGGGGAAACGTAGGGAAGGGGGATAAGGGCTGCGTGCTTGAGCGAGGATAGCCTGTGCGCGAGGCGAGGGCAGTCAGCTGGCCCTGTCACAGCAACATATGGGAGCCCCAAGCATGACAGGTGGTTGCAGCGTTTTTGTGAGGGTTGTGGCAGGTGCCCTTGCGGCGCTGCCCAACCGTGGTGGTGGCACGCACCTTACGGCCGCTCCGCCGACTGCGGTCCTTCCGGTCGCCGCCTCCGCCTCCGCCACCGCCGGCCCTGACGCCGCCGCCGAGCGTCACGCCCGCCGCCGCCGCCATGAGCAGCACCTCGAGCTCCTGCGCCTCCCGCCGCCGCCGCCGCTCCTCCGCCGCCGCCTCGCGGGCCTGCTGCTGCCGGCGCCGCCCCTCCGCCTCCCCGCCAGAGCGCGGCAGTCCCACGGACCGAGCCCGCAGCTGCGCCGCCGCCGCCGCCACGCCCCCCTGACCGGCATCCCGGACCGGCGGCGACAGGGCCGCCGGGGCCAGGCCTGGCATAGTCGTGGCCAGCGGCCGGCCACGATAGGGCATGATGGGACCACTGGTCCACGCGCGTTCCGCGTCCGGGCCGTCCGACGTGCCGCTGGTGGGGGCGGCTGCGGAGCTGGGCAGCGTGGGGCCGCTGGTGGGGAACGTGACGGCCGAGTCAACGGTCGGCAGCGCGCCGCGTCCGAAGCTGAAGATGGGGGCCGGGGCCGAGTCCGTGCGGTGCCCGAGCAGGGGCGCCGAGGGCGCCGGGGCCGGGGCTGGGTGTGGGTGGGGCGGGGGCTGCGGGGAAGGGGCGGGGGCGGGGGAGCCGGGGGCGTGGAGGTACAGGGGCCCGGACGAGGACGGCGGCACGACGGGCTGACGGCTGAGCGTGATTGCGGTTGGGAGGAGCGGCGGCTCGGCGGTTGAGCCGTTGCCGGTGGCGGTTGCGGTGGTTGTGGTGCCGAGGAGGCGGTTGTCGCCGGCGGCGGCGGCGCTCGAGCCTTCCAGGGCCTCAGGGATGGGTCCCAGTCCCAGGGATGAGCAGGAGGTGGGGGCCGTGGCGGGGGCCGCACCCCAGGAGGGCGGCGGCATGGCTCCCGAAGCCGAGGCCGCGGGCGACAGGTAGGCGGGCGAGCCGGGCGTGCCGGGGGACGGAGCCCGCAGCGGCGACCCGGCAGCGGCGGCGAAAGGCGAGGGGCCAGGCGGCGGCGCCGCCGCGGGGCCGGCGGTGGCCTCGCCGGAGCGTCTGGAGGTGGCGGCGGAGCCTCCCCTGGCCCCGGCTCCGCTGGGCGCGTCGCTGCTGTAGCGGGGTGGGTTGGGCGACAGCGGCGATGGAAGGCTGGGGGCGGTGGCGGTGGCGGTGGCGGCGAGCAGGGCGCGGCGGCGGGCGGGGTCGGCGCTGGCGGCGGCGGCAGTGGCGGCGGCGGCGGCGGAGGTGAAGGTGCGCGCGGCGCGTGCGAGCTGGTCGGCGGTGCCGCCGGAGATGGCGTGCGTCATCGCAAACTCCAGGTCCTGTGGGAACGGGGCCGGGGCCGGGGAGTGGGGCATCAGTAGAGGGTGAGCATTACGGGGTTATTGGGATACCGGTATGGAGCCTGCTTCCTTGTGACGCCAGTGGTCCAATGCCCATGCATCCTGCTGAGTGTCGAGCCTGGTGCAACTTGCTGAAGCCAGCCTGCCAAGGTTTGGACCCCAGAGCTGGTACGGGTAACTGCATGCTCACGGCCCCAGCGCCCACGCGCCTCCGCCCCCGCCACCTCACCTTGTAGCTCGTAGCCAGCCCCGTAGCCGTCGACCGCTTCCTCGCCCCAAGCGCCGCGCTCCCTGCCCGGCTCGCCCCGGCCACCACGCCACCTGCAGCCCCGCCCCCGCCCCCGCCGATCCCCTCCCCACCAGCCCCGCCTCCGCCGGGAGCGGCGGCACCGCCAGCGCGCGTGCTCGCGTCTCCCGCCGACCCCATAGCGACGACGTCCCAGGACATGCCCGGAGGGAGTTGCGCCGACCCTGCCGCGGCGACACGGTCAAACACGGCAGCCAGAAGCGAACCCGCCCGGCTGGCCCCGGCGGCCGTCGTGGTTGCGGCTCCCGTGGCGGCAGTGGTGAGCCCGCCGCCGCCTCCGCCGCCACCGCCGCCGCTGGGGAAGGGCGGCGGAAGGCTCTGCCGCTGCGCCGACGGCGCCCCCCGGCCCCGGAGCGAGAGCGCCGACGACGGCGCCGGCGCCGGCGTCATGGAGGCGGCCGGGGTGGCGGCGGCGGAGGGCGGCGGCGCGGCAGGCCCCAGTGGCGCCGGCCAGCCGGCGGCGGCCGAGGCAGAGAAGGGCGACGCGATGGGCCCCGGCCCCGCAGCGGTCCAGTCGCCGCCGCCGCCAGCACCGTTGGTGACGGCAGCGCTTGCCCCGACCGACGTCGGTAGCGGCTGCGAGGGCGGCTGGTAGGTTCCCTGACGGGAGATGTCGATTGGATGAGCCCTTGCCGCATCCAGGGAGGGCCGCTGAGACTGGGGCTGCGAGGTGCCGCGAGACTCGAACGAAGGCCGCTGGGAGTTGGGCCGTGGGGTAGCCGCCGCGGCCTCGAGGGACGGGCGCAGGGATTGGTGTGGGGAGGACGCGGGGGAGGGGCGCTCGTGACGCCCGGTGGGCGGCCGTTGGGGGTAGGGCAGGGACGGCGCCGAGGACGGCGGCAGCGGCAGCAGCAGCGGCGGGTCGATGCGCGGTCGCGGGTCGGGCGGCACGGTCTGTGGCAGCAGCGGCGGCACAGGCCTGCACAGCGTGCGGACAAAGCGGTGGCGGTTGGGTGCGCAGGGCAGAAGTTTAAGTGGGGAAACGACCTGTGAACCTCCCCCTCCCCCCGTACGTCTTTCACACCCACGGACCCCTCCCTCGTCAGCCCCTCCCCTTCGCTGTCTCCCGACTGCCCTTTCCCTCCCTCCTCTGCCCCTCCCGCTGTCCCGCACCTCTCTCCCCAGGTGGAGCGCTCCACGCCTGCCGGCCCCACGCCGCCTCCGCCCTCCGCAAAGGTCCCGGCACGCGACGGCGGCGTGCCCGTGCCGCCGTGGACCGTGGGCGTGGAGGTTCCACCCGCTGTGGTGGATCGAGCCAACGCCATGGGCCGAAGCTCCACCTCGCCCCCGCTCACGCCACCGGGCCCGCCCCGCGCGCCCAGCTCCGCTCGAGTTGATGCACGCGTCGGTGCTCCCAGGGTCGCACCCGCGCCGTCGGCGTCCGGGGCGGCGGTGGCAGCGGCGGCGGCTGCAGCTGACGCCAGGCCGTAGAAGGAGATCTCGCCGTCATCCCTCCGCTGCGGCGGCTCGGCAAAGACCGATCTGTCCATCTCGGCCCCGGGCAACGGCCCCAGGAGCTCGCCCTCCTCGTCCCCGTTCACACCATCCGGCCCGCTACCCTCGCAACCCCCGGCGGCCTTGGCGTCCGCCTCCGCCGCCGCGGCGGCGGTTGCGGCCGCCTCGATGTCCGCCGCGGCGGTGGCGGCTGCCTCGTCCACGTGCTGCTGCACGGCCCACTTCTCCCACTCGAACGCGACCAGGGAGAAGGGGAAGATGAAGAGAAAGAAGGCGATGCCCTGCGCAAGCAAAGACCACACGAGGAGGGTGGTCGGAGCGCAAGAACACGCACGGGGGAGTTGGGCCCAGGCAGACCAAGCCGTGCTACATGGCGGCCTGGCGGGAGCCTGGCAGGACACACAGAGACTCTTCTGCGGGGCGCACTCGACAGCGGCGATCCCAACCCCAGCCTCCGAGACCCCGCCCGTACAGTGTACGGTGTACGGCACCCACCACCAGGAGGGACAGCACGCCCCATGCGGTGCCCAGTGTGGCGTTGAGCGCCAGCAGCCCCACTATGCCGTAGTTGTCCATCAGCAGCATCTGGGAATTGGGAATTGAAGGGCCGACAGCGAGATCGGGATGAGGCGTCAAGTCACTTCAAGTGCGCTCGGTTGGATAAAGCAACACCGGCAGAGCCACCACCAGCACGTGGCGACGAGGCCCGCCCTCACAGCCTGTTGGCAGCCGAGCACGCCAGTGGGGGCCTCCCGCGACTGGCATCCAGCGCCATCCCTAAGGTCCGTGCCAGTCGCACCCTCGCCTCCCTCCCACCATGTTGACCACCGCCGCCTCCCCCGCGTCCTTGCGAATCCAGCCGTAAAGAACCACGAAAGCCTGCACCCGTCACATCGCGAGCGGGGCAACGGGAGGCAAAACAGGTAAGGTGTTGGTGCTCTGCATGCGACTGGCGGCTGAGTCCACTGCTCGAAAGGCACCGTCCCAGCCGACCCACATCGCCACGAGCCCGGCAAAAAGGCCCGCGGGGCCCCGGGCGTCCTGCATATCCCCGCAAGCCTGCACGGCCGCTGTCAGGCAGCACGCCCCGCACGTTTCCCCGTATCCGTTCATGCTCGCATCGCATCAACCCACATCGCAAGCCTGCACTCGCGCGCCCTGCCTACCTGTGTTATCGTGACCCACAGCTGGAAGGCCGCATACGACCTGGTCGCAAGGGGGGACGCCGCCATTGAGGTCAGAGGCCACAAACTTAAGGCCAGGAGTACAACGAGCCAAACGAGCCTCCCGGGCCTCACAAGGGTCAGCGACTCCTCCCGGCCCCAGCCCTGCGCCTGCTGCCCTCCCCACGCGCCCCCGGCCCTCGATCCCCCCTCACTTCCAAACCTCCAGATCCTGTAGGTCCAGGCGAATGCCCATGAGGTACAGATTGAAGCACGGCATCACCAGCCTGCCGGCAGGGAATGGAGGGGGTAGAGGGGAGTAACGTGCGCCAGGCATTTGGGCGTCGCACAGGTTCCTAGGAGCTGGCGCCAAGCGCCGGCCTATGCTGAAGGGCACAGGCGCACGGGTCCTGCGGGTGACTGACACCAACGTGCTCAAGGCCCGAGGCCATGCGGGAGTACACGCAAGCCAAGGGGCCCGGAGCGTGGGGGCCTGAGCCCTGCTGCCACGCACCAGAGCACCAGCATGTTGGCCTGCGGCAGGAACTTGGCCTGCTCCAGGATGCGGAAGCGGGCGAAGAACCAGCCGATGCCCATGAGCAGCATGACCTGGATGCCTGGGGGAGGACAGGTGGTGAGCGGGGCCGATGGCGGGAAGGCGTGGGCGGGCAGCGTGGGAGGGCGTGGCCCGCGGGCGCACGGCTGTGCCGCCACGCCAGACGCAGCAGGGCCACAGGAAGAGGGCTTCCCCCCAGCAAGACCAGAGCAGTGACACGCTCGTGATAGACTATGTTGGAGAACAGCCGTCCCAGGTGACCGGCGAACGCCTGGCGACGCAGCCGATGGTACCATCCTCGATTGTAGAGGCCCTGTCTCCAGCCCCACGCTTACCAACATTCGTAACGGCCTGATATACCCACATCTGTCCCCGTGCTGCTGGGAAAGAGCGCTTCTAGGGCCTAGCGCCGAACCAGCCGGACTCGCTTATGTTCGCCAGCCTGAATCGCTTGCTATTCATCTAATGCACACGTGTGACGCTCAATCGTTTACACAATAGTTGGACTGCGTCCTGCGCCGGCTGGGGTCGACGACCTTGGCATATGCCCGGGGTCAGACCATTTGCAGCTGTGCGAGCGGACGGTATTCAGTAAATAGAAGCAGCGGATGACAGGGGGCGGGGAAGGGGGGAGGGCGAGAGAGTGGGGCTGGGCACGAGGGTCGACGGATCGCGTACCACCGACAGCTCGTGCCGTCTCGAGCGGCCTGGCGCAATCCCCCCAGCTGCCAGGCCCTTCCCTACCCCATGGCAGACGTCTCCCAGCCAATATTCCTTGTGAGTCAGCTGTGGTCTGAACGGGGAGAGACGCAGGCCCCTGCCCCTGCCCCTGCCCGCCTGCCGCCCTCCCCTCGGACTTCGGCGGACTCAGGCCCTCTCTGGCGGGGGCTGGCTGAGCCCGGCTTAGCTCAGGCAGGCGGAGGCCTAAAGCTGTGCTACACCCCATAGCTGTTTGTATCCGCCAATGAGGCACAAGGTAAGAATAGGACGTGAGGCGGGTGCCCGCCAGCGCCAGGCCAGCATGGAGCGCGGAAGGCACGGAGCGAGCACGCGGAGGGGCGCGGGACGGGGGCCAAAATGCCACCTGCACGCAAGCCGCAACTTGTCCACGGTGGAAGCAGTGTTCAGCATGTACTATGGAAGGAGTTCCCGGCTCGCGACGGCACGCGGCGTGCGGCTGCACCGTGGCGTGCAACATGCGCGATCCCGCTCGGGGTTGTGTGGGGTCGATTTGCTCACCGCGCGACCATAATCCTTGCTGTGAGGCCTAAAAGACGATACTACATCGCTCTCTACCGCCCCGAACAACGTTTCGCGCGGCCTTCCGGCCCCACCGCGCCGCCCTACCTCAGGCCACGGCCGATCTAGTGTGACGATTTACACATTCTGCAATGGGCAACGTCTGGAGTGAGCAGGGAGTCTGCGCGCCGGGAGTTGCGCTGGTCAGGCGCTGCATCAGCGCGCGCGGTTGACCTCGCCGCGCGTTCGCGTCCTCGCAGGTCTTTGTTGTCCGCCAACCGATGATCGCTACGAGCCGCTACTAGGCGACCAGGGCGCCGAGCGGGCTGGGGCGACGGCAGACCCGCACTCGGCGCCCAAACCAGCCGCTGCCGAGCGGGCCCCCAAGCCCGCGAGCGCGGTTGCGCCAGCCCCAGCCCCAGCTCCCGCCCCGGAGCCTGCCGCCGCCTCGGTTGCGGCTGCGGCTCCATCGCCGGCCAAGAGCCCAGCTCCGGCCGCCGCCGCCCCGGCGCCGGCTCCCGCACCCTCACCAGCGCCCCCACCGGCCCCAGCTCCGGCCCCACCGGCCGCCCCCACGGCCTCGGCGCCTTCGCCGTCCCCAGCCGCGCCCCAAGCGCCGCCAGCTCCAGCGGTGCCCGCTGCCCCGCCGCCGCTCCCGCCGGTGGTGCCCCCGCCCTCGAGCGCCTCCTCCTCTAGCGCTAAGTCTCCTCAGCAGCTGCCCCGCACCTCCTCCCCGCAGCACCCCGCCGTTGTGCTGCCACGGACGTCCTCGCCCCAGCACCCGGCCGTGATCCTGGCCCCCGCCGCCACCTCGCCCGCCGCGCCGGAGACCCTCTCCGCCGCCAGCTCCGGCGACGGCGCCGCCGCCGCTGCCGCGGACGCCGCCGCGGGCGCCGCCGCAACGGCGGCGTTCAAGGCGGCGGCAGCGGCGGCCGGCGCGACGGAAGCGGCCAAGGAGGCGACGGCCGCTGTGGCCAAGGCATCGGAGACCGTGAAGGCCCCGGCAGCTGCGCCGGCCTCGGCGCCGGCCCAGGAGGCAGCCCCGGCCAAGACGGAGGCGGCCCCGGCAAAGGCGGCGCCGGCAAAGCCGGAGGTGGCAAAGCCAGCCACCAAGGCTGAGGCAGCTCCCGCTGCAGCGAAGCCCGCTCCGGCAGCCAGCCCCGCACCCACGCCCGCGCCCGCGCCGGCCAAGCCCGCACCCGCAGAGGCGGCGAAGCCAGCGGCCGTGCCGACAGCGCCGGCGCCGGCCACCGCCCACCCGGCGACGGCGGCGGCGCCCGCAGCGGCACCAGTTGCGGCGGCGGCACCGGCCTCCGCTGCAGCGACGGCGCCGGCTTCCGCTCCGGCTGCTGAGGCGGGAGAGGACGGCGATGAGGAGGGGGAGGGCGAGGACGAGCCTCTTGCTGCGAGCGCTGGCAGCGGGACCAGCGGTGCGGGGGCCAAGAAGAGGCGCAACCGGGGGGGCAAGAAGAAGAAGGGCGGTGCGGGTCAGGCGGCCAAGTAAGCGCAGCAACACAGCGCGTTGGTTGCGGCTGGGCCTTATGGGCTTGAGGCAGGGACGGCGGGAGGGCTTGGAGAGGTGACGTAGATTGGGGTTGGGGAAATAGGGGTCGAAGGGCCAGGCAATGGCAGTCAGGGGTTCGCGGGCCAGTTGATGAATGCTCCTGTGGTTTGGGGTCGCTGACAAAAAAAATGATTGCTGGAATGATACCTATGGGCATGCAAAGAGGAGCTCTACCATACTCGTGTCTTCTGGTGATAGCGGCCGTGATGTGCTGGCTGCCGGCTTGGCATGGGTGCTCCAAGCCCCAGCACCTTTCTAGGGTCTTCGTGCTTCTGGGAGACTCGGGGTAGCCTGCTGCGGTGGGTCCTGCAGTTACGCCATAGGGAGAAGCACGTTCGTAATTAGGCTGGTTGAGACGGCTGGGAGAATGGAGACAGGGGTGCAGGAGTGAGTGATGCGCGTAAGTGAGAAGGGCTCGGCCGGTTCACGCAGGTTGGGGAGGCAGGCACAGGCAGGATTGCTCTTCAATCAGTTACTTGTGAGCTGGTGTATGTAACAGCCCTATTGTGTCCTAGCCGAGGGGCAAAGGTTCATGCGCAGGTTGATGGCGGGTTGTGCAAATGGTGGTTGAGCACAGGGTTTATCCCAGGGCCGATCCGCGCATTGTTGGATTGAGCGCCTCGCAAAGTTGCCACGGGCAGGACGGAAACGAATGATCGGTTCCATGTAAGAATGGAACTCCTGATATGGCATTGTGGCTGTCAGCGTGCGGCGTACAAGCAAGGCCAGACCCTCATGCCCGTTCCCAAGGCAAGTGCAAGGGCCCCTTCACAATGCGTTGCGCCACAATCCAACAGCTCAGCGGGGGCCACCTGGGCTCTGCCCTGCGTCCACGCCTCGCAGCGCCCTACCCCAGCCTTTCCCTAGGCCGCTTCTAAAACATGGCTTCACTGTCACCGCCCGTCCCCTTGTACAACTCGTGCACCCAGTCGGGAAGCATCTGACACAGTATTGCGTTCTTGCGCCCCACACCATTGTCAGGGAGTACCGCTGTCCAAACGCTGCCAACGGTACCCACCGAGCCGCTCCCCGACAGTGAACGCGTCTCCCCGGTCAAAACGGGAAGAGGCGGAGCGCCCAACCTGTTGCATTTTTAGCGGCACCCGCCCCCACAACTCCGGCCCTTGGCTCCCTGCTGTCGGACCAGCCTCTGCCGCCTGGCGTCCCGCCGACGCCTCCCCGACTACTCGTCTTCCTCTCCGTGCTGGAACTGGAAGCTCTGCAGGCTGTTCTTGAGCATGGCCGCCTTCTGCTCCTTGGCGCGCCGCATCTCCGCAAGCGTCAGCGGCGTCTTCTCCTGCATCTGCGGCAGGAGGAGGGGGCAGGAGGAGGTGGGCAAGGAGGGATGCGTCAGTACATTGACAAGGCCACGCCCTTCTTCTGATGCACACAACAGAGAGATACCGGCGCACGGTTAGGTAGCCTGCGCAACGTCCGGCCACCCGGCCAGCCTTGTCGGATCCTAACCCCGTTGCACACCCCAGCATTCCTCAGCGCCTCTTATCCAACCCTGCCCCACGGCCCCCACCCCTTTCGCACCTGGATGGTCCGGTACTCGGCCTCCAGCCTGGCCTGCTGCCGCATGCCCTCGAACAGCTTGGCCTCCGCGGCGCGGCTGCCCTCCTGCGCGCGGCCCAGCAGCCGCGACTGCGCCTCCCGCACCGCCGCCGCCAGCGCCTCGGAAAGGTCGATGCCGGACTCGAGCCGCGCCCTGGACGGGGAGGGCAGCAGTCGGGAGGGTGGAGCGAGCAGCTATCGTTGGAGCTGCATCAAGACCGCATGTCGCTGTCCTGCCCTTGCACAGTTCCATTCCGGTCCCATTCGCAGTGATCATCAGAGCCTAGAAGCAGGCAGCTTCGACAGCCTTGCGCCCGCCTCCCCGGTCCCCACCTGTCGGGTGCCGTGGGTTTCATGCCGGTGGCGGCAAACTCCTCCGTGATGGCCCGCCACACCTCGCCCTGCCTGCGGGCCAGAGGGAAAAGATGGGGGCAGGACCGGTGCACAAGGTTTGGACGCTGGCGACCCCAGCGGGACAGCTCTACTCGGTCGGAGCAGTCGAGTGCATGCCAAGGGGGGAAAGCGAGGGTGATTGCGCTGAGTAGTTGGAGAGAGCGAAGGCGTGCACGCACCTGAACTTGGCGTACTTCTCGACGAAGGCCAGGATGGCGTGGTCCTTGGGGTCCAGGTAGGGGCAGGCGTCGAAGCCCAGCAGCTTGAACACGCCGTAGATCTTGGCCAGCACGATCTCGCTGTGCATGTTGTCAAACAGCGTCTGGAAGGAGGGAGAGGGGAAGGGAGGCAAGGAGCGAGGAATGATGGCCGCTGCGGCTGCCGCTGCCCTGGGTGCCTCCGCGAATCCTCATGCATCATGCATGATGTGGTCCCAGCAACTCCTCGCACCCCTGATCCAACAATGGAAGCCAGGGGCGCGTTGCTCACCGACAGCGTCTCCTTCTTGGCTGGGCTCATGTTTCCGTACGCCACGTTCTCGGGTGGCAGCCACTTGGTGCGCTTGTTGAGGCCGGCCAGGGGGCGGCCGGGGTTGGCCAGCAGCCCGTCGTGGCCCGTCATGCCGCGCAGGGAGTCCTCCTCCTGTGGAGGGGTTCCGGTGAGATGAGGGAACCGTGTCAGGGATATGGCAAGAGAGGATGCAGGCGGTAGAAGTGATGGTGGGCGGTGTATGTTCGCAGCTTGTTAGCTTGCTGTGCGGAGCAACGGGCCCGCAAATGCAGCTCCCACCATCCAGATGCTGAGTAGCAGGTGCGCCGCGGACTGCTTGTTGAGGTCGGACTGCCAGTCGTGGAAGAAGGCGTGGCTGCGCGGGTTCTCCAGCAGGTCGGAGATGACGCGCAGCACGATGGGCCTGGCAGGGGTGGGAGGAGCAGGGTGTCAGGTGGCTGTCCACCGGAGCAGCTCATGCAGCTGCGCCACCTACGCAGCCGCTCTTTATCCCCAGTCAGCCCCTCTGGTCGCCGCCTTGCTCAGCTCACGTGTTGGCAGCCCCCCAGCCGCAACCAAAGCCCCTACTTTCCCACCACCACCATCCCGCCCGCTTCTCCCTCCTTCCCTGCCGCCCCACCTGTGCCCCTTGTTCCCCGACTCCAGGTGGTTCAGCAGCAGGTCCATGCCCTGCTCCACAAGGAACCGCGCCGCGCTCTTGCGGTCGGGCACCACGGCGGCCCACACGCAGTCCAGCACGGCCACGGCGTAGGGCGCGGGCAGCAGCGGGTCGAGGCCCTTGAGCTTGGCGACGCACCCGGCCAGCACCGACACGCCGCCGGCCTTGCGCAGGCGCCGCTGGTTCTCCGCGTGGACAGTGCACAGCGCAGTGAGGCACAGGAGCGCGAAGTGGCGAACGGGCTCGGGCTGGGAGCCGTTGCCCTGCGCCATGAGCCGGTCCGCGCCGAACGTGCTGAGGCTGCCCAGGCTGGTGGTCGCGCCCAGCGTGCCGACGTGGTTGCCCAGCGCGCCGCCGCCCCCGCCGCTGCCCACCGAGTCCATGACCACACCAAGCAGCACGGGGATGAGACCCGCGGCGCCGAACGCGTCGCGCGACTCGGGCACAAGCGTGAAGAGGCGGTGCAGGTGCCGCAGCGCGCCCTCCATGTGCATGGGGATGGGGTTGGAGCCCACGAACGTGAGCAGCGTCGTGGGGCCGCCCGCGCGCTCGTACTCGTCCGGGCACAGCGGCGCGAGCGAGTGCAGCCGCGACAGCGCCGCGGAGCGCAGCGTGGAGAGCTGGTCCGGGTTCCAGCGCCGCACGGCGGGATGCGACGCGGCCTCGCCCGGCGACACGTACAGGAGCAGCACGCGCACGAGGCCGCCCTGGTTCGCGAGCTCCAGCACCTCGGGCAGCAGGCAGCCGTGCACCATGGCGCCCCATACCAGCAGCCTCAGCTCCTGGTCCAGGGCATCGGTCGTGAGCGCGTAGCCCGCGACCAGGTCCGATGAAAGGCTCGTAGTGGCGTTGCCTCCGCGGCCGGTGGTGCTCGCCGGCGCGCCCAGCTCAGGGCTGGTCGCGGCCGCGAGGAGCGGCTCGAACGCGCCAGCGTAAGCGGCCGCGGCGCGGAAGTCGGGCGCCTCGAGCAGCAGGTTCATTGCGACCATGACGTCGTTGCGCAGCTCCTTGTCGGCCTTGGAGAAGCCGTTGAGGAGCAGCGTGCGCAGCAGGCCCGTCAGCGCGTCCGCCAGGACCTGCACGACCGGGCTGTCGGGGATGACGTCGTCCTCAGGCTCCGAGGGCTCCACCCTCAGCGGCGCGGGCCCACCGCCAGGCCCCAGGGAGAAGGACGGCTGCTTTGCTGGCGGCGCGCGGCGGTTGGAGGAGATGGACACCTCCCGTGACCGCAGGTCTGGGTCGTCAGCAAACTCCTCGAACTCCTCAAAGCCTGAGGCTGATGAGCGCATGTCCACCGCCCGCTCGTAGGTCGAGGGCGCTGAGGCGGCACCTTCCGGCAGCTGCTGCCAGTCCGCGTCCTCCTCTTGGCTTGCGGACGAGTGCGTGATAGACGCAACCTGGGCCGCTGCCAGGGCGTGCCCGTTGGAGGGTGCGCTGGAGATGACCACGCCGTCCCCTAACCCGCTTGTGCCCACGGAGCCCCGCGACACGCCAGGTGACGCGCCGTCCCCGTTGCCGTGTATGATCCGGCCCTCCGCGTCCACCAGCTGTGAGAAGGACGCCTGCGCCCCCAGCTCCCGCCCCGCGGCCCCGGCCTCGCTCCCTGGCCCCGGGCCGGCTTCCGAGCCGCCTCCGTTGGCTGCGGCCGCAGCCCCCAGCAGCGCAGTGCGCGCAGCGCCCTTGGAGAGCGCATCCAGCGACGGCAGCGGCCGGGACAGGAGGTCCCGGACGTGCGGGGCGTTCTCCACCACGTTCCACAGCAGCTCCACGGCCGCAGGCGTGGTGTCCGCGTGCGGGCCGCGCTGCAGCAGCGCCGCCACGCACTGCAGGACCCCAGCGCGGACCATGCCGTCGGCGTTGTCCGCCTGATAGGACATGGCTAGTAGCGTGCCCGTGAGCGGCCCCGCCAGGGCCCGTGTGGCGGCCAGGGGGTCCACCTTGCCCGCCGAGGGCGTGATGGGCGGGACGCGGTCCGCCAAGAGGGAGCCGGCCAGGGCGGTGACCACGTCCGCGACCACGCCACTCTTGTGGAGCAGGCTGCGTGTGGGCAGCAGCAGGCACGGACGTTGAGGCTCACGGCCAATGGTTGGTGTGCCGAGGCTAAGCTGACTTGAGATGGCCGAACTGGCCCAGCCGCGGTCAGACCTCTAGGGTCGGCCTTCCCAGAGGTCCAGGTCCTTCCCAGGGGTGCAGCCTAGACGCCTGTTAGGCCTTACCTCTGATTGGTGTGGTACTGCCGCTGTGGCCCCTCCGGCTCGTGCAGCTGCTGCGCCTGCAGCTCCAGCGCATTGGGCCGGTTGCCGTATGCATTCGCAAAGGTCGCCAACATCTGTGAAGGCGAGGTGCCAAGCGCATGCGGCAGACTGGTTTTAAGGTGCCGTGCTGTCAGGGGTTTCTTGCAGGAGCCCCCAGCAGGTACTGGCATAACCCGGGTGGCTTCAGGAGATGCAGAACGGGACTACGGGACCTCTCGCAGGTGCAGTAAGTGGCCCACATCAGGGCTTTCCAGCGTACCTGCGCAGCCACGCCCTGCAGGGAGGTGGGCATGTCGGGCGTGCGAAAGATGTCCCCCACAGCACTGAGCACGTTGGTGATGTGGTTCAGCATTTTCATTTCATCCGTGGAAGTCCTCCGGATGAAGGGCTTGGAGAGCGTGCTGCGCGAGGGTGAGATAGGGTTGGCGAGGGGGGCAGGAAGGGGGCGCGGGGCGACTCCCTGAACATGCCCCCAGGCATTCCCCCGCGTGCTCGCTTGTCGTCCGCACCTGACGAGCTCGCAGAGAGGCTCCAAGAAGACTGTGCTGCCCTTCTTGAGCAGCGCCAGCCCGAGCTCCAGCACCTGCTGAACCTTGGGCAGGTCGCGTATCGCGAACCCAGCCGCATTATTCCGGCACAGCCGTCCAATTGCTGCGACATGGCGCTCGTGTAGGTCTGCAGAGTTTGGCCCTGTAAAGAGCAGCACTATTTTGTCGAGCTCTATTCCCGTGCCATCCATGGTCGCACCCTGCCTAAAAATGCTCTGCGTCAGCAGTCCCGGAGGCTAGCCGGGTCGTCTGCGGGGCATTTGCGGAAGTCCCGCTCGGCAATGCTCGATAATCCTTCGGCAGCCCCTTTCCGTTCAAGCCAGGTCTGAGCACGATGTCTACAGAGCTATATGATCGTGGGACTAGAAGCGAGATAGAAACGGGACGAAACTGCCGCTTGGCGCCGAATGGCATCTGCCCGGATTGAGGGCTGTGACAGCTTAGTGGCAACCAAACCTGGCCCGCTCGCCGTCACATCAACACGCTCACCTTGCCATTGAACACCTCCCCCACCCTATGCATCGCGAGAGCACAGTCTAGCTCTGCCGCCCGCGCTCTGGTCTCCCCTTTCGTTTTCGGCTGAACCCTTTGCTGATGCTGAATCTTTGTTGATAACGAAAAATGAACGGCCAGGCGGCTTCCCAGCCAGCCTCCGGGCCCAGCACGTCACAGCAGGCGACGCCGAGCCACACTAGCGCGACCGGAGTCCAGCTCTCAGAAACAAGGGGTAACGGTGAAATCAGTGGCCTCGCAGCAGCCAACGCTGCAACAGGAGGAGGAGCCCCAGCCCAAGGCGATGGGGGCGAGCGCCAGCGTGGTCAGCCCACCGGGTCTTCGGGTCCACCTTTACCTCGGGAGATGTACTCCATACACGGAGAGCAGGTGGGACTGCGCAGCGGGGGCGGCAGAACGTGTGTCGTGCCGCTTGCGTGATGGACCGTGAATTACGGTGCGTGCAGGCTGCCAAGCGGAGAGCCATCGCGGAGCTCATCTTTTTCGCCGGCGTGAACGACCTACGGAGATGTCGCCAAATAGCCATCACGTGGAACATCAAAGTGAGGGCAGCGGCTGGGTTTGGGCGGCAAGGCGTCGCGGCGTCAGGCCCCGTGCGCCAGCCCCGTGTCGCACGTGGCAGCTTCCCGCCTCCCTGCACAGCCTCCTCCTGCCTCGTACCCTGCGCCCACCCCCCCCTGAATACCAGCCCCTATCATCCTAGCCACCGTCTGAAGCTGTCCTGGGGTTGCCGGGTCCTGGGGCTGCAGCACCCAAGGGCAGCTGCCGCCTGCATGTCTGACCTGCTGCTCCCCCGTGCTCACGCAGGTCAAGGAGCCGGCGGTAATGGACTACGACCGGCGGAGTCCACTGTAAGCAGGGGGGACCTGAAACGGGGCGTTTGGGCCCTTCAGAGGCATGCGCAGGCCCGCTCTCCGCACTAGAGGCGCGGGCGCTGGCGGCCGGGGCGGGGTGGGGGTAGGTGGGGCCAACGGGCAGCGGCAGCGTGTCTTGGGGAAGATTCGCTGCTTGCCTTCAGCATATCGAGATTGTAGAGTTCAGGGAACTCACGGCTCCCGGGAGCCCGCTTGGGAGCATTGGTGTCATCAATGCGTGTGGCAGCCCGCAGCCCTGGTCAGCACACCATCCCAGGGTGGGACCTGCACGGTGGGAGTAGCCTGCTTGGAGCTGGGCTGTCGTCTATGGGGAGCTGCAGCGTGTCAGCAGGGCTCAGCCCTGGACAGGAGTGACGGCGCCCCTGGCCTTGCTGCTCTCGAGGCGCGGCGGTGCGCCCCCCAAGCTGCCCGTGATTCAACCCCACGGCCGAGCGAGCCAGCTTCGGCATTCGTCAGACATGGTGCTCCAATCCGCAGCCGCTACTGCCGGAGGGAAGGTATCCTCCCGGCGGTCAGCGCGAGAGCAGGCGTGCCCGCCGTGTCACGGCCCTCCTGGATGGGAGCAGGGGCACAGGGCTTACCCGCTGCCGGACTGCCAGCCGCAACCGGTCGACTGGGCTCTGGGTGCGGGGGGCGCCCAGACCCTGAGCAGCAGGCTCATGCAGGCCATACCAGCCAGCAGTTGCGGCCCGCGCCCAACGCCAGGGGGCCTGGGAGTCAGGCGGCCGAGGCCGCACAGCCCCACGCCCTGCAGTGGGCTGCAGCCCGCCACCACACTGGGTTTGCAAGGGTGGCGCCCGCGGGCCGAGGGTCCTCCGCTAAGCTGCCTGCACCCGGCTGCTTGTGTGAAGGGCTGCTCGCATGAGCCGGGGAGTCGGAGGCGCGATGACTCGCCGGCCAGCTTCAGATACGGAACCGAGGCCCGAGTTCGAAGCCCAACCCATCCCGCTGCTTGTGTGTGGCGGCAGCCACTGCAGCCACCAAGCCGCTGGAGTCGAGCCGCAGTCCGGGGACAGCCCGCCAGACCATGCGCTGCCGTCTCTCGCACCTGCCCCTCACCCTACCCTTCACTTGCCGCTCGCGCCCACCTGCCCTCGGCCCCCATGCCCCCCTCAACCCCGCAGGCACGTGTCGGCCGCGGAGGGCGCGTACAGTGTGGTTGAGTGGCTGGTCATGGAGGGCGCGGACGTGAACGCCATCGACCGGCACGGGCGCACGCCGCTGGAGGAGGCGGCGCGCAACGACCACGGGGAGGTGGTGCGGCTGCTCATCCAGCACGGGGCCTGCGTGTTCGAGGAGAACAAGGTGAGCGGCGTGCGTAAGGGGCTGGCGGGGGCCAGCGGGGGAGGGAGAGGGGGGTGCACGGGAGGTTCGAGTGGGGTAGTCGGGGGCAGCTCAGTGCCGCCAGCACACCGTTGGAGGTTGGAGGTGGGAGGGGGAGAGGCGGAAGGGGCAGAGGTCCTCGTCGGGCAGGGCTGACAGGAGAACAAGCAGGGCAGGTTGAGCCGTCCGCCTAAGCTGGGTCACGACGTACGGAAGGGGTAGAGGCAGAGGGCTATCGTTGGGGTGGACTTGTCCTCCTTGGCCGCCTTGTCCTCACAACGCGCGCTTGTAGAGGTCGGGAGCTTGAGGAGGAGTTGGTGCCACAGCTGGCCACGAGCTTACCTGCACCAGGGGCGGCTGGGACGGAGGAGAGGCGCGCGGGCCTGAGGGAACCCCCGCAGCGGCGGCTAGATGAGGCAGTGGCGGCTACATAGCACACTGGCTGGGTAGGCTTGGGGACACGGCGCATGCCGCCTCAGGGACGGGCCCATGTCAGCACAACGGGGGCGTCGCTCCTGGCGAGGCAGCATTACGGCGTGGCCGCCGTGGGCTATGGCGGGGGCGGCGCACGGCCACACGCTTGGACCAGGGCCTCGTCCGGACGTGCGAAGATGGAGGGGTGGATGGGCAGGTCGTGCGGTAGCCCCCCTGGAGAACCTGGCGAGGTAACGTCCGTGCCAGGGCCTCGTCCGGACGTGCGAAGATGGTGGAGTGGATGGGCAGGTCGTGCGGTAGCCCCCCTGGAGAACCTGGCGAGGTAACGTCCGTGCCAGGGCCTCGTCCGGACGTGCGAAGATGAATGGGCAGGTCGAGTGGGAGCCCGCCTGGAGGACCTGGCGAGCCAATGTCCGTGCCCATGAGCAGCATTAGCGCTGTGGGGTGTTCCCTTCCCGCCATGCATCCTAATGATGAGTAGCGGCAGGCCTAGCCGGACCCACCCACCCACCCCCGCACCTCCGCGCCATGATCATCACCTGAACTTGCTAGACCTGCTCCTTCCACCCCCGTCTCCCTCGCTTACCCTGGTACCTCGTCCCTCTACTCCGCCCCGACCCCCGCCCCCAGCTGGTCTCCCTGGACAAGTCCAAGCTGCGCGGCATCGTGAACACGCGGCGCATCATGATGACGGAGCTGGGCTGGGAGCCCGAGTGGGAGGTGAACCCCAAGGAGCTGCAGCTGGTGGAGCGCATCGGTGGGGCGGGGCGAGGGGCGGGGCGGGAGGGAGGGGGGTTCAGGGGGGGCTCTGGAGCTGGGCGAGGGAGGGCAGAGGCATGTGGAGCGGGGCTGCCGCTGGCGTCCCGTCTCAAGGGGGCCGGCGGGGTATGCGACAGGTATCTGTCCCCATGGCGGGCGGCAGGGGGTAAGCAAGAGGTTCAGCGGCCCTCGCTGGTGCTTACTGCCCAAGAAGTGGGGTCGTCGGGAGGCACTGCCGGAGGCACCGAGCTGTCTGTCAACACGCGTCCCCTCTCCTCCCCTCGTCCCGCCTCTTCCCAGGGTCGGGCGAGTTCGGGGACGTGTACAAGGCCAAGTGGCACGGGTCCTACGTGGCCGCCAAGCTGCTCAAGCGCTCGGACGAGATCGCGATCGGGGATTTCCGCACGGAGATCGCGATCCTGCGCAAGATCCACCACCCCAACTGCACCCAGTTCCTGGGCGCCTGCACCAAGCAGAAGCCGTACATTGTGATCACAGAGCTCATGGCCTGCTCCCTCTCCGACGCCTTCCAGCGCACATTCTACACGCCCAGCACACGGCGGCAGGTGCGGGCGCTGCGGGCTGCGTGGGAGCGGCGGGCAGTTGTGGTGTACAAGAGAAGACGCCGAATGATGGCGAGGGCCTGTTGTTGGCGCACTCTGCCTGCTGCCCACAGGACGCAGCATTGGTCCGCTTGTCCTGATGGGGTTGAGGGGTGGCACACGCGGGCTCCGGCCCAACACCCACAGCGGCTTTGCCCACCACTCGCCACAACACCTGCTTCCCCTCTCACTGCATCTCCTCCTCACCTCCTCCCCCGCTTCCTGCTGGTACCTTTTCCCGCCCCCAGGTGGAGATCGCGCTGGACTTCGCCCGCGGCATGGCGTACCTGCACTCCCGGCGGCAGCCCATCGTGCACCGCGACCTCAAGCCCGCCAACCTCATGATCGCCGGCAACCTGCACGCCGACACGGAGCAGCTCTACCTGGACAGCGGCATCATCAAGGCGAGGCGGGGAGGGAGGGGCGGAGGGGGGGCTTCTTAAGGGAAGCCTTGGGGGCATTGTTCTGTACATGTGCAGCCGAGCCCGCATGTATCGTCCAGCTGTCGTGTGGCGGCCGCCTTGGCGGTTCGCGCTGCTGACGGCTGTATCCCCATGCGTCGTGCGCAGGTGGCGGACTTCGGCCTGAGCAAGTCGCTGGTGCCGGTGGAGCGGCACGGCGGGCTGTCGCTGGACATCAACGTCACCTACAAGCTCACGGGGGAGACGGGCAGCTACCGATACATGGCGCCCGGTGGGGACGGGCGAGGGCGAGGACCGGAGGGCTGGGTGCAGGGCAGGGCCTGGCGGGGGCTGAACGCGCGGAGTGATGGCGTGGAAGGGCTGGGCGGCCTTGCCGCGACAGGGGGTTGGCTAGGGCCGGGCGGGGCTCACCTGGCTGCCCCGGCCTCCCCTTGGTCCCGCAGAGTGCTTCCGGCACGAGCCCTACAACCTCAAGGTCGACGTGTACAGGTGGGTTCGATTGTGGGGGACGTCGTTCCCAGCTAGCACGTGGAGACGGCCCTGTCCGGCTGACAGGGCTCATGCGGCCATGCTCACATGCCAGCAACAGCCTGGCCCCAGAGGTCAAGCCGCCGCCCTCACCACCGCGCGCTGACCTCACATGCCTTGCATTACCTTTGTCCCCTGCCCCGCCCTTCAACTCCTGCGCCCCACATGCACCTGTGTCTCACCTTCCCTCGTCTTCCTTCCTCCCCGTCCAACAGCTTCGCCATGATCATCTTCCAGCTCTTCGAGACCACGCAGCCCTTTGCGGGGCACGACCCGGTGGAGGCGGCGCGTAACGCGGCCATGCTGGGCGCGCGGCCGGGCTTCCCTCCGCGCGGGAAGCTGTCCGAAACCGAGATGGTGAGAGAACGGGCCACACACAGCGGCCGCGCGAAGGGGGTTGCGGGCATGATCCGCATGACTGGCACACATGGGCAGGACTGACACGGCGAAGGCGCCAGGCGGGCTGAGAGGTAGCTAGCGGCATCCGGCAGCGGTCAAGTAAGCCGTTCGAATGGCCTGCAATTGTTACCCCGCCTCCCAAGCCCATTACCGCTGCCGTCGCTTGGCCACCCCCGCTGTCCCCGTCCCCCCGCCAGGCCATGCGGCGGCTGATCGAGGACTGCTGGGCCGCGGACGCTGAGAAGCGGCCCACGTTCGAGGACGTGATCGCTCGCCTGGAGACGCAGCTCGCCAAGCTGCCCAAGCACCAGCACTTCGAGAAGGACGCCGCGTGCACGGGCTGCAACCTGCAGTGAGCGGGCGCGGAGGTGGAGGCGGAGCGCGGGCGTGGAGCGGAGTGGAGTGGAGTGGAGGCGTGGGCGAAGCCGGAGCGCAGCCAGGAGGGCGGGGAAGGAGGGGCTTGCGGCCAGGCTGGGGCATGCCTCGTCATGCAGCCGCCGGTGATTTGGCGCATCCAGGAACAGAGGCTCGTTGTGAGCCGGGCTGGGTCGCCTGGGCGCAAGCTTGGCGCGGGCTACGTGCCTTTAGGGAGAGTGGCCTGGCCGTCGAAGCGGCCATGTGGCGCTGGCAGGCGCAGAGGGCTGGCCTCTGCCTCAGCGCGTCTCGTCGAGCGGCCTGGAGCACAAAACTGGAGCATATCGTAAGTGCTCTAACAGGCAGGCGTTTGGGGCTGCGCTTCCAAGCCTTTCTGGGGGTGTGAGTCTTTCATGAGTACAACTAGGGAGGGGGACAATTCTCTGAGGGCAGTCGCGACACGGTGCACTTGCTCAAAGCTCGATGGACCATAATCATCCCGAATGGGGGACGGTGGGGATGGGAGGATACCCGCATGTTGGGCGCGGTGCGCGATGCGGCGGACATATGCCAGGCTGGTCCTGTGGAGCCGGGGTGGCGGGGGAAGGGACGGGGGCCGGGGTTGCAGGCTTGCGGGTGGGCATATGCCGTGCTGGTGCCTGCGGTGTGCATATGATGTGGTAGGGGGTGGGACGGACCAGGCGGTTCGGTTGGCGGCGGTGCGACATAGTAAGGAAGGATATCGGCTTTGCGGCGCGAGGCCGCTGCAAGCAGCTAACGTAGTAGGCTCAAGCTACAGGCGTGGAGATGCAACCTCTGGGGGCAAAGGTTAGCCAGGCGCGTGCTCGCACGACGCATGCTTAAGGCACCTGCCATGCCGACCGGCTTCAGTGCATGGCCGGACGGCTGCTGTCGATACCGGTATGTGTCCTTTGACCGTGGGTTGCTTCGCACCGTGTGTTATGTCGGTGGTTTGAGAGGTGGTCGCTTGCGTAGCTTTCGAGTGGGCTGGTGCTCGTGGTCCCGTTCCTTCAGCAGAGCTGCTGGCGCCGTCTTGCGGACGCGGGGGTAGACGAGTTGAGGCAGGGGTGCCAACCCTGCGCGGCCCATGCAGAGGGACCCAGCTTGCGTTTAAAGGTGGTGGACTGTGCTTGGCTCCGGTGAAGTGGCACGGATGCGTCGTGCATCTGTGTGGCCCTCCCTCGACTCGGATTTGAGTGTAGTGCAGGCTTTGCTGTCAGCACCGTCTCAAAGCTAGGCCTGACTCTCTCGTGATGGCGCGCTGGGGGCTTGCAAGCAATGATGAGGGCAAGAAGAGGAAGCCGGCCTGGTTGCCAGCTTGTCGGTTCGGCCTCGCAAGGGTCAGCTGTAACCTCCTGCAAGGTTCCAGCCCACCGGCGCGGCTCCCTGCAATCGCATGGCGCGTGGGGCTGACTCACAGCTTATGTGAGCCCTGGGAGCAATCTGCACGCACTTGTGACCCTTGACCCCGCGAGACCTGCAAAAGCCCAGAGCTAGTCTCATGACCCTTCAGGGGAGAGAGGAGAGGGCAGCTGGAGAGAGGCGGGGGCTGCCCGACCAGGGCTGGTGAAGCTCTCCTCGTGGGGCCTCACAGCATGTTCGCCCACCTATTGCGCCTCGGAGTCGCCGACTGGGGCCTCGTGTGCAGACCAACTGAATCAGTCTATAGTAGAGAAGGGGAGTCCGGCCCTGCCCTGTGCCCTGGCCGCCCGGAGCGGGGGACGGGGGGCATAGCCTCTTTACAGTGCACTAGCAACAGGGCTATCTAGCACTACACGGAGCGGTATGCGCAGCAGATGTAGTCGGAGATGCGGCTGAGACACGGTTACGCTAGAGTAACCGGAGCGGGGGAGAAGTGCCACGAAATTGGCTGGGAGCCCGGGCCAGGCCAGCCGAGTCTTGTCGTATCGCACTGGCTCTAGCTGTATGCTGTGGAAAACTTGTTCATTGAATGCAGGCGCGTGGTGTCGGAAGTCGGAAGTTTGGCAGACGCGACCCGCGCGGGATGAGAAGCGCGCCCTCGCAGGTTGGCAGTCCGCGCCACTGGTCTATGCACACCTGCTACAATAAGCCTGTTCCAACAGGTCTTTGGCAAAGATGCTCGCACGCGCCATTCCCAGTCGCCTCGCGCAGCCAAACCGCTGGGCGCGCCCGGCGCTCGCAGCCCGAGGCCTGGTCGCCTCGTTGCGCGGCGGCAAGGCCCCTGAGCAGCCCAGCACGCGCCATGTCGCCGCCAAGGCCAGCGCTGCGCCTCGCGAGGCATCTCGCGCAGAGCAGAGCCTCGACGCGAAGCTCGGCGAGGTCGCTGCGGCCTCGCCTTTCTTCGTCGCGGGCAGCCAGCAGCTGCAGAGGTCCCTTCACCTAACGCTCATTGACAAAGGCAGCTCATCGTCATCCGGAGCCCAAGCGCGGGTCCTGACCATCGGCAAGGATGGCATCGCCAAGGCCGACCTCGAGGCGCTGCTGCAGGTAGGAGGGCTACACGGGTGCAAGCTTGAGAGCTGGTCGTGTGCGGGGGCACCCGCGTGCTGCTTCGGGGCCGCCGGGTCACGTCGGCTCGCAGTTCGGGTTGCTGCCTCGCGTGTCACCGATACCGTTCGCTGCGCACGTGCCCCGGCCTCCCCCCAGGCTGCAGAGCCCGCCCCCTTCGGTCGCGACTCGGAGCTCGTGCTCGACCCCAGCTACCGCAAGGTGCTGCAGATCAAGGCCGGCGCGTTCGGGCTGGACACGGTGCTGCCCACCCCGGAGATGCTCACCGACATTGCCAGCCTGATGCAGCCCAGCGCTCCCCAGGTGTGCGCTGGGACTTGAGGGTCGCTCGCACCCTCACATGAGGACAGCATGGTTTCTTGTGGAGTCGAATGTTACAACGCAGTATCCAATTCACTAGGACTTCCATCCACGCCTCGAGCCACTCCATCCCCGTCTCCACAGATCTTTGCCCAGCTGCACAAGATCAACATCCACGGCCCCGGCGGCATGTTCAAGGCGCACGCCGACACGCCCTCCGGCAACACGCAGTTCGGGTCGCTGGTGGTGACCCTGCCCTCCGCCTTCGAGGGCGGGGAGCTGCTCGTGCAACACGCCGGCCAGACGGCCACACTGCCCCTCGGGGGTGGCGGAGCTGCGGCGGCCGCGGACCAGGCCCCGGCGGGCCCAGAGCAGGCCCAGGCGGGCCCAGACCAGCCCCCGGCGGGCCCGGTGCTCCACTTCGCTGCGTTCTTCAGTGACTGCATCCACGAGGTGCTGCCGGTGACCAGCGGCCACCGGGTCACGCTCACGTACAACCTGCTGGCAGGTGGGGAGCTGTGGTGCAGGGTGGGGACTGGGGAGCTGTGGTGCAGGGCCTTGCGTGCTGCTTCGTTGTCTTATGGGGGCAAGGCCTTGCGTGCTGTCGTTGCTGGTGTGGCTGGCCCCAGGCTGCGTTGGGGGTTCTTGTGGGCTGTGGACTTGGAACCCCGCATGCCGCCCGGCGCTGAGCCAAGCGATGCCCCCCTCCCGCCGGTTCTAGGCGTGCCATTCTGTACTGGGCCAAGCGGTGCCTCTTCCCTCGGCCCTCGCAGTCAGCGCCGCTAAGCAGGGCGGGGACGAGGGCGCCGCCCCCCTGCTGTCCACGGTCCGGCCCCTGGCCGGGGGCGGCCTCCCGCTGGTGTCCCAGCTGCGCACGCTGCTGGGCGATGCGAGCTGGCACCCCGAGGGAACCACAATGGGGTACGTGCTGCAACACAAGTACGCCACGAGCCTGAAGGAGCTGAACGACAGGTGAGGCTGCGCGTGCGAACTAGGACTGCTGGTACCAGGGCAGCTTACAAGTGGGGCGCAGAAGACGGGGACAGGTGTGGATTGACCTTGCCTCACTCCTACCGTCAAGTCCTAACCCTCTTCCTCACCACCCCAGCAGCATCGTCACGGCTCTGTCAGCCCCTACCGCCGCCACCATCTGATAAGCGTCACCCTCAATCTGCTTCCGCCAGGGGGGGGGGTACAAACAAAGTTGCCCGATATCATGCCCCAAAGTCCCCCGACCCCCCGGGACCGACGACCGACCGACCCGTACAGTGTACGACACTGCCGTACAAGGCCTGTACGTACTCCATTCTATGCCATTCGCGTTTCGCTGGACTGCTGGCCGTGTGCTTCATCCATGGGCGCGCACACCACTCCCGGTGGCCCACGTTGGTCGGGTACCATCGACGATGCCACGGACCCCGACCCGTCAATTGACCAACGGCGCTCGGCAACAAAGGGCCGTATCAGCGCTATGCATTGCAAGTATTATGCGTTCTGGGGCGCGGGAGTGGAAGGCGGGCTTCCGGGAGCACCTGCGAGACGCCTTTGGGTGGTCGCGTGTGTGCCCGGGGCCCGGCATGCCGACATGTCCCACCGGTCCCGACTCCCTAACACCGCTGGACGGGTACCAGTGACTTGCCAGCATAAGTTCGTGCCTTGCTGCATGCTCAGGGCGTGTGGTATGATGCTGGGCGCTGCTCTACGCCGCGGTGACAAAGTTCCGCCAGACCGCCACACAGCCTCCCAAAGTCCCCCGACCCCCCCCGACCGACGACCGACCGAGAACTTTGGGCCCCCATAACTTAGCAATAAAACCTCCGTTTTTATTTCTGAAAGTGGATTCGGGATCCTCACGGCAAGCTCTGTTCAGATGAGGCATGATGTATGTCTAGGGAGGACCTACCCCCCCCCTGCTTCCGCAGGATGTTCCCGGGCGTGCTCAAGGGCGGCGACCGCCTGCTCTACGCAGAGCTGAGCCAGGGGCTGGGCCTCAAGGTCCGCGTCGTGCCCATCCACCAGAAGTGAGCCAGGGTGTCTTGTTGGGGGAACCGTACAAGAGGTTTACTTACCAGGAGGCTCCCACGCCGGTTTCCTTGCACAGGATGGTCCAACGTTGATGGGTTGTCATGACCGTTTGACTGACACCTTGCCTGTCCCGCGCATGCCTCTGCGTGCAGTCCGGACGGGGACAGCGACATGCATTGGGACTGGGAGGTGGATCGGATCCGGGACAACATGCGTGACGAAGACGAAGACGAGGAGGGCGAGGAGGGCGAGGAAGATGCGGATGTGGAGGACTCGGCCTTCTTCCAGGAGGCCAGGGCCAAGTTTGAGGCTGAGCGTGAGCTGGTCACGGACTGGTTCGTGGGCCGGGACTTCGCCTACGACGCCGAGGCCCTCGAGTGAGTCAGATATGGTGCAGGGCTGGGCCCGTTGGCTTGCCCCGATTCCCCGGCAGGGGGAAACGGGGCTACGCCCTTGCATTTGCGTCTCAGCGGACACTGCTCGTCCATGCCAGTTCGTAGGTCTAGGACCGCCAGTTAGCGTCCAGGTCCGTGCCCGGTCAGACATGCAGTCCCAGTGCGGCCGACCCAGTGCTGTATCGCAAGCGTCCGCGTATCATTGGCGCATACTAGGATGAGCGTAGAAGCACTGTGCAGAGGAAGAGGTAGAGGTAGAGGTAGGAGGTAGGACAGTTCGGACAGTGACAAGCAGGGCCGTGACACACACGCCCTGGGCTCGCGCGCTCATGTCATAACGATATTCCCTACTGCGCGCAAAATGGGCGCAGGGACGTAGTACTTTGGCGCACATGTCAATGCCCCAAATCAGAGGGGAAGGGAGTCCCGTCGCAATGCGCGCGGGGTGTTGCACACCAACTTGCGTCAAAATGTTGCCCGCTGAAGCCCAAGCCGACCGCGATGTCGTTGCCTAAACTAAGGCGACTCAGACCTGTTGGAAGAGCGATGATCGCTACACTTTACGTCGCAGTCGGTGCGCAGATGTGTGTCACCCCCACGCACGACCATCCCCGGCCCCCTGCCCGGCCTGGGTCACCAAGAAAGGGGGCAAGCCTTGACTGCAGCGCAGCTCAGTGGTTTGCATCAATACTTGGAAGGAGCAAGCATGATGATACTTGGGCAGGACAGGCAAGGCAGTCGAGTCACGTGGGCGGCACACAATCAAGTTTACCACGATCCTCCACGCATCCCCACTTTCCCGCCGTAGCGACCTGTACGAGACCAGGGGCTCAGATGCCTGGAGGGAGCTGGCGCCCTCCTGCTTCAAACCCGCCAAGGAGGTTGCCGGCGTGTGGGTTGGACTAAGGTGCGTCTGGGGCAAGAGCTTTGCCGGGCCAGAACACCAGGCCCTTGGGATGGCGCATCAAAGGTAGGAGGCAGGCAGGGTTCATGACCTGACCCGAGTGCCCCGTCACCCCACCGCCTTAAACCCGACCCCACTCCCCGCCCTCTCTCTGCGCCATGGTTGCTCTTCACGCTTTCAGCGAGCGCGCCGAAGAGCAGGCGATGGTCCGATCGCAGATGAGGATGTTCGGCAACGAGCCAACCGGGGAGACCGTCTACACGAACGTGGCACTGCTGGTGACCCTCCCCGCGGCGGGCACGCCGGAGCGGGAGCGGGCAAAGGCACCGTAAAGGAAGGAAGCACAGATGCGAAGGGCCATGCGGGGGTCAGGAAAGGAGGCTGCTGGTCGGCAAGATGGGAAAGCGGTGGGGACGGGGGAGAGAGAGGGAGGGGGCAGTGGGTTGGACACTGTTGGAGCTCTTGTGACGCCAGCCTTTGCCAGTCCGGCGAGCGCCGGCCTTGGCCGGTGCAGGCAGGGGCCTCGTGTGCAGACCAACTGAATCAGTCTATAGTAGAGAAGGGGAGTCCGGCCCTGCCCTGTGCCCTGGCCGCCCGGAGCGGGGGACGGGGGGCATAGCCTCTTTACAGTGCACTAGCAACAGGGCTATCTAGCACTACACGGAGCGGTATGCGCAGCAGATGTAGTCGGAGATGCGGCTGAGACACGGCTACGCTAGAGTAACCGGAGCGGGGGAGAAGTGCCACGAAATTGGCTGGGAGCCCGGGCCGGGCCAGCCGAGTCTTGTCATATCGCACTGGCTCTACCTGTATGCTGTGGAAAACTTGTTCATTGAATGCAGGCGCGTGGTGTCGGAAGTCGGAAGTTTGGCAGACGCGACCCGCGCGGGATGAGAAGCGCGCCCTCGCAGGTTGGCAGTCCGCGCCACTGGTCTATGCACACCTGCTGCTATAGGCCTGTACCAAGAAGCCATCGCAAAGATGCTCGCACGCGCCATTCCCTCTCGTCTGGTGCAGCCAAACCGCTGGGCGCGCCCGGCGCTCGCAGCCCGAGGCCTGGTCGCCTCGTTGCGCGGCGGCAAGGCCCCTGAGCAGCCCAGCACGCGCCATGTCGCCGCCAAGGCCAGCGCTGCGCCTCGCGAGGCATCTCGCGCAGAGCAGAGCCTCGACGCGAAGCTTGGCCAGGCCGCTGCGGCCGCGCCTTTCTTCGTCGCGGGCAGCCAGCAGTTCCAGCGACCTCTGTCCCTCATACTACACAGCTCCGGCGGTCCTTCCGGAGCCGGAGCTCGGGTCCTGAACATCGGCAAGGATGGCATCGCCAAGGCCGACCTCGAGGCGCTGCTGCAGGTAGGAGGGCTACACGGGTGCAAGCTTGAGAGCTGGTCGTGTGCGGGGGCACCCGCGTGCTGCTTCGGGGCCGCCGGGTCACGTCGGCTGAGTTCGGGTTGCTGCCTCGCGTGTCACCAATACCGCTCCCCGCCCCCGTGGGCCCTGGCCTCCCCCCAGGCTGCAGAGCCCGCCCCCTTCGGTCGCGACTCAGAGCTCGTGCTCGACCCCAGCTACCGCAAGGCGCTGCAGATCAAGGCCGGCGCGTTCGGGCTGGACACGGTGCTGCCCACCCCGGAGATGCTCGCCGACATCGCCAGCCTGATGCAGCCCAGCGCTCCCCAGGTATGCATTACCGTACGACTGTGGGCGCCATCCACATAACCAGTAGCGGTTGTGTTGCCCCGCGTCTTACCCATGAGTGACCCCATGCCTCACCACGCCCCATGTACGCTCCATCCCCGTCTCCACAGATCTTTGCCCAGCTGCACAAGATCAACATCTACGGCCCCGGCGGCATGTTCAAGGCGCACGCCGACACGCCCTCCGGCAACACGCAGTTCGGGTCGCTGGTGGTGACCCTGCCCTCCGCCTTCGAGGGCGGGGAGCTGCTTGTGCAACATGCCGGCCAGACGGCCGCTCTGCCGCTCGGGGGCGGAGGGGCGGCGACCGAGGGCGCGGCTCCGGCGGGCCCAGAGCAGGCCCCGGCGGGCCCGGTGGTCCACTTTGCTGCGTTCTTCAGTGACTGCATCCACGAGGTGCTGCCGGTGACCAGCGGCCACCGGGTCACGCTGACGTACAACCTGCTGGCAGGTGGGGAGCTATTGCGTGCTTTGTCGTTTCGGCTTTTGTGAAGTTATAGGCTTGGCCCTCCGGGTGCTGAGCCAAGCGGTGCCCCTTCCCTTGGCCCTTGCACTCTCCCGCGTACTCCCTCCCTCAACAGTTGGCGCCGCTCAGCAGGGCGGGGATGAGGGCTCGGCCCCGCTGCTGTCCACGGTGCGGCCCCTGGCCGGGGGCGGCCTCCCGCTGGTGTCCCAGCTGCGCACGCTGCTGGGTGACGCGAGCTGGCACCCCGAGGGAACCACCATGGGGTACGTGCTGCAGCACAAGTACGCCACGAGCCTGAGGGAGCTGAACGACAGGTGAGGCTGCGTGTGCGAACTAGGACTGTCAGGGCCTTCTTTCAGCAGATCACAGACTGAGGCGGCGGAGGTTCTGTCCTTATGGGGCCACCCGTGTGCTCGGCCCACCTTCCTTCTTACCTCCTGCCGCCCACAACCCCTCATCACCGCAGGATGTTTCCTGGCGTGCTCAAGGGCGGCGACCGCCTGCTCTACGCAGAGCTGAGCCAGGGGCTGGGCCTCAAGGTCGGCGTCGTGCCCATCCACCAGAAGTGAGTTATGTGTGGTGCTAGACGTGTGAGCTGCCCTGAGGTCGGCACAGCTGGGCCCTCTCCACGGCAGTGCTATGCACAACGCACGGCACTCGTCACAGCCTCTACGTGCACACGTGCTTGCAGCCTTGCTGGCGACAACTGGATGACATGGGACGAGGAGTATGAGAAGGAGAAGGAGGAGAGCGGCGACTACTTCCAGACTCACGAGGAGTTCCTGGAGGACATTGCCCGCTACAAGGGCTGGTTCGTGGGGCTCAACTTCGACGCAGACAGCAAATTCCTGGGGTTAGTGAACCGACAAGCGGCAAGCAAGACCCAGCCCAGCTCGTTCCACCAGCTTCCGTTCCCAGCACGTCGGGCTGTATGTGATCACCAACAGGGGTTATTAGCCGTGCGTGCCCGCTGCGCAGCTCAGCTTCCGTCCACCCTATGACAGGTCTTACTTTGACGGTAGTGAGGATGGCGGCTGGCCAGAATGGGTGGGCGGCAGCCGCATGCGGCCGGCCAAGGAGGCGGCGCCTGTGTGGGTGGGCCTGACGTGAGTAAGGGTGGCAAATGTGGGCAAGCACCGGTTTCCTACCGGTGTTTGTGCTGGGTCAGATGGCGCGCGCTCACTGCCCCCGCCTGTGTCGACGCAGCCCCACCGCCACCCTGCCCTCGTCCGTCACAATCCGGTGCGTGGGTTGGACCGTGGATGCCACTGCTTTGCTTGCGTGCCGCACTGCCGCAGTGGATATCCAGTGGATACCGTCAGGTTACAACCACAAGCTCAAGTGCCTTGCAGCTAGATATATAGCTCAGGCCAGCATGAGGCACATACAGCATGGCCACTGTAGGGCCACGTGCACCCATCCTGCCTCCATTGCCCTGCTGCCCCTGCAGGCCTGGCCAGGAGAACGCCCAGGAGGCCCTGTTCAAGCAGATGCAGCAGGAGGACGAGCACGTCAAGTGAGCCCTACTTTGCATGCTGATGGTTTGGTCATAGCACCGAAGGCATCCTAGCCACGCACCCAAGACCTAACCTACCTTGCTTGCTGTATCACGGTGGCCTTCGGCCCCTTTGCCCCTCTGCTCCCCGTCGGACGCGCAGGAAGAACCTGCCCAAGTCGGCCATGGACAGCGGCAGGATGCGGATGATGGGCAACGAGCCCTCTTTCGAGACGGTCTACTCGAGCGTCGCGTTCCTGGTCGACTTGCCGGCCTGGGGCACCCCGGAGCGGGAGCGGGCCAGGGGGGCGTGAGCAGCCACTCCAGGAGGGAGGGGAAGGCCCCACGGGTAACGGGCAGCAGGAATGTCACACACGAGTAGGGGTAATAGGGGTGCGTGAAGTACAACGACGAAGCGGGGTCCCGCAACGGGAAAGGTGAAGTCGATCGACAGGGTGATGCGGGGGGGTTGAGGCCGACAGGCCTGTGGCGGACCCACGCGGATGAGCAGAGCTGTAGGGCGCCCGCTGCTCGCTCAGGTGTCAGGTCCTGCTGTGCCCAGGCGAGATGAAGGCAGGAGGCAGGGCTTGGGCTAGCTGTTGTTGCTGGCAGTTGCATGTGGGGCGAGACTGGGAAGACTCGCGAGGGCCTTGCTGACTTGCTGCGGGCCATGCCGTCTACGTAATGCCCGACGGGTTGGCATGGCGTGGCCAGGCATGATGGTGTAGGCCTACGGTGCAGCTGCACAGGCGGATGCGCAGGGCTTGTGGAGCGCGGCTTGACACGGGCGTGGAGAGGCGTGGCGGGGGCAAGGGCGTGCAAGCCAGGGGTGCAAGCGGTGCAAGGGCGGGTTATGTCACGACAGCTCTGAACCCCCGGACGGGTCCCGTTTCCAATGCATGCTTATATATATATCAGGTGTCCGCAAAGATGCTCGCACCCGCAATTCCCTCTCGCCTGGCTTTGCGGGCAAACCGCTGGGCGCGACCTGAGCTCGCAGCCCGAGGCCTGGTCGCTTCACGGCACAGCGACAGGGCCCCTGAGCAGCCCAGCACGCGTCATGTCGCTGCCAAGGCTAGCGCTACACCTCGCGAGGCACCTCGCGCGGAACAGGGCCTCGACGCAAAGCTCGGCGACGTCGCTGCGGCCTCGCCCTTCTTCGTTGCGGGCAGCCAGCAGCTGCAGCGGGCCATTCAAGTTGTGCTCATTCACAAGGGTCGCTCGGCGTCTGGCGGGGCCCAAGCTCGGGTCCTGACCATCGGCAAGCATGGCGTTAGCAAGGACGACCTGGAGGCCCTGCTGCAGGTACGATGGCCACCAGGATGGATGCCCACCGATGCCCAGAGCGGTCTCCCGACGGGTTTTGCTGGTTTTGCACGGTCGCGTCTCAGCGTGCCGCTCCCCGCGCGCGTGGCACGGCCTCCACCCAGGCTGCCGAGCCCGCCCCCTTCGGTCGCGACTCGGAGCTCGTGATCGATCCCAGCTACCGCAAGGCGCTGCAGATCAAGGCCGGCGCGTTCGTTCTGGACACGATCCTGCCGACGCCCGAGATGCTCGCCGACATTGCCAGCCTGATGCAGCCCAGCGCTCCCCAGGTGTGCACAAGCGTCATCTCAGATGATATCCATGGCTTCATCACCTTTCTTCTTGGGGTACAGCCTGGGAGTCCCTCTTGACAACCCACTAGGACTGCTCTCACGTCTAAAAAACATACCTTCTCCTTTACCGCAGATCTTTGCCCAGCTGCACAAGATCAACATCTACGGCCCTGGCAGCATGTTCAAGGCGCACGCTGACACGCCCTCCGGCAACTCGCAGTTTGGCTCGCTGGTGGTGACCCTGCCCTCCGTCTTCGAGGGCGGGGAGCTGCTCGTGCAACACACCGGCCAGACGGCCACACTGCCCCTCGGGGGTGGAGGGGCGCCGGCCGCGGACCAGGCCCCGGCGGGCCCAGAGCAGGCCCCGGCCGGCCCGGTGGTCCACTTTGCTGCGTTCTTCAGCGACTGCATCCACGAGGTGCTGCCGGTGACCAGCGGACACCGGGTCACGCTCACGTACAACCTGATGGCAGGTGGGGAGCAGTGGTGCAGGGTGCGTGGGGAGCTATTGCGTGCTTATTGCAAGCGTTACAGGCTCGTGTGGGGTTCTAGGCTTGCCATTCTGTACTGGGCCAAGCGGTGCCCCTTCCCTCGGCCCTCGCAGTCGGCGCCGCTAAGCAGTCCGGCGGCCACGGCTCGGCCCCGCTGCTGTCCACGGTCCGGCCCCTGGCCGGGGGCGGCCTCCCGCTGGTGTCCCAGCTGCGCACGCTGCTGGGCGATGCGAGCTGGCACCCCGAGGGAACCACCATGGGATACGTGCTGCAGCACAAGTACGCCACGAGCCTGCGGGAGCTGAACGACAGGTGGGGCTGTGTGTGCTGGCCAGGGCTGGCAACCTCAAGCAGACTGAAGCGGAGATTTGGGGTCCTTTATTTGGGGGCTTCTCGTGAGCTCGGTCCACATTCCGTCTTACCTCCTGCCGCCCGCAACCCGTCGTCACCGCAGGATGTTCCCGGGCGTGCTCAAGGGCGGCGACCGCCTGCTCTACGCAGAGCTGAGCCAGGGGCTGGGGCTCAAGGTCCGCGTCGTGCCCATCCACCAGAAGTGAGCCAGGGGTTGGTGCCTACCGCCTAGCCTATGCTGAGTAGCGCATGGGGCAGGCTTGTGTACCCAACGTGTACCCAACGCACGTGTGAGCTGACACTGTTTAGCCCTGTTCTGTGCTCATGGTCCCTGGCATGCCCGACTGCCCGTCCCACAACCTCTGCATATGCGATGCCCAAAGCTTGTCCGGGGACGGCAAACTGCACTGGTCTGAGTGGGATGAGAAGTGGAATGAGGAGCACGGCGAGCCCGTGAGGACGCACGAGGACTTCCTGGCCGACGTAGCCCGCTTCAAGGGCTGGTTCGTGGGGCACAGCTTCGACGCAGACCGATGCTTTCTCGAGTGAGTCGTGTAGCATCGACGCCCCTGCTACCAGTACTTCCAGCCTGCCACTCCAGCCCCCGCCCGCCCGGCCCCTCTCGACGCCCCATGCCGCCGGCCTTGTGCTGCTCTATCTAAAAGTTGTTGACCTTTTGCCCACAGGAGTTACTTCGATGGGCGTGACGATGGTGGCTGGCCGCACTGGGTGGGCGGCTCGGGTGCTGTTATGATGCGGCCCGCTAAGGACGTGGCGTCTGTGTGGGTGGGCCTGACGTGAGTAAGGTCGGGGGTGCAACGCATGCTGCGGGTTTGGAAGAGGCACGCCTTGACTGCCGCTTGGCCTTGCGTTGTGCAGGCCAACTTTGACTCGGCCGTCCTCGGTGTCCTACAGGTCCGGTTGGCTTTCGGCTTGCTGGCCGCACGTCTTGCGCTTGCTTGCGCGGGTCACAACCGCCCGTAAAATCCCATACCGGAACCCGCACTCATCATGCCGGTTTGCTTCTCCTGCCGCAGAGACGGCTGGGAGAGCGCTATGGTGGAGGTGGAGGAGAACCGGAAGGAGCGCAAGGAGGTCGTGTAAGCAACTGACTGACGATGCCAGTCCCTGGACACCGCGTGTGCGCCGCCTCGCTAAAGCGCCTGCTATACCTCGCATGGCGCATGCAGCTCTGCACGCCCCTCCCGTCCCTACCTGTCTGCCCCCTGACTCTCTATCCCCTACTACAACCATTCCCTATCCCTGTCCCCCACCACGCGCCCTGGCACTTGTAGAAAGAGCCTGCCCAAGTCAGCCATGGCCATTAACCAGAGGCGGTGGATGGGCAACGAGCCCTCTTTCGAGACGGTCTACTCGAGCGTCGCGTACCTGGTCAAGTTGCCCGCCTGGGGCACGCCGGAGCGGGAGCGGGCCAGGGGGGCGTGAGGAAGCAAGGAGCGAGGGAGGCGGAGGGCCACAAGGTTGGCGAGCAGTAAGATAAGGAATGAAAAGTGCTCTGCACTTGGTGGTAGGGGCAGCATTGAGCAGAGCGGGCGGGGCACATGAAGCGCCCGCTGCTCAGGTCTACAGGTGTCAGAACCAGCTGCTGCCCAGGCGAGGTGAAGGCAGGCGGGACTTGGGCTGTCACTGCCAGCATTCGCTTGTAGTGAGGGACTTAAGCGGGTAAGCGGGTGAAGAGGTTCACGCATGTGGCAGCGCTGGCGTGGCGGCTAGGCGTGATGGTATCCCCACACCTACGGTGGACATTGGGTTGTTGTTACTGGCAGCAGTAGCATGTGGGGCGAGACTGGGAAGGCTCGGGCGGGAGAGCTTTGCTGACTTGCTGCGGGCCATGCCGCCGTCTACGTACTACGGTACTACCCGGCGGGATGGCATGGCGTGGCTAGGCATGGTGGTATCAGGGGGGGGGCAGGAAGTGTAAAAATATACACCACGCTTTCACTTTGGAGAGCTCGACAAGAGGAGCCCAAATCCGCCTTCAGAATGAAAATCGAGATTGTAGAAATAAAGTTATGAGCCCTCAAAGTTGGGGGGGGGAGGGGGGGGGAGGGGGGTCCCGAACTTTTGTACAGCTCCCGTCCGAACTTTTGTCACAGCGGTCAGACGCAGCCCAAGGGCCCTTTCCTTGCGTAAACGTGTGGTATCAAGCAGAGGCTGAACCGTGGGTGTGCCTGAGCACCACAGACCACAGGGATGGTGGTCGAAGGGTGGCTGCGGGTGCCACATGTCGGCATGTCCGCGCGTGGGACACGTAACGACCGGCACTGCCACCGCTGCTAGGCGTCCGGGTGTACTATTATGACCGTAGCTCGTCATATAGGAGGCCTAGGGCATGATTAGCGCGGATGCAAGGTACCGGAGAGTGGTCCATGGACGCGGGGATGGTCAATGGACAGGACCCAAGCCTCATCGACGCTTCCGGTTAACGCGAAAGGCAGTAGCGCACACGAAGCGCGGCCATTTGGCACAAAAGTCGAGGGAAATGGGTTACATTATGGCCATGTACGGCAGTGTGTGCAGTGTACGGCAAGGGGGGGGGTGGGGGGGTCGGGGGGGTCGGAACTTTTGTGGGGTGGTGTATGGAACTAATGTTTTTACCCCCCCCTGGTGGTATAGGCCTACGGTGCAGCTGCACTGGCGGATGCTCAGGGCTTGTGGAACGCGGCTTGACAAGGGCGTGGAGAGGCGTGGCGGGGGCAAGGGCGTGCAAGGGCGGGGTTATGTCACGACAGCTCTGAACACCCGCGTCCCCCGGACGGGTCCCGTTTCCAAGGCATGTTTATTAAATGTATCAGGTGTCCGTAAAGATGCTCGCACCCGCAATTCCCTCTCGACTGGCTTCGCGGGCAAACCGCTGGGCGCGACCTGCGCTCGCAGCCCGAGGCCTGGTCGCCTCACGACACAGCGACAGCGCCCCTGAGCAGCCCAGCACGCGTCATGTCGCTGCCAAGGCTAGCGCTACACCTCGCGAGGCACCTCGCGCGGAACAGGGCCTCGACGCAAAGCTCGGCGACGTCGCTGCGGCCTCGCCCTTCTTCGTTGCGGGCAGCCAGCAGCTGCAGCGGGCCATTCAAGTTGTGCTCATCGCGGGTCGCGAGCGGGCGTCTGGTGGGGCCCAAGCGCACGTCCTGACCATCGGCAAGGATGGCGTTAGCAAGGACGACCTGGAGGCCCTGCTGCAGGTACGATGGCCACCAGGATGGATGCCCACCGATGCCCAGAGCGGTCTCCCGACGGGTTTTGCTGGTTTTGCACGGTCGCGTCTCAGCGTGCCGCTCCCCGCGCGCGTGGCCGGCCTGCACCCAGGCTGCCGAGCCCGCCCCCTTCGGTCGCGACTCGGAGCTCGTGATCGATCCCAGCTACCGCAAGGCGCTGCAGATCAAGGCCGGCGCGTTCGTTCTGGACACGATCCTGCCCACTCGCGAGATGCTTGCCGACATTGCCAGCCTGATGCAGCCCAGCGCTCCCCAGGTGTGCACAAGCGTCATCTCAGATGATATCCATGGCTTCATCACCTTTCTTCTTGGGGTACAGCCTGGGAGTCCCTCTTGACAACCCAGTACCCGCAGTATCCAACTCACTAGGACTTCCCTCCACGCCTCGTGCCACTCCATCCCCGTCTCTACAGATCTTTGCCCAGCTGCACAAGATAAACATCTACGGCCCCGGCGGCATGTTCAAGGCGCACGCCGACACGCCCTACGGCAACTCGCAGTTTGGCTCGCTGGTGGTGACCCTGCCCTCCGTCTTCGAGGGCGGGGAGCTGCTCGTGCAACACACCGGCCAGACGGCCACACTGCCCCTCGGGGGTGGAGGGGCGCCGGCCGCGGACCAGGCCCCGGCGGGCCCAGAGCAGGCCCCGGCCGGCCCGGTGGTCCACTTTGCTGCGTTCTTCAGCGACTGCATCCACGAGGTGCTGCCGGTGACCAGCGGCCACCGGGTCACGCTCACGTACAACCTGCTGGCAGGTGGATGGGGAGCTATGGGGGCAAGGCCTTGCGTGCTGTCATGTTGTGGCTGGCCCCAGGCTGCGTTGGGGGTTCTTGTGGGCTGTGGACTTGGAACAGGGCCTGTGGGGAGCTGTGACAGGGCCTTGCGTACTGCTTCGTTGTCTTTGGTGACTGGTGCCTGCCTGTAATGGCTGCCTATCTAAGCTCTAACCCGCGCTCTCCCTTCATAAAGTCGGCGCCGCTCAGCGGTCCGGCGGCCACGGCTCGGCCCCGCTGCTGTCCACGGTCCGGCCCCTGGCCGGGGGCGGCCTGCCGCTGGTGTCCCAGCTGCGCACGCTGCTGGGCGATGCGAGCTGGCACCCCGAGGGAACCACCATGGGATACGTGCTGCAGCACAAGTACGCCACGAGCCTATGGGAGCTGAACGACAGGTGAGGGTGCATGTGCCAGGACCGCCAGGGCCTTCCTTCATTCAGAGCTCAGGCTGCCGTGAGGCGGCGGAGGTTCTGTCCCTATGGGGCCACCCGTGTGCTCGGCCCACCTTCCTCCTGCCGCCCGCAACCCGTCACCGCAGGATGTTCCCTGGCGTGCTCAAGGGCGGCGACCGCCTGCTCTACGCAGAGCTAAGCCAGGGGCTGGGGCTCAAGGTCCGCGTCGTGCCCATCCACCAGAAGTGAGCCAGGGTGTCGTGCCCATCCACCAGAAGTGAGCCAGGGGGTGATGCCTAGCCTAAGCTGAGAGCGTAGTGCAGGGGGCAGGCATGTGTACCCAACGTGTACCCAACGCACGTGGGAGCTGACACAGTTGAGCCCTGTTCTGTGCTCACGGCGCCTGGCATGCCCGACTGCCCGTCCCACAACCTCTACATATGCGATGCCCAAAGCTTGGACGGGGACGGCGGTCTGTACTGGTCTGAGTGGGAGGAGAAATGGAATGCGGAGAACGGCGAGCCCGTGAGGACGCACGAGGAGTTCCTGGCGGACGTAGCCCGCTTCAAGGGCTGGTTCGTGGGGCACAGCTTCGAGTCAGACCAAGAGTTCCTTGAGTGAGTCTTGTAGCATCGACGCCCCTGCTTCCAGTACTTCCAGCCTGCCACTCCAGCCCCCGCCCGCCCGGCCCCTCTCGACGCCCCATGCCACCGCCCTTGTGCTGCCCTATCTAAACGTTGTTGACCTTTTGCCCACAGGAGTTACTTCGATGGGCGTGGCGATGGTGGCTGGCCGCACTGGGTGGGCGACTCGGGCGCTGAGCTGATGCGCCCCGCTATGCGGCCCGCTAAGGAGGTGGCGTCTGTGTGGGTGGGCCTGACGTGAGTGACGGAGGTCGGGGGGGCAACGCATGCTGCGGGTTTGGAAGAGGCACGCCTTGACTGCCGCTTGGTCTTGCGTTTTGCAGGCCAACTTTGACTCGTCCGTCCTCGGTGTCTTACAGGTCCAGTTGGCTTTCGGCTTGCTGGCCGCACGTCTTGCGCTTCCTTGCCCGGGTCACAACCATCCTGCTCGTGACCCCGTTACCGGAACCCGCACTCATTACAGGTATTGCCTGTTTGCTTCGCCTGCCGCAGACGCCGCTACGAGAGCGATGTGGAGGAGGACGACTGGGAGGAGCGCGAGGATAACGTGTGAGCAAGTGATTGACGATGCCAGTCCATGGATACCGCGTGTGTGCCGCCTCTTCGAAGCGCCTGCTATACCCCGCATGGCGCATGCAGCTCTGCACGCCCCTCCCGTCCCTACCCGTCTGCCCCCTCAACCTCTAACCCCTACCTACCCCCATTCCCTATCCCGCTCCCCACCACGCGCCCTGGCACGTGGAGAGATAGCCTCCCCAAGTCAGCCATGGCCATCAACCAGAGCCGGTGGTCTGGCAACGAGCCCTCTTTCGAGACGGTCTACTCGAGCGTGGCTTTCCTGGTCAAGTTGCCCGCCTGGGGCACGCCGGAGCGGGAGCGGGCTAAGGGGGCGTGAGGAACCAAGGAGGGAGGCGGAGGGCCCACACGGTTGCTTGGGGAGCAGTAAGATAAGGAATGAAGAGTACTATGCACTTGGTGGTAGGGGCAGCATTGAATGATGATCGACGAAGGACGGATGACGACACGGGCGGGAGGAGATAGGCCGAGCGGCCTGCGGAGCAGAGCTGTGGGGCACCCGCTCCTCAGGTGTGAGGTCCAGCTGCTGCCCAGGCGAGGTGAAGGCACGCGGGGCTTGGGCTGTCACTGCCAGTATTCGCTTGTAGTGAGAGACTTAAGCGGGTAAGCGGGTGAAGAGGTTCACGCATGTGGCAGCGCTGGCGTGGCTAGGCATGATGGTATCCCCACACCTACGGTGCGGCTGCACCGGCGGATGTGCAGACTTGAAGCTGGTGGGCGTGATCTTCGAAGGGCAGGCGCGGGGTATGTTGTTGATGTTACACGGACATTGGAAACAGCCGTGAACTTCCATGGGCCGTGGGCCCATGGGAATGTGCGGGGTATCGCCATGGCGGCGGGGGTCGCCGCGTGTGTGCGGGTTATGTCACGGCAGCTCTTGAAACCCCAATCCCCGTGTCCTGAATTGGTAGGCCTTGGCGCTTCAGCGAAACTCGGAGCGCTCCAGCTCAAAACGTGTGCCGATCGGGACCGACCGGCCTGGCCCCAACTGCTTGGACGCGCCGTGCAGCCCCATTCCTATTTCAACAAGCAGTGAGCAAAACTCTTCTCGATCAGCATAGCACATAGACCCCGCACGCAACGACGCTTTGCCTTTTGCCGAGCCCTGTGTGTCAGTCCACCTCACCGGCACCAGCGCAACAGCACTTCAGGCAAATTTGCGAAGCTTGAGGTTTCTGCAGCCTTAGCTTTGCGGGGCTCTTCTCGCTGCGCCATCGAGCCTTAGGCCAGGATTCGCATCCCCAACACTTCAACAGAGAGACACGGAGAACAGCACTGCATCACTGGCGTAGACCAATCCTAAGGGCTCGCGTGGCGGGGCCCGGCGGCATGTCCATGCCCGGCGTTCTGCGTTCTGTTCGAACACTCCGAGGCGCCCTGTAGCTCCACGCTGAAGCTGGTCGTGAATTGCAGCGCTGTGAGCAGGGCCGGGATAAGGACAGCGGTTCAGCGTCCTGAGTCCTGGCTGATGGTCCTGGCCGCCCCGCTCGGCCATACCGGCCCCTCGCCCACACCCCTTCGCGCCCTCACCCTTGCTGTGCAGGCGCTGACGGTAGCCCCGGCGTTCCCCCTGGCGCATCCTAGCATGGCAGCTCGCTGCCCGCAGCCGCGCTGCCAGCCGCTCCGGCCATCCTTGTCGGCATGAGCCCCGGCCCGAGCCTGGCTCCCAAAGGGCCGGGCGGCATCGGCAGCGCCAGCTACGGCCGACTCAGCGTCTCTCTCAATGCTCCCCCGCTAGAGCTCCCCGACTCACCCCGCTCCGATCACAGCGGGGAGCCTGGGCCTGGGCCTGGGCCCGGGCCCGGGCCCCAGCCTGCCGCCAACTCCGGCACCCTAGGTGGCGGCACGGGCAAAGTCTGGGCCGCGCCAATCCCCACGCCCCACTCCAACGCCTCCGCAAGCGGCGGGGCGGGTGACGGGGGCAAGCAATGGGCGGCTTCCGCAGGCCAGACGCCGCACCCACACGCCAACGGCGCGCAGCCGCGGCCGTGGGAATCCGCAGGGCACACGCCCCACCCCGCCAAGGCGGCTGGGCGGCCGGCCAAGCCCTGGGAGGCGCAGCCCGTGGAAAGGGATGCCACCGACGGGAAGCGGCAGGAGCCGCCCGATCCCGACGCTCCCGAGAAGAAGGAGGTGTTCCGCTACAGGTGCGTGCGTGGGGGGTGCGAGGGTGCACGGGTGTGCGTGATTCGTGATGAGGTGACGGGGCGTGTGTCCTGGGGTTACCTTGTTTGGGCCATGCGTGTGAGGCGTGCGGGGGTGTGGCCAGGGCTGGGGCTGGGGCTGGCAGGGCACCGGTTGCGCCGGCTGCAAGCTGTCGCCCCGAATGTCCTCACAAGCAGACTCCTCTCTCGCTCCCACGCCTTGCAGGCAGCACCGGCCTGTGGATTCTGACGATGAAGAGGAAGCACCTGGCGGGGGCGTGCGCGCGCTCTTGGCCTCGCTCTTTTGCCTGCCGCACGTCAAGATCAAGCGGATCGTGGAGCGACAGGACAGCGTTGTCAGCACCGACTACGGTGCGTCGACCAAGACGACGCGGGGAACCGGGGAAGCCGCGTGGCCGGGCTATGGGTATCGAAGGCGGCAGCGCAGGCTTTCAGAGGCGTTGCCAGGTTTGGAAGAGCAGCGCTGTCAGTGTGGCGCTTAAAGAAGTGCCAGTGTGGGGTGCGGTGGCCGGGGGCTAAAGCGCTGAGCTCAGACGTGAGTGTGACGAACTTGACCCCTGCCCCTGCAGTCGAGGAGTGGCAGAAGGCGCAGGACGCGGACGCCTCGGCGCGGCCCATCCTCAAGAAGGAGGGGACCACCGGCTGTGAGCGGGGGCAGCGTGCGTGGGGCGGGGCGGGCCGGGCTGCTCACTCCTCACACGCGCGGTCTCGGGGTCCGGGGACGGGGGCAGGGGCCGGCTGGGAGAAAGCTCTGTGCAGCCAGCCTCGGCTACGCAAGTTGCCTGCGCGCAGAAGCATGACGGGACTGCGGCGTTGCGGCTGGGAGTTATGCCGGATAGTTGCTCGCTGGGTGGCCAGGGTTGGGGCACTGCTGGCAAAGAGTGGCTAGAAGAGGTTTGGGGGATGGCTGGTTCGCGGCCTGCATCAGCCGTGGAGACCTGCGGCTAGGGCTGCCGGCTAGGAGGGCAGCCAGACTCTGGCGGCCAGTGTGGAGCCGGTCTAGGACACGGCCGTATGCGTGGTGCCAGTTTCTGACTCAGCTTTGTGCGGCCCGCGCCCTTGTGTTGTGGCCCACCCGCAGTCGAGCTGGCAGCCGGGTCCGAAGGGGCAGGAGCAGGGCCGGCGGGCGCGTTGCCCGCCCGGGCCAGCTCCTCCCTGGCGCCGAGCGGGTCCCTCGCCGCCTCCAACGCCACGGCCACAGCCGTAGCCACCATCACAGCCATGGCTAACGCATCGCCCTTCAACTCTGGCGGCGCGGGCGGCTCTCCAGGCGGCGGCCCGGCCGGGGCCTCAGGGCTCCTGGGCGCACCCGGCGCCCCTCTGCAGCCCCCAGAGCCGGGGAACACAGTGTACCTAGCCGCGCCACCGCCCGGGTCAACCGAGCTACCGCAGGTGAGCACCTTTTGCGTGTACGGATCACGAGCGGAAACAGAGCGCCGAAGCAGAGAGCCCGGCCATTCGCCACAACCCTCTCCGCACGGGCTGTAGGCTCTTGACCCCGTCCTCGTCTTTGCCGCCTGGGCCCAAATACCCAGCCCAGCGCCCGCCCAAACCGCTCTCTTCATCTCGCCCCACACGCCCGCGCGTAACAGGTCGTTTCCGGCCTGCCGCTGCCCGTGACGCCGTCGCTGACCTCCCCGAGCCAGGTGCAGTGGCACCTGGACCTGGTGACAGAGGTGGTGCCACCCCTGGAGTCCTCCTGCACCGGCGACCTCTCCGCCCGCGGCAGCCCCGCGCCAGGCGGCCTGGCGGCTTCGGCGCAGGCAGGGCAGTCCCAGTCGGCGCAGCTACAAGCGCAGCTGCAGGCCTCGGGCGGGCAGCTGCTGGAGAGCGTGCTGGCGGAGCATAACCGCCTGACGGGCGGGGCAGGGAGTGGGAGCTTGAGCGGGGGCGGGGGCGGGGGTGGGGGCGGGGGCCCGTCCACGCACGGGGGCGCGGGCGGCGTGTCGGTGCACGGCGGGGGAGCGTCGGCGTACGGCCACAGCCGGCCGCAGAGCAAACGCAGCGTGCGGTGGAACTGAGGTGGCCGCCTGGGCTGGTGGTTGCGGGGGGGGGGGTTGTGAGGTATGGTTTGGGGCTTGTGATGATCTGTGCTCGGGTAACGGGGAGGGATGTGCGGGGGGGGCCTGGGCAGGGTGACTTGTGACGCATTAGGCCACGCAAGGCTGCCGCAAAAGGCAGCGGCGTGTGCTGGTCCTTGAGATTGCAGGGGTGAAGCACTACTCTTGGCCGTGGTTTGGGTGCGGAGCTGGCGTGGCAGGGCTGAGGGAGACCCTGGGCGCACTGGGACACGCGTGCCAACATTGGGATGGGGCACCTTGCTATGGCTTGGACCGTTGCTGCTGACCATGTGAGGTACCGTGTATCAGAACTTGATGGGCTGCTGGAGCACTCGAACTTCTGACGACGGGGCTCTTGGCAGTGGCCATGTCTGGGCGGCCCCAGGAGCCACGATCCTTGGTAGCCTCGGGTGTGGATGAGCCTGCCCTGGGCTTTGGGGGAGCTCTGAGAACTCAGGGACTATGAGGGCATTTCCCGGTGCGCTGGTCACCGTTTCTGCCCTCTAAATCCTTCCTGCGCTTCTTATTGTCGAGCCAGAGTGCTCACGGTACTTGTGGTCGCACGCACGCATGAGGAGGATGGCAGGCAGAACGCCTGTGGCGCGCTGTGGAAGCGCGGATTGTCGATACATGCGCAAGGCTCACATGCAGGGTAACGGTACTGGGTTGGCCTCCATGGGCACTTTGGCGTGTGCCGGAAGCCCTGTGACGCGAAGCTTACCGTAGCTGTTGTGCTGCTGGCGTGGCTGCCTGACCGTGGGAGGGGCTTGATGGAGAGACAGACGTGACGTACCCTCAAGGCGCTTGTAGTGTAAGGAGCGTCTCCGCCTTCGTCCTGGGCCCGTTGGTGGTTGCGGTTGCATTCTCGCCTTCTAGGGCGCACCTGCTGACGGGCCGTGCGCCCGCACCCGAGCCCGGCGCGTTTGCTTGGGAGGCGTAGACACGCTGAAGGAAGCGAGCAGTGCCCTGAAGTGCCCTGCAATGCCCTGCAGCAACTCGGGCGCTGAGGCAGCCAGCCTGCCCGCCTCAGCTGTCCATGTCCGGCACCGCTGGAGCTCCGCGACGACGACATTGTGTGGCAGGGTGGCCGGTGGCCGCAGCTATTGACAAGCCAGTGCGGAAGGGTTCGTCAAAAACAGCGGTCAGCCGTCGGAGGGCCATGTGTGTGGTGGATCTTGCGTCTTGCGGCTGAAGAAAAGCCACGGGGGAGGCCTGTTTCGTCACTGTGCGGCTTGCGTATGCGTTCACCGAGCGGGCCACGTCTATGCCTATGTCTGTATGCAGGGGCGCTCGGTGAGAAACTTGCAAGGGCCGATGGGCAGACGCCTCAAACGGAGCCCCCTCCAACGCCGATGCAATGGCGAGGTACGCTCTGGTCCTTTGGCGCCCGGACACGTCCAGGCGTACGTCGCGCGCAACTGCCTTTCCCGTCAGCAACGCGTGACGCACAGGAAGAGCCGTGGCCCGGAAACCGGAGGCCACGTCGTAGGCCACCAAGAGGGACGCGGAGCTGGAGCTGAGGGCAGGGGCAGCGCCAGACCCGGCAGTGCTGAAGACACAGAGGAGCGACGCATCTTCACAACCTGAGGTGGTACGAGATGCGAGAGGCCAGACCGAACACATTGCGTTACAGGCAGACCAGTCAGTCTCCAGCACACAACAGCCTTCGCCTTCATCATGAGGCATTCGGCGTTCTTGTCTGACCCATTACGATAACCTCGAATACCACCCAATCCCTCCCCAAGGGGGGGCCGCACTGGGCCGCCATCGCCAACAACACCCTGCAACTATCATGCCACGCCAAACTCTGTAGGTCTTGGCCAACGGTCGGCCAAAATTAGGAAAGGGAATAGTAATGAGGCAAAGCCCCTTAATTGCTGGCGGCGCCAAGGCGGCGGCACGCTCGCGAAAGAAGTGATGCAGCGCCAGCAAGCTATCCCCTGAATGATGCGCACTCCTGCGAACCCAGCCCATAACCCTCGCTTTATACTGAAGGCGAACCTGTCGGACGCCACTGCCACATGTCCCCTAAGGCTACAGCTACGCTAACCGACCTACATTAATGCATGTCTACATGCTGTCAGCATTCCCTGCAACTCAAACCCTCAACTGCCCCCTCTAAATCATGCACTGAGAAGAGCAACAAGCTAAGCTAAGCTTAAGCCGAGCACCGAGGCCCATCTGTACCACCAACCGTGACCAAAACGCGTCCGCTCCCGGTGTTCGCTTCCGCACGCTACAGGCCTCTTTGCCTGCCCCTCATCACAGGCCACCCTCGTTCACAAACATCACGGATGATATCGCAACAGCATGGGCACGCATCACAGCGTCTCCCGCCGAGCAACAGTCTATCAATCTGAACCAACGCAGCCCCAACCTCTCGCGTACACCACTTCCCCCAACGCAACTGCTTCAGCCCCATCCGCCTCCGCTCATTCCTGCGATTGCCAGCCTCTAGCTCTGCGCGGCGCCGCCGCTCACCCTCGCCAGGGACTTGCTCTTCTTGCTGGTCGCGGGAGCGTCCGAGAACGGCGTCACGTGGCAGCACAGCACCGGCCGGTTCTGGAGCTTGGCCAGGTGGGACTGCAGGTACTCCACCGTGGACCGCACGTAACCCGAGTGCACGGGCTTAACGGGCGCGGCCGAGGACTTGGTGGGGGAGGAGTCGGCGGGGGAGGCGTTGGCCTGCGCCAGGTAGTAGCGCAGGGCCGGGGGCACGGCAGCCTTGGAAGATGAGCAGTCGGGGAGGGGCATGGCTGGGGCGCAGGAGGACAGGCCGGCGGGCGCGACGGACGCCGGCGGCGGCTGGGGCGCGCGAGGGGGCAGCGGCGCCGCCAGCGCGGCGGCCGAGGCGGAGGCGGAGCGGGTCCAGCGGCGGCAGGCGACGGCGGCGGCAGGGCCGACGGCGGCTGACGCGGCAATGGCGGCGTCCTTGAGCGCCGCCAGCGTCACGGCGCCGCCGGAGGTGGGGTTGCCGGAGTCCAACGAGGACGAGAGCAGCCGGTTGGGCGCCGAAGAGGACCGCTCCGCAAGCGCCGTACGCTCCGACACCGAGTGCAGCACGCACTCGCGGGGCACCGGCGGCGGCAGCGAGGGCGGCGCGTTGCCGGGCCGGGCGACGGGCTCCCGGGGACGGGTGAGGTCGCCGCAGGGGGACCAGCGGGGGCAGGGCACGCGGGGCGCCGTCGGGGCCGACGGCGGCGGCATCAGGGCCGAAGGAGCGCTGCCCATGCGGGCCGTGGGCGTGGTGGCGGCGGAGACTGAAGTCTCCGACAGGTAGCAGGGCAGCTGGGGGCTCGCCGAGCCGCTGTGTGAAGCGGGGCCTAGGTCACTGTGGCTGCGGCGGGGCGGCTCGGCGGCATCGGAGGGCTGCGGACGGGAGTCAGCCTTCGGCGCGTGACCAGCACGGCCTGCGGCTCCGTCCTTCGCAAACTCCGACGCTTCAGCTGCGCACTGGATGTCGACGCTGCTGCGTCGCGACGGCGCCAGGTCGATGTCAAACGCCGAGGACGATGCTGAGGAGCGGAACGACGAGGCGACCGACGCGCCGCCGTCTGTCCCGCACGATGACGAGCAGCCGCCCGACGAGGTGAGACACGTGGAGCCCGAGCGCATGCTGGGCAAGGGCACGTCGGGCGTGAGGCATGGCGACGACGGCAGCGAGCACGGGAGGGAGTGGCCCGCGCGTGAGCCGCGGGTGCAGACGGCTGCGCGGATCTTATCGGCTGCCGCATCCACGGTCATCATGTGTCCGGGGTCCATGGAGTCCGACACGTATGGCAGTCCGTTCAAGTAGACCTTGGTGTACTTGGCTGTGTGGGCCCCCTGCGATGGTGGCCAAGTGGGACGGGGCTGATCAGAAGAGCTGGGTGGTGTGGGGAACCCGCCACAAAGCTAATACACGTTCCATAAATCCCGGCTCACCAGGACGCCGAACGCCTGCTCGGGAGTCACCAGGCAGAAGTCCAGGTCGTCGTCATCCGTGGCCGTGACGCTGCCGCACACGCTGTCCGGTCGGCTTGCACTCTGGGGGAAGTTGGGGGAAGGGTCGGTCTGAGCGAACAGCTTGCGAAGAACCTCATCCCGTGCCTCGACTAGGCCTTTGTGAAGCCCCAAGTAAAATATGGCACCGCAGAGCTGCGGGCCGCAGTCGCTCGCGGCATGTGCCGCTGAGGTACATATGACAATTGGGGTTTTCTCAGGTCCAGGGAGTCTGGACCAAGCCCCGCGTGCTCCTGGACGTACCGTGCGTGCAAAGGCCGGGTTGTCATACATGGCACTAGGCCTTTCCGGGATTGGCTGTGGCGCGGTGGACTGAGGCTCCGGTACCGGAGCAGGCCGCACAGGCGGCTTGGCTGCTTGCAGAGGCCGCTGGGTCCAGGTCCAGATCACATCCGCCTCACGCTCGATCTTTGCCCAATTGGTGCGGCTGCGGGGCAAGGAGGCGACGGGAACGGTCAAGAAGGCCGGAATGCAAGTTCCGCTCAACGGCCACGCGCTTTTGACGAGAGTGTAACGGTGAGCAGCTAAACAGCTTCAACCAATGTCCAACCGCCCCTACTTGCGCCCCCGGTCCGTTGGTGGAAGCGATAGCGCTCTAGGGCGCACCTGCAGATGGGAGGTGCGCCCGCTGCCGAGCCCGCCGCGCTTGTTTGGCGGGAGGCATAGCACCGCTGAAGGAAGCGAGCAGAGTGCGCTGCAGCAACTGGAGCGCTGAGGCATCCGGCTAGGAATGCAACTTCGGCACACCAGGCCAGTGCTCCGGAGCTCCGCGACGACGACATTGTGTGGCAGGGTGGCCGGTGGCCGCAGCTATTGACAAGCCAGTGCGGAAGGGTTCGTCAAACTAGCGGTGAGAGGGGCTATGTGTGTGGTGGAGCTTGCGGCAGTAGAAATTAGCCACGGGGAGGCCTGTTTCGTCACTGTGCGGCTTGCGTATGCGTTCGCGGAGCAGGCCACGTCTATGCCTATGTCTGTATGCAGGGGCGCTCGCTGAGAAACTTGCAAGGGCCGATGGGCAGACGCCTCAAACGGAGCCCTGCGAGCTCCAACGCCGATGCAATGGAGAGGTACGCTCTGGTCCTTTGGCGCCAGGACACGTCCTGGCGTACGTCGCGCGCAACTGCCTTTCCCGTCAGCAACGCGTGACGCACAGGAAGAGCCGTGGCGCGGAAACCGGGCGCCACGTCGTAGGCCTCGCACACGCGAAGACCACCGCGCAAGTCCCCCCACCGTAATTGACGGAGCCCCTAGCGCGACCAAGGCAGAGGGAGAAGTAAAGCCAGGATATCAATCTACCGCAGCGAAACGCAGGGCGGGAGCGTGGTAGGGGGCGCCAAAGTCAGAATTGCGTTCGACACCCCGCCGCCAAGCCCAGTTCCGTGCCGGGAACTGTCAGAGCGCACTCAAGCACGATAGTGATAAGTTGCAATTATACTGGGGAGGTATGGTGCTTGCTCCTGTGGGCTCGATGTTCCACGTGTCGGAAGTAACTGCGTTTGCCCAGTGCGGCATTACCCCGCGCGCGACACCGCTCTGCACAACTTGAAAGCATTTGTGGGCTGGCGGATTTGTAGGCCGTCTTGGGTTTGGGGTTCCTCCCTCACCTGCAGCTGCCCTGCCAGCCCCGCGCCTGAACCCGAGTGCAGCTGAAGGCCGCAGCTGCCAGCCACTCTGGCCTTGACACAGCCTCACGCCATTGAAAGCACTCCCCAATCGAGCCTACCCTAATGAGCTTGGTACAGGGGCTCATCAGCCGAGACGTGGGAGATTACACAGACCGAGAAGCACTTGCAGCACTTGCATAAGCAGCTTCCTTCCCCAGCCCTCTGGCCCCACGACTACCGTAACGCAGCAGCGCACGTGGACAACTATTGTAGACATCGCCCACAGGACACAGCCGTCTTGAAAGAGCAACCGGCCCTCAAGATCAACAGGATAAAGCCGCCTCAAGTCCGTCTGCCGGTACGTGGATGAGCCCAACCTAGGACCCCTTCAATACGTCGCAATACACAAACGCTCAACCTAGCCGCCCGTTCGGGCCTGCACCAGTGCGTGTAGCGTGTGCCCGCTGGGACACGTTTGCGCAATCCGCACGCGCACGCAGGGACGCGGTTGCGCAACGCAAGCACCGCTCGCTTCGCCGGCGCCGTGCGCCAGCAGAGCACGGGCCCCTCATCGCAGAGGTGACGCCCGGCCCCCCCTCCGCGCCCCACTACATCCACATCCCCCGTCCGCCCGCCCGTATCCGCTACTGCTGCAGCTGTGGCGTCGGCACTTGCGCCGTCGCCTGTACGTCAGCAGCCCTTCGCTTGACGCCCCGCTGCTCCACCATGATCCCCTGCTGCTGCGGCAGCGGCAGAGGCGGCGCCTGCTGCTGTCCCGCCGCCGCCGCGGGCTGCGGTGGCGGCGGGCAGGCCGCCAGCACCTCTGGCGCTGAGCAGGGCCCGTCCAGGTGCAGGGACAGCAGCGCACGCGAGCGGGCGCGGACGCCTGCAGCAACCGAAGCCACGGGGGCGGAATGGGGGCAACAGGGGAGGCAGACCGTCGGCAAGGCTACGCATCTTCCAGCGGTTGTAGCAGGCCCACAAAAGGCGCTGACAAACCCCGTCCTCATCAGGGACCCCATACCGTAGCGGCCTTAGGCCCCGTGCAACGCCCCGCAAGCCCCTCACGGCGCGCAGCCCACCTGCACCGATGGCGAGACCGGGCCACTTGATCCCCGCCCGCTGCGAAATGCCGGCCGCGGTGGCGTTAGTCACCACATCCGCGATGTTGCGCTGTGTGCTGAAGGGCTGCGGAGCTGGCGTGGGTGCGGGCACGGGTGTGGGTGCGGGCCCCGCCGCCCCCGCCGCCGCTGGTGCAGGAACCTGGCCGCACGCCCCCGGCGCTGCCGCGGGTGTCTGTGCCTGGTCCTGTGCGGTCGTGGGTGCGGGCGTGGCGGCCGCTTGCGAGGCTGGTGGCGCACCCGTCCCAGCAGCTGCCCCTGGGGCCGGAGCCGGCTGCCCTATTGCGCCCTGGTCCGCCGGAACTGCTGCCGCCGTCCCTGCCGCCGGCTCCGCCTGTGCGGCAGGCGCTGTCGTGCCGCCTGCCGTACTCCCAGCCGCTGTCCCTCCACCCGCCGCTGCGGCTGCCGCTGCCGCTGCCGCCGCCGCCGCCTGCCCTGGGCTGCCGTTGGGGCTGGCGTTGGCGCTGCGCGCGCGCTCCGCCGCCGCCTTGGCCGCCGCCGCCACCGTCGCTGGCGGGCTGGCCACCCGCTGCTGCTGCACGCGCACGGGCACGTGCCCGTACGGCCCAACCGCCCCCTGCGCCGCCGCCGTCCCGCTGCCGCCGCCGCCGCTGCCCCGTGCTGCCGTAGCCGCCGTACACGTGCCCACGAGGTGCTGCAGCTGCCGTAGCAGCAGCGGGTCGTACTTGCCCAGGTTGAGCTGCACCTTGCGGCTGGGCCCGCCCGCGCCCGGCGGCGCCTCGGTCTGGCTGACGCTGGGCGGGTGGCGCGAAGCCACGAAGGCCACTATGGACTCCAGCTGAGCCGTGGGCAAGCCCTGCGCACACACGGGAAGCGATATGCGATTGTATCTTCCCGGGATGGAGGCCATGGCGACTACGCAGCCCCAGCTTGGAGCGCCCGGGTTGGGCCCGACTCCTCCAAGGACGGACGCGTTCTCCAGGCCGCTCGCCAGCCCACAGGACTGGGCAGCGCAGCGGCCCCAGGTGAGGGGTCGTAGGCTCAAGGCGTCTCCGCCCTTCCCCACGGAGCCGCCGCCCCCGCGCTCCCGCCCCGGCCCCCGCCCGCACCTGGATGGTGGCCGCCAGCGCCTGCTTCTCCTCCAGCGTGAGCGGCTCGCACAGGGAGGAGGCCATGGCCTTGGCCTCGCGGATGGCCGCGTGCAGCTCCTGGGGCCGGCGGGGTGGTGGTGGTGGTGGGCGGGGGTGCGGGAACAGAGGCAAGTTGGCGGAGCTGGGCCAACGCCCTCGTGTGATTGACCCGATGCTCCGGGCCTGGCCTTCACCTTGTCCTCACCGTTCACAGCCTGACCTACCTTCCCAACCCTCTTTCCCTTCCCCATGCACCCTCACGTTCCCCTCCCTCCCCCTCCCCTCCCTTCCCACCCCCTCCCTCCCAGTCTTCCACCCCCTCCATCCCACCCCCATCCCCACCTCCCTTCCCGCCCCCGCCCTCCCCTTCCAGTCCCCCCCCCCACCGCCAGCAGGTTGAACAGCATGGCGCACTGTGCGTCCATGGCCTCCGCTATGCTGGCGTTCACCAGCTCCGCGCGCCGCCGCTTCAGCGCCACCTCGTCCCGCAGCATGGCCGCAGCCTCCTCCGCCAGGCGGGGCGCCACCACCTTCTCGTACTTCTCCTCGCTCACCTCCTGAGGGGGAGGGGGAGAGATGGGGTGAAGGGGGGCAGGCGGGGCAGGCGGTGGGGGCGGTGCGGTTCGGCGGAGAGCGGGAGGCATGAAGCACTTGGTGTGCGTGTGTGACCGGAGGAGGCTGCACGGGGCCGCAAGCGGCCTGCAAGTCTGGTTGTTCGCAGTCCCAGGAGGGATAAAGACCTTATTGCACTGGTCCCAGCGCGGACGGAAGGGTCCACCCGGGCAGCACCCAGCCGCAGTGCCCACAGGCCCCCTTCGCTGCCGCAGTGCTGCTGCCGCTGGCGCCCCAGCGAGCCGAGGGCTCCGAGAGCCCCACCTGCAGCGTCTGCGCCATGAGATAGCAGTCGCTGCCGGGCGCGTTGTAGCGCTTGGCGTTTGAGAACACGAGCATGATGTCGGCCCACCAGTCCTTGGGGTCCCGGTAGAAGCCGCTGTCCTGGCGCGTGCGGATGGTGGAGAAGTCCATGGGCTGCGTGACCACTTTGGGGTAGTCGGGGAACCGGTTCGTGTCCACCGGGCTGTTGAACGGGAACGCCCACTGCATTGCAGCAGACGGAGGATAGGTAAGGCAGGGGGAAAGCGAGCGGGGAGGGCTGACCAGAACCAGGAAGAGGCGACCGGGGATTAAGGCCGTCCGGTAGGGGGGGAACGGAGCGTGGGGCCCTCACCTTGTGCGTCATTATGGTCTTCAGGGCGCCGGAGCAGTGCTTCTGAACCACCTCCTGCAGCCGTAGCCTGTGGTTGTGCTCTAGGGCTCGCTTGTCCTCATCCGTCAGCTCCGCGAGCGGGAGCGGCTGGAAGTTCTGCTTCCATGCGATCAGCTGCCGAGCCTGCGCGTCGTGCACCACCCCTCGTTGGTCGGAGACTGCGCGACCATCGCCATTCTATCTGCCTGCCCACGCGCTCACCTCGAGCACAGATGCCTCCACCTGAGCGCTCAGCTCCGCAAACCGCTTTTGGAGCAGCCAGACCTTGTAGCGGCCCACACGCTGCTGCCGAGACGGCCCCTGAGCACCAACATCTAGCGTGGGAGCCGTGGAAGCCATCCGTTACCCGTCAAGTGAAGCCTAGTGCATTTCTGGATGTGGGCCCAACTTGGTCAACGTCGCTCGAGCGTAGCTCTACGCGGTAAAGCTGTAAGCAGGGTATGTATGGGACGGGTGTGTGGGCCTTGCCACCCTTCTGGGGAGCAGCCTCATCGCAGGGCGGGAATGAAGCGTGGACTGGGAAGAGTCCTCGCGTCAACTATCCGTGAACACTGAAAGAAAATAAAGCCCGAAGCAATAGGAATACACCTGCACCAGCTTTGTCGAATTAACCCACTCCGCGGCCTCCTGTACCCCAGCCTGCTGGCCCGCACCAATGAACCAACTTTCACCAGAGCCAATGAAATAGCTACGCTGAAACAAAGGAAGATGCTCCGAGTTGCGCCTGGGCTGAATGCGTGCATGTCCCCGCTGTGAGCTTTGAGCCCAGCGCGAGCCATGGCGAGCCAGCTGACGACGCCGTCAACCTCACGGAAATTCATCAATACCAATCCCATACACCTCGCCAGAGAGGAGTACTTTGGCCTCCCGAACAAAGATGACGAGCCCGCTAACGGACGGGGCATCGTCTTCAGCTATGCCCCACCAGACGTGCTGCGGCAGGTGCGCAGGCGGCGGGGAGCCGGGGGTAGGGAGCCGGCGCGGCCCTACCTCCGCCGTCGGTTACGGCTTCGGCCCGCGCGTCCCCACACGCTGAACCCGATCACCCGCAACCCGCTCCAGTCCTTGAACCCGGCTCGTGCCATCGCGACCTCCCAGCCGGCCTGTCAACTCAAACACAACCCTACCGTATTGCTAATCCCGCATCAGCCCCACGGCCCATACCCACCCGGGCCCAGACTCTCGGCACCCCAGCAATGGCAGCCCTGCCCCTAAACCCTGCCCGTCGCCCAAATCCCTTTCCCCTTCTCTCCCCCACTGACGCGCATGTGCAGGCCAAGCTGGAAGCCATGGAGATCAAGATCCGGCGGAAGATGCTGGAGCACAAGGCGGCGCAGGGCGACCCGCACGCCCTGCGGGAGCTGGAGGGCCCGGGCGAGATCGATATTGCCGCGCTGGCAGAGCTGACGGGCTCGGGGCCCAAGGTCAAGGGAGGGCGGGACCAGGTGAGGCCCCGGCCCCCTGGCGGCATGTTGAGCGCGGGAGGTTGGGGGAGGGGGCCCGTTGCAGTCCCCGCCGTGACCTGTATCCCCCGCCCTGCCCAAAACCCCCAACACCCGCAGGTCAAGGCCCTGGTGGTCCCGCCGGAGCTCACGGAGCACGGGGACGAGGTCCGCGGCTCCTCCAAGATCATCCTGGGCGGACAGCGCCGCGACTTCGAGCACGCAGCCCACGCCGCGGGCGGCGCCGGCCGCGGCGCGCGCGGCGGCGCAGCCGCCGCCGGCGCCGCCGGAGGCGGCGGCGGCGGCGGCTCCGGAACCATGCCCTCCTACCGCACCAGCGACCTAACTGAGCGGTTGGACGCGGCGGCGGCGAGGCGGAAGAAGCCTGCGCCTGGGTCGGCGCGGGCGGGCGGGCCGCCGCGGAAGGCGCCCAAGCCCAAGCCCGACCCCCGCCTGGCTGAGCTGAGGGAGGGCATGCTGACCTACGTGCCGGCCAAGGAGGAGAGGCCCGAGGGCGTGGGGCGGGGTGCGTTCGTGACGCAGGCGCAGGTGGGAGGAGGGGGGCGGAGGCGAGGGGAGGGGAGGGGAGGGGCGTTGTGGTGATGGCGGAGGCAGGGGCGGCCCTAGACGCAGAAGAGGTCAAGTCAGTAGGGGCTTCGAGATGGGCAGTTTGCTTCCCCGCCCCTGCAAAACACCACCAACGCCCCTCTCCCCCCTCCCCCCCACCGCCAGGCAATGCTGGCTGCCCGCACCGAGTACGAGGCCGTCAAGCCCCGCCGCCCCGCCTCCGCGCCCATGCGCCGGTACTTCAGCGGCAGCCTGGGCCCGGGCAGCAACGCGGGCAACGGCCGCATCCCCGGCTGGGACGCGCCGGAGCGGGCGGGGTCGGGGTTCGGGGACCGGGGCAGTGGAGGTGGAGGGGGCGGCGGCGGAGGCGGGGCGGGTATGGGAGGGCTCGGCATGGGCGGGCGGGGCGTGCCGGCGGGCATGTCGGACAAGTGGAGCGACGTGCCCATGGTCCGCGTGGAGGTGGGTGGGGCTTGGGGGTGGGGCTTGGGGATTGGCCGATGAGGAGTGGGCTTGGAGGTGTGTGGGGCGAGTGTGTCGGTGGGCCCCATCAGGTGGGAGGAAGCGTGGGCGGAAGGGAGCATCATGGGAGGGCGGAAAAGAAAGTCGGAATCGCACCATGGACGAAGCTTTGCGAGGGCCTGGAGCGGGTGCGCAGCAGTTTGGGCACGGATTGCTTCCGCACCCGCGCTCAAGGCATGTCCGTCCCTTCCGTGCCCTCCAGGAGACGGACCTACTGGCGACCTACAAGGCGCAGTCCCTGAAGCTGGCGGCGGCGGCGCTGGCGGAGGCGGCAGCGCCGCCGGCCAGGGACCGCGGGGCCCGACCCGCCTCCGCCAGAGCACTGGCAGGCGCCGGCGCCGGCGCTATTAGTAAGAGTCTAGACGCGGGGTCAAGCTCCGGTCCGGTCCGGTACACGGTCCGCTCGGACGCGGTTACGAAGCACGACATGAGCCCGCCGCGTGGGTCCGGCGCCGGCGGCGGCGGCGGCCGGCCTGGCAGCGCTGGCCGCGGCGGCGGCGGCGGAGCCAGCCACCTGACTCGGTCGGCAGACGCGTCGGGCGCAGCGATGGCGCTGGCGGCGGCGGTGGCGGAGGCTGACGTGGTGGCGGCGGCGGCGCGGGCCAGGGTGGCGGCGGGCGGCAGCAGCCGGTCAATAGACTCGGCGGCGGCGCTGCGGCGGCGGCAGCACACGGTCCTGGTCCTGGAGCCACACGAGGAGGAGGGGGCGGAGGCGGAGCGCCAGCGGCGGCTCAGCGCCACCGGCAACGACCTCAACGGCGGTGCCGGCGGCTCGCCGCCGTACGCGCGCAGGTCGGCGCCTGCCGGCCCAGCGTCGGCAGCGGCAGCGGCGGCGGCGGCGGCGGCAGGGTCGCCGTACGCGGCGTCGTCGCGGCCGAGCTCCGCAGCGCCAGGGGCGCCGCTGTCGCCAGGGCTGCCGCCGCGCGGCGCGTCGGCGACGCGGCATTCCGTCGACGTGTCTTCGTCGCCGTACGCCGCCAGCGCGGCGGCGGCGGCGGCGGCCGCCGCCGCCAGGTCGCGGCCAAGCTCCGCCGCCGTTGCGTCCAAACTGGCCTCCTCCTTCGCCGCCGCCGCCGCGCAGAGCCCCTGGGGCGCGCCCGCCGCCGCCGGCGGCGGCGGCTCCCGGCCCTCCTCCGCCACCCCCTTTGGAGCGGCCGGGCAGCAGCCCGTGGCTCGGTCCAGCTCGCCCGGCAACCCCTCCGGCCTGCGCCGACCCGCCTCCGCCACCTCCGCCAACGGCCGCACCTCGCCCACGGGTGCGAACCTGGCCGACCCGTACGGCGCCCCACGTGTCGCTTACGCGCCCGTGGATCCAGAAACGCGACGCGCGCAGCAGACGCGGCCAGGATCCGCGATCGGGACGTTGAAGACCAACGGTCGGATCCGGGGGCACTCGGCCGCGCGCCGGCCCTCGTCCGCCACGCCCCAGAGCGGGGCGTCGTGGTCCAGCCCCCACTCGCCGTACAGTGCGTCGTACGGTACGGCAGGCGCTGCCGTACCCAGCGACACGTGGGCCACGGCGTCCACGTCCTTCCCGGGGTCGGACGTCAAGTCCATTCTGCAGGTGAGCGAGGGTCCCTGCGCGGGGAAGCAGTTGCGATAGGGCTGAGCGCAAGCAGCAGGGGTGCGGTCATGGGGCCGGCCTGGTTGGCTGTTGGAGTGTCCGGAGGGACGGAAAATCGCTTAAGTTCCGGGGCCAGTACCTGTGGACCTGGGGCCTAGGCCGCTACCACTAGCCCGCCACAACTGGGCCCCGCCCTTCACCGGCGAAGGCGCCCCGGCCCTCGCTAATGTGCTTGGGCCATGGGTATGCTAAGCGCGCCTGTCCTCTCCTCGCTGACCTCCATGCCCGCCATTCCTCAACCCTTGCCAGGAGCGCATCCTGGACGGCATCGCACGGCAGTACGAGATGAGCCCGGAGGAGGCCGAGATGGCGGCGGCGGCCGCAGCCGCCAAGGGCGACCGCGCGCTTGTGGTGGCGGGCCCCGGCGGCACCGCCCGCGCCGCCCCCAAGAAGACAGGCATGACCGCCGAGGAGGCCGCTGCCGCCGCCCACACCATGCAGCAGACGCTCAATATCTCGCACCACAGGGCCGGCGGCCAAGCCGGGAGTGGCGGGCGGCCCGTCAGCGCGCCCAACCGCCGGCTGCGCCCGCCGTCGGCTGGGCACTGGGCGGGGCGGCCCGAGCCAGAGGCGTTTGCGGCGGCCAACCGCTCGATCACGGGCATGGTGTACGACCCTGAAGTACAGCCCGGGCCGTTGGATACGTACATGAGCAGCTTGGTGGGGCTGGACTGAGGCGGGGATCTCGTGGGATCCAGGATCCAGGGATCTGTGTGAAGTCTGTCTCAGGTCGGGCGGGGCGTCAGTGTCGACTGCGGGTGGCGGCTCGGCGTCGTGCAGGGGCTGTTGTGTTGGCTTGGTCCAGATTGGAGGTGATCAACCCGGGTTGATTCCAGGCGTGATTCCGCGTACGTCGCCGCGTGATGCGGGTTTTGGCGGCCTGGAGGGTTTGTTGGTTTGCCGGCGTGCGACCGAGTCGCATGTGAGGGCTGCATAGCGGGATTGGGACTGTTGGTTGGAGCGATTCAACATGCCACTTTATGTCTTGGTATACATAGGCGTTTGGTGTCACTTAAGGCCGCAAGGCTGAGCACCACGGCAGACGGGGGTTGCATGAGAGCCGGATAGGCTGGGAGCTGGGGACATGCCGGTACTGGGTGGGCGAGTTACGCGTGGGGAGGCCAGGGGATGCACGTGCTTGGCTTGTTCGGCACCGTGAATTGCCGGGGCTTGGGGGCTGCCTGGAACTGCACAAGTACCGGTACGCATAGCACGGCCACTGCCGACGGGTTGGGTACGGTACTGGGCTTGATATCTCGAGGCATGGTGTGTGCGGTACGATGTGGGGCTGTACTATGTTGCTGCAAGCGCGTGGGGCGATTGGGCGCATTCACTCTGCCCTGGGTCATTCACGCACGCCTGGAAGCCCTGGATTTCCTGAAATGGCGGCCCCTTGTGGCTTCATTAGACTGCGTGGTTTGCACGCAGTGCATCTGCATCTGCTCGCCAGCAGCAGATCGCTGCGTGCCCGATCCCAGCTGTAAGAGGTTGAGGACATTCACGCAATCACGCTGCCCCCCAGACTGTCCCTCGAAGCGGTCTGGGTGGCGTGGTGTCCGTGTGGGCGGGCCATGGAGCAAGGCGATCGGCTCCACCATTTCTGGTATTGTCCAGCCGCTGTGGCTGTTCGTATGCGCCTCAGTCATGGTATTGGCAGGGCGGTGAAACGACACGAGGTGTGGCTTGCTGTGCCCCCAGAGGGCACCGGGATTCATGCGCGGTCTGGGTGGCGAGGTGTCCGTGTGGGCGGGCCATGGAGCAAGGCGATCGGCTCCACCATTTCTGGTATTGTCCAGCCGCTGTGGCTGTTCGTATGCGCCTCAGTCATGGTATTGGCAGGGCGGTGAAACGACACGAGGTGTGGCTTGCTGTGCCCCCAGAGGGCACCGGGATTCATGCGCGAGTGTGGGACGTGGTGTGTCTGGCCGCGATATGCGCGATGGACCGGGCCAGAAGGTACAAGTATGCGCACAGGGACGCTCAGGACCACTCCTTGATGATGGCACAGGCTTTAGCAGTAGCACGAGGCGAGTTTGAGGGCCGTTTGCAGTGTTTTGCGGAGGTTGGGCTCACGCACAGGGGCTGGGATGAGGTCCCAACCGACCACCCTTTCCTAGCGGCCAGGGCGGACGGATCAGTGCAGTATGCAGGCCCGGACGCCCCTTGATGGAGGCGGGGCACACCCTGCGGCGCATAACAAACGGGAGGGAGCCGCAGGGGGGGGGGGGGTTTCGCCCGGCGGCGCATAACAAACGGGAGGGAGCCGCAGGGCAGGGGCGGGGACCGGGTGAGCTACACGTGGCGTTTGATGGGATGTGCACCTTGCGGAAAGGGGACATAGTCCTCTGCGGCGCATAACAAACGGGAGGGAGCCGCAGAGTGGGAGTGAATGTGGGGTCGGGAGAGCCAGGATCGAGAGGTGTACGGCCAACAGTGTGAGCACATGATGAACGGTGAACGGTTACTGGTAGGAGGCGCGGCCGAGGAGGGGCCATCGATACACGCTGAGCATGGTCATTGCGTGCCAAGGACTAAGGTGGGACCTGAGTGTGGTCAGTGCAAGTTATGACAGGGACTTGCGTTCTGGCTTGCAGGGGGCAAGCCCGTGAGGTGGGTCGCTTGGCCCCAGCGTTCAGCGCTGTGACCCCAGGGGGGTCCTTCATTGTAAACACCGAGGACTGGGTGCCAAGGCCCAAGGCCCTTAAGCGGTGGTCCGCTCCTTACATCACATGGTACACTTCATCCACAGCCCAGCGCCGGCCGGGGCGGTACAGACACGCGCTTCCTGGTTGCTCCTGCTCACAGCCAGACACAGCCCCACAACTCTCCCAGTTCCTCAAACCCACAGTCCTCGAGTCCCGTAACTTGGACCCAGCGTTCATGGCTCCCCGGCCCAACGCACACAACCGCCAACGGCTCAACACGTCAGCAACCTCACCGCCACCTCCCCTGACCGCCCCCTGCCTCCTCGCTCCACCCTGCCCATACCCGCCCTTGCAGCCCGCCCCCCGCCTCGACACCCCCTCCACGGACCCCCCCTCCTCGCCCTGACGCCCGCCCTCAGCTGCTCTTCTTGCCGCTGGCAACCGAGGATCCGGCGGGTGCGGCGGCTCCCCGCGGCGCGGCGAGCACCTTTTTCCGCTGCGCCAGCATGTACAGGTAGAGCTGGGGCAGGCCTGCGAGCAGAACACACACGGTGAGTGGCACGTACATGACATGGTAAGGTCAAGCACACACACGGCCATGTGCTCGTGTCAGGTCAGGCTACCGGTACCTCTTGACTCCTAACACACCAGCCATTGCGTGCTGCCCCCGCCCACACAAACCTCGACCCCGCCGCCCTCGACCCACTTCTCCTCGCCCGCCCCATCGAGCATGCTCACCTGCCCCCTCCTACTGACCCTTCCCTTCAGTTCCCTTCCCTGCCCTCCCTGCTGCCCTCCCTGCTGCCCTCCCTGCTGCGCTCCGCTCCCCAACGGCGCATCCCCTGCATGCCCTCCACTCGCACGCGCCCACCTGGCAGGTAGCCCGCCACGATGAGCAGGCAGGCGACGGGGTAGTCGAAGCCCCAGTTGAGGGCGTTGGGCAGGTCCAGGCACCAGGGCCGCAGCCGCCAGAGGGTGGGGAAGGCCAGCCACACCATGGAAAGCTCTGGAAGGGGCAGGGTACATGGAGACAGACAGGAGTGGAGTGAATGTCAGGAGGGATTTCAAAGGTGTGGCAATGTCGCTAAACACTAACAACGGCCACACCACGGACAGCTCTGTCAGGGGTTCAGGTGACGTGGAGAAACAAAGGAGTGGAGTGAATGTCAGGGTCAGATTGGCGTTGCGGTTTGCGTTGGGAGGGGAGCCGGCAGGCGCTCTGGCACGGGCCGGCGAAGGGGGAGGGAAGCCGAAGGGGAAGGGGAGGGCGCACCTGAGGCCACGCCCAGTGGGTAGAGCGGGATGAAGGTGCTGTACCTCAGCCACAGGAGCGGGTAGGGCACAGAGGAGGACACCTCCTGCGGCGGATGAGGGCAGAAGCACCGGTGGGGCAGAGCGTCTTGGCGCCCATCGGCCCAGCAAGCCTCTCGAGCCGCGACACTCCCCCCCGAGGGGATCATGGGCCACGCAGCAGCCGCTACGGCCCCCATGACGGCCGCCACCAACCCACCGGACCTGATGCTGCCCCCCACACGCAAACACCAACCCGGTCGCCCGCTGCGGGGCTGACCTTTCTAAGCATACAGCTCGATCCCCAAGAGCACCCCTCACCCACCCACCTTGATCGCGAAGAAGCCGTACCGCACCACCTCAGTCACGGACCAGGCCAGCAGCAGCGAGGCCAGGCTGAGCCCCAGCGCCTGGCCGCTGGGGAGCGTGACGGTGGGGGGCAGGCCCAGCGGCACGGAGCCCTGGGCGGTGGCGGCGGGGGCCAGGTTGATGATGCCCCAAACCACCCACAGCCGGGAGAACACCTGCATGCCTGGAGGGCGGCGGGTAAGGGGTGGGGGTGACGGGGAGAGGGGAAAGGGGAGAGGGGAAAGGGGAGAGGGGGGAGAGAGGGAGAGTGGGTGAGGGGTGTGGGGAGGGGAGTGTGGCGCACGCATTGGGGGGGCTGCCAGATGTCTATCGGTGTCCCCCTTACTAACTCCCTCAACCAAGCCCCATGCACCCCGCCCCACCGGTGATCATGACGGGCGACCGGACCACCCCCAGGGCGCTGTGCACGATTTCCATGACCGCAGCGGACTGTGACACCTTGAGCGGCAGCTCAACCACCTGGGAAGGGCCAGAACGGTGGGAAGGTTATGCGGCCAAGGAGGATGAAGGGCCATTGCAGGGAAGGGGGTAGGCACCCTGCGCTAGCGGCGGGGCCGGAGGCAGGTGGTGCGCTGGCGGCGAGGGCCGAGGGGCCTAGGCAGTGGAGAAGGGCGCACCTGCCACAGGTCGGCGGTGGTTCCCTTCTTCATTACTATCGTATCGATGGTTAGATACAAACAGTAGCCCCTGCGAGCGTGCGGGCGGCAGGGGCTTACGGTTTGGCCCGTCGCATGCAGCGCGAGCGACCGGCAGGAAAGCCCTCGCGCACCATCCCATCACCAGAGCCATATTGTAGAGAAAGAGGTAGGGGTTCCCCTGCATGGCGACGCGTCAAAGCGTGCGTCGGCAAGTTTGCGCGCGAGATCGACAGCCGCTTGCTCCCGGCACCTCGCACCATGGTTATCAACGCTCTAGAAATACTGGGTTCAGTAACGTGCTCTCAGACTGAGCAGAGTGTGATCGAAGTTTGCGTTGTTCGGCCGCTCCAAGGTCGCTCGTTGCGTGCAAGCTTTGCGACCGAGTGGAGGTGTGCAGGTCAGCGACGCGAGGCTCGCAGCGTATATGAAGTTTGCCCGCGCGGCGCTGCTCGCCGGCTTGCACCGCTCGCACCATTCGCCGACGGGCCCATGGGTCCATTCAGACGAATTCAGAACGGGCCAGACGCCGGCTCCTGCGGCCCCCCTCCTCCCCTCCTCCCTGCGCCCCCACTATCGCGCCCACCTCGCGTCCCTTCGATGCAGGAGTTCGTCGGGCGGCACTTTGCGCCGGGTGACGACGGCGGGGGCGCTGCGTGGCCGTGGCGACGGAAGGGCGAACCTTGACCACCGCACGGCCAACGCCCCGTGAACTCCTGGACAAAAGTAAAAGTGACTTGTAGCTCGGGGCTGTGCTGCAGTGCGGGGAACCGATGGCGCCGAGGGTTTCGATAGTCGGAGCCGGGCAAGTAGGCTCGGCGCTAGGCTCGCGTGACGAGCCCATGACGGGCCCCTGCGACTGCTGCGACGCGGACCGCACCAGCGGTTGGCGCCGCGGCCGGAACGGCGTGTGCCTGTGCAACGCTTGCTTCCAGCGGTGGTTAAGCGCGGGCCAGCCGGACGTGGTGCCAGGGTATGCGCGTGACGAGCCCATGACGGGGCCCTGCGACTGCTGCGACGCGGACCACACCAGCGGTTGGCACCGCGGCCCGAACGGCGTGTGCCTGTGCGACGCTTGCCACCAGCGGTGGAAGAAGGCGGGCAAGCCGGACGTGGTGCCAGGGTATGCGCGTGACGACCCCATGACGGGCCCCTGCGACTGCTGCGAGGCGGACCGCACCAGCAGGTGGCGCCGCGGCCGGAACGGCGTGTGCCTGTGCAACGCTTGCTTCCAGCGGTGGTACAGGGCGGGCAAGCCGGACGTGGTGCCCGGGCGGCGCTAGTGGGGGACAGTTGAGCGGGCTACAGATGAAGGCAACTGTAGGTTTCGGGGGAGCCAGGGACTGGGGACAGCCGGCGTAGGCTGGCCATGTTGTGTGTCAAGTTGGGTTGTAAGGCCGTGAGGGAGTGGCTGGAGACCATTTGCCATTGTCCCTGGGGACTGGGGACTGGGGACAGCAGCAGCCTGGGGACTGGGGACAGCAGCAGCCTGGGGACAGCCTGGGGACTGGGGACAGCCTGGGGACAGCCTGGGGACTGGGGACAGCCTGGGGACTGGGCATGCGAGCTTCCTGGGTCCTCCTTGCCGCGGCCGCCATAGGCCGTGAGGGAGTGGCTGGAGACCATTTGCCATTGTCCCTGGGGACTGGGGACCTCGCCCCGGTGACCTCGCCGCTGTGGCCTGTGACGGGGAGATGCTCCGTAGCCGTGGAAATTGGCGGGTCGACCCCGCCGAAGCCGCCTTCAAGCGAGGGACTCTCGTCCGCCGCACTCCAGCCCCTGAGCCTGGCGTTAGCAGCCTCTCACCCGACACACACACAAGCGAAGCCGCCTCCCGGCCACCGCATTCCACCCAGGCCACGGCCCCCGCAGTCTGCAGCTAGTCTCAGCCTCAGTATGCAGCTCTCCACCCACGCCGCCCAGCAGCCCTGCCGCCGCTCTGGCGGCGGGCCGCTCCTGCAGCACTGCACCGCCGCCACCCGCACCGCCCGCCCCCTTCCCGCTCAACCCCGCCGCCCGTCTGCCAGCCCCCTCCACCCTTCGCCCCACGCCCCGCCCCGCACCTCCCCCCGCCTCGCCGCCAAGCTCCTGGACGATGGGCCGTACGAGGGCACCTCCGGCTGCCGCAGCGTGCAGGAGGTGGCGGCCAAGGCGGCGGCCGCGGTGGAGGTCATCAGGGACCGCCACGCCAACTCCCTAATGTTTGGGCCCGACTCGATCGATGGCCATGTCCTGGAGGTGTGTGCGCGGTGCGCAGGTGGGAGATGCGTGCTGCTGGCAGGACGCCCGTGGATGCATGGTATGGCTTGCCGTATACATTGCCGTATGCCTTACCTCACAGGTGCATGTCGAGGCCACCTACAACATTAACGCAATGCGCATGGGATCTCCGTACCGGTGAGGGACTGGAGGGCCTCGCCAGCAGGGGTGCGAGGGGCCAACTTGGCACGAAGAGCAGCAGGGCAACGTTAGTCCGGACCACCAGAGCGAGTAGTGAGGGTGGGCGGGAGGTCCCGGGTCCACAACGAACCAGTCCACCATGGGGCGTGCCCGGCTCCCCGACCGGGTTCCTCTGCCCAATCCACGTCATTCATTCACACCCTCCCACACAGGGCTGAGCGCGTGTCCGGCTCCCCCGACATCCGGATCTACGACGTGCGCCAGCCCGACCGCACTCTGGAGCTGGCGCAGCTCAAGATGCACCTGCGCGGCATCAACGCCGCTCAGTACGCCGGCATGGAGAAGGTGGGAGGAAGCAGTCAGCGAACTTCCCTGGCTGACATTGATCAGGCTTGTGGGTGCTTGTGGCCGGGGCAGCCCCCTCCACGCCGATTCATGCTTAGCGTGTGATGCCTAGGGGGCGGCTGGTGTCGGCATTTATAATGCTGTTGTTCAACCTCCCCAGTTGGCCGCGACGTTTATCCCCAGGTGACGACCTCTGACGTGGCCCCAACGGGCGGTGACGTGTACGACGCCCTGCTGTACGGCGGAGTGTCCAGCACCCCCGTCGACCACGCGGGGCTGCGCCGGGCGGCCGCCGACCCCTATGCCCACTTTGAGAGCGTCTAGCTGCTACTCCTGCCACCGGACTTGGAAGGAGCTCATAGCCTTAATAGCCTTGCTTGGACGCTGAGGGGTCGTAAGGGTTCGCCGGGAGTTGAGGCCCCTTGCCTGCACAGGAAGGGACAGGGCGCTCTGGAGGTTGGGGCGGCCGGGAGTTGAGGTGCTTGCCCCTTGCTTGCAGTCATGCATGACGAGAGGGCGGGAGCATGGGGCTGCATGGGACGGCATGATATGGCAGACTGCAACAGACTGCAACAAACACATGCATGGCCACCAGACACTATAATTTAGGACCGGGTCGGTGGGCAACGCGCTCCGTCGCTCGAGCGTGTGGGTCGCCCGCGTATGCGCCCACCTGAGCCCTAGAGTCCCGGACGGTGCCCAGCCACGTTGACATGATTGCTTGTGTTGGCTGAGTTCAGGGTCGTCTCTGGTTGGTCGTCTCTGTGTTAGTTTTGGCCGGGCCGTGAAGTTCACGGCTGACCGTGCCTGCGGGTTCAACCCAGCAGTATGCCTCCTCCACTCCTCATCAACCGTTTCTGCTCAGCCCAGAGGCCATACGGATGCCGTGCTACCAGTACGGGTGCGCCGGCGGGCCGAGCTTGCTCGGCGCATCCCCTGCCGTGGGGCCCCCGCCGGGCTCTCCGTGCCGCTCGAGGCCTGCCCTGCAGCCGCCAAGTCCCCAGCAGACGCTGGTCCCACTGCCGCACCGTCACCGCACGTGCTGCCAGCACCCTCGACACGTCGCTCTTCATGTTTTACATGTTTGAAGACGACGTAATGAGCATCCCTGAGGAAAGCTACCTGCTGCTGGGCAGCACGCCGCCAGGCACCCAGGGCCCTCAGGGCTGCAGCCTGTAGTGCGGGATAGCGCAGCGACAAGAGGATAGGTCCGGGCCAGGTCGCCGGATGCTGATCCCCTGGACGTCGCACAACACAGCCTCAAGCAGCCAGCGAAGGGCTCTGGTCGGCGCCTGACCTTCGGCACCCAGGGCCTTGACCTGTCCAGGCCATCTACGGACCGCCGCCGCCACGTTACGGTGACGATGCTGGACGAGGGACCGTACGAGGGCACAGCAGCCTGCGGTACGGTGGACGAGATCGTACAGGTGGCGGCAGCGGCTGTCCGTGTCATCACGGCCCGCCATGACGTCAGGGTTGTACCGAAGGTCGCAGAGGTAGGGCTTCGTGTTTGAGGTGAGAGGCGGGTGGCGGCGCATCACTTGGCGGGGAACGGAGTGGCGCTGTGAGGGGTCGGTGACCACTACTGTGCTGGGGCCCGCCCCCAGGTGCACGTGGAGGCCACTTTCAACATGGACGCAATCCGCAAGGGATCGCCGTACAGGTGCGTACCGTATGGCTGTTCTAGGTGCGGCCCGCCCGCTTTTCGACCTAGCCGCCCCTCTGCTTACACACCGTCCCGGCAGGGCCGAGCGAGTGGCCGGCGCTGCAGACATCCGCGTATTCGACCTGAGCAAGCCCCGGAAGACCCTGCTGCGTGCACAGCTGAAGAGACAGGCCGGCCGGCTCAACGACCAGCGCTACAAGGGAATGGCCAAAGTGGGCAGCGGAGAGGCTGGGGCACGGTGCCTGCCTGTATTAGCATGCATGGCATGGCATGAACTGAGGTAACCCCCGTGTCCGTCGATCTCGCTCGGCCCTCGCAGGTGGCGCCCTCGACAGCCTCCCAGCCCCACCGACAGGAAGTGCCCGACCAACTCAGCTTTCGTGGCGTACATTCCGCCCCCATCAGAGTATGGCAGCTGCGGCGTGCGACCCTGCACCCAGAGGACCACTTCAGGCGCATGGCGGCCAGGGCGTGGGGATGCTGATGATGACGGCGGAATGCCTGCCGTTATGTTGGCTGGTGGAGACCTCCTGCGGCGGATCGTGGAGCCTGGATGCCAGTGGTGACTCGTGACGACGACGACGACGAATCTCTGACGAATATCGACGATCAGGGCTTCGCCACATTAGCCTATATAAGGGTTGGCACTTGTCAGGGAAGGTCTATCTGCATGGCGGGACTTAAGGTAGGCTAGCGCGGCCGGATAGCCAACCGGTCTGGAGGAGGCCCTATGTAGTGCCCCCCTGCCAGCCAGGTCAATGGGCGGCGGGACAGCAAGTTGCCTTATAGGGATGGGGTACGCACGGCCTCAAGAGACGTAATGCAGATCTGCAGTGCAGAAATCAAGGTAGCCCGTGGAGCCGCAATGCGGCCTGTGGGGCGTGTTGCGTGACGCCCTCGGCCCCTCCTCCTGCGCCACCTCCCCCTGCCACTGCTCCCTCCCTGGACACCACACCGCCGCTGCCGGCGGCCCCTGCCCCTGCACCGGCTCCTGCCCCGCCGGGCCCGAGGAAAGAAAGGGACTTGAGGCTGTAGGCAGGACAGACACCATAGCGCGGACCCAGTAATTCTGGAGGCGCGTTGAGCTAGCCGTGTTCCGGCAGCAGCCTGCTGTCTCCATGTGGACGAAGCCGTGGCGGGAAGAGAAGGCTGAAGGCTAGCGGTTCATTCGTAGGAGAGAAAATAGTTCCGATGTATGGGCATGCGTTATGGTATATAGAGCCCTGCGTACCGAGTCTGTGGCGTGTTGGCGTTCGGTAGGGTGGACAGACACCGTTGAAGTCGAAGGAAGTGCGTTGCACTGAAGTCCTTGGTGCTCTGAGGTGGGGACTGCTTAGAGCCCGCCCGCAGGTAGGGGCGGAGTACATAGAAGTGGGCAAGGATGCGCTCTCATGAGCCCTGCGTAGTACTGCACGTGCATGTGTAACGAAGAAGTGCTGTACCGGTAGACAAGATTGCCGCCGGCGCTGTGGTCCAGTCCGCTGAGGGGATGACAACGCCGTCATGCGGGAGGGCGGGAAGACGAAACCTTGCTGCGCGCAGCCGCGCACCTGTCCCGTGGTTCACCCCTGCACGCACCCGTCCCTATGGTTGCAAGTCGTGTGCATCCGAATGAGAAAAAAAAGTCCCAATCAAGCTGAGATTCGCACGCGCACGACTGAAGAGGGCGGCGGCGGGTGGGGCCACGCCCGTGGCCACTGGGTCCCTGGGATCATACTAGCCTGCTTCCTTGGGCAGGGTCTGCGGTCGGAGGAGAAGCTGACCTGCTAAGCGCTAACCGGACAGAGGCAAGCGACGGTAGCGACGGACTCGAGGCTGACGAGGGCGGCGGGTGCGGCCATGACCAAAAGGCCGAAAGTCCACACCCTTCGACCACCATCCCTATGGTCTGTGGTGCTCAGGCACACCCACGGTTCAGCCTCTCCTTGATACCACGCGTTTACGCAAGAAAAGGGCTCTTGGGCTGCGTCAGACCGCTGTGACAAAAGTTCGGACCGAGCTATACAAAAGTTCGGGACCCCCTCCCCCCCCCCCCCCCTCCCCCCCCCCAACTTTGAGGGCTCATAACCTTTAACCCTAGAAACTCGATTTTCATTCTGAAAGCGGATTTGGGCTCCTCTTGTCGAGCTCTCCAAAGTTAGAGCGTGGTGTAATTTTTTACACTTCCTGCCCCCCCCCTGCACACCCCGGGCTGTGCCGACCCCAAGGGCGTCCGGCCGTTGCCCTGAGAGCAGGTAATGCCCAGCCTTACGTTGAGCAGTGGCTTCTGCAGTTGAGCCCTGTTGGCGTGCCCTGCCATGTGCGGTGTCGGTCTGGGCTAGGTCGGGGCCGGCAGTGAGAAGGTCTCGGGTTTGACACGCGCACGCTCCGATCCCGATCATGCCAATTCAGCCAATAGCCGCAATTGGCAACCGGTTGCGCTGACAGCGTTATGCATAGGTCTTACGGCGCGACCAGAGCGGCAGAGGCTCTCTTGAATGCACATAGCATCCTTAGCTTCGCCTGTCGACCGCCTGTTGAGGCACTGCTGGTGCTCCCATACCCGCTTGTAAGACTTGGACAATGTAGGGGACCCTCAACCTTCCTTCCGGCCAGCAGTTTGCCGCGATGCGTTCCCCGGCCAGCGCGGACAGCTGGTCCGGGCGAGGGACAGGCCTTGAGCATCGGTCTATCGAGGCACTGACGAGCGAAGCAGGAGCTCCTGCAGACCAGAAGGCTGAGCCCACGCATGACACTCTCACCAGCTGCAAACGCGAGCAACAGCAAAGGCAAGCCGTGCTACTGCATTGTGGCAGGAAATTGAATGGTGGGCGGGCAACCCGAAGATACTGGGGCGGGGTGCAAGCCGGCCGGCTCGCGCGGGCAGGCCCCGGCCCTGGCGTCCCACGTGCGTGCCCCGGCGTCGTGCAGCAGCAGGTCCCTGCATGCCTCAACCCCTATATATATACGTGCCCACACTTGCTTGCTCATCTACCCCGCCGAGCAGGTTGCATGCGTGTCGTCATGCCCCTGGCTAGCTGTATGTAGCAGCCTGGGCGCTGACAGAGGATGGGCGGCGGCTGCGGCTGCGGTCCTGGGGGACCGTACGGTGCCATCTACGGACGGCGGTGGGGGGCGCCGCCGCCGGGGTGCATGGTGCAGGGCGGCAAGCAAACAGCAGCTGCGGAGGGCCCGCTCGGCGGGGGTGGGGGCGTCAGAAAGGATTGTGCTGCACTGCATCAACCGCGCCTGCACGCCCAGCTGCAGCCTGTTACCCTGTTGCCATAGCCTGGGTGAAACTTACCCGTGTGTGCTGTTGACGCCTCGCAGGTGGCATGCTCGTGCGTGGCATCTGCCCCTGGCTGGCCGGGGCGGCCGGCCGGCCGCGGCAGCGGCGGGGCGTGACGGGTGGCTGCTGGCTGGGCGGCGTCCTGCTTACTTGCGGGGCTAAGCGGATGGGGCCACAAGCTGCATGTGCGTGCAAGGCCGACCGTACCGCGGAGGTGCGTGGGGGCAAAGGGCTGTATGTATGTGTGGGGGACTAGCTAGATGCAGCGATCTGGCGGAGGGCCTGTGGGGGAAGGTTGGAGCATGAGGAGCATAGCTAGTTTAGCCGTCAAGAGGAAGCTCAAGGCATGCTTGAACCCCAGTCAGGCAGCCGCTGCTACTGCGTGCGTGCGTGGCCAGTATCCAGCTTGGATGCGCTCAGCAGCAGTGGAGGGCCGGCGCGTGTGTGTAGGGCTGCTCGCTCGCTTGAGCCGGGGACGGAAGCGTAGGCGCTGTAGGGCCCAGTGTCGGCGTGCGTACGTGCGTGTCCTGATACTACTGGGTCTTTGGCGGCGTGCGGGCGTGTCCTGATAGTGTCATGGAGTCAAACACATACATGTGAGTCACGCCAGCCCGCGATGCCAGAAGCTATAGCTTGCTTATCTTTACCGTGTGTGCTGGAGAGCACGGAAATATATCGCCGCGGCGCAAACTCAGCATGTTGGGAAGGCAACCGCACCACCTTGCACCCATAACCCGAGTTGCGATGCGTATACCCGTTTCGATAAGCACCTTCCACACACAAGCAGGAAAAGCGAGGTAGTTCCGACAAGTTTGCGCGCAGCTGTCGCGATCGACGCTGACTTCGATCAAACCTCGCCGATCAACCTCGCCGATGAACTCCGATCAAGCGATAATTGGTTGCAACACTTTTGTCGCGGGTCGCGGGTATGAGCAGGTCTTGCTTCCATCCATCCTCAGCCGAAGCTCACGCCCGGAGCTCGCCGCACGTCCCTCACCCGTTGCACCGTGCCTGCTATAGTCAGGATGTATGTGCTCACCCGCCCGCTTGGCTGAGGTGGGCCAGGCCTGGCCCAGCAGGGCGTGGCGTGCGTGGCGGCTGGATGTGCAGCCTTGCAGCAGCGTTGTCGCTCGGTTGCGGGGCCGAGTCGGGCCCGAAAGCCCCGGGCGGATGCGGGACCGACTGTGATTGAGGTGTGTTGACGGAGGGGTGCAGGGCTGTGTGTTTGGTTAGATGCAGCACTCTAGGAGATAGAGGGCCTGTGCCCCGCGCATGTGGACGGAGGAGCACGAGGAGCAATGAAGTTTGAGGAGCAAGCATTGCTTGCCTTCCCCCGCCCCACGCACTGCACCCAAACCCTCGTTCCAGGGCTTACAGGTCCGGCCCTGTAAGCCCTGAAACGACGACGGCACTAACGGCACTGGCATAGCTGGCTTTCTCCCAAAAATTGCGCTTAGCTAGTTCAGCCGTCAAGAGGAAGATAGCTCAAGGCACGAATGAAGGCAACGGAAGTAACAACTGAAGAACTCCAGCCCGGCACCAGTCATTGCGGCATACATGCGTGCGTGGTCAGTATCCGCCGGATACTGGACATCGATCATGCTTGCGGCCCTGGAGCTCGCTTTGTGCGTGACGACCTTTGGGGCCTGATTGGCTTGCGGTGTAACCAGCTCCGGAGGACATTTAGGTTGGGGACGAGTGCGGACGAGGGTGTAGATAGTGTCGGAGCGGAAACGGCAAAGAGGAAGGGGGCTTAGGCAGGCCTCATCTGGGCCCCGGGTACATGTTTTTGGTCAATGGGCTTGCGGGGTTGTTCAGCTCCCGCTCAGGGCTAAGACATGACATCAGGGGCTAGGCCCTGATTATGGTGTCCCGCTAGTTAAGTTAAAAGGGCTGATCGGGGAACGGTGCAGCTGAGGGTGTAGTTTGAGGGGCCATGACGAGCAGGGTTTTGGGCCTCGTCTGGGCCGCCTCGGCTTCTACCCCCGCCGCGCGCCGCCGGATTTGCCTGAGAGAGGTGTAGAATTGGTTATCATTCCTTTGTTTTCGTTTCTTTGTTTACTAGGCGCCACACCCAATCATAAGAACAGAAGTAGACGTGCTTGGACGCGGGATACTGTCCACGTACTTTGTTCGTCCAAGCGGGCAGCCGCCGCCTGGAGGGGCGAGGGGCGGGGCGAGGGGATCTACGGTCCCCTTGCTTCACGTCTTGAGCTTACGTCCCCCTCAATGCTCTAGACTACCAAACCATGTGTTTGTTTGTTTGTTGGGGCCGATGGCCGAGCGGTGAGCCCTGAAACCGCGTGTGAGGCCGAATGGATCCTCCGACCAATCGACCCTCTCATCGCAATCCAGAGACGAGCTATAAAACGCCGCTTGCACGCCCACCTTGCTAATACCCTTGTCTTGCAGTCCGTGTCTTTGACTATTTGATTGGCTACTTGCGGGTAAGCGGTTCGCTGGGCGCCCAAGGCGTCTTTCTGCTGCGGCCGCGTTAGGACCCCAGGGGCAGGCTCGGCTTTGCTGGGTACCATACGTTCAGCACCTAGCTTCATCATCAGCTTCAGCGTGGGACACTCTAGACGTTTGTGGCTGCCGTACGGCTGGGCGGCTCGGCGGCTGGCGGCCCGATGAGCAGCCTAAGCGGCCCGCTCGGCCGCTCGATCGATACGGCGGTCGGCGTCGGCCTTGTTCGTTCGTTGTCACGCGCGGCCATCAATCCTCATCCCGCCGAGCGCGCCAGCCATAACTCCCTGCCACTGCTTACACTGCTCTTGTTCGTGTTGCTCCTTCCCCCGCAGACATGGGGAGCCTACGCGCCCTCTCGGGCGCTTTGCTGGTGCTGGGCCTGGCGTCGTTGGCGACGCGTAGCTACGCGCAGGGTGAGTGGTTATGGATTGGTAGAAAGGGAAGGACGAACGGAGGGTAGAAATAAAGGGAAGGACGAGTGGAGCAACAACGCATCGCACCTGCTGCGCGCCGCGTCGCTCGCGCGCCCTGGATGGCTACTCGCTCTGCTGGGGGTCCGCGCGCTGTACCTGCTGCTGCAAGCCGTGTCGTCCTTCTTTATAAACTCATGAGGTCCCGCCCCTGTCCCGCCGCTGGCTCCCTTCCGCGCTCCATCCTTTGCACGGTGCACTCGGCCGGCTACGTGGTGCACCCACCCGGGCTCACTGTACGAGATGCTCGACTGCAATGGCGACGGCGTTGTGGAGCACGTCTGCACTGACAACACCGGCAACCGTGGCGTCATCTCAACGGGCCGGGGCTGCTTGGACTGGGATTCCGCCACCGGGTGGCCCTCGGCGCCTGCAAGCTACTGCCCTCTGAAGTGGGGTGAGTTTCCTGGCTTGGCAAGGAAGTCTGGTCGTGGGTACCCACGCGCGCGCGTCATGCGCCTGCTGCCCGTCGTGTCACGCGCACGCTTTGCGTACTCATGTCGCTTCACTCTCAGCAGGGCTTTCAAGGCATTGCCAGCCCCATCATCTGCCGAGTGCCCTGTGCTTGATGTATAACATGTTACCAACAAACCTATCTCCCTCTCCTCCTCCTCGTCCCCCAGTGTCGTCGTGCCCCGGGTCGCCCCCTCCGCCGCCGCCCTCCCCTCCGCCGCCCTCCCCTCCGCCCCCCTCCCCTCCGCCCCCCTCCCCTCCGCTGCCGCCCTCCCCTCCTCCGCCCCCCTCCCCTCCGCCGCCGCCCTCCCCTTCGCCGCCACCCCCTCCGCCGCCACCCTCCCCTACCTCCCCTCCGCCGCCAAACCCCCGTCCTCCGCCCACCCCTCGGCCGTCTCCCCCTCCGCGCCCCCCCCCTTCCCCCCCTAAGCCCTCCCCTCCGCCGCGGCCCTCCCCCCCTCCGCCTTCCCCTCGGCCATCCCCCCCTAAGCCGCCCTCCCCTCGACCCCCCTCCCCTCCGCCGCCCCCCCCTCCGTCGCCGCCCTCCCCTCCGCCGCCCGCGCCCAACACGCCTTCCAACCCTGAGGTGCGTGATTGCCCTCGAGCGGGAGGGCTGCTGGGCGATCCACCAACCTGAAGGGCTGGCGCACGCGTCTCGCTGGCAGCTATGTAGCCCGCCGTAGCAATCGAAGTGCAACTCCACACGGGCGTAGCGTGCGCAACTAGCGCAACCCGCCCCCTGCGCGCGTTAGGAGGTTTCTCCCGATTACATACTAATGCTCCCCACCTGCCCCACCCGCCATACCCGCCGTGCCGTGCATGCAGGCCCCGGTCTACAACCCGCCAGACCCGTGCGATGGAGTCGACTGTGGACAGTACTACTTGATCTGCGTCTCAAACACCGTCACCTGGACATACTCGTGCGAATGCTCTCCTTGGTTCAACTGTCCCTAACTCTTTATAAGTGTGAGAAGTTGGTCACATTATGATAAGTGTTGCGGGCGCACATGTACTACCTCCCGAGCGCAGGAAGTGTGAGGAAGCCTGGATGTGCTCGTACGTGTCATTAGGGTTTACTTGGTCATGTGGGGCCCCGCGGGGGGTATGTACCGTAGCTGCATGCCCCGCCGTTTGAACAGAAGAGGGTCTACTCGCGCGTTGTGTGTCGTTAGCCTGTCTCTAACTGTGATCAGGACCGTAGTCTTGCGTACAAAACGAAGCCGTGGCGCTGTGGCACATGGGCTACCGGTATCTAAGGCCAGACTGCTGGCCGTCATTGCTAGAAGCGGGCCCCGTCCTGCGGGGGCCTACGGCGTGTTGGCGTTCGGTAGGGTGGACGGACACCGCTGAAGTCGAGGGTGGAAGTGCGCTGCACTGAAGCCCTTGGTGCTCTGAGGAGGGTACTGCTTTGAGCACGGTCGCAGGCAGGGGCGGAGTACATACAAGAAGGCATGCAAGGACACACTCTCGCGCGTGATGATGCATGAGCCCTGCGTAGTAGTACTGCACGTGCATAAGGCGTGAAGCATGCATCTCTCGACAACTAAGATTCGCCGCCACCGGACTCATAAAGGGGAATGAAGTAAGGGCTCTTTCAGTGGGGAGCGCAGGGCACGTAGCGGTTCCCACTCATCAGCTCCTGCTCTCCTAGGGGTCGCAACGGCGCATGTTGCGCCGGGTGCAGCGGTGGGGACTCGGGAGGTGGGTCCACGCTGGTCAGGGCACGACACGCCATGTCGGCATGCCACCCCATGCGAAGCACTTGGGGGGCGCCCCTTGGTCGAACAAAGAGTCAGAAGCGCTGAATGCTACGGCATCAGGTGCGGCAGAGCACTCTTTGCTGAATGGCGTCCTTAGTCATCAATGGACAGCAGGACAGGCCACCGCGTCCCCGTCATTGATACCTAGACCAGATCATTACGGGCCAGAACACCTTCCTGCGGCCTCCACAGCGCGGCGGTCGCGCAGAGTCTGTCACCGGCAACGACACCTCCTCGCGCCTGTCTACGGTACCCGCAGCCCGCCCCCTCTCAGCCGGCTCATGTCGTCAACACCCGTCACCCCGCCAGCTCCACCAGCGACGCCCTCGACAGGTTCCTCCGCGCCCTGCCCGCCCCCGCGCCCGTGGCCTCAGCGCTCAGCCCAAACAGCGCACTGTACGGCCACGCCACCTCGCCGCCAACCGTCAACGAACCGGGCAGCTCCAACCGCCCAACCACCATCACGCCGACGCACTCCAAACGCTCCGCTGGCACGTCCGTCAGGACGTACGCCGTACGGCTCGCCATGTCGACCGCCCGCACCAGGCCCAAGCCCACGCACGGCAGCAGCGGCGGCGGCGCCGCCGACGCCCCGATGTAGCTGACGGCGCCCGGCGGGAACGCTGCTGCGGCGGCCGCCGGGTCGAGCTCCTCCCAGGCGGCGGCGTCAGCCGCCGCCGCCGCGTCAGCGGCGGTGGCAGGCGCTGCGGAGCGGCGCCGCGGCGGCGGAGCCGCCGCCACCATCCCAGCCGGCGGCGGCGGGTGCTGCGTCGCGAGCAGTCCCACCACGGCTCCGTTGAGCAGTCGTCCGAGCTGCTGCGGTGCGATGGATCCCGCCAGGAGCTGCACGTGCAGGGCGTCCAGGGACACGGCCCAGGGGGGGCAGGAGGCCAGGGCGCCAGCCACGCGCCAGAAGTCGTCCGACTCGAAAGAGCCCCTGGGGGGGGCGGGGGCATGGCAAGGGGGAGCAGGTAGATTAGCGGGGAAGGTGGGAGCGCCCCGACCCGGGTCCAAACGAGCCCGTACGTAGGTGGCGGAGTGGATGCAACGATAAGGTCATGTGTGTTCCCAGGTCCAGATCTAGATCCCAGCACTCACCATGCGGGCTCCCAGCCGACCACTCTCTTGGCCCACGCGTGCCACGCCAGCCCACGGCTCTCCACCGGCTTCAGCGCACGGGGGCCCGCGCCCGCGCCCTCGCCGCCCTTGGCCCCTCCTCCTGCGCCACCTCCGCCACCACCCCCGCCTGCCCCTGCCGCTGCCCCTCCGCCGCCGCCGGGGCCGCGGCCCCCACCCGACGCCACGCCGCCCGGGCCGCCGCTGCCGGCGGGCCCTGCCCCTGCCCCTGCTGCTGCCCCGCCGGGCCCGGGTGGGGCCTCGGCTAAGGACTCGAGGCTGAAGAGGGCGGCGGGCGGGGCCACGCCCGCGGCCGCGGGGTCCCCGGGGTCGCACCAGAAGGCCCCCTTGGGCAGGTTCTTGCGGTCGGGGCCGGCGCGGATCTGAGGATGGCGTTAGGTCAAGCGCACGATTACCCCAGGGTGGATGGTGGGCGCAAAGTGGCACAGTTCCGACTGACAGGCCGTCTCGGGGCACTTGACGTGTCCCGTCTGTGCACGTGCAACGGCCGATAGAGGATCGAGGCAGGTTGGGGTGTGAAACCCAGATCCAGGATCCCGTCTCGCTACACTGCACGTGCTCACCTGGACCACGTGCGTGGGCGCAATGGATCGCAGCAGCTGAGTCAGCAGGTCAAAGCCCAGGCCCTTGACCCAGCCGTGCGTGTTGACCACCAGGGGCGGCCAGCGAGCGCCCGGGCCCGGCCCCGACCCGCCGCCGCTTGCCGCCCAACGCCAGTACGTGCCGTACAGGGACTGTACGGCAGAGAGGTAGAGTTGCGGGTCGTGCTGGGGAGACACGTCGCCCTGGCGGGGGGTTGGGAGGTTTCAGGGGCTCTTCAGCTCACGCCAGCCTCGTGTCCCAAGACAAGTACCTGTACGCTCAGCTCTGCCGTCCTAGCCCCGGCAGGGTCCTGCCTCTCCTCTACCCTTGGGGCTGTTTGCCGAACCCTGAGTATGCCCCCTCCCCGTCTCCCGGCCCGCCTCCCTCCCCGCCTCCCTCCCTCTCTGCCCCCAACTCACCACGAAGCGCGCATCCCAGGGCCGCCGTGAGTGCGCGTGCGGCGGCCCAATCATCGCTCCACATCCACCCCCCCGTCCACCTTCCCCTGCCCCTCCGCCCCCTCCTTCCCCGCCGCTGCCGCCGCCCGCCGCCGTCAGCAGGTGCAGTGCCGCCACCCCCGGCGGCGTGGCCTCGGGCTGCCCCACGTCCGTGTCGAGCAGGGCCACGGCCGGCACGTGCTCCAGCAGGCGTGCCGCCGCCAGGCGCGCGAAGGAGGACTTGCCCACGCCCTTGGCGCCCAGCACCGCCAGAACCAGGGGCGCGCCAGAGGCGGCGGAGGAAAGGAGGGAGTCTATGGCCTGGGGAGAAGGGGAAGAGGGAGGAGGAGGGCAAGGGGGTCGAAGGGGAAGCAGGTGCGGAGACGGTGCGGAGGTGTGACATTTGTACAGGGCTGCTCAAAGCTCCCAAGGGCTGCATAAGCTTCAGCACAGCCCCCGCCACGGCCTGAGCCCTTGCATAACTGCCCTCTCAGTCCCAGACAGCGATAAGTCTCACCTGATCCCACTCCCGGCTGACGTTCAGGCTGGCCGGAGCTCGTGTGTCGGAGGGCCGGTGCAGGCTGAACGTGGGTGCCGGTGAGCCGCCCCCGGAAGGCCCCGGCAGCCCGCCGGAGGCCTGGCGCTGCGGACCCGTCGTGGGCCCCAGGGGCCTCGAGGGTGGGGGCGCCTCCGTTCGCCCCGCCTCCTCGCCCTCGCCCTCAGCGCCCGCGACCAGGGGCTGTGTGGGCAGCGGTGGGCGGCTCTGGAGGCTCACTTCCACAGTCTGCGCCGCCGCCAGGGGCACCTGCGGGCCGGCATGCACAGCAGAAGGGGGTTTGCGTGAGCCAGTTTGGGTCTGCAGAGCGGCCCAACGAATTCCCTCGCTCCTGTAACCACTTGCTGCGGGCTGAGCCTCGACGTCGTCCCACGACCCCGCCCCAGTGCGGCCCCCCGCACCGCACCCCTTGCGCGGGGCGAATGCCCCGGCAATCCGTCGTCACCGTATCCCACCGCTCCAACCAGCATCTATCCAATATCAAGCGCTGAGCCCCGGCGTAAGCAACCACAGCCGTCTTTGAATTGCCAACCCCGCCCCCGAGCCCTCCACCGCCACACCCGCCTGAGCTACGGGCGCCTCCGCTGTGATGGCCAGGGCCAGACCGAAGCGCCCCCCGGTGGACAGAAGCAGCGGGGGGCTCTCCACACCCACCCATTGTCTGGAAGCGGAAAGAGGCAAGGGAAGGCGGAAAACAGGAGGATGGGGCTGGAGGGGCAGGGCCCGAGAGGCCGGCCGACGGCCGAGCATTAGGGCGGGGCGCACGATGGGGCTTCAGGCCTAAGCTCCTGGCTAAGCTCCTGGCTTCCAATCGCAGCACTGATCTGGTTGCTTACCCGCCCACCCTCACGGCTCCGTGCAGCACTTGCAACGTGGCCTCGCCAACGAACAAAACCGTCTGCGGAGAGGCGGCAAAAGCAGGATTGAGCTTGCCCTGAGGATGGCTCCCGGCATTGACCATAGGTCGGGAGCTCGGGACCCTTGCCAATTTTCCGACAGCTTCCCTCGCCTACCTGGTGGTTTGCCAGTTCTAAGACCGTGTAGCCGCAGTGGTCCTGCCTGCTCGCGAGCGGTCAACACGGGGCCGAGGCCGGGAGCAAGGGGAGATGGCGGGGGCCGGGGATGGGGAGAGGTGACCTACGTGCCGGCACTCCTCGCGGTGCGGCTGTGCTGTTTATCCACAGTTTGGCTTCATAACCCACCAGCTAGGCAGGGTGTCGTCCAGGCGCCGCTCCTTTGCCGGCTCGGATGTGGGCGCGCCGGCCGACTTGCGCTTACGCTTCTCCGGTCCCATACTATATACTTATGCTTGTTTAGATTGTCATGTTATCCGAGTTTTGCGACAGCCTGCTAGCTATGCAAAGCAGCCCGCAATCGGACCTCGCGATGTGAGCCGAGCTTCTTGCGGAAAGTGAAGAGCATGTGTCCTCAATACTTACAAGTGCTGTATGTACACTGACAGCTGTGCCGAGGCGACAGAGTGCCGTGCGGTGCAGTACGACATGTGTATGCAAGGCCACACTTCACCCGGGCTGCGACACGCCCGCGACATCCAGCCACGCTACCCGCCATTGCAGCGTACATCACCTTCTGCCCTGCGTTACCCAGCACATAGCGCAATCCATAGCTCGACCAGCAGCCTTTTCCAGCGACCCCACATTCTCCACGATCAAGGCATACCGTGCCACTGTACCACATCCTGCCGATGCTAAACCGATTCGCCTCAGGCCTACACGGCCCGCTACATACAGTACACCCGCGTCCTGCATCTCTTAGTCCTGCATACGTGTGCGTATGGGCATCTCTGGCCTGGAAGGCCTGCGCCTATGCGGGCCTATGCCTGGAAACGTCTGGCAAGCAAATCCCACTTTGTCCGACATCTGCTCCTAAGCCGAGGCCTCCTACGCCTTCCTGAGTGCCTTGCATTTGCCCTTGTGGCTCGGCCACGCCTCCGTCTGGCACCTGGGGGTTACGGAGTGGGGGGGATCATGGAGAGGGGGAAGCGGGAGCCGTGGTGAGGCGTTATGGCTCCGATGGCCCCCTCATGCATGCATGGCACGCGCGCCGTGTACCGCTCCCAGGCCCCGAGCCCCAAGCTGCCCCCGCTCACTCTGTGCTGCAATAGTAGATCGCCTTGCAGCCCCCGCACTTGAGCAGCGACCCGCCGCCTGCGCGTGAGCGGCACAAAGCAGGGTGTCAGCAACGAGCGAGAGGAAGTCCTGGGGAGCAGCACACGCTACACGCACGCCAACGCATGCCCTGCCCTCATGCCCACAACAGCTGCAGCGAGGGGCCGACAGGCGAAGCAGTGACGAGTGAGGTCCACTTATAAGCCACGACCCCGGCGGCCCACCTCGCCGCTCCTCGTTGCCGCACATCGCACAGGCCTTGGAGCCCGCGGCAGGCGCCGCCGCTTGCCCTGCTGACGACGTCGAGGGCCCCGCCGCCGCCGCCGCCGCCGCCGCTCCCGCCCGACCGCCGCTTCCAGCCGCCGCTCCCCCAGCCGACGACGTTGACGGCCTCGCCGCCGACGCCGCCGACACCGACGCCGACCGACCGCTGCCTCCCGCCGCGCCGCCGCCGGCCGCCTTCGCCGCCGCGGGTCGGCTGCCCGAGCCGCTCCCCGCCGCACTTGCGCTCCTCCCCGCCCCGCTGCCTCCAGCGCCGGTGTTGGCAGCAGCCCCCGCTCCGCTCGCCCTGCCGCTGCCGCCAGCCGCGCCTCCCGAGCCCGCACCGCCGCTGCCGCCAGCCCGGCCGCTCCCGCCCGTGCGCCCTTCCGCCGCCGCCGCCCCCATTCCCGTGAACATGCCCGTGCTCCCAAGCATGGAGCACATCCGCATCAGCTCCGCCAGCGCCCCCATGCCGCCGCCGCCGCCGCCAGGCCCGGCGGCGGCGCCGTCGTCGTCGCTTCCGTCGCTGTCCCCGCTGTCGCTGTCGCTGCCGGCCCCGCCGCGCGAGGGCTTGGGCAGGTCCATTCCGAAGAGGCCGCGCATGGTCTCACTGATGGCGGCCTTGGCCTGCGGGGGAAGAGGGGCGGCACGATGGGGGTGAAGGGGGCACACGAGGGAATGCACGAGCTCCTCCCACGCCCCTCCTTAGTGATCACACGTGCACCCACGTGCCCTCGCACCGGGTTGAAGGAGCGCGGGTCGGGCCCGCGGCTGAGGCGCAGGCCCTTCCGTGTGATGGAGTCGGCGGGGCACACGTTGTCGGGCACCCTCTTGCCCATGTGCTGGAAATGGGGCAGGGAGGGCAGGTTGGGCGCCGTGCGGCGGCAGGTGAGAGATGTGCGGGCCCTCCTGTTGCTCCTCCCGCCCTCCCTCCCTCGATCCCTGTATCGGTATCGGGGCTGTGCAAGCGCTGCCGCTCCAAGCGCCACCCCGTGAAGCCGGGGCCGCCCCATCGTGGGCACCCATCCTGGAATTTCCTCAAACGGGTTCAAGCGCAGGGCCCCGCCTCCATCCGAAAGGCCCGCAAGCACTCCTCCCATGAACTCACGCAGAAGTCGCAGCTGCAGGGCTTGCTGCCTGCGGAAGATGGGCATGTATGGCGCAGGTCTGAGCACTGTCCGTGCTCGGCGGCTCGGCCGCACCCTCCTCCCACGCCCCCAGCCCCACCCCTGCCGCAGTGGAGGAGGCAGGCGCACCGCACAGCAGGGGCGTGGAGGCAGCATTCTAGTAAACAGCCGAGCCACGTCTGCGCCGTGTTCCGTCTCATCCGCACCTTGCCCCCGCTGCGCCCCCGGCCCGCGGCCCCGCCCCCACCCGTGCCGTGGTGGTCGCATCCGATGTCCTGGTCCCCGGACATACCGCAGCAGGTCCAGCGGAAGCCCTGGGGTGGGTGGTTGGGGGTTGGTGCGAAGGGTGGTTGAAGGGTATTGGGAGGAGCGCGGCATTGGACCAGACCCTCAGGGACTCGCAGGAAAGCCCTTGATAACCGCGACAACCCAGCGCACGGGAAACCCCTCGCTGCTTGCCGGGCCCATTCGCAACCCCTACACCCCTTTCTATTGCTTGCCTCAGTGGCTTATAGGGAAGCCTTTGACCGCTGAGCGCGTGGGTGACTGCCCCCTCGAGTACAGTTTCGTACCACACCTATAACCCACCCCCTGCGCAAGGGGCCCAGCGCTGCCTGATCTCCCAAGTCCCGTTGCTCGCTCGACCAAGCGACGCAGCGTCAGGGCCCAGGACAGTTGTAGCTCAGCATCTCCTCCCCGTCCGTCCCCTGTGAGCCGCCTGGACCCTCGCCTGGTACACCCCCTAGGACCCACCAGCGCTCTACTGTGAGGTGCTGGGACATGCACTGTCAATGCTCCAGGCACCTCGGTTGGCGCGTTCAGGTGGCTCGTGCTCAAGAGCCGGCGAGCAGTACGTGTTGGTGTGAGGGGAGAGGGGCAGTAAAAGAGGCTCCGATGTGACATGCAACGCCGGGTCGCACCTGGGGCCAGTACCCAAAGAATTTCTGCTCGTCGCCCCCGTACTCGGTCTCGAACTTGCGCTTTAGGTCATCCGCCTCGCCTATGACTACAGCGCCCCAGCCCAGCTTGTCGCCGTCATCGTCCTTGCCTGCGCAGGCCAGGGCGAGCCACGGTGTCGCGATGTGGTAGCGGGGGTGGGGGTGGGGGACGGGGCCAGGGCGGCGGCCAGCAGGATGTGGTCGCGGGGGGCGGGGCGGGTTGGGGCGGGGCGGGGCGCGAGCGTCGCAGCTCTCTATAATGCTGAATGAGAACAGAGCTAATAGCTGCTGCTATGCCCAGGTATCATCTGCTGGCACAGCGCAGAAGTCTGCTGGAATTGCGCGAAAGTGCTGCGGACTTACCAGTCCATGTTATAAGCTCCAGGTCGCCCTCGTGATCGCATCCATCGTTACATTTGCGGTGTTTATCATACCATTGAGGTGCCCTGCTAGCGGCCCTCGGCTTGGTGCAGTCGGCGGACGGCTTCGCTATGCAAGCCCAAACTGTATTTGGCAATCAAACATAGCTATACGAGTCCTGGGTTGACACTTGACGCTATGAGAGCTGATGGCGTTCCAGCCTGCCTAGCGTGCCTTGCCGCCCCGCTCGGCCCCTCCCCGCCTGCCCCCGTCCCCACCACCACCACCCACACACAGCCCCTGCCAAGCCCGTGCTCGTAATGCACTCTTTTCGAGGTTTCCGCACTTACGCGCATTGAGTGTTGACATCCGCTTGTTTAGGCCTCCACCTCAGCGTGCCCTTGTCATACACCCCGCCCGTCGATGCGAGAGATGTCCCCGTCCGCGCCGTCCGCGAGCCTACGCACCTGCCGCAGCCGCCCAGCGTGAAGGAGCAGCGGTTATGCAAATTGATGTCCGCAAGGCCGGGGCGCGCAACGCCGAGGACTCTCACCAGCACCAGGCATCTACGCACGCACCTCGCGTAGACCCCCAGCGTGAACGAGCAGCAGTTGTGCGTGCAGGTTGATGTCCGCAAGGGCGGGGGTCGCACCATCGATCGAGGACTTGCACCAGCACCAGGGCCTCCGCGGCGGGTTCGGGAAGCGGGAGGGCTGTCATTGCCACACATCAGGGGGGCGCACGGATAGCTGTGGGGAGGGAGGGGTTCCGGCTGAAGGGTGGCGCAGGGGAAACGTCGTGCCCGCTGATTATGAAGGGCGCGTCAGCATGCAACGTCGCTTGCTGCACTCCCGCCCCTCGATACCTGCCCGGAGCCCCGTCAGCACAACAAACCCCATGGAGTAGAGGAAAGGCAAGTCGTCAAAAGTCAACATCAAGCGTTGGGCAAGGCTGCGGGATGCTGGCGCAAGGGCGCGGGGGCGGAATAGTTGTGCCTCTCCCCAACAACGTGTCATGTGCTCGGTTGCGCTCAAGCTAACCCTAGCCAACTGAGGGGGCTCAACCGGTCGGGACGATGAGTGCAACTTGTTATTACAACGAGAACCTGACCTAAACACTCCTTCGGCCATGGACCCCACCGGCCCTCTGCAAGGACGGGCCCACCGCAAGTGACACCCGTCATCAGCGGGCACCTCCGGGAATCCTGAGACTCTACGGAGTCAGACAACACACGGCACACGACACTCTCACTGAAAACGCTACCAAGCCCGTGCCTACACACCATCAGCCCGGGCCCGAAACACGTGCCGTATTGTACGTCATACACGGAATGAGATGAAGGGCAGCATGAGACCTTCGCTAGGGAAGGGCACAGTATCAAAGTGGAAAGGACGTACACCTAGGGCATGCAGCAAGTGGGTTGCTCAATGTTTCAGAATGGGCTAGGATGGAACAGCACAAAGACATGCGCAATAGAGCAAAGAGAGGATCACACACAGCAGTAGAGAGGTAGGTGGTATTTACATGGAATAATCACGACTTGAGAAGTAGACGGGATGAAGTGCGTGGGGCATGGCAGCCAGGCTGTGCGCAATCAAGCCTGCTGATCACACCTCTCATCAGCGGATCACGTACGGCATCTAGAAGCAGAACGCCACGTTGTAGTTGGTGCCCCACTTGCAGCTGTAGATCGAGGTCGCGTAGTCAGCGGCGTAGGAGAAGGCCTGGGGGGCAGAGGGGGAGGGGCAGGGGTATGTGTGTGCCGAGTGAGGGTGCGTGGTTGGGAGGTGCATGGCTGGGAGCAGGACTATGTCGGTTGTGGGTCTCCATCTTGAGTGCGGTGGCCCCGCCCTCACGCCCCACCCCCCAGAGGTACTATGATGTACGGTGCAAAAGTCAAGATGCTTGGCCTACCTTGGGGCAGCGGGCCTTGAAGGTACGCGTGCCGGCGGTGGGGACGGTGCCGGGGCCGTCCTTGTTGATGCAGGCCTGGGGGGTGAAGGGGAAGTCCCAGGAGGAGATGGTCAGCCAACTTGGGTGCGATGATGTGTTCACCGACTCTCCAGAGCTGCACACAAGCAAGCCCCTGCGTAGCACTGCGGCCGTCTCTTGCGGGAGCCCTGCAGCTGACTCACCGGGTCCTTGCCGAACAGGTGGTTGGGGGCCTTGCAGAAGTCGAAGAGGCCACGGATGGAGCACGAGGGGGAGCCGCACCACAGGCCGCTGCGGAAGTGATGGGTTTCCAAGAGTTTCAGGGTCCAGGGCATGTCAGGGTCGTCAAACGAGGAGCTGGCTAGCTTGCTAGGCTTCTAGAATCTACCCAGCGACAAGTAAATACACAGCGCCATGGTGGTGTGACGCAACCCTTGCGTCCCACATGCACTCATGCACCCGCCCCGCACGTACGCCCTGCGTGACTCACTCGACTTTCTCCGGGTTGATGGGCGAGACGCACACGGGGTGGTTGTAGGCGCGAACCAGGGAGATATCGTAGAAGTCCTGGCGCCGGCCGTTGCCCATGTCACCACCAATGTTGAACTCGACGAGGGTGGTGCGGCTGGCATCAGAGTTGTTGGACCTTTGGCGGGGGAAGGGCAGGCAGCGAGCGGGCAGGGTTGAGGAACGGGTACAGGCGAGCCCGCGGGGCGGCCGTGGGTCGGACTACCGGTACCGGCGGGGGAAGGGACCCCCGCCCGTCCCGCGTGTCTCGACTCACTTGGAAGCCCAGATGCGGCCCGCGGGCCACAGGTTGGCGCGGCCGAAGTCCAGGTACTGCTGGGCGCCGGGCTTGAGGTAGTAGGTGGACTTGGGGTTGGAGCCAGAGCTGGTGAGGGCGGGGTATGGGGGCGAGGCGGGAAGGAAGGGCGTCGAGCGAGTGGGGTTGGGGTCGTGTCAGCAAAGGAGAGGGTGCGGGGCAGCGCGAGGCAAGCCTAGGCAGGCACAATAGTGCCACCGCTAAGCTAGATGACACTCCAACCCGGCCGACGGCAACGTGCACGGTGCAAAGTTGGGGTGCGCGATTTCTCGCCCCGTCCAATACGAGGCACGCCGAAACCCAGGCTGTGGTGCTGACGTCACCGCGGGGAACCCGACACGGTGCCGACTCACCTGGCCCAGACCATCAGGGGGAAGGAGCACTTGTTCTGGATGTTGATGCCGGCGAGGGCGGGCTGGGCCGCAAGGAGCACCAGCAGCGAGGCCGCTGTGGCCAGGAGGGCGCGAGACATGACTGCCGACCCGGGAGCGAGGGCTCGGGCAAGGGGCGGGTGTGTGGAGGGGCGCAAGGGCAGGGGCTCGGAAGGCTAGATGGTCGAGCTTGTGGCAGTATGCTCTGCAATGCAAGCAGCCGCGCCTTATGTACGCCCAGGGAGCCCGCAATGGGGGGTTCGTGGATGCAGATTGCGTCATGCTCCGGAATGCTTTGGTCGGTTAGGAGGGCCAGCGCAGCGAGCCCGCGAGGCAGCCGGAGACAGTCCCCCTGGCGCTCCCCAAAGATGAGGCCTGCTGAGCGAGCCAAGCAAGCAGGCAAGGTGTGGTCGTGGGGCTCTAGCCACGCAGTGCGCTGCCTCGGGCTGCCTGGGCGCCTCGCGGACGACATGCGCTCGTCCTGATGCCGAAACGCACTCACCAAGTGCACGAGGCGTGCCGCAGCTTGCTGTGCGGATAGACTTGTTTCAATCCTTGGAGGTTCTGACATGGCGCTGGGCTCGTCGCTCGCGCCTCGGCCGGGCCTCGGCCGCCGTAATGCACGCATGCCTCGGGCCATCGCGCGCGCGGCGGCAAAACGGAGTGTTTACACAAAATACTTAGCAATAATGACTGCTTGTGTTGCACGCTAGCGCTTAGCATGGTGCTTAGCGCCGCGTCGAGAGGGACAGGTCGCACTGCCCGCTACAGCTGCGGACAGCCGGCGACACCTCGCGGTATTCCGGCGTGGTTGGTTGGGTTAGCTGGCCTCGGTATCAAGATACTTGATAATGCTTAGGTAAGGTCGCGGTCGCGACATGCTTGACGCCAAGTTGACTGTCTTACTTCCCACCCATTTCACCAACCCCGCGCACGTCGCCCCTCCTACGGAAAGAGGGGCGAAGAGGGGTGGTGCGGAGCACAGTAGCCGTGCGAAGCCGGGAGGGGAATAGCGGACACAAACCCATGTGTTTATATCACAGGAAGTGCATCGCGCAGTGGGCTGTCGTGGGAGAGGGGATAGAGAACGAGGAGGGCATGACGGTAAGACAGCGCAGCGCTTCTCTGCCCTCAGCTTGCCCCTCCTGTGGCAGAAACTGTCATGGTCGGTCCTCCCTGCTGTGCGTGTTGCCATCAGTTCCGTCCCTAAGGTGTCCCTTCTCCTATCCATGGCAAGGGGCCAGCAATGGAGCGGCGAAGCCCGGGCACATCTGTCATCAGTCCGCGCCTGTGCCGCTGAGAACCCAAGAAGCGTCCCAGCACAGCAGCAGATACACACAGGGCCGACAGGGGCAGCGCGTCCGAAGGGTTGTACATTTTACATGGCACGGTAGTCCGCTCGGCCCTGCCATTGCGCCGTCCCATGACACCCCCGATTGCCCTTCACTCGTCCTGCTGGAGCCGTCCTGCGCGCTCCAGACGTCTAGAGCGATAGCTGGGCTATAGCCATCAGTTCCTACTGAGCCGTCCCTTACTTCTACCAAGCACTCGTAGCTGGACTACCCCTCAGTGAGCAACGTATCTACCATAGCAGGGCTCAAAAATGGGAGGCAAGAATGTGACAAATGAAGACGCCTGAAGAGCTACGCAAAATGACCAAAACTAGGTAAAGCACCACACAAGGCTTGCCGTACCAATCCGTATTATACTGGGGTTGGGCGGCCGCCCGTCAGCAACCGGACCTGCTCACCCTACTGCACGCATCTGTCCCAACTCAAGCCCTGCGCTGCGCTCAGTAGCAGAACGCCACGTTGTAGTTGGTGCCCCACTGGCAGGAGAAGACCGAGGTCGTGTAGTCGGCGGCGTAGGAGAAGGCCTGGGGTTTGGGTTGTGGGGTCAGGACAGGACGGTTTCGGGAGTCAGCAAATGAGGTCTGGCGGGGTGAGCAGGTGGCCAGCAGGAGCAATGTAAGCGAGCTCTGGCGGTCGTTGCAGTGCATGGCCTACCTTGGGGCAGCGGGCCTTGAAGGGGCGGGTGCCGTTAGTGACGACGGTGCCAGGGCCGTCCAGGTTGATGCAGGCCTAGACGTTGGGGGCGGAGCAGGGTGCAGGGATGAGGGAACGAGCGGGAGGAAGGCGGGGCCAGGGGACAGAAGAGGCGGAAAGGTATTGTGCGGCTTCTTCGGAGTTTACTCTGGCAGCAGCAGGGGCTCCGAGGCAGGATGCGGCTCAACCTTACCGGGTCGTTCCCGGTCAGGTAGTTGGGCGACTTGCAGAAGTTGGGCAGGTCAGTGATGGTGCACGAGGGGGAGCCGCACCACTGGCCGCTGGGGGAGGGAGGAGGCGGGTAGCGAAGGGTCAGGAGGGGGGCGACTTGACCCCGAGGGTTACCCCGCCCGGCAAATCGGCCCTGCCTTGGTCTCCCGCCCCTTCCAGCTCACCCGACGCTAGGTGGGTTGATGGGCGAGACGCAGACGGGGTGGTTGTAGGCGCGGACCAGGGAGATATCGTAGAAGTCCTGGCGCCGGCCGTTGCCAATGTCGCCGCCGATGTTGAACTCGACGAGGGTGGTGCGGGCGGCATCAGAGTTGTTGGACCTAGGAGGCAGAGTGAGGGGACATGTGCGGGTGGATGGAGGACATTGCATGCACGCGGGAAGCAAGGGCGGGGGTGGAGGGCTCCACGGGGTTCGCCCCTAAAGACGGGAGTCGAGAGTCCCCAGCCAGAAGGCGAGATCAGACCGTAGTCAACTGCCACCCACCTGGAAGCCCAGATGCGGCCCGCGGGCCACAGGTTGGCGGGGCCGAAGTCCAGGTACTGCTGGGCGCCGGGCTTGAGGTAGTAGGTGGACTTGGGGTTGGAGCCGGAGCTGGGGGGCGGGGGATGGGGAAGCGGCGGGAAGGAAGGGGGTCAAGTGAGGAAGGAGCAGGGCCGTGTCAGCACATATGGCAGGGGAGGGTGCGGGGCAGCAGCCCTATGCAGGACACGCAAGTCGGAGCTTGCAAAGCTCGTGGATGCTTGGGAGAAGGCGTGAAGGACCCTCACCGCGAAAATCACCCGCACGCAACCCGGTGCATACACATCCACGCGTGCCGACTCACCTGGCCCAGACCATCAGGGGGAAGGAGCACTTGTTCTGGATGTTGATGCCGGCGAGGGCGGGCTGGGCCGCAAGGAGCACCAGCAGCGAGGCCGCTGTGGCCACGAGGGCGCGAGACATGACTGCTGCCGACCCGGGAGCGAGGGCTCGGGCAAGGGGCGGGCGTGTGGAGGGGCGCAAGGGCGGGGGCTCGAAAGGCTAGATGGTCGACCTTAAGGCTGTATGCTCTGGAATTTGAAAGCAGCCGCCGCTTATATATGTCGAGGAGGTCCTGAGATGAGCTCTCGCATAAGGCGCAGGCTCATCCCCGAGGATCCCCGCAACCGGCCGGGTCACGTCGCGCATGCCTCCGCTTGCCCATTCACGCACATCCCGGCCGGCTCGAGCCCACGATGCAGTCCCCTTGTATAGGCCAGCGTCCATCCTGTCTGTCGAGAGGGCATCGCGATTCCACGGAGCTCTGGAGCGGCTGGCCGATTGCCTCGAGCGTCGCAACGTTGCGAAGTTCTGCTAAAGCTCGACCAGAAACGGCATCGCGCAAGCGCGAGGTCCACTGATATCAAACGAGCAACCTGCGAGAACCGCAACTGCGTGCGCCGAACCCCACGGCGCGATAATGCTCGCAAACAAGTTTGGCGTAGTCGCGCAGGGCCCATGATAGAGTAACGCTCCGCACAAGATCTATCGGGCTCGCTCGCATAGTGGCACTTAGCACTGAAGCGAGGGTGAAATGTCCCGGCGACAGCTGAGAACAGCTGCCTTCGCCGGAACACAGCGTATGCTCGCACATGTGCTCGCGCTTCCCACGTGTGCTTTAGGCAAGCTTGATGGGTGGTGTACCACTTCGCACGCGGTGCGTATTCGCGGTCGACCCCTTCACCATGGCACGCTCGGCTCCAGGCCCCCCATCACTCAGAGCACGGTACCTCGAGGTTACAGTCGAGTTGAGGGTGAGCCTGCCCGCTAGCCCGGGCCCCCACGCTCAGCAGAGTGCATCTGACCCCATGACCCCTTGGGCCCCTTCTGCGCGCACCACCCTCGGCGCCTCCCCACTCTTCCTCGCCTGGCCTCGCCCTTCCTATCCGCCGCCAGTCTCAAGTCATTGAGGCCGCCGCCAACTCCTTTACAACCCTCATCTTGATCACTTCAAGCATCATACGGACTCACGCGTGGGCAAATGTATAAGTGGCCCTGGCTTTGTGCCCAGTGCTGTCGGCACGCCAAACAAGGAGCTGCGGGGGGCACACCTCTGCCCCCCTCCTCAATCCCAATTACCGGTACGTTTGGCATCATACAACCTTATGGGCAATAGTTAAATTGGCCATGGCCATGGCTTGGTGCCCAGTGCTGTCGGCACGCCAAACAAGGAGCTGCGACGTGGAGTGCTGATGCCCCCTACCATTTCAAAACACCATGTCAAAACATCGTTTGGCTTTCGTTCTTCTGCTCCGAGCCCCGGTTGCGGGGAGAGATCACCAGCAGGTATCGAGCACGCTGACGGTACCATCAAAGCGCCAATCGCAAGGACAGGCGACACAGGGTCCTCCGCGTGACGGGGATCATTCTCACACAGACAAGATCCGTCCGTGCTCTGTATTAGCACAGCAAGGCGTTGCTGTTTACCCGTCAGCCCATCCGCTGGCGGCCTCAGGGGCAGAATATGACGTTGTAGTTTGTGCCCCACTTGCAGCTGAAGGTGGAGGTGGCATCATCCTTGGAGTAGGAGTAGGCCTGCCGTGTGGGGGGGCCGAGGCGCGATACCGTAGGTTGGGATCTGGACGCCGCACTAGTCCCGAGCACGAGCTACTAGGGTGAGCGGGAGCGCAGGCGCACAAGTAGTAGCAGTAGAAGGATTGTGAGGAGAGAGCAGCAGAAGCAGTGAAGCAGTAGAAGGAATTTGATTCAGCAGGAGATGCGTGCATGCGTGGCTACGGTCAGGGGCAGGGCTCGTCACGGACCTTGGGGCAGGCGGTCTTGAAGGCCTTGGTCCCGGTGGTGGCGACGAGTCCGGGGCCGTCCTTGTTGATGCAGGCCTGGAGGGGGGCAGGCGGGCGGGGCAGGGAGGCGGAACGGGGCTGAACACCGGTGAAAGGAGCCATGGGTTTAGCTGCAAGCCATGGCGAGCAGCCCTTGCTCATTGTCAGTTTGCTGCCATGGTAGCGCTCTCGCTCAACCCCTCCCCCCCTGTAGGCGGTTCCTGCTGTAGCCATTGCATCCTCCCCTGTTGAGGGCCCTGCCATGGCCCGTAGCCTACCGGGTCCTTGCCGGTCAGGTAGTTGGGGAGCTTGCAGAACCCGGACAGGCTGCTGATGGTGCACGAGGGAGAGCCGCACCAGTTGCCGCTGCGTGTTCGGGGCGAGGCAGCGGAGAACGGGGGGAACGGGTTGTCTTCACAGCTTTGAGGCGAGGGATTAGATCGTTTGGCGTCCCGCGTAGCCTCAGGAGTCGCCGCCCCACTCAGCCCGACCCAAGGGCGACCCGAGGTCCCCTCCCCCGCATAAACGCAGGCCTGCCCCCAGGCCCCAGGCCCCAGCTCCCTGACCCAACCTGACGCTAGGCGGGTTGAGCGGTGTCACGAGCACGGGGTGGTTGTAGGCGTTGACCAGGGAGATATCATAGAAGTCCTGGGCGGGGCGGAGAAGAGGAATGGTGAGAAAGGAAGGGGCGTGAAGGGGGCCGCGGAGCGGGTTTGGACGGGGGCTCGTGCCGCCGGATGAACGATAGGTCGTAGAAGTTCTGGGGGCGGAGGCCAGGGTTGTCGAAAGCGGGAGGGGGTATCTGAAGCTGAGCGGGATCGCGGGAGGGGTTGGGGAAACTGTTGGGCGGGGGAGGGTGCCGCCGGGGAAGCGCACAACAGGCGGAGGGGGGCGTGGGAGGGCGCCCGAGCAAACGTGCAAGCGAGCGGGTGCGCGCGGGCGTGTGCAACCACACGGCCCCCTGATGCCTGACCGGGGGCACCCGCGGGCTCCCGGTGGTCCCCGCTCGCCTGCTTGAGGCCGTTGCCCATGTCGCCTCCGATGGTGAACTCAATCTCGGTGGCCTGCCCGTTGTTGGTGTTGTTGCTCCTGGGGGGTGGGGCGGGGGCGCGGGGTGGAGGACGCGGTGGGGGCAGGGGGGTGGATGAGCAGGGGTATGGGCCACCAAAGGAAGAGGCCTCCGGAGTGGGTGAGGTTATCAGGGCGGAAGTTAGGGCGAACAGGGCAGGCAGGTCGTTGGGTCGGCACCTTGCCTCTGCGGCTCCCGAGTCCCGACCCTCCGGGCAACCCTTCCATCGACTCACTTGGACGCCCAAATCACGCCCGCGGGCCACAGGTTGGCAGGCCCGAAGTCCAGCCATTGCTGGGCGCCGGGCTTGAGGTAGTAGGGGTAGGTGGGGTTGGACCCAGACCTTGGGGGGGGGGGGATGGGGGGAAGCCGCGATGGCGGGGCCGGGAGGGGTCGAGTGCGGGGGGGGCGCGGGGAGGGGTTTCAGCAGCCCCAGATCCTGGAACGGGGGCCTACTTAGGGGGAACGTGGTGGCGGGGGCGGTGGGAAGCGAGCGGGGTGGCAAGCACCAGCAGACCCACATGCTGGAAGGAAGCAGACGACCCAACGTTGGTTACCCACCTGGCGTAGACGCCTAGCGCAAAGGCGCACTTGTTGTGCAGGTTGATGCCGGCGGACGCGGGCCGCGCCGCCAGCAGCACAGCCAACAGCAGCCCGGCTCCCGCGGTAGGCAGAGGGTGTAAGGGGCAGCGGCGGCTGGCCGTCATGGCGCCTGGGCTGGCTTGACTCGGGGGAGAAAGACTTGGGCAGGGGAGTGAGGCTGTGCGTGCGAGCCCAGGCGTTAGCGCAGCGCGTGAACGTTTGTTGCCGCTTATGTGACGTGCCTGAACACGTCATCAGCGCCTTCGCCAATCGACGGCGTGTCAGCCTTCGGCCGCCTGTCAAGGGTCTGACTCGGGACTCGACTCACACGCTCAAGCTCGACTCGCTTGTACGGCCTGGGCGTGCCGGCCTGTCAGCGGTCTGACTGCCGGGACTTCGCGACCAACGCAGTACGACGTCATGTGGCGGTCGGCTTGCGAGGCCCGTGAGTCTGGGATGGGGCCTGCCGGCTGCAGACGGGTGAAGTGCAGCAGCTGGCGCTGCCAACTCTAGCAACACCAACACCGCTGTAGAATGCGCGAAGGTCAGGAGCTGCCTGGTCGGTTGTAACACGCTGCAGTCGCTGGGACTCAAGACTTGGGCAGAACCGGGTCACTGTCACTCTTGCAGGCGGTTGCAACCCGACCCAACACGCCGCAGCCCGGACGCCTGCCCACGCCGAAGCCCTCCCCATGCCCCCGTTCCGATGCCTCACCCTCCGGACCACACGTACGCGGGCCCCCCCTTTTAAGGAAGCCGCAGGGCACCGCAGCCCCCGCGACCCTACCCACCGTGAGCCCCAGCGTGAGCTCCGGCCTCCCTAACCGACCCGCGCAAGCCACCACCTCCACCCCACTACCGCCCGGCGCTTTGGCGCCCCGTCCCGCCCTTATGTCGCTTCGCCTCACCTCGAGCCACACCCGGCAGCCCTCCACGCTCGCAACCCGCTCCCAGGACACGCACGCGCGCACACACGCCCCCCCTCAAACCCCCCCATCCCCACCCTCGGAGCCCCAGCGAGCCGCCTAGTCGTCGTCGCCGTCCCCCCCGCGCGCCTTGGGCCCCCCCGCCTGCTTGGCCATGATGATCTGGTCCACCTGTGGGGGAGGGGGGAGGGATAAGCGAAAGAGGGAGGGATAAGAGGAGGAGGAATAAGAGGAGGGAAAGGAATGAGGAGGGAGAGGAACAAGGTGGGGAGGGAACGAGGAGGGGAGGGAACGAGGAGGGGAGGGAACGAGGAGGGGAGGGAAGGAAGGTGTCGTGGCACTAGCTCGACGACCGCCCTCCGTCCCCACAACGTCCATCCCATAAGCTACCCGCATCCCGCCACGCCCCACGTCACGGTTCCTCACTCTTCAGCCCCCCAGCCCCCTCCTGCCCCGGTCCCCACCTTGAGCACGGTGACGGCCGCCTCCGTGGCGAGCCGTACCGCCCACCACTTGGTGCTGTACAGGTCCAGGATGCCCTGCGCCGAGAGGTCGATGGGGGCGCCGCCGTCCACGTCCAGGCCGGCGTTGGCCTGGGCGCGGGTCGGGGAAGGCGGGGAGAGGGAGGAGGGGACGGAGTGAGAGGGAGGGGGACGTTGGGAGATGGTTGCAGGCACAGCAACCGAGCCGTACACGAACACGACGTGACGAGCGAGAGGGCGCACCTGCCCCGCTGCGTGTGCCGAGTAGAGCGCCGACACTGCGTCCGTGGCGTTGAGCCCCGAGTTCTCCGCCAGCATGCGGGGAACCACCTCGAAGGCCTCGGCGTACTTGTTGATGGCGTACTGCTCCAGGCCCGTCTGCTTCTTGGCGAAGTCCGCGATCTGACGGGTGGAGGGAGGGGAGGGGATGGCAGAGAGGGAGGGCCGGTGTCTAGACAACGTGACAGGTGCACAGGAGGTGAGAGGGGAGGGCAGGGCAGGGAAGGGTAGAGCAAAGAAGTCGGTGTCGGGATTCATCCGGACTCGTCCGGAAGGGAAGACACGTGGAGAGCGTGGGATTGCGAACGGGCTGAAAGCGGGCGGCAAATGGGGAAGGGTACGGAGGTCCCCGCAGCAGGGACTCCGGCCCTTCTGTTCAACGAACCCCACCTATCCCCAGTGCCCCCACCGCGCCCCACCTGTCGTGCGAGCTCCATCTCGGGAGCGCCGCCGCCCGCCAGCATGCGGGAGTCACGGCACAGGGCCTGCGCGGGAGAGAGCCAACACAGAAGCCGTGAGCAGGCAGCAGGGACCGACGCGTGACGGCGCAAGCAGGCCCCCCATATCCCCACGTGCGCTCGCCGCCCCCAAGGCCGCCTGCCGGCCCGACTGCCCTAGTCGGCCCTCCCCACCCCACGCTTGACAGCACACACACATCCTGCTTTTCGGGTCCACACAACCACGCCAGCGCACCGTGCCCTAGCCAGCCTTCCCCATCCCCCACACTCCACAACACACACTACCCGGGTTTACTTGCTACTTATACAGGGCCAGCACGCTACCGGTGCCCACCTTGTAGGTGTTGATGGCGTTGTTGACGGCCCGCTCCACGTCGTCCAGGAAGCCGTCCGTGGAGCCGCGCAGCACGATGGTGGCGATGGCGCCCAGCGCCGAGTCCTGCGCCAGCACCAGGCAGTTGGTGCCGCCGATCTCCTGCGGGGGGGGGGGAGGGGTGAGGGGCGGGGAGGTGGGGGAGGTGGGGGAGGGTCCGAAGGAAGCGGGCTGCGGGGTCTGCACGCCCATGGACGAGGGGCGAGTCAAGCATCACCGCCGAGGAGTGAGACTAGACTGCCCGGGTCGACCGAGACCTCGCGCCCATGCTCCCTGGGCCGCGGGACGCGGGCAATCCACACACAGAGGCATAAGCCGCACCTGCACGCGCAGGCTCTTGGCGAAGCCCAGCTCGTCGGCCGCCGGGGCGCCGAAGGAGGCGCGCGCGGTGGCGCCGGTGGCGCGGCAGAGGCGGGCCAGCTCGAACTGGGGGGGGGGACGCCAGGACGGCGGTGGGTCAAGTCTTCAGGGGACGGTCCTCCGCCGCACTAGGATACAGCCTCGACTCCTCACCCTAGCACCACCAGGTCCTCCCGTCCTTCCGCACAGACACCAACAGACATAGATAGGCCCCGATCCCGCCTGTCTCTCTCGCTGTCCCGCACCTTGGACGGCATCTTGACCACCATGAGCCCGAACTTCTCGCAGAAGTGCAGCGCCATCTCGCCCACCGAGGAGCCCGACAGCACCACGCGCGCGCCCGAGTCGGCGATGCCCTTGATGTACTCCTCCAGCTTGGACTCCTCGGACCTGGGGGGTAGGAGGGGGTGTTTGAAGCTGAACGGGATCGCGCCGACGCCAGGGAATCCTTGCTTGTATAGGTACATACCGCCGATTGGAGGAGGGAGAGGGAAAGGGAGAACGATTCGCTTAGCTTCCGTGCCCACGTGCCCCGTTTAGGGGAGCAAGCGGGCCCAGTTCCCTCTACCTTTGTGCCCGCCTGCCCTGGGCAGGCACTCAGCTAGAATGCTGAGACCCCGCCCCCGCCCGAGCCCCCTCACTTGGAGTAGTTCTCCAGCTCCTCGGCGCTCTTGATCAGCACCGTGCCCTTGGTGTCCGTGGAGGAGGTGTCGACACCCTGAGGCACCGCACGCACCGCACACGGGGGGAGGGGTGAGTGAGGACCGTCGACAGCGCAGCCCCCCCAGCCGTAGCACACGGTGTCGTCGTGCCTCCAAGCGGCATGGGCCGCCGCCCGATGGGCGCGCCTAGCCCAGGTCCAGCCCGGGATCAGCCCAGGCCCAGCCCAGGTCCAGCCCAGGCCCAGCCCAGGTCCAGCCCGGGCCCGTCCCGCACCTGCGTGTAGGCCGCCACCTTGGCGTCCTCCACCGCCTTGATGGTGCCCTCCGTGTCCCGCTTCAGCACCATGCCCTTCACCACGGAGCTGTCGCCCAGCGTGCCGCCCTGCGGGGAGGGGGTCGAGAGGGGTTGTGGTGGGGGTTGAAGCCTGGGTCGGGGTGGGGTGGGGTTGGGACTCCGGGAGGTGGCAGGCACACCTGCATCTAAAGTGCCTTCACGGAGGGGATGCGCTCCATGCAAAGCAACCCGGCTACCCGGGACCCAGATCCGTGGGCGACGGATCCAAGCGCTAGGACCCAAAGCACACGCATTGGCACGCACCTGGATCTTGATGACGCGCACGTTGTCGACGTTGAAGTTGTTGGGGTTCTTGGGGCAGACGTCGATGCAGGCCTCCGCCACCAGGCCCGCCAGCAGGTCCTCGTAGCCAGAGATCTTGGAGCTGATGCTGCCCTTGAGCCGCCGGGCGATCTGCGGCGTGGAGGACAGAGGAGGACATTAGGAGGAGGACAGTGAAGCGTGTGTGACGTGTGCTCCTCGTCGTGTGCCCCCATCGTAGCACGCGGTCTTGCCCATTCCACGCTGTGAGTCCGGCCCCAAAACTCTGCGCCCTCGTTGTCCGCCGTCTCCCTGCCCAACCGCTGTGCCCATGGCCGTCCGTTGTCACACTTTGCCGCAACCCATCGCCGGCCATTGCTCATTCCTCGCTGCACGACGCCCGCCACCCCGCCCACCTCCTTCTTGTCCCGCACGTCCACGTCAGCAGTGCCGGGCAGCACCAGGGTCTCCAGCACCTCCAGCGCCTGGGGGGGGGGGTAGGTAGGTGGGGGAGTGGAGGGAGGCGGGCTGGTCAGGGTGACGAGAAGCAGTACTCGGCGTGAAGAGCATGAACTGGTCATGTGCGCATGTGCCGCAGTGCCTGCGCCGCCGCCTGACGCCCTTCCCCGGCAAATGCGGGCAGCATGCTAGCATCCGGCCACGGAAGTAGCGATTCCATTGACCCAGAGTCAGCTGCGGGTGCCGTTGCGAGCCGTGCACGGCGCCAGGAAGCGTCAGCCCTTCACGCCAGCCTTGGTGGGCTCCCCGCTTGCCGTCACAAACGCGAGTCCGGTCACGCAGCGCCCCAGGCCTGTGCGGGGCCGGCGGCGCTGTCCCAACCCCGATGGGTCCCCGAGCTGCTCCTCCACCGCTCGCCCCGCACTGCACCCCCACGCGCGCTGTCCGGGTCGCTGTCCGCTGCAGGGCCGCCTCCGCGCGTGCGTTTCTCGGGCTACGCAGCTGCCTCGAGGCCGAACGCTGCCAGGTTCCCAGGCGCCAGCCAGCAGCTGGAAAGCCTAGACTGAAGGGCTGGCGCCAGCACCGCGGCCGGGCGGCCAATGGCGGACCGCCCCGCGCCGGGTGAGTCCTGCAACCGCCAATGCCACCGTGTCGTTGCTTGCACTGCGGCAGCAGTCCCGCTGAGCACGCTGGAACCCCTTCGACGGCCAGGCGTCCCTGGCGGCAGCTCCGTCCTGCCGCTCCTCCTCGGTCGACCCTCGCTGGCGCTGCCGTGCGGTAAACTCCTCCCCGCGCCTGCACCGTGCTGGCTGCCCGGAATCACTGAGCGCGCCAGAGCGTCCGGAGCCTCACGTGTGTGCAGCAGGCCTGCAGCAGACCGCACCTGCGCGAGCGCCCCTCCCTTCCCAGCAGGCCACCACGCCGCCCCAGTCCCCACTACCGCCTCCCTGCTCCCGCCCACCCCATTCCTGCTCCCTCTCTTCCTGCCCACCCCGGCCCCGCCTCCCCACCTTGTCGCAGGCCTTCTGGTAGCCGTCCGCCACCTCGGCCGTCAGCAGGCCGTCGCGCAGCAGCGACTCAGCGTTCGACAGCAGCTCCCCGCCCAGGGTCAGCACCTGTGTGGTGGTAGGGGGGGAGGAAGAGAGGGAGGGGCGGTGAGGGGTGGAGGACGGGGCTCAGGAAAGGGCTCAGGAGGCGGTGCTCGGGGAAGGGCAAGTAGGGCAGCAAGCCGTCGATGGCAGCTGTGAGCATATATGACACGGTGTAGCAGGGCAGCAGGACCCCGTGAGGCCGAGGCTGCTCGTGGAAAGGCGACCGTCGCCGGCCCCTCGAGCCGGCCCCCCTACCCCCGGCACCCCAGTCGCTTTCCCTTCCCGCGGGGAGCCCCCCCGCCTCACCAGGTTGGTGCCGTCACCGATCTCGGCCTCCTGCGCCTTCGCCGACATCACCAGCAGCTTGGCTGCAGGGTGCTGGACCTCCAGCTCGCTGACAATGGTGCTGGCATCGCTGGTCACAAACAGCTTCTCCAAATGGTTGATAACCATCTTGTTCATACCTACGCGAGCAGGCACAGAAGGCATCAATGGGAGCCGCGGGGCCGCCGGCGCCAATAGGCCGCGTGCGCGCCAATCTGCGGCAGAGTCTCCCGGTAGCTCAGGCGGCGCGTGATGGCTCGCCTCGCTTCCCCACCGTTTGGCCCTAGCGACGTGCGCGTGATCTCGGCCAGGCCCTTGCAGGCATCGATGTTCTTCAGGACCGCATCCTGAAGGCCGCTAAAGTGCTTGTGGCCGTCCTTAAGCATGGCCTGAAGGCCATATGGCATACCGGTCGCCATTTTTGCGACTCGGGCGCTCGGAAAGGTCGGCGGGAAAGAAGGCGGTCAGATCGGGAGATGCTTCTGAGACGGGTCTCGGGACAGAGCAGAGCTACACAGTATGGAGCAACTGGAGTGAGCTCTATTGTCTGCCGGAGTCGAGTAGCGTGTCGGCTCATGAAGGGCCAGCCCCAACCCGGCGGCCCCCATCCCGCGTCCCTCCCGCCCAAACGGGACAACTTCGGGCACGTCCTGCGTTCGGCCTCGCCCTCAGCTGTCCAAGACTGAAGATATGAGAAGGGCAAGCGTACAGATGGAGGGGCAAGCAGCGCCTACAGGGAGTGCCAGGGAAGTCTGAGCGTGGGGCCAGACAGGGAGCGAAGGAGGCCTCAGGAAGGCTAAGAGAGGAGGCTGCAGACAGAGGAGTCCTTACCGTAACACAAATCACCTCCGGCACGGGCGGCACCAGGTCATCCTCTCTTCCAACCCTCAGGCTACTCTCAATCGGAACCCCTGCCCCCAGTGCCTAGCTTAGCTCCCCACTTCCAAGTCTACTCAGCCGCTCTCAGCAGGCCTCAGCCTAGCAGAAGTTCTCATCCGCGCCTCTCCTCAATCGCAGCCTATCCACCGTGACCCAACTCTTCCGTCCCAACACGTCAACCCTCACCCTCCCGCATTCGTTCCAGCGCCTGACCCCATCGTCCTGCTGCCCGCTGCCCAGCCCATCGGCCTCATCTAGCCTCTGCCCAGAGGTGCAATGCACACATCCTCAGTGCCTGAATCAACGATCAAATCCCGGCTGTCTACCTAGCTCTCTAACGCTGACAGTATCTGCTTCCGTGTTCCTTCCGCCCGTCCGCCTCAGAGCTCCTGCACCAGCTTCTTCCGCTTAGCCGCCACCTTGCGCCGCCGCCCGGGGGGCCCCACGCCCAGCCCCGAACGCCCCCGCGGCCCCCGCAGCGCCGCCCCCGCGCCACCGTCCTGCCCCTGCCCCTCGTCGCCCTCGCACTCCATCGCATCCTCCCCCGCCTCCGCCCCCGCCCCCACCCCTGCACCTGCACCTCTCCCGCCCGCCTGCCCCTGTCCCGCCACGCCCTCCGTGACCTCCCCTCGGCTGTACGACTCATCCGATCCGTCCTCGCTGTCCGCGTCCCCCAGGTCATCGCTGTCGTCGCTATCGCTGTCGTCGCTGTCATCGCTGCCGCTGTCGGCCGCGCCCTGCCCCAGCAGGGCCCCCCCGCGCCCCGCCATGGCCGCCTCTGCCGCCTGCAGCGCCGCGTCATCGCGGAGGTCCAGCACGCCACAGGCCAGGTCCTGGCGGGGTGGAGGGGTGGGGTGAATAGCAGGGGTGTTATGGTCAAGAGGTGCGGACAGTGGGTGGGGATGGATGCTTGGCGGGCTGGCAGCAAGGGCCATAGCCCGGGTGTCAAGCGGGCCCCGGCTTCGGCAAAGGCCGCGGAGCACCCCAGCACGGACCACGACTACCCTCAGCACCCGCCCGCCGCAGCCAGCCATCGTCTGGGCACTGGGTACCCAGCCAGGGGGCGCGGGCTCGCACCGACCCATATTGCTTCAGCCAAGCCCCCAGCAGGCTCTTCTCTCCATTTGGTTAACACGGCGGTATGTACCTCTCCATACAAGGTTTCCCTGGCGTCGGCACGTTCCCGCTCAGCAACAAACACCCCAGCAGGCCCCCACCGCCCGCCCCAAGCCTGCTGGCAGGCCCCGTGGCCCCGCCCAAACATCCCCGTAGCCCCGCAGCCCTCCCTCCGCGGCAGCGACCCAGCCTCACCATCTCGATGTACGTCCCCTCGCCGCCGCCCTCGCCCTCCGCCGCCTCCGGCTCCCCCGCCGCTGCCGCTGGACCGGCCTCGTCGTCCACCCGCTCCAGCACAAAGCCCGGCTCGGCCGGGGGCTGCGCCTGCAGGTGGAAAGGGAGCGACACAAGGTCGAAGAGGAGGGGTATACGGCACGTCAGGACAACGAGAGGGAGTGGCACGCGTCAGGATGTGTCCAGCACCGGGCGTGTCTAGGTCACAGCGCGTCCAGGAGGGCCTGCTTGCCAGGCAAGCCGTACGGTGCCCCCCCCAGCTACCTGCAGCTCCTCCTCCAGCTTCTTGTTCTCCTGGGCCAGGCGGGGGAGGAAGGCGGCCAGCTGGTCCAGCACTGGGGTGGGGGCAAGGGGTGGGGCAAGGGGTGGGGCAAGGTGGAGGGCGGGCATTGGTCGAGTATAGGGGCTGGTCGAGGAAGTTGTGATTTGAAGATGCATTGGGCAGGAAAGTTGGATTCAGGGGAAAAGGGCTTCCTCTAGCCGGTAGAGAGGGGTGGGAGGAAGCCACGGCGTCGCCGGCATGGGTCAGGTTGCAGCCAGGGTGCGAGTTAGGCGGTGAGGGGCAGGAGGAGCAATGAAACAGCCCTGCCCCTAGCCCCACTCACTCGCACTCCGCGGCGCTGGGCCGATGGAGGGCCTTTGCCTAGTGAGGCCGGCGAGCTTTTGCTCTGGAGGAGGGAGCAGGGGCAAGCGAGGGAAAGGACGGTGGATGGGTGGGGCGCGGGGGATGTTGTGCGTAACCTTGACCGGCCGCGTGAACAGAGACGAGCTTTGGCGTACCGAGACACCCGCTACGCACCTAGCGGCGTCACTCCTGGCACGTCGAGCTTCTCTCGGGGTCGCTCCATGTCGGCAGGGTTTCGGCGGCGCGGCGGCAAGACACGCTTACGTGCTCAGTATCTACGTATATAGAACCAGGTGCTGAGGATGCGGATGTCGGCTTGGGTACAAGGCACTAAATTTAGGCCCGTAAAGACCGTGTCGAAAGAGCTGCGCTGGCTTGCAACTTGTCGCGTCGGTCTTGTCGGTCAAACGTGTAGCGCGTAAACAGCGTTGGCCTGCGGCGCACGGGGCTTTTCGGATGCAATCGCCAGGCCAGTCCGCCAGTGCTAATCATGCAGAAAGGCACCCGATCACTCAGCTGTTGATACATATTCGATCACTGCACCTGACTGCAGGCGCCGTTATCCAGGGTTTCACGCGCACCGCAGCATCTAGGTCGCCATGCTGCTCCAAACTCAACGCTCGGGCGTCCGCCCCAGCGCTGCTTGTCATCAACCATGTGTAGTCCGTCCATGCACCCTCACCGCCCGGAATGCAGCCAGCGGGGTGACCCCGACCGTCCTGCGCCGGTCTCCCGCTGGCCTCATCGCGACGGCGCCCAAGCAGCCCGTCGTCAGCACGAAGGCCGCCGCTGGCGCTGCTGGTGGTGCGGCTAGCGCGCCGGCCCCTAGCACCGGCAACTCGACTTTCGTGCAGGTAGGTCCCGGGATGACATCCGGTTCGGGCCATCCCCACGCAGCCATCCCGCCAAACCTCTCCGCAGCAGGTCTCCGCGCCTGGCCCCACCACACCACCCGGCATCTGTCTGCATTTCCCCTAAGAATAACCTCACAATGCTTTCCTGCAGGCCGTCTTCAACGTCGTCAACGTGATGATGGGCGTGGGCGTCCTGTCGTTGCCCTTCGCCTTCAAGTCTTCGGGCTGGGTCGGCATGGTGGTGCTGTGGGTCATGGGCATCGCCTGTGAGTCATGTGCCGTACGAGTGCCGCGGACGAGGGTTCTGGCTTCAGGCGGAAGACAGCAGCCGAGAGCCACAGGGGTGCAAGGGGCGGACAAGCTCAGCGGGGCCACACGGGTTCTTGGGTTCACAATGCCAGGAGTTTGAGAAACCGGGGCAGAAAGGTGAACGCGACGGGATGGAGCCGCCGCTACAGGCGAACGCAACGGCGGCACCGCACAGGCGTGTCCAGCAGCACCCCTGCGGAGCCCCCAGTGGGAGCAGGAAAGCACGGGGCACAACGAGCTTGCCTTCCGTACTGGATTCTCCTGCATCCTGCCGGATTGCTGTACTCTGCCGTACCGTGCCACATGGGCTGCTAGACAAAGTACGGGTGCAGCGCACGGCTGCCGCCACCCGGGTTCCTCCACCCATCCCTCAGCAAGGCTCGGACCTCCAGCCGCGCCGTTAAGAAAGCCCGCACTCAGCACGCATCACAACGGTACCCAGGTACCCAGGCCTGCCCTTTCCCGCTCACCCGCAGCTCCCACTTCACCCCTCCTTCCGGCCCTCCTGGCCCTCTTCCCCTTCCTCTTCCTCTTACCGCTCAGCGCCAGAACCAAACCCCTCGCCTCCCTGCCCTCCCTCTGTCCTCTCCGATGCCCAAGCCGTCAAAGATCACCCCTCTGCCCGCCCCCCTGCCCCCAGGCAACTACACGGCCAAGGCGCTGTGTGAGTGCGCTGAGGTGGTGTCGGAGCGCAGCGGCAGCGCCACACCCCCCGGGTACGAGGAGATCGCGGAGGCCGCATTCGGCAAGCTGGGCCGGCTGCTGGTGTCCGCCATCATCTACGTGGAGCTCTTCGGCACGTGCGCGCTGCTGTTCATCCTCGAGGTGCGACTGTTGGCGGTTGGGAGTTGACGGTTGGGCGGTTGGGTGGGAAGGGGGTGGCTGTATGGGGCCCCCCTGGGAGGAGGCGGCCATGGGCCGCCCACGTGGCGACCCGGCAGCTCCGCAACCCCGCACCCGTTACCCGGCGTGGAGGGCCAGGCAGGGCCCTGCGGACTGCACTCCAAATCCCATGCCCCTAGGAGGCAGTCGTTTAGTCCGATGCCGCGATGATTGCGCGAGCAAGCAGCAATTTCGCGAGGTTGTCTCGTTGCCCAACCGGGCGGAGAACGGGTGCCGGGGTTGCGTGGTTCGGTGATGTTGGGCGAGCCGCACACGGCCGAGGCGAAGTCATCCGCCTACCCGGGCCCCACGAGCATGCTCAGGGCGCCAATTGGAGCCCAGAGGTCCCGACGCCTACGGCTTTGAGTGCCTGGCAGAGCTGAACCCGACGCCGCTGGAGGTCCACAAGCGGCCCTCCAGTGGCGTCGGGTTCAGCTTTGCCCAGACACTCAAAGCCGTAGGCGTCGAGACCGCTGGGCTCCATTTGGCGCGCTGAGCCTGCTCGTGGGGCCCGGGAGTATAGGCAACGACTGCGAGCGCCCCGGAGCAGGTGCTGTGGGGCGCACTGGATGGGCTGAATGGCAGGCTGAGGGTCCGGGCTATATGGGAGGGATGTGGCAGCGTCAGCGCGATGTGCTGCTGATTGTCGCTGTGGCAATTCCGCCGGCAATCGGGTCGCTGGTGGACGTAACCTGGGGCCACAACCACAACCCAGCCACGACCCATCGCGAGCCGCCGATCCCTTCCCACCAGGCAGCTGAGAAGCATCGCCCACACCCTCTCCCATCCCCTCCCCTCCCCCTTCCCCCAGGGCGACAACATGTTCAAGCTGTTCGGCCCCTCCTCCCTGGCCGCCAACGCCGGCGCCTACATGCTGGTGGCCGCCGCCGTCATGATCCCCACCGTATGGCTCCCCGACCTCAAGGCCCTGTCCTTCCTGGGCGCAGCCGGAGTGACGGCCACCGTCACCGTCACCACAGCGGTGGGTGGCTGGGCCTGGTTGGGGCTCGTGTGGGCCTGGGCTGGACTGAGCTTGGGCTCGCCGGGTCGTGTCGGGAGCCGGGGGCCACTGGCTTGGGGCGCGCCGGACCGGGCTCCGTCCAGACCTGTGCGAGACGGGAGACCGGAGACCAGGGGCAGGGGGCTCACACAGAGCTACGCGCGGCCCCCTCTAACGCCCCTCCCTCGACCCCCTTCCCGCCCCCGTCCCCCCAGGTGGCCTACACCTTCCTGTCCGGCTCCTTCGCCCCCGGCGCCACCACCGCCCTGGCCAACTGGGCCACGCTCCCCCTGGTGCTGGGCATCTGCACCTTCTGCTACTCGGGGCACGGCGTGTTCCCCGCCATCCAGAAGTCCATGGCGGAGCCCAAGCAGTTCCCGCAGGTGGGGGAGGAGAGCGTTGCGCATACTTGCTAGTGCTGGAGCTAGGTCTGGAGCTAGAGCTAGCGCTAGACCTAGATAGGGTGGCAGGGGCGGGTCGTGGAGCACGGGGCACAGCGCACCTGCACCTCGTCCCCCATCTCTCACGAGGGGTTGCGTGACTCGGAATCCCTCCTCGCTCGTACCCCCCTCTTCCCCCTGTCAGGTCCTCAACGTGGCCTACCTGGTGGTGGTGGTGCTGTGCTCCCTCATGGGCGCAGCAGGTGGGGCCTGGGTAGGGCCTGGGGGGGCCTAGGGGGACTGAAAGGGGCGCAGCAGGTGGGTCCGGACTCCGGAGGGAGCCTCAAAAGGGCCTCGAGGGGCCTCTGCATCGCAGCAGGTCGTGGGTGAATGGACAGGGGGTTGTGTAGTAGGGGTCTGAGGGCCGGGCAGCCTCTGGGGGGCAGGATGCAGTTTGGCGGCAGGGACGTTCGCTCATGGGTTCCTGCGCCCTGTGGTTACTCACCCTTCCACCTGTGCCGTACACGCTCATCACGTCAGGATACTACATGTACGGCACGGGGGCGCTGGATCTGGTGACGTTCAACATGAGCGGGCTGCTGGCGGCTGTGTGCGCCTCCGTCATCCTCATCAACCCCATCGCCAAGTTCGCTCTGACCATGGAGCCCGTGTGTGAGCGGGGCCGGAGGGGGGGGGGGGAAGAGGGAACGAGTGGGTGGGAAGAGGGGCCTTGCAGCCCGTGGGTGAGCGGTGCCAGGGAGGGGGGCCAAGGGGAGGAGCAGGTGGTATCCGGAGGGACCAAGGGGAGAGAGGGTCATGAGGGGGAATGGCGGAAGGACCACGTGTGAGGGGGGATGACTTCATGGGCTCCATGGGCGAGCAGGGTCGTGGTGTGGGCTGAGGGGCGACGGAGGGGCCAATCGTGAAGCCCTTGCGCAAGCGAGCCGTGAGGGGGCCAGGGAGGATGTGAGAGGAGGCCGTGTCCGCGGCACGGGCCCGAGCCAACCCGCGGCCTCACTCTCCGCGCCCTCGCCCGTATCTCCCTGCCCCGGAACTCCCCTCCCGTTCCCCTCACGCCCACCCCCACCTCCCTCTCCTCCCTCCTCCCTCCCCTCCCTCCCCACCCCCCGCCCAGCCGCCGCCGTGCAGGGCGTGGTCCCCGGCGGGCGGCAGGGGCTGATGCGGCTGCTGGCGCGCACGGGCCTGGCGGTGGCCATCCTCATGGCGGCCCGCTCGCTGCCCTTCCTGGCGCACCTCATGGCGCTGGTGGGGTCCTTCATGACCATCTCGGTGTCCGTCACCTTCCCGCCCATGTGCCACCAGGTGGGGGGTTGCGGGGGAGGGGGCGGGGGGAGTGAGGGTCTGAGGGTCCGGATGGGGGCGGGCAGGGAGAGGGAGGGAGAGGGGAGAGGGAGAGGGAAGGGGGACACAGCCCAGCCTACCCCGCACGTGCCCGCTGCCGCTCCATCCCCTCTCACACCTCCGTTCGCCCCCGCCCCGCTTCGCCCCGCGCCTCCAGATCCTGTGCGGCCACCGCAACAGCCCCGCCCGCTCCGCCTTCAACTACGCGGTCACGCTGCTGGGCCTGGTCTGCACCTTCTTCGGGACCAGCGCTGCCATGCGCTCCATAGCGGCCAAGGCGGCGGGCGCGGCCTAGAGCGGGACAGGGCTTAGTGCCTGGAGCCGCGCACAGGTTGGCGGGGTGGAGCCCTGAGCCGGGAATTGGCAGGACAGGGCGGAGCGCAGCTCAGGTTGGCGTGGGCTGGTCGGGTCTTCTCGCCCTGGGGCTGGCGTGGTCTGGTCCTCGCAGGCGGGCCAGGCGTCGGTATCGAACAGTAGGCAGCTCGCGGTTCGAGAGGCGGGGGAGTGGCGCTGCCGCCCGGATGGACGGCGGGGGCGGGGGAGCAGTCGGGGGTCCGGGCCAGGCGGCAGGGTGAGGCGGGCATTGGCGGAGTGGGGCCTGGGGTTGGGGGGCTGAGGTCGAGCGCTTGGGGGAGGGCGGGTGGGACAGAGGGCCTTGCTCTCATTTGTGCCGAACCCTGACGAACACCATAACGCTCTCCCACCTTTTCGTTCTTTCCTCTGCGCTTCAAGCGCGCCTGCCCGTGGGGCCTACTGTGTGCCGCCCGGTGTAGGTTCCGGTGTTGGAGTTGATGAGGAGTTTGCGGATGAAGAATTGGGCAAGGCAGGTGGTGAGGGGGCTGCCCAGGGCTCTGAAGGGATGGCTGGTGGGCATCTTGCAGGCAACGGTGCAGTGTGCTCGCTCTGCCCTGTCATTGCATGGGCCGTGGCCGCGGCCGGCGGTGCAAAGGGGTGATTGTGTGAGCAGGGATGAAAGTCCAGGCTGGTGGGGAGGGGGCCTTGGTGCAGGGGCGGGGGTTGCCCTCGGTACCTCCCCCAGGGAAGAGGCGAGGGCGCTGGAGGCGTGTGCGGGAATATGCAGCCGCGAATGGCAGCGCCTTTAGGTTAGGCTGGTAGAGGGCTGGAGGGCTTACTTGCAGGAGGCTGGGGACGAGGCGCCTGGTGGCTGTCGGGGCTTTCGGGGGCGACTGGTGCCGAGGGGGCGTGACGCTCGGGTCGTGTGCGGGGCGGCGCAACGCGATTGGTTGCTGCCATTCGCCGTCGCGCCTTGTCGTCATTGGCTTGCAGAGCATTGTAAGCACAAGCTTCAGAGGTCGGCGGGACCACGTGGCATGCCGAAGCGCGTTCGCGTCGTGCAAGTGCACCATCTCGAGCCAAGCGTTCTGGCTTCCCGGGCCTATTCACATCACAGCCCTTTTGTCCAGACTCACACGCACTTACCTGCACTGTCGCTCCTGTTGGCGCTGCGTGTGCACACACCTTCGCGCGCGCGACTCTGGCCCCGGAGCCCGCACCAAAGATGCAATGAACCTAGGAGCCCTACCGCTACGAAGTCCACTGCACGCACAGCGCCGGCATGGCGTAGCCCTGCGCTCGCCCTGGGCAGCGGGCTGCGCTGGCCCAGGGCGCACGCGACATGGTGTAGAGCTTAGGAGGCCCTATGGGGTCATCACACGTGGTGAGCGGCTGGCGACGCGGCAGACGCAGGCCGGGGCTGGAGGGTTCGAGGAGCGATGGCCCCATGGTCGCCGCTTCGTCGCTCAGGGAGGCTCGCAGCCCAGCACGTTCAGCACGGCTCAGGAGATGATGCAGTCCGCCAACCAGATACTGCACCAGCTGGAGGCAGCCAACGCTGCCACACAAGCAGCTGCCGCGAGCAACAACGGGGTCGTCAGCGGTTATTCCAGCTTGAGCGGCAGCATAAGTGGCGCGGACACGCTGTCATCCATGGACGAGTACAGCACCGCGCAGCTGGACTTCTCGGACCTGGCCAACGACGATGAGGGCATGGTGGATGGCGTGAAGGGCGAGGGCCCCGCCGGCTCCTACGGCAAAGCCAACTACGAGGTGCGGCTCAAGGGGTGACGGCAGCACTACAGGGCAAGGGGCGAGGGGGCGGGTAGGCCCAGCAGAGCATACGCACGGCCCCTTACAAGGGTGGGGTCCAGGGAGTGGGATGGGGTGTCGGCGACGGGGTGCCAATACCAGCTTTGCTGAAATTGCAGCTGACGTCGTCCAGTCATGGGTCTTCTTTTGCTTGTTCTGAGGTCTACAAAGGTCGGCAGATGTCCGGAACGTTTGGGCTTGGCGTGTTGAGGCAGGACCCTAGCCACGGAGCGTGGCACAGGCCTGCCGCAGGGACGGAGGGAGGGGCATGCGGGGGGGTGCAGGGCACGGGGTGGGGTGGATGAGGCCGTCCAACGCTTGGCACCGCCCGCCCATACGGCCCGCCGCTGTCGTTATGTTGGCTAGTCGTTGTCGGACCTGTACCTGTACGGTACCTGTACCGAGGTCCGCTGGCGGACCTGGGTCGCGAGGGGCAGGGGGCAGAGCGGGGGCTTGCGTGGGGTCAGCCCAGAGCCGCTACCGTGCAAGAGGGCTCGGGGCGCACAGGGCGCCCCCAGGGGCATGGAGGGAGGGGCAGGCTAGGGGTGCTGAAAGCTTGCAGGCGATCAGGGCCGTAGGGGGCGGGCGGCCTGCAGCCTGCATGGGCCCAGCAGCACCGTGGACCGGTCCACTCGAGTCCCGGCAGGCGCCCGCGGGCCGGACCCCATCCAAGCGCCCCGCCCCCCCCCCCCCCCCCCGCCTCTCACCGCTGCCTCGGGAGGGTGGGGAGCCGGCGTGGCGAGGGTTGGGAGGGCGCGAGATGCGGCCAGCGACCGTGTCGGGGCGCCCTGCGCCGCCCGCCTGCCCCTCGACACGCCTCACCCCCTCACCGCCTTACCTCCTCCCCCTCCCCACCCCGTCCCCTTACCCCATCCCCCCAGGTCCTCCGCCTGGACGCCACGGGCCGTGCGCGGCGCTTCTTCGTGCGCCGCCGCGACCTGCTCCGCGAGCACCGCCTGCAGCCGCGCGACCTGCGCCGCATCGACCCCTCCATCGACTTCACCAAGACCTCGCCCTCCATCACCATCAAGGAGGACGTGCTGCTGCTCAACCTGGGGGGGGTCAGGTGGGGCCCTGAGAGGGGGGGGGGAGGGGGGGGGGGAGGAGAAGAGAGGAGGGGAGGCAAGCAATGGAGAGGGGGACGAGGGTGTACGTGGGGAAACAGGGCGACTAGTATGGAATGGACATCCCAGTCGCTCACCCCGCTCTCCCCTCACCAACCCTTCCCCCCCAGGGCCATTGTGACCGCTGAGAAGGCGCTGCTGTTTGAGCCCAACTCCGCCACCACCCGCAAGTTCCTCGAGGTGGTGCTGCCGCGGCTGCAGGTGGGGCCGGATGGGGGGGATGGGGGGCGGGGGGCAGGTAGGGGCGGCAGGCGTGCCCTGGAGGAGCTGAGAAGGGGCCGGCGTGCAGCGTGCCCTCTCCTTCCTCTGGCCTGGGCTCCTGGTGTGGATGGGCTGGCCGCTGAGCCCTCCCCCTCCCGCGCCCTGCCCCCCAACCCCAGACGCACGGCCAGGAGAGGGCCCAGCAGGCGGCCCGCGGGGACCCCTCGGCCTTCGTCAACGTCTCCCACGCGGACTACATGGCCCGCTTCTACCACCAGGTGGGGGGGCGGGGGAGGGAAGGGGCTAGAGCGCCAGAATCAGTCTACACCCTCTCCCTCCACCCATCCCCTCCCCACCCACCCCTCCCCTGCCCACCCCTAACCCCCTCCACCCTCCCCTTCGACAGGGCAAATTCGACGCGGGCAGTCGCACGCCCCCCTTCGAGCTGGAGGTGCTGGAGGGCGCCCTCACGGTGGCGGTGGGGCGGCTGGACGCGGAGATGGCGGCGGTCACCTCCCGCGTGTCGGCGCTGCTGACCAAGCTGCCGGGGGACATCACGCCCGTGAACCTGGAGGAGCTGCGGCGGGTGAAGCAGGCGCTGGTGGAGGCGGAGAACAAGGCGGACACTCTCAGGTGGGAAAGGGGGGGAGGGGAGGGGAGAGGTAGGGAAAGGGGAAGACGGTCGCCTTTCAGGGAGATGCTGGAAGAGCTGATGGACCCCCTACTCCTTCCTGGGTACACACTTAGACTGCCCTTCCCTCCCCTCCCGCACTTATCTGTCCCCTCTCAGGGAGATGCTGGAGGAGCTGATGGACGACGAGGACGAGCTGCGGGAGCTGAACCTGTCCTCACGGCCGCGGCGGGAGGAGCGGCGGCGGCAGCGGGAGCGGAACCGTCTGGAGCGGGAAGTCGAGCGGGCGCGGGAGATCAAGGAGGAGCTGGAGGAGCGGGCGCTGGACGACGGGCAGCCCATCACGCAGGCGCTGCCGTCGCGGCCGGGGCCGAAGCGGTCGTCGCCGCCGCCGCGGGCTCCGCCGCCGCCGCCACCGCCGCCGCCGGCGCAGCTGTCCGTGCAGCTGTCGATGTTGCAGATGGAGATGACGTCACCGGCGGCGGAGGCAGGGGAAGGGGAAGGCGATGAGCTGACGCCTGGCGGCGGGCTGGGGCCGTTGGGGCTGGGGCCGCCGCCGCCGGCGGCGGCGGGGTTCGGGCCGAGCATCGGCTCTCCGCCCGCCGCCGGCGGCGGCCCCGACAGCAACGGCAACGGCACGGGCTATGCCGTACCATCGCCGTACAACCCGCTGGCGGGGCCGTCGGCGACGGTGCCGTCGCCTCCGGCGCCGCCGGCGCCGGCGCCTGGCGCGCCCGTGCCGCCGCCGCGGCTGGCGGCGGGCTTTGGCCCCGGCACGGGCGCGGGCGGGGGTTCGTTCCTGGTGTCCCCACACCACCACGGCCAGCACACCCACCCCCTGCACCAGCAACACCACTACACCCTCCACCCGCCCCACCCCCCTCAGCCCCACGCCCAGCCCCACACGCAGCACCCGCCCATGGGTCCTGGGACCGGGACAGGGACGGGGGTGGGGCACCACTTGCCGGGCCACCCGGGCTCGCTGTTCCACCCGAACCCCCACGGGCCCGGTCCGGGCCCAGGCCCGGGCCCGGGTCCGGGCTTCGCCGCGACCTCGCACCTCGCGGCGCCGCCCTCGGCCGCCCGCGGGGCCCGCCTGGGCCCCGGGCCTGGCCCGGGCCTGGCCCCCGCCCCTTCATCCCAGCAGCTCCAGCGGCAGGAGCGGTTGAAAGAGCTCCGTACGAAGTACGACAGGGAGCGGTTACGGGAGCTACGGGCGCGTTTCGGCTGGGTACGGGAGGGGCGCGAGGACGGCGGCGGTCCGGGGCCGGCGGGCCGGGGCGGCCTGGGTCTGGGCGGTGGCGCTGCGGGGGTGGTGGCGGGGGCCGAGGTGCGCAAGGAGGAGAGGGACCGGCGGAAGGAGCTGCTGGAGGACGCCAACTTCATGAGGTGAGGGGTTGGGATGGGTTGGGTGGTGGGCTGGGGCAGGGGGTGTGGGGAGGAGGTGGTTGTCGGGGGGGGTTGGACAGGGGAGGGAGGAGAGGGCCCGGCACACGCAGCTTCTGGAGGATGCAGTGAGAGGGCGCGGGATGGGTTCTGGTGTGGGCTGGATGGGAGCGGGAGAGGCCAGGGGGGGATGCGGTGAGCCGTCATGGTGGGTCACCGGGGCGCTTCAAATGGACGACGCCGACGTCTTCTTAACCTCGTTTCGCCGATCCTTCCGCTTCTCGTTTCGCCCCGCAGCCGCCTGGGCGACAGCGAGGAGGACCTGCAGGAGGCGCAGGACGCCCTGGAGGAGATGGTGGAGGAGGAGGAGGAGGAGGCGGAGCTGGAGGAGGTGGAGGACCTGCACGAGTTCTACCTGCAGCGGGCGTCGGCGCTGCAGGTGCGGGGGGCGGGGTGGGGGGGAAAGGGGCCGGGGGAAGGGGGAAGGGGGAGGCGAGGAAGGGGGAGTTCTGGCGGGGCTCCGGGGCGGGTCATGGCACACCCCGTGCCTTACGGCCCTCCGCATATCCCTATGCCTTGCGCCCGCGTCCCTCCTCACTGCCGTCTGCCCCCCTCACCCCACGCCACGCCACTTCACTCAACCGTCTTCCCCAACCTACCTCCACCTCCGGGACCGTTTTCTTCCTTCTCTCTCTTCTCTTCTCTCAAACGCTCTCCCCCATCCCTCTGCAGTCCGAGGCCGAGCGGTTGCTGGCGGGGGCCCGTGACCTGGAGGAGTCCATCGGTGTGTCCCTGTCGGCCCGGCGCTACGAAGTCAACCGCCTGGAGCTGATGCTGTCGATCGGATCCTTCGCGGCGGCGGTTGGCGCCATGCTGGCCGGGATCTTCGGCATGAACATGAGATCCAATCTGGAACACAGCGCGCTCAGCTTCTGGGGCATCACGGGCGCGATCGTGCTGGGCTGCTGCTGGATCTTCTTCGCGCTCATGAAGTACACGCGCGCGCGGCGGATCCTGTAAGTTGGCTGCTGGATCTCGCGGATCCAGGCAGGAGCCGGATGGATCCAGCTGGCGGCTAGATTTTGGATCCAGGCAGTAGCGCAGCCTGGCGCAGCCGGCCGCCGGGGTGCCGCGAGGTGCACGTGCATGGCGAGGTACACCGTACGGAACTTACTGCGAGTGCGCCGTACAGACTGGGGCATGGTCGTTGAAAGGTCGTACGGCAGGCAGGAGTGGAGGGCATGCGCATCGGCTGTGCCTTGTCATGGGGCTTCGGGTTGTGGGGCCACGTCAACAAGGGTGCTGAGCGGCCGCCAGTGAGGCTTGCTTGGTGTCCTGGAGGGTTTTGGGAGCTAGGCGCATGGGCGGGACTTGCTTGTCGGATGCAAAGGCGGCGTTGCGCGACAGCGCGTCGCTCACACCCCGTGTTTCTGGGTGGGATGCACTGCTCTGCGCTCGGGTCTGCTGTGGGAAACAACGCACGGCTCGTGTTCGCCGGGTATATGTGAGGCACTGGGTATCTCGTGGCGAATCCGGCAAGCCACAGCTAGCTAGCTTGGTTGAAAGAGGCGTGGGCGCGGGGGCGGGCACGCGCTGTAAGACGCCACGTATGCAAGCGTAAATTCAGGCTTTAATTGTGTGCGAAGGTCGTTGTGATTTGAGGCTTGGGACCTGCCCGCTAGCCGCGGCGCTGGGCTCAATGCGTGTATATCATTGCTGGAAGGCTGCGAGAGAGGCTGATGTGCGTTGGCGTTTGTCGGAGGGATTGCGAGATGCCGGGTGGGTGTGCGAGCTGGCGTCGTAGTCCTCAGTTGTGTTCATTTGGGCCTGTGTGGGCCTGCTCATGGGCCTCAACTCCGCCTGGCCGTGGGCTGGCGGCTGAGAGCGCTGTGGGCCTGGTCCTGGGCCTGGCTTCAGTGTTCAGTCCTTCCTGTTGAGGAGTTGTTGGGGCTTGCAACATAACACATAAGTACGGGCGAAGCCGGCAAGCCACAGCTAGCTTGCTTGGACGATGCAAAACCATTGGATCAGGGGCAAGGTCAGAGCTGGGAGGAGAGAGCGACCGGCCGGGGGCCAGGGGGAGAGGTGGGGAGAGATGAGTCGGCGCACTTTGGGCGCGGGGGGAGCGGTCTGGATGGCACTGGCAGGTCGTAGGCTAGGTGCAGTGGGGCGCATTGGATACTGCTGTGATCGTGCGGAGGCCTCAGTGCTGAGGGCATGCACGATTGCGGATGAGTGGCGGCGGCTGGGCAAGCCCTGCAGGGCTACAGATCGGGCCCGAACCTGTAACGGTTGCGTTGGATCGGCCGCCGCGGTCCCCCGGCGTTTGCTCCTGGTGCTCCCGGGTTGACTGAATGGGTGCGACCAAGATGCGGCGAAGCCAGTGAGCCTGATGGGGCCCGGGCACGCTGGGGCTGAAGCCTGAGCTTGGGCGGCTGGGGTCGCGGAAGGGCGGAATGGTCCAGCGCTTGGTATCAGATGCCCCTTGCCTGATGCGCACCCTCCTGTCCAGGCCCGCAAGCATGCCGTACGTTTACCCTTCGCAGTCACGGTGGGGTCTACAACGGAGGACCTCTGCACCGACGCCTTGTATCCCCTGGGTCCCCTCGTAACACGCCCTCCAGCACCCTTCTCCACCCAGGCGGGCACCCACGCACGCACCAACACGCGCCCTCACGTGCGGAAACACACCCGCTGTCTACTCGCATGCCCAACACGGATACCCGCAGCCTGTCGATACCCCGGCCACAATCTCTGCGCCAAAGGTCATGGATAAGGCAGCTCCCCGCAATCACCCCGTAACCATTCGCCACCCGCCGGACGAACATAATAGATGAGCTGCAAGCAAGCGCACACACACGTTGATTGGAAGTATTCCGGTCCGGCCCCATCAACCCGGCCCTATCCGCCCCATCTGTACCGGCCACTCCTCTTTTGGCCGGTGAACAGCAGGCCCTGCTGCAGCAAGGGCTGCCTCAACAAAGTCCACGCATTACCCATCAGGCCCCATGGGATGGCGGGAAGTGGGGCCCGGGCTCTGCGCCGTGTGCCCCCTCACAGCCACGGGAGCTCTAGGCGTCCTCGTCACTCCTATCCTCGGGCACGGGGCCTTGCTCCGGCTGAGGCTCCGGCTGAGGCTCCGGCTGAGGCTCCGGCTGAGGCTCCGGCTGAGGCTCCGGCTGAGGCTCTGGCGCAGGCTCTGGCTGGGGCTCTGGGTCCGTTGGGGCCGGGTCCGATGGGGAGGGGTCCGACGGCGCGGGACCCCCGCCTGGGCACAGGGGCTCCCCCGTCTTCTCAAAGCTGACGCATCCCTCGAACTTGACGTACGGCACCACGCCCACCAGATCCGGCTCGCTGCACGCGTCAATGCCAGCCACAGCCAGCATCTCAAGATCGCCACGCCCCGGGCTCCAGTTACGAAACCGCAAGTAGCCGCAAGCCACCATGGCGGTTGTGCCCAGGCAGTGGGAGTCTCCGAAACCCGAGTACCAAGAGTAGGACGAGCGCTTGAGGGCACTGAAGGCGCCGTTCATGTTATTGGCCGCCTAGATGGAGGCAGGGCGAGGGGAGGCGAGGGGCGGAGGGGGGGGGTAAAGGCGTTGGGGTGAGGGGCAGGCGGGGGAGGGGCTTGGGTGGACGGTCACCGTGACCGCAGGTTGGTGAGATGACAAGGGGAAGAGGCATGGCTGTCACGCGAAGGACGCACATATTCCGCCAATGCCTACCCTTTCGCAGTTGAGCTTGTTGCCCAGCCAGTGCGCCTGGCCTGCGGGGGCCCTGAGCTCAAACCGGATGCACGTCTGCGGGGGAGGGGGAAGCGATAGAGAGGAAGGGCAAGAAGGGGTAAGAGCGCCTGAAGCAAGGTGGCCCACTCTGCGCTTTAGGAGCCAGCGGAGCCTACGTACGTACTCCAGCTGCCATGAGGAAACGCGGGCTGTGTTGCAGAGGTAAGGCAGCAAGAGCTCGATAGACTTGATGGGACATGGAAGTGGCCCAAGCGTTAAGACCAACAGGCCTACCTTGCAGAGGTTAGGGTCCCTATCGTTGCTGTCCTCGTCCCAGTCAGACGGGTCGTCGTCCGAGGGCGGTCCGATGTTGGGCCCTGGTATTCCATGATCGGTGCAAGGCAGGGATGTCAGCAAGCACCTCATGCTGCTTTGCACCAGGTTGGGCAGGGGGAGGCGTCGGGGCTCGGGCGGAAAAGGGGGACAGGGCCGCCGCGCGGGACGAACACTGAAGAGCGCCAGCACACCAGATCCGCGCAGCCCCTTTGCAGCATGTCCCAACGATATAATGCAGGAGGCCTTCAAGGCCTGAGGCGAACCTGTGCATTACACGCCGCGAGCCCCTGCCCGGGTCAGGCCCAAGGCTCACATGGGGTGACAGCGGGCGGAGGGGAGTGCCTCTTAGGAGGCTGGCGACGCGGGGGTGGTTTGCCCCGGCGCCCGCTGATCAGCCCCGTGCGCGCATCCACTGACAGCACTGCGGACGACCGAGGACGACGCCAGTAAACAGCGTGAACGCCATGCATCAGCCGGCTGGAGCGCATTGGCGCCTAGTTATGTCGCTCAGATAGCTCAATAATGACGTCACCTACCCAGTGAGAGAGCAAGCAGGACTGCAGCAGCGAGAGCCGGGCGCCTTGCGATGCCCCGCGCCATGTTGGGGCCACTGCGTGCGTGCCTTTGAGCGAGTTTTGCGCTGATTCCACAGTGGGAAACTGCGTGTATCTTCACTACGCGGGCAGGGTAAAGAGGTGGCTTCGCAGATTGCCTGTCTCACACTCGCGATCGAGTCGGCTCGGTCGCTCCTCTTCCACGTCTTGCCTCGCAACTCTACCTGCTTCAACCTTGCTGTGCACACCTGAGCCGACCTTCATCCATTGCACCATGAGGTTAGGATGTGTAACGTGTCAGTTGGCCGAGCTGGTCAGGTGGACCTACCCCGTGCCTCGCCTTGACTCGTGCTCCCCTGCGTGCCTTCATGCTCGTGTCGAAGCGCACTGAGTGCACAACGGCGCGTCTATGACCAGGAGGGCTGAGGTCACATACACGCTGCCACGCCGCGCCCCGGTATCAGCCACCCTCAGCTCCTGGGGCCATGCCCACCCCCCCCCTTCCCTACAACCCGCAAGGGGGCCTGGAGCCGAGCGTGCCATCGCTGCACTTTTCATAAAACCCGAAAGGTCACCCGTTCACAGGCTGCTACGCTGCACAGGCAGTTTGCGTTGGCCAACGAAGTGCGAGGCCCACACCGCGGCACTACGCCCCGTTTTCAGTAATACCCCCCTGCCTATGCAGACCCCGGAGCGCGTGAGGGAGGCGTGGGGCCTGGCTCGCAAACTAGCGCGTGGGGGTACAGTGGGGGGGAAGCCGCTACTTAGCACTCGATGTACCAGCAGTGCATGAATTCACACTGGTGTGCACCACGTCCGCAGCACTGAATCCTGACTGAATAATCCGCCGACCGCCTTTGACCCGTTGACCCTTTCAAGCATGCGGGGTGTTGCACTGCACAGGCACTGCACATGCGATGCGGCGCCGTCCATCCCAGGTCCATGCATGCCCTGGAGCCGTGCGGGCCCTCGTCGCTTGCATGGCAATACCTAGTCCCCGCTCCATGCATAGTCGGCGGCGGTGGGCTCACGATTAAGGGCAATGTAGTCACCTCCGGCGGCGCCGTCACAAGTGCCCACACGCCCAGGAGTGGTCCACACTTTTACACCACACGCACGCATCCCAATACCGTCCTCACAAGCTCGTATGTTGCTTTCACGTCACAGTATACCCACCTGCACCCAAAACGGGCTGGGTGTTCCGTCCCTCCGGACACTCCCAACGCCAAACCGCAGGCCCCTCGGCCCAGCGACCCACCTCACGGACTTGTCCCTGTCATGACTCGCACTGACCTCACTCAGGTCCCACAGTGCTTGGCACGCACTGACCATACTCAGCTTGTATCCAGGGCCCCACCTCGGCCTCGCCTCCTACCAGTAAGGAGGGCGGCAGGCTGCTGCCAACCCGCTCACCCCTCACAAGTCACTGCCCGCCGTATTTCCCGTCACCCCCTCCGTCGCCCTCGCATGGTCCCTCGGTCCTCTCTCGTCTCTCCTCTGCCTTATCCTGCCCCGCCCCCTCTTTGCACACACCCTTGCGGCCCAATGCGGCTCCTCACCCTGCGATTCAACGTCAAACGCATGTCGTCGAGTGTCCTCTGCAGCTGGTCACATGAGTCCACACCCTGCAGAGTGCCCCAGTCAGTCGTCCCTCCCCGCAGCTTCACCGCGCATACGGTACCTCGCTCTCCGCGTCGCCCCCCACGCTCCTGCGGTTACCTCCATGCAAAACGCCGATGCGTGCATTCAGCCCTCTCTGCCCCTCTCCACCTCAGCCTCAGTCGTCTCCCTCCCCACCCTGGCGCGAGTGGTATGCGTACTCTATGGACAGCAGCCCCAGGAGGAGCAGCAGCCGGTCCTGCTGGGTGGCGTCCTGCGGGGTTTGGGGGTGGGGGGTGGGCGGGAGAGGGGCAGGGTGGGAAGAGGGTAGGCGAGAGAAAGGTCGGTGGGGGGAGGCACAGCAGCCGGTTCTGCTGGGTGGCGTCCTGAAGGGGATAGCGAGGGAGAGGGGCAGGCGAAAGGGGTGGGTTCGAGGTGATGACGAGGAGAGGCGTGGCGGGGGGGTGAAGCGACTCATGTTGCCAGGTCTTCAACTGCCCCCCCCCCTCGCTCCCCGCCTTCCGGTGTGTATGCAGCGTGAGTTGCCGTACGGTTTATAACATCCCGCACCTACCTTGGGGAAGGGCAGCACGTACTGGTTGAACTCGAAGCAGCAGCGGCACATGGCGCTGCAACCGCCCTCGCCGCCGTACGTCCTGCGGCCGGGGCACAGGTGCGGTAGGGGCGGGCACTGAGCACTGGGCAGGCTGCAACGCCCGGAATGAAGCCTCGGCCCACCCCCAGCGGTCCCAACAAGGACCGGTCGGTACGACGCGCTCCGCCTTCACCCCACGCTCGAACTCTATGGCAAGTACGTCGAACCCCGCGGCGCAGGGGCAGGCAACGAGTACTGGGCATGCAGCAACACCCCTGCGTGTCATTATTTCGACAATGGCAGGCCACATGTCCATCTGCATGGCTTCCAGGTCCCCCTTACTAATGCCTCCTGCCTTCAATCCCCCGCGCCTGCCCCCCTCTCCCCGCCCGCCCGCGGCCCCACTTGTACGCGGCGGCCACCAGGCGGCCCTGGGGGTCCGTAACGTCGATGAAGAAGTTGGCTGGTGGTTGGGAGTTGGGAGTTGGGAGTTGGGGGTTGGGGGTTGGGAGTTGGGAGTTGGGGAGTTAGAGGCTGGGGTAGGGATAGGGGGACGCGTGCGGGTGGGAAGCAGGGCGTGAGGCAAGGCCCCTGGCCTGACTCGCTCACACCCTTCGCGGAGGAGGTGCAGCCCCTGGCCACGTGCCCCCCCCCCCGGCTCACGTTTGCAGCAGCTGCATTGTCGTCGGTTGCAGAGCGGGGGAGGGTGCGGGAACAGGAGGGGAGGGCAAAAGGCACAGACGTGCGTCAGCACTTTCAAGTAGCCTCCCTGTAGGCCCCCCCATTTTGGCCGGACCTCTGGCCTCAGCGGCTGCCTCTGACGCCGCGCCTCATGCCCCGCAGCATGTCGCCTGCAGCCGCACCAGCGTACCCACCCTATGTCCCCATCTCCTGCCTGCGCAGTGCCCCAGCCCCCACTCCCCCACCTCCTGCCCCGTCCTCTCGCCCCTCAACCACCGGGTCTCCAAGCAAAACAGCAGGGCTGCCAGAACCGTCCTCAGGGATGCTAGCTGCAGTCCAACCGCTGTGCTCCTAGCCATACCAGCCCCACCCTATTCCCACTCGATGCCTCCAATCTACCTCCCGTCGTTGCCCTCACACTGCCAGTTCCTCAAAACCCCCCGTGTGCTCACGTGGCGCCGCAGCAGTTGCTGACGCGTCCGCAGCAGCAGCTCGCGTTCACCAGCGAGTACTTGTGCACCAGCGACTGCCGCGAGCCGCCCACGAGCACGTTGTGTGTGTACGTGCTGCGTGTGCGGGGTGGCGCAGGGAGGCGTGGCACATGGAGCAACCAAACCAAGCGAGCCGCTTGTGCGCAGGCGTGCTCTCGGCTTGGGCACTACCACTCCCACCCAGGGTCTCTCACCAGAGGCAGCACTGCTCCCAGCAGCACCCCTCGCACTTCTCCTCCACCTAGTTGCAGGGGACGGATGGACGGCGAGATGAGCCCTAGCTGGTCAGGAACTCAGACAACACGCCAGGCAACACGCCAGTGCATTGCGCTAAGCAAGCCGACCGAGGCTCCATCCCAGGCCCCCTACCCTATCCCCTCACCAGCTCCCCCACTCACCATGCCCAGCATCCGCCCCTGTCCGTCGTACATGGTCATCTGAGATCAGGGAGCGTCAGGGTTTGACAGCCACGGGGACAACAAAAGGAAGGTCCGACTGGGATCCGGCCCACGTGTCCTGCCCAATGTCTCGCTGCGCATGCATCCGAAACAGGCTATTTCCGGTTCCCCCTACGCGGGAGCACCCAAAGACAGGCCTATGGTGCCCCGCCCATGTCCCCCCATGCATGCAGCCAGGCGGGCGGTCCCCAAGAGTCCCATCCGGCCCCGCACCTCGAGCGGGCAGCAGCAGCCCGCGCCGCAGCGGCAGGGGCGGTCCGCCCTGAACACGGGCTGCCCCGACTGGAGGGAGGGAGGGAGGGGTGGCTGGGTCTGAGCCCAAGGCAAACTCACGCAGCGCATAAGCGCCGGCCTAACCTCATGTGCAACCTCCAACTGCCCTGGTAACATGCATGCCCCCTCACGCCTTGCTCCCCACATGTCCGTGATGTCCCCTCCACCCTCGCTCGCAACCCCCCCTCCCCCACCGGGTTGGTGAAGTGCAGCTCCAGCGCCCTCAGGTTGAGCCCGCCCCAGCACGCCAGGCACATGCGCAGCAGGCAGCTGCTCTTCTCGACGGCCATGGCCAGCGGGCTCAGAGCGTCCAGCTCCTGGTGAACACGGGCGGCGCAACACAACAATGGCGCAAACGTCGCACTTTGCCCAGGTGCAGCACAGCAATACCCCGAAGCAAGGTTGCTTGCCATCTTGCATAACAGCTGGGTCCCAGGCGCCAGATGCCTTAAATACCCTGCGACACTGAAAGCCCGTGTGGCCCGTCTCTTCCGCGGCATTTCGAGGTTGTGCTGGCCCCCCCACCGGCCCCCCCTAGGCCGCTCACCGCGCGTGTGGGCAGCCAGCCCGGGTCGCCGTGCTCCACCGCCAATCGCTTGTCGGCCGGGATGGGCAGCACCTGGGGGCATGGGGAGGGGCGAGGGGGCCCAGGTTCAGGAACTGAGGCAACCTGGGTGCTGTAGTGGGGCCAGGGCCGGGGCCGGGACCACGGGCAGGGGCAGAACGGTGTCGTGTCCGCGGGCAAGGAGCGCGCCCCGGCAGCCGCCGGAAGTGCCCCCCTGACGGTGATATGGCGGAGCCTTGCGCTGGGGGACCCTAGCTCTGCCAGTCTGCCCTCACCGCACCTTGTACTTGTTCGCTGCCTCGTAGGGCCCCCCCACGGCCTCCATCACCGCATCCACAATCTGCGTCGCCTGTGGGGGAAGATGGGGACCGGAGGCGGAGATGGCGCAAGCACTTGAATACCGCAAGCACTTGAATACAGCAAGCACTTGAATACCGCAAGCACTTGAATACCGCGGCGCGAGAGATGCGACGGGCAGCTGACAGGCTTGCCCCTGGTGACTGAACCCTCACAGATCTTCCCTTCGGCGCTCAGATAACGCAAGAAACCCCGAGCCTCCGCACAGCCCCCCGCTGCGCCCCTCACGCACCTCCTGCACGACCACCCCCCGCACCCCCGTCAGGGGGATGCCTGACGAATCCATCGCCTGCGCCCCAGGGGCAGCGTACGGCGGCATCGGCATGGGGGCCCCCGCTGCGGCCGCCGTGGGCGCGGCGTATGCGGGGGGGGACGGAGCGGCCGTGGGAGCGACCGGGTAGGCGGATGGTGGGGCGGCGGGTGCCGCTGCGTACTGGGGCGGCGGGGCTGAGGCCATGGGTTGCGGCGCGTAGGAGGTAGGTGAGGTGGCGGTGGGAGAGCTGGTCGGGGGATAGCCGCCGTTGGGTTGATAGGGGTAGGCGGAGGGGGGAGGCGGCATGGGTGGCAGGGGTTGGGCTTGCGTCGGACTCGAGGTGTATGCGGCGTATGGGGCGGGCGGGTATCCTGGGCTGCCCGCGTATGCGCCCGCGTAAGGGTTGCCCAACGGGCTCGCGAGTCGTGGGGCTTGACCTCCGTACGCTCCTTGCCCGCCGACATAACTTCCGCTCGTCGGCGAGTAAGGCTGACCGTAGGGCATTTGCGCATGTGCGACCCCACTGGGACTGCCCGGTTGCGAGCCATATGGGAGCGCTAGAGGCATCAGTCGCTGCTGCGAGAATTGAGTTCTTATGGGTGGCAGACTGCCGGTATAGCTGCCGGGAGACGCTTGTCCGTAAGGCGACCCTGGCGACCCCGCGTAGCCCGCCGGGGCAGTTCCCAGGTGAGGATGCACACGCGAGCCAGACATTGTAGATATACGCATAAACTAGTGAAGCGCGCATCTCAAGCCCAAGTAAGCCCAGCGGCGAAGCACGGGAGTCATCGAAGAAGCCGTGTGTCGCGCTCCGGGTCGGGCTTTTAGCCGGACAAGACGCCACGTGGACAGCGAGTTACATCTCTCAACCTGCTCTGGGTCGCCGAGTACGCCCCGAGTCCGCAGTCGAGCGCATGTCAGCGACCATCCTAGGAACTGTTCGGGTTCAGCGCCGTTTTGGGCCCTGTAAGAGGCGCACTGCAGTCCTTGTAGTTCAGCCGATACATCCAGCTGTCTTCCGGGCCAGCAGGCGCGGACGAGATAAAACCCACCATGCTCGCGACGGTCAACGCACACACGCAGCACACGTCGTCTGCACAGAGCTGCCAGGAAGGGGCAGTAGTCAGGAGCAGCTCTGTGGGCGGAGGCCAATGAAACCCCTTAACGCGACACTGTGTTCGCCGTTACACTTTCTGTCTCGTGAGGGTCGCTCAACCCGCTCAACCTATGCCTCTCCCAGCTTCGCTGCATGGCCCCTGCGAGTACAGTGCCTCTCCCAGCCTCCTCCCTCGCACATGCGGTCTAGCTGCCTTTCACAGGAACGACTAGTGGCTCCCCGCCAGCTCCCCGCCATCCACCTCCACACCGGTCGACGCCGTCCGCCCTGCCTCCTTCCCCGACCCTATACGGGGTGCCCCACTGCCCCTGCAACAGCACCCCAGCACCCCTGTGCCTCAGCCCCAAGCTCCTCCAGCCTTCCACCTCAGCTCCGCCTGGTTATGGTCAAGTCCGTCCATGCGCGGCTCCATCCCTGCCTCCACCTCCTGTTGCCCGTGTCCGCATGTGCGCCCCTGAGTTGCCTTCCTAGTCCAGCTTGGGCATCTGCGGTCGGGTGGAAGGCATGGAGAGCCGGGGGATTATGGGACACAGCGCCTGTGCTCGGCTCCCATCACGCCCGCCGGGCCTTGCCCCCAGCCCCTCCTCCGCACCTCCTTCCTCCTCTCTCCCAAGCTCCTCAAGTACCCACCCCCGCCCTGCCATCGCAGTCCCCACCTTCCACCGCCCCTGCCTCGCGCCCCCAACCTCCCCTCTCCCGAGCCCCCCCACCCCCGCCCAATGCCCCCCTCCGCCCCCCCCCCACCGCCCCGCAGGCCCCACCTTCCACAGCCCGTCGTTGAGGTGGTGCATGTTCTCCACCCCGATGCCCTTGTTCACGGAGCGGATGTCGGCGGTGCTCATCTTGAGCACCCCCACCGCCATGGCCTGCTCCTTGTCGCAGGCGTAGATGGCCACGGCGCCGCCCACGTCGCCCTGGAGGGGGCGGAGGGGGAGGGCAGGGGGGAGGGCAGGGGGGAGGGCAGGGGGGAGGGCAGGGGAGGGGGAGGGGGAGGGGGAGGGGGAGGGGGAGGGGGAGGGGGAGGGGTTTGAGGATGAAGTGGGCCCGACAGTGAGGAGAGAGAAATGGGTGAAGGAAGAGCTCTTCACAGCGTAGAATGGACAGCCCTCCACACTCGTCAGTCGTCGCACGGGCAGTCCCCCGGCATCCCCACAAGCCTCCCCCAGTCTCCCGCGCGCAGCCCCGCACACACGGAGTGACCGGGCAAAGGCGGCATGGCACACCCTTCTCAGCCCACGGGCGTCGCACCGCCCGTCCCCACGGCCTACCTCTCAACCCCCCCTGCCCCGCCCCCGCCCCGTGTGCCCCCCCCCACCTCGTCGTGTATGGTTGCGTCTGCGTGCGTGAGGCCGGGGCACATGATGTTGGCACCGGACAGTACGAACTTGATGGCCCCCTTGTCGGTGCGGAGGCGCTTCATCATCTCTGGGTACTGTGGGGGTGAGGGGTTGGTGGGGTTTAGGGTGTGCCGGTGCTCTCCGTTGCAGCAGCACCCAGAGAGGATGGGGTAGGCCCTCGCAGCTGAATGGCCCCGGCCAAGCACCGGTAGCAGCGAGCTACCGCCGGTCCACACGGAGCCACTCGCCCCGTAGCTCTCCAGGAGACCTGCCGCTTTCATGGGGCCAGTGATCCTCGGCACGCCTGCTATCCCAGGGAGCGGAGCGCCTGGCTCCTCGGGCCTCAGCCTACAGGCGCTTTGTGCAGCGTGCTCGTGCCGGGTGGGGCCGCTTGCAGACCCCGACTACCCCGCGCCTTCCCGTGCCCGCACAAGCACCCGAGACCTGTCCTCCCGCGTCCACGGGCGCCGCCGCCTTGTCCCTTTGTCCGTGGCTTGTCGCAGCTGCGTTCCATGCGCCGCGTAACGACGAGTCCCCCCCGTCGCCTCCTCCGTGCCCGAGACGTCGCGTCCGTGTACACCCCGACCCTAGCGTGAGCCGTGGCCCTGGCCCACGACCCAGCCACGTCGCCCCCGCCCCCGTGTACCTCACCGCTGAGCCCAGGACTGCCGCCGCCAAGAAACCCTTAGCGCCCGTCACCCTGCCCGTTACCACGCACTTGGCCGTACCCTGCGCCCTGTCCCGTGACCCCCCCACGCCCTGTCCGCCTGCCCCTGCCCAACCCCCGGCCCGGCCCTGCCTGGTGCAGGATGCGCAGCGTGGGCAGCCAGGGCCCGTCACGCTCCTGGAAGAAGAGGATGGTGTTGTTCACCACACACAGCTGCGCGTGGCCGCTGGGCGATTGAGGGGGGGGTGGGGTATGGTGGGGAGCAACGACGGTGGGGAAGGGAGCGATCAGTCCGGCGGCCGAAGGTAAGGAGTTCGCGCCGGGGTGGGAGACTTCGCAAGCCCAACGCTCGCTGTGGATTCCCCCGTGCTTCAGTCATGTGTCCTATTACACTCCGCGGTCACCCTTGCACGCGCCGGCACGCCTCGCAGCTCGCGCGCCCCAAGGCCCGGGCCCGCTGAGGTCCCCACCCACCCCCCACCCCCCCCCCCCCCCCACCCCCCCACCGCCCCCCCACCCACACACCGCCCCCCTGCAAGTAGTAGGCCGCCTTGCACATACCCAGGGCCCCGAGGCCCAAACGCAGAAAATGACCTCGCCATTTCAGCATCATTCCCCCAGACCCCCTCACCATTTTCCAACGTAGACCGATTCCTTCTTTGGAATGAGCGTCTCAATAATGTCCGTTTGCTCCAAGTAGGGATACGTCTCACAGATGGCGGCTGCGAACGGGGCACCGCGGGCGATCTGGAGTGCCAGATGTGTACAGGACCCCTGAAGAAGGTAACTGACGCCCAGTCCGGTCCAGCCGGGACCACGCCGAGGGCTCGGCTCCCGCGCGCACCTCTAATTCCTCGTGCGACGGACGACTTGACCTGTGACAAGTTGCTAACTTCTTCTTTGCTAAACTTCTTGAACAGCGCCATTTCGGGAAGCGCCTAGGCAGCGCGCAACGAAAGTAGTCGTGTGGATCTCAAGCGGGGCAACGCAACGAAAGCTGTGGTGTATTGCCTAGGTTTCGGGTTGGCGTGTCGACGCTTTCGGGCTTGTTTGTCGAAGACTCGGCGAGCAAGCACAGATTGTGCAGAGTTGGACGACACGGCCATTGTTAGAGCTCAGGCCTGCAATTCCGTTCCTCTGCATACCTGCTCGATATACAACTTGACGGGCAGCTTATATGCGCGTGCTTATACCGGCGACGGTGCCCATGGCCAGCATGCTCAGGGTTCCGACGGCGGCTGGCGCGCTGTCGACGGCCAGCTTCGCGCCTCGCGGCCTGGCGGTCCTGCCTTGTCGGCATAAGCCGCCGACACTTCCAAGGCTGCAAACTGTGGTGGTCGCTGCCGCGGCCGGCGAGGATGGCTCCGACGCCCCACCCAGGCGGGTGTTGGTCCCGAGGGGAGCCCGCAGGGTAGCTCGCACGCCCCAACCCGACGACGCCCCCGCACCTCCCGCCGGCCCCCGGGAGTCGGAGGACCGCAGCCGAGGAGACAGCGGCGGTGGTCGGGAGGAGGACGGCTGGGCACGGGGCGGGTCCAGCCAGGAGGGCAGCGGCCGCCGCTTCGACCGCCCAGACGGCGACGGCGACGGCGACGGCGAGCGGCAAGGCGGCGGTTACCGCGGCCGTGACTACGACCGGTCTGACGCGGATAACCGCCGTGACTACGGCCGGTCTGACGGGGACCGCGGCCGTGACTACGGCCGGGAGGAGCGCGGCGATCGCCGGGAGTGGCGGGACGATGACCGGGGGCGGAGCCGTGACTACGGCCGAGATGGGCGCGACGACAGGGCGTGGAGGGGCGAGAGTCGGGAGTGGCGGGACGACCGTGGCGGCAGCCGCGGCTACGACCGGGATGGGGGCGACCGGGACCGGGAGTGGCGCGGCGAGCGGCGCGAGGGGCGGGAGGAGCGGGGCGGCCCCCGGGGAGAGGGCCGAGTGGACTGGAGGGAGCGCGGCGACCGTGGCGGAAGGTTCGGGCGCGGGCGCGGGTGAGTCTTCAGACAACGCCCGGGCACGTAGTCAGTTCACCGCTATCCATTCAGGGGCACGGGCGGGTCTGCGCTACCTGGCTCTGCCTGCCCTTGACCTGTTAACAGTGAGGGAGGCCAGCCGAGCCCCCTCCTACCGCCCTCTCCCCCCCACGCCTTCCCCTCCCTGACCTGCCCACCGCCCGCTCCCGCTCCCGCACCCGCTCCTGCCCACCACCCACCCACCCGCCCCAGCGACCGCCGCGGCCGGGACCGCGACGAGGAGCGCGGGCCCCGCGTGCTGGCGCCCCCCCGGGAGCCCCGGGACCCCGCCATGCTGGCCTCCCCCCGCTACCTGGCCATCAAGCAGGTGCGGCCCTGGGGGTGCCGTGGGGTTGGGTAACAGGTGCCGTGGGGCTGGGTAACAGGTGCCTGGCTCGGGGCTGAAGTTGAGAGGGCGCGAGTGATGCTGGAACGGATGGCTCGTGGATGGGGACGGGGCGGCGCTCCCCGCATGCAGTGGGTGTTGGGGACTGGGGGGTAGCGTCTGCAAGCGCGTGCGTTGAGGGAGCAGCCCTGCTGGTGCCGGCGTCAGCTGACTCTCGCGCTCACCCCCTCAACCCCCCACCTTCCCTACACCATCCTCCCTGATCCTCCCTTCTCCTCCATCTTCCTACCCCAGCTGCTACGAGTGGAGGCGCAGGGGGCCTACGTGGGCCTGGTGAGCGGCTCCCCCACCCCCGAGACGCCCTTCGCCGCCATGCCGGAGGGCGGCGGCCGCAGGGCGGGGCCCGACGCGGGCAGCGACGACGAGGACGATGACGAGGAGGTGGCGGCACCGGGGGGCAGGCAGCAGCGGCAGGAGCCGCTTGACCCGCGGTGAGGGCCCAAATGGAAGCGGTGGTGTGGGGGGAGGGGGGGCGGGCTTGCGGGGCTATGGTGTCGGCGGACGGGGCTGGGCTGGGCCCGCACGTAGCCCGGCCACGAAACGGTCGTGGCTGCTGAATCCGTAAGGGCAGGGGGTGCAGAGGCTGCCCGCAGCGCTCGCTCTCGCATGGCCACCACCACACCTCTACTTCTCTATATCGTTGCCCTCCCCCCCATACACACGTCAACGCGATCCAGCTCAGCTTCAAACACCCCATGCCACCCCGACCACTCCCACCACCATCACCACCAACCACCACCACCACCACCAACCCTCCCGCCTCCCCCCCAGGGACCAGCGCCTGGTCAAGGAGCTGGTGGCGGGCGTGACGCGGCTGCAGCGGCGCCTGGACTACATCGCCGCCAAGCTGTCCAACCAGACGCCGTCGGAGTGGGAGCCCCTGATCCGACTGGTGAGGTCCTGTGCGGGCCTTGTCCCTTGTGCATCCCCTTTGGGTTGCAAAGCTAGAAGTTGGGGCTGGTTGTGCTCCTGTGCGCCCGAAACCGAAACCGAAACTGAAACTGAAACCGACGCCGCAGATCATCCGTCTGGGCCTGTTCGAGCTGTCCGAGCGCCGCCTGGCGCCGCACGCCATCTCTCAGCACGTGGCCCTGGCCAAGGCCATGCTGCGCGAGGGCGCGGGCGGCTTTGTGAACGGCGTGCTGCGCAACGGGCTGCGTGCCATGGAGGCGGGCGGGCTGCCCACGCCCGAGGTGGGCGGAGGCGTTGTGAGGAGGAGGGCTCGGGTGGCCGGATTTAGCGCTCGGCTACGAAGCAGTGTTTGACGTCAACGAGGCCAGCCAGCCACCCATCCACCGTCATCCTCCCTTCCCTGCTCGGCCGTTCCGCCCCCCTGACGTCCGTGCCTCCCACCACCTCCTCCACCCCCACCCCCTCCGGCCCCAGTCCGACCCCACGCCGCTGCCCGAGGGCGACTCCCGCGCGGTGGTGCGGCGCATGGCCCTGCAGCACTCGCACCCCAACTGGCTGGTGCAGCGCTGGCTCAAGCGCTTCGGGCGGGAGGCGGCGGAGGCGGTCATGCGCCGCAACAACCTGCCGCCCGTGTACTCGGTGGGGGCGTGAGCGGATGGGTTCGGGTTTGGAGGTTGGGGTTTGGAGGTTGGGGTTCGGAGGTTGGGGGTTGGAGGTTGGGGGGTGGTTGGGGGGATGCGCCGCAACAACCTGCCGCCCGTGTACTCGGTGGGTGGGTGGGCAGGGGTGGAGGTTGGCGGGATGCGGGGAGGCGGGTGCCTGTTCAGGGCCGGGGCGATGCGGAGCCCGGAGAGTGGGGTGCCAGCAAGCAGCTGCCCGTGTACACGGTGGGGCCTGGAGCGGATGGGGTTGAGGGGCTGGGATGGAGGTGGGCGGGTGGAGATGGAGGGCGGAGGTGGAGAGATGCGGATCCTGCGGCGGGGAGCGGCGGGCAAGGACTCCTCTCCAACTCCCAGGGCCCTTGGGCTTGGCAAGGCGCACGCCGCTCCGCCCCGCTCTGCTAAGGAAGCCGGTCTGTCCTGTACAGTACAGGAACTTTGGGATTAGGGACCTTCATACACCCTGGGCAAAGGTTGGGGTGGAGATGGGGTGGAGGTAGGGGATCGGCGGGGAAGGACTGCTGGAGCCTGGGGCGGGGATCGGCGGGGACGCACTGCTCTCCAAGGGCCCTTGGCTTGGACGAGGCACACACCACTACGCCCCGCCCCGCCCCAGGGGCAATCCAAGCACCACATCCTATCAATTGTGCCTCTCTCCCCGCCCCCCGGTGCGTAGGTCCGCGTCAACACGCTGCGGCCGGGCGCCACTGCCCCCGTGCTGCTGGAGGAGCTGCGCGAGGCGGGGGTGGAAGCGGAGCTGTCGCCGCTGCTGCCGGGGGAGTTCATCCGCGTGCGGTCGGGGCTGCAGAAGCTGCTGCAGATGGTGGGTGCCTTGGGCGGGCGGGGCCCGGAGGGTTGCAGCGGGCGGGGAGGGGTGGGGCACCGAAACCACGAGTGGGCAGGCAGGGCCCACCATCTGGGCCCGCAGGACTCTTTCAAGCCTCTCGCGGCCTCCCAGTAGACTGCGCTGAGCCACCCCTCCCCGCCCCTCCCCACCCGCCCCCAGGGCTACGTGTCCCGCGGCTCCCTGTTCGTGCAGGACGAGTCTGCCGGCCTCGTGGTGGCGCTGCTGGACCCGCAGCCGGGGGACCGCATCCTGGACTGCTGCTCGGCGCCCGGGGGTGCGTGGGCGGGCGGCTGGGCTAGGGGGCTGGGGGGTGCGTGGCCGGCTGGGGCTAGGGGCTGGGGGGCTGTGGGTTGCGCGGCCGGCGGGGGCTAGGGGCGCGGGGGCTGGGGGGCTGGGGCGCGGGGGGTTGCGGGGCCCTGAGACGGCTGAGAGGGCCGGGCGGGTGCCGCTCCAGCCGTTCCAGGCTCCAGGGTGACCGCACGGAGCCCGGCATCTCTTGGCTATGTCCACGCCGGCACGGCCCTACCGATCCTTGCGTCTACACGCTCCGATCCGCCCGCCGCCCAGCCCACGCTTCACCCGACCCCCTTGCGCCCCTGCCCCTTCTCCGCCCCCGCAGGCAAGACCCTCTTTGCCGCGGCGCGCATGCAGGGCCGAGGCGCCATCACAGCGCTGGACGCATCGGAGGCGCGGCTGAAGGCCCTGAGGGGCGCGGCCGAGGCCTCGGGTGTGTCTGAGCTGGTCACCACAGTGGCAGCGGACCTGCGGCAGTGGGCGGAGCGGGAGGCGGAGCGGGGCGCCTGGGCGCAGGGGGCCAAGGCGGGGGCGGGTGGAGAGGGCGGCGGAGCGGCGGCTGGCGGCCAGCGGCCGCTGGCGCGGGCTGGCGGAGGGCTGTACGACAAGGTGCTGCTCGACGCGCCGTGCACAGGTGGGTGCTGTGTGTGGTACGGCGCCTGCTCGAGCGCTGGCGCTGGTACGGCGCTAGCTTCATCAGGCGTGTGTTCTCTCTCATTCTCTTGGCTGACTCGCGCTTGGGGCTCGGAGGGAAGGGACTCGGGGGCACAGCGCGACAGCTTAGGCTGGCACCTCTGGGCTGGTCAGGACCCTGAGGGTCCAGCATTTTGCTTTGCGGCTCCGCATACTGCTTCACCTCCACTCCTTCACAGCTTCAGCAGATCTGTGTCCTCTCTCAGTGTCCTTGGTCCCCCCCTTGGCCCCGACGCAGGCACCGGGGTGCTGTCCAAGCGCGCCGACCTGCGCTGGCGCCGCACCCCCGAGCAGCTGGAGCAGCTGCTGGGGCTGCAGGTGTGTGGGGGGGGTGGGCAGCGGCCGTGGAGGGTTGGGGGCGAACGTTTGGGTGGAGGACACAGTGCCTTGCCCGTAAGGAGCGGAGTCAGCCCCGACCGAGCCTCGGCCTCGCCGCAGCTACCTGCTGCCTCTCTCTAGCTTGCCTTTTCTCACCCTGCCGTGCCCATCCGCCCTTCACCCTCACCCCAACTCCGCCCCCCTTTCCCCCCCGCCACCTCTGCCTCCCCCGCAGGACCAGCTGCTGGACTCGGCCGCCCGCCTGGTGGCGCCCGGGGGCCTGCTGGTCTACTCCACCTGCTCCATGGAGCCCGAGGAGGACGCCGAGCGGGTGGAGGCCTTCCTGCAGCGGCACCCGGACTTCGAGGCCGAGCCGGCGGCGCGGGCGGGGCTGGTGGCGGCGGCGGTGAAGGGGCAGGGACAGAAGGGAGGGGTGGAGGGAGAGGAGGAGGGGGAGGGGGTGGTCAGGGGTGTGCCGGCCGAGGTGGTGACGGCGGCGGGGTTCATGCAGACGCTGCCGCACGTGCATGGCACGGACGGGGCGTTCGCGGCGCGGCTCCGGAGGAAGCGCGGGTAGGGGGGCTGCGGCTGGTAGGGTTAGGGGCTGGCGGAGGCTGCATGGTCTGGGGCTGCAGGTGTGTTGCTCCTGTGTGAGGGAGGGCCGAGATTGTGCGTGCGAGGGGCTTGGAGCGGGGGTGCTTGGAAAGGGGGGTTCGCGAGAGGCCGGGAGCCGGTTAAAGAGGAGGGTTTGAGGAGCTTGCTGGGGCAAGCCGGGCAACGTTCCAACCCGAGGAATGCGGGTGCCCGGGGACTGCCGGGGACTGAGTGGGAAGCAGATGAAGGCCTCCGCTTGGGCTGGCTGCATAGCCGCTGTAACACGACACGGCTCCACAGCATTGGAAGGGCCCCCCTAACAATTGTCGCGGCATGTGTTGTGCACGTCAAGGCATCAAGGCGTCACGATTGCACTCTGACGGAGGTTCCCTGCTCCCACTGCTGCCAACGATTAAGCGCAATCTTCGCAATTCCCCCCCCAGGCCCGAGGCCCCAGCAGAGCGCCAGCGCAATCTATCAGAGGAGCTTGGCGGAGGCGCGTGCCGTGGGGGCGCCGGGCGGGTATGGTAACGCGAGAGCGAATAGAGGGCGCTGAGGGCTGGGCCGCTGACCAGCCGGTTGGGGCGGGGGAAGGAAGGGAGCCATGCCTCCCAGCGTTGCATGGTGTGGCACGGTGCGGGCGCATCCGTGACTGACAGGCAGCCCCTGTTCGGCACAGCTACACCGTCCACGACATCAGGCTGCATATGGCAGGTTCAGCCCAACAAGGGTGCCACCTCATGACAGAGAAGAGGCCTGAGCCCCAAACCCCGCGAGGCCGAGCAGCACTGGGGCCGCGCACTAACCACTAAGCTCCTTAGCGCCCAATCAAGGACACCGCCTTGGTTGGTGTGTGGCGCAGGCCTCCAGGGGGGTCGAACCCCACACGCAAGCGCGCCCCGCCAGCTCGGGTGGAGACCAGACAGATAGACACAGTGCCCCCAACACGCGGACAGCACGGCACAGCCGGCGCTCCTCGGCATCCTCGCTACCGCAAGCCCCCACAGAGGCACGCCCCCTCAAAACTATTGGTACATCCGCCCCCATCTTCGACCTGCGGGGGAGCCTCCCGCCCCCGCCGGCCTCGCCAATGGAAGGTTATGAAGGCCTTAACCGCAGCGCCGAAACCACAACAACCTACATCCGTCGTCATGGATAACGCGAAGAAGAAAAGGGGCCAGGCAGCAGAATGTGTGGCATTACCCGCGCTATACGTCGCAAAAGGCTGCTAGACCAAGAAGCAAAAGGCACCCCCCCATGAAATCCCCGTCTTCCTGGCCCGCCGGGACATTCTGAGGTCGATATAGGATAGAGTGGGGTCACGCCCGGGGCGCCCGTCAGTGCTCTTGTCACCGGCTGCCCTTATTGCTTGCACTGCTGTGCCTTGCCCCTAGCATTCCACCGCAAACGAATCATGCGCGGTGCTCCAGGCTAGGGGCGAGGTGCTCCATGCTGTGAACAGCAAGGCGCATGCGTGCCTCGTGCTGTGCTGCCCCGTGCCTTGTGCTGTGCAGCCCGCGCCCGCGAGCGCCTTGTCGGCCGTAGCATGGGGCACCGCATGCCATTGCAGCCTTCGTGCACGGTGCCTTGCCTGAGGTTCGGTAGGGCGAGGGGGAGGAGGGGTTAGGTTGATGTGCTGAAGGGTGACGCAGGGGATTTGCCGGGGGTAACCCTGCTCCATTCCAGGGAAAGGGGGGGCAGCGGTACGTTCATGCGGGGCGCAGGTGCGCCTCCCGTGCAAACCTCCGGAGGAAGACCGGGGAAGGCGCGCGGAGTCGCAGCGGCTCGGAGCACGTGGGGATGTGCCCGGGGAAGCGGGGACGTGTTGGAAGCGGGGATGTGCAGGAAAGGGCAGGGTGTCCGCCAGCCGGGGAAGCGCTGAGTCGCGAGCGTGACAAAGGCCCCAGGTGAGGTCTGCACGCACACAGGGCGCGGTTTGCCGGCCGCGGCAATAGCGCTGACCGCAACCGCCGCCGTGGGGTCAAATTACCATGCAGCTAGCCGGGTCTGGCCCTCCAGCCGTGGGGTCAGCAGCACTCTAGGGACATTCTGGTCTCACGCCGGGCTGCCAGAGCTTGCGCTGGTAAGCCTTGGGAGCTTCACGTCAAATGTGTCGGCTACAGGGAGGTTTCGGGAGACGCGCCGACCGAGGGCCCAGCCCGCAAGGGTGTGACGTGGGAGGGGGTTGGTTGGGCGGGATTGGGGTTGTTCGCGTGGCCCCTACCCCCCCCCCCCGTTTGCCCTCCCTCAGCCCGCTTGTCCTTCCCTCACTCGTGCCCCTTCGCGTGGCCCCTACCCCCCCCCCCCGTTTGCCCTCCCTCAGCCCGCTTGTCCTTCCCTCACTCGTGCCCCTTTCCCTGCCCCAACTGGCTCCTGTCGACTCCTCTTTGAACCTCCCTCCCACCCGCCCACCACCCCACCACAACCCGCGCACGCCTGTCATGCGTCTCACCTGGTGGTCAGCGACGCGTGCCGTCAGGGAAGACGCGGTATATGTTGCCCGTGCGCTCAAATTCCTCCACGGTGCAGCGCACTGGCATACCGCGCTCGCGTGGCCTGTGGCGCGAGCATAGGGATTGGCAGAGGGCTTGCCAGGATCCGGTTTTAGCGCTGCAGCTTGAAGTCCCTCGGTTCTGAGAAGCTTACTCGTGCGATGGTAGGTGATCCGCCAAGTCCATGAGCCCAAGTTTTAGCTCCGCGAGCCCAAGCTTTAGCTCCGCGGCCGCGGCCACCAGGTTCTGGCCGAACACGCTGGCCGCGGCTACCAGGCTTTGGCCAAACACGCCGGCCGCGGCTAGGGTAGCAAAGGGAAGCTGGTTCTCTGCTAGGAGCGTTCGCTGAGCGTCTGTGCTTGTCAACGCCAGGAGCGCTAAGAGCGCGAGGAGCGCGAAGAGCACCTGAAACATCTTGGTGACCTATCTAGCCCAGCGCAGACCTCGGTGCTCCGACCCCGGGCTTACGTACCCACAATCCTGCGAACGTAACACTTGTCGTCAGCAGCGCTACGAGAGCTATAAGAGCATTTCAGGCTACACGCGTATGCCCGGATGGAGGACTGGCTACAGGAGGTTTTGCACGGCGCATCGGCCCCACTCCCTGCAGCCTTGCTGTCACCCCGCTGCGCCGACCCCGCCTGGCAAGTCCCCATCCCGTCGGATGGAAGACAGGCTGCATGAGGTTTTCCCCGCACGTCGAACCCGATGCTGATGTGCGGCAGTGCGGGGGAAGGGGGGTTAGGGGTGGCGGCTGGCGTCGTGGAGACTGAGGGGTGGGCACAAGGATCGGTTACAGGCCTGGGCCCTGGCGATGTGGTGGGATGAGGTGCTCCCGGGGGACGGCCGGACGGGGTGTCACAGCTCGCAGGCAGGGAGGGCTGCACGGCAGCGGGTCCGGGTACATCGGTTGCAGCCTGTGCGTGTTGGAGCTACGCTGTGTGGGGCACAGGCGGTTGGGTGGAGCCTTCCCTTCACACTCCACTTCACACGGCTCGACACGCAATATCCAGAAGCTCCAAGGCTCCCTCTGGCTCGCCCAATACCCGCATGCATGAATCCAACCACCCGCTACGAGCCTAGATCCGTTGCCCAGGGCATACCGGTACAGTCCCTTCAGTTCAGTCTGTCACAAAGTAAGTTGCCGTCACAAAAGAGCGCAGGGTGGGTAGTGTCGTTTAGGCACGGCAGAACGGCCAAGCCACTGCCACTACCTCGTCTTAAAGCCTGCCACACCGTTGCAGCCCGCTCTTGCTGTAAGGCCCACGCGTCTTCCAACCCCGACGGGATGGCTACGTAGGGAGGTAGCCCCTCTGCCTAGCCGCCCGCAGCGCCGCCGCCTGCCTCTCGTCCAAACTGGCCCCGCTCGCCCTCAGCCCCACCGTCCCCGCCCCCGGGCCCCCGCTCAGCCCCTGCCGCCACGGCTGTTGCGCCTGCGCCTGCGGCTGGGCTTGATACGGCACCTGTCGTACAGGGCCTGCCACCCTGCCGTACTCCCGTGCCTCCTCCGCGGCCATCGCTGCCAGCCAGGACGCCGGCACTCCGGCACGCGCTGCCGCAGCGGCCTGCGCATCCGACATGGCGGTAGCCGGGCGTCCGCCCTTGGGCTGCTGGGGGCTGGCGAAGCCTGCCCTTGGCATTGCGGAACCTGCGCGCCGGCCATCAGGGGTGCCTGCACGCTGGGCAGCCGTAGCATGCGCCAGTCCCGGTGTGGGGCCAGGGCCAGGGGCGTTGGGAGCGGCCACCTGCGCTGGGGTGACGCTGCGGCGGAGGTGGGCCTTGTACGGCATAAGGGCCTCTGAGAGGGCGGCCGTGGAGGTCCGGTTGGGCGTGGTTGGGCCCGCCGTGGCCCGCCCCGGGCGGCCGTAGTGCAGGGCGGTTGGGCTGGTGCTGCGCACCGGCGCTGGCAGGGGCGGCGGCTCCTCAGCTTCCGGCGGCCCAACAGCCAGGCCCCGGCCTTCAAGCCGCTGCTCGCCACCTTCGGGGCCCTGACGGCTGGGCTGCGAGGCCAGAGCCCACCGCCGCTCCGACGCGGCCAGTGCCATGCCTGCATCAATGGGGTCGCCGGCGGCATCCACAGGACCGCCAGGGTAGCCTCCGCCACCACTGCTGGACCCAGGTCCCGCTGCGGACAGACGGACGGCGAGCGGTGCGGCGTGGGGCCACACGCCCGGCTGCCGGTCGTCCGACACCCTCAGCAGCTGCTGGTGTTGGTGGTGTGAGTGTGGCGGCGCCTGGTGTGAGGGCCGCGGCTGGGGTGCCGTTGTCTGGTGGTCGCCATAGGGCCGGTGCGGCTGGGGCGGTGCCGGTGCCGGCCGTGAGCCCGCTGATGCTGCCGCCGCGGCCTGCGTCAGCAGCCGCACCTGCTCCTCCAGCTCAGCATCCTCGTCCTCATCCGCCAGTACGACATTCCTTGCGGCCGTGGCATGACCTGAGCGGCCGTACTCGCTCCCAAACTCGTCTCCCCCAACGAGAGACCGATCCTGGTGCCGGTGATGTGGGTCAGGCTGCGGCTGCTGCTGAGTCTGGGGTGGATGCTGAGCCTGAGCGCGAAGCTGTTGGGGCGGCAGGGGCCACGGCGCAGGGGACATCGGGCTGGGGCCCCGGGCCCCCGGGGTTGAGGGCTGTGCGTGCGGTTGCGCCAGCACGAGCTGTTGTTGCTGCTGCTGCTGATGCACGGGCTGTGGGCGGGGCACTTGGCTTGCATTCGCAGCTGCGCGCCCTGCCCAGGCCGACGGAGGCCCAGCCAGCTCCGAGGGGCAGTCGGTGGAGACGCTGAGCAGGGACGTGTTCTCAGACAGGGGCATGTAGCTCGAGTCTTGCGCTGCCAAGAGGTCGTCCTCCCGGGCCGCCAGGCCCTTGCCGTGTGCCTTGCCGCCCTGACCCCGTGACCAGGGGTCGTGCGAGCACAGGTTGGCCTTGCTGATGCCGCCGCTGCTGCCGCTGCCGCCGTCCGAGGCGGCACGCGTGTCGTCTTCATCATCATTACCGCCGGTCTCTGCCTCACCAGCCGAGCGACTGGAGGGCTGGCGGCGGCTTCCGGAGAAGCCAGAGTCGGCGTGGCTCAGAAACGGAGCCTCGGGGTGTGGCGCTGACGGCTCTGGTGCACTGGTGGAGGGCGCGGCGCCCGGGGCTTGAGGCCCGAGGCCCTGAGAGAGGGATCCTCCGTGGTCAGACTGCGCCTGGTTGGTACTCGAGGCGGGCCAACCGGCGCCCGCTCGGTCCAGGATGGACCGCTCGCGGCCGCTCGCGCCGGGGCCCGACAGAGCGGCGCCGGTCGCAGGGTGTGCCGCGCCCCACGTCACCCGCTTGGCTGCCGACCCAGATCCCGTGCTGCCGATTGAGTCACTGCTGCCCGCTCGGCGCAGGATGCCGCCCGGCTGGGGCGTGCCTGCCTGGCGCTGCTGTTGCTGTTGGTGTTGCGGCGTGTCGTGGTGCTGAGGGGCGGCGGGGTGGGCGGAGGGGCGCTGCGGGGTGTGCGCCACTTGGCCGCCTGCCAGTAGGTCGAAGGAGGCACGCAGGCTTGCTCGAGCTCCCGAGGCTGCTGCATGGCTGCTACCAGCGGCCGTCCCAAACATACCGTCCGCGCTGCCGCGCAGACCGCTGCTGCGGCTGAAAGCCGAGTCAGCCCCGGCGGTGCGGGACGATGAGGAGGGGCCCGCGCCGTCCCAGCTGCCCTGCTGCCGGTGCTGAGCGTGGAGCGTCTGGCCAGGGCCAGCACCCTCCTCAGCCCCGAAGCCGGCTGCTGCCGAGGGGACCATGAGCGCCTGGAGGCTGAGGCTGAGATCGACTGGCTCGTGCAGTCGCTGGGATGCACTCCCCGGCCCGGGGCCCGACTGGCCCGGCTCCACCTCTTGTGCCTCCCTTTGCAGCGCCCACAGTGGCTGGGGGGTTGACTGCTGGGGCCCAGACACGGCACCAGCCGTTCCAAATCGTGTGCCGGGCTCCTCACGTCCGCTGCTGACCCGACGTGGCTGTGCGTGCGAGCGTTGGGCGGCTGTTGAGCCCGAGGCAACGGGGCCGTGGCCCTCGGCGCCTTGCTGGGCCCTGTCGCCCTCCAGGTACAGGCCCAGCAGCGTGCGTAGCTCCGTGGAGCCGATGGACGCGGAGGAGCCCGGGGAGGTGGCCTGAGGGGCAGTGTGGGGGAAAGGAGGTGGGGTGGATTAGAACGCTGTTTCCCGGCTTCTGGGTCTGGGTGCGAGCGTGTGCAAGCGCCAAGTGATTCAGGGAAGCGGGGGGCGTGGCTTGTTGGCTAGAGGATGGAGGAGGACTGCGCACGTGCTAAGCCCCGGTCACGTACCTCGAGGGAGGCGAGGTGGGCCGACAGCGACACCAGGGACTCGCGCAGGCGCAGCTGGGTACGGGGTGAGGCATGAAGCGCAACAGGGCACGGGAGGGTTGAGATGACGGGAGTAGGCAAGACTGAGGGACAAGGGTCTGCTCTCACGGATGCAACAACACGGCCGTACCCGACCATATCTGCTCCCCAGTCAAGCCCACCTGCAGCGCGGCCTCCCGCCTTGCCGCTCCGGCTTCGCTGGCCGCCAGTGCAGACTCCAGTTGCCGCACCTGTCAGCACGGGAGGTAGGCAGGCGGGCATCCAGGCAACGCCTGTCGGCATGTGCAAACTGCAGCCGGCCCAACTGCTCTAGCCGACCGCCAGCCAGCTTTCCCAATCACACTAGTCGCAACAGCGGTGAGGTCCACCCATGCTGGTTGCTCCTGGATGCACGGCCTGGCTGTGCTCCTACCTGGTACGCCCGCTGTGCCACGGCCTCTGTCGCCTCCGTCAGCGCCACACGCAGACCCCCCGGGCCCAGCTCCGCCACCTGCAGGGGCAGCCAGACCCAGCAGCGCAGACAATATCCTCAGAACACGCCAACGTGTAAGAATTTCAGAGCCCCAGTTGGGATCGAGGAGGAAGGTGTCCGGCACACACTTTAACCAAAGAAACTGGCATTCCTGCGCTCCCACCACGTTCGGGTAAAACCAAGCACACACCTGCTCCGCCAGGGCCTCGCGCCGCCGCTGCAGGCGCCGCAGCTCTGCCCGGCGGTCCGCCAGCTCGCCCTTGACGTATGACAGCTGCGTCTCCAGATCCTCAAACTGGTCATCCAGGGAGTCTGCCACCTGCACATGGTTGTCAGGGTGCAAACACAGAGCAAGGCGGCGACCGACAACGGGGGGTTCGATGGAGTGGGGACTGTTTTAGCCCTCCGCCCACCCGCCCTCTGCAGCAATCCCAGCCAACGCCACCCCGCTCCCACAACCCCCAGCCCAACCTCAAACCCGCCGCAGACCCCCACCTGCTGCTCCTGCTCGTCCAGCACCCGCCCCGCCCGCAGCCGCTCCTCCAGCTTGGCGCGGTCGTGGCTGACGTCAGCAATGCGCTGCTGCAGCGCCACCCACTCGTCGCTCAGCAGCGCCCGGCTGCCGCCAAAGCCCTTAGTCAGGCCCGCACCACCTGCACCCGCACCCACGCCCGGCCCGGCGCTAGCACCAGGGCCAGACGCCGGGATACCGCGGGGTGTGGACTGGGCCGACGGTAGCGGCGTCTCGTAGCGGGGCGAGGGGATGCGGCCGACTAGGTCGGCTAGCTCGGCGTCGCAGGCAGCGACGGCGGCCTGGAGAGCCTCGGTGCGTCGCTGCGTGCGGAGTTCGATGGCGGCCTGCTCTCGGTCCAGCTCCTCCCGCCGTGTCAGCAGGTCCGTGTGTCGCGCCGCCAGCACCTCCGCGCGCGCCTCCACGGCCGCCGCCTCCGCCACCACGCCCAGGAGCGCCGCCGCCCAGCCGCGCGCCTCCTGCTGCTGAGTGGGGCAGTCAGCCTCGGGGGCGTCCTCTAGGGAGGCCTGCACGCCGCGAGAGTGCTGCGCGACTGGTGGCGGCGGGAGCGGAGCGGGTGGCGGCGGGGCGGCTGGCGTCTGCGGCACTGTGGAGGTCCGGTTGGGGCCGGGCGAGCCCGGCAGGCTGCCAAGCAACCGGCGGCCGCCGGGGGCGTAGTCGCGCCTGCCGGGGCTGCCGCTCCGCGCGCCGCCGCCGGGGCCGGGGCCGAGGCCGAACGCGGAACCCTGGGAGCACTGCGAGTCCCGCAGCCTGGCCTGCGCCGCCGCCACCTCGGCCTGCTTCTCCCGCAGCAGAAGCCGCTGCGCTCGGTTCTCCTGCTCCAGGGTGGCCATGCGGGCCTTGGCGGCGGCGCCGGCCTTGCGCAGCGCCGCCAGCTCCTTGACGCGGGCCGCGGAGTCCCGCTCGTAGCGGGACACACGCTCCGCCAGCTGCCGGCGCAGCTCGGCCTGGAGGGGTTGGGACCGATCAGGGGGCAAGAAGGGTTTGTAGGAGGTAAACAAGTACCTTGTCCGCCTCAGTCCACCCATTTGACGGGGCAAGGGGCAAGGGCAGAGGGCGCGGTGCCTCAGTTCACGCCCGCCAACGCAAAAGGGAATAAGCTGGATGAGCAGCCGCCACATTACTGCCTCACTTCCCGTCCTCCCATGCGCATCCACAGACCACCGCCTTCCCGTTCCCACACCCCTGCACCTGCTGCGTCCGCAGCCTGGCCAGCTCTGCCTCCAGCGCCTCCGCCCGCTCCGCCTGCTGCTGCCGCTCGCGCCTGTCAGCCGCCGAAGCGCCCGCCTCCACGGCGTGCTGCTGCAGCTGCCGCTGGAGCTTGTGCACCTGGCCGGGACCGCCGGTGCACATCCAAGGGCAAACAGCGCACGGTCAGCCTGACACGAGCATGCTCAGCCAACGCAGGGGGCTCCCAGACGGTCAGACGGGCACCGCGCCGGAGTATACCAGCTAGGGTTGGCCAAATTACTAGATAAGGCACGGGGCCTAAGCAGTAGATACTAGTATCTAGTACTCGGTGTACTAGATACTAGTAGATTGCTAGACTTAGATAGGCCCCCGTACGAGGAGAAAGGGGGTCAGGACTTGGTCGTTTGGAGTGAAACCGGGTTCATTCTGTAGCTCGTAGCGCCCTCTTGTTAGATAACATATGGCCCATTTGCTCAGCGTGAGAGGGTGTGCACCACGCCCCAAATCGACGCTGCTCCCTAGGGGCCAGGGACCACGGGCGGGTCCTCAAGGCATCCCAGCCAACTGCAACACCGCTTGCCCTCCGTCACCCCAAGCTACCCAGCTGCAGCCTTTCCGCAAGCCCAGCAGGCGCACCCATCAAAGCAGCATTCGGGGGTGCCGCCAGGCCCCTCTCCAGCCTTTCACAGCGCCGCCGCCTGCGCCTCCGGCACGTACGGCTCGTCCGCGGCCGTGAGACGCACGCCGCAAACTGCCGGAGGCGGCTAGCGTGTTCTTCTGGCCCAAGCTCCTCGGCATCGGGCTTCACCCCTTTGCCGTCGGAGGCCAGAGTGGCCGCGTGAAACCTATACAGACTGGCCTTGTTGCGTTGCATGTGGCGGCTGCACGTATGGCTGCGCGGATCGAGTACTATGTAACACTCGACTAGCACTATATAGCACTCCACAGCTTAGCTATGTTGACCGGCGTTGACTACGGTCAGTTTTGGGCCTCTGTCGAACTCTAATGCTATATAAACTACTATGTAGTACTCGGCCTAGATATCTCAGTCTAATACGGTGCCAACCCTAATACCAGCCCTTATCCCCTTCCACGTCTGCCCGTCCAACGCTCCTCCCCACCTGCGTCACGACCGCATTAATGCGCGCCTCGTACTGCTCCCGCAGCGCCGCGCGCTCGTCCGCGCTGCGCTGCGCCGCCGCGCCGCCCTCCACCGCCTCCAGCTCGGACCGCAGGTGCTCCAGCGCCTCCTCGCGCGCCTCTATGGCTGACTCCAGCTCCGTAGCCCGCTCCTGCAGTGCAGGGGCCGCACACACAAAGGGCCAAGGGCCATGAGCGCCCCGCTTCAGAGCCCCAAAGCGGAGGGCGGCGCAACCCAGCCTCCCGTTCCAGGTGTACGGCGGTACCAACCCCTGGGCCCTGCGCCGGGCCCCCGCACCTGCCACTGCGCCGCCAGGTCCCTCGCCTCTCGCTCCGCCGCCACCGCCGCCTCCAGCGCCTGCTGCTGGCTGCTGATGCTACCGGCCAGCGTGTTGAGCTGCGACTCCAGCGCCGCTCGGGCCGCCTCGAAGCTGCTGCGCTGGCTCAGAGCGGCACGCTCCACGGCCGCCCGCTCCGCCTCGGCGGAGGCCTGCGGGAAGAAGGGGACCCGGGCGGGCGGATGACACGAGCGGCATCTTGAAGGAGACCGATCGCGGATAAGGCGCTGAGCAGAGGAGAAGAACTAAAAGCGGCAGCGTGAAGCTGGGCTGGCCCACCTTTTCCTTGAGCACGTCTGCCAGCTCCTCGCGGAGCGCCACGTCGCTCTCCAGCACCTCCCGCTGGTGCTGCTCCGTGTAGTCCGTCTCGCTGATGTACGACAGCAGCTCCTCGTCGTACAGCACCTCGTCATCCTCGGCGCCCTGTCGCACAGGGCGGTCCATACTCAGACGCTCTCTCGTACTCGGACCCAGGCAGCTTCAGACTCTTCCCCGAGCCTTTCGAAATTCCAGACACAGCCACATCTTACCTGCTCCTCATCGCCCTCGGCCTCAGAGGCGCCGCCGTCGGAGCTGGATGCTCTCTCAGCCTTGCGGTGCACAGCGCCGTCACCAGACTGTGGGCGGCTGCTTGAGCGGCTGGCGGCCCGGCTCTGACCGGCGGCGGCGCGCTTCAGTGCAGCCACCTGCTTCCTCAGAGCCTCCACCTGAGGGAGGGGTCGGGTCGACAACAAAACTCATAGACCAGTCAGGTACTAGAAAACGGGGAGAGCCGATAGCGTGCTGGGCACCTGGGCGCACTGCAGTGTGGCCGGTGGCCTCCCAGTGTGTGCAAGCTTGGCGACCCGGGCGCACCTCCTTGGCGTGTTTCTCCTCCGCGTCCTTGACCTTCTTCTGGGCCTCCTCGTTCGCCGCCTTGGTGTCCTGCGGCGGACACACGCACCGGTGACCAACTCAGCCACGACCGGTGCCCCATGGCCCGTCGTCATCGTCGTATGGCGTCCCTTCAGCTGGCCGGTGCCACACCTGCGCACCATACAAACTGTCTTCCAACCCTCCCTGCTCCGGCCTCGCACCTGCAGCTCCTTGAGCTTATCTGCAAAGATGATTTCGTCGCGGTCCAGGTCCTCGCGCGCCTCCTTGAGCTCGGAGCGGCAGCCAGCCAGCTCCGTCTCTAGCGCCCTGCGAAGACACCAGGGAGCAACCTGTCACCACGAGCTGCCAGACGTGGAAGGGGGCTGGAACTGCACCCCGGCCCGCCACTGGAAGTGATGGTGAGGGCCTACGCATTCAGCAGGGCCCCGGCCCTTAAGACTGGCCCGCGAGAGTTGAGGCCTACACCGACCCCGCCCAGTCCAACACGCAGTACCCATGCTTAAATAAGCTACGCGCACCTGACTCGCTCCTCCAGCTCCTTTTCCCGCTCCGTGCCGCCCGCCGGCTTGCCGCCACCGCCCTCCGCCGCCGCCTTCTCCAGCGCGAGGGCGAGCGGCGGCGCAGGCGGGGGCCCAAGGGCTGCGTCCGTGCTGGCGCGTGGGCCGATGGAGCGAACCACGGGCAGCAGCCCGAGGGTGGAGGCGTCCAGGGAGCGCAGGATGTGCTCCCTGGGGTAGGGGGGCGGACGGGATCGAAGCCACGGACCCGTTGGGGGGCAGCGTTGGTGTAGGCGATCGCACGACTGTGTATAGCGCCCTTTCTGACGCCACTGGGCATGAAATTACGAGAAGCTCGAGTCCAAGTGCAAGGCGGCTGAGGGAGAGCTTGTGCCTACCCTTCCGCAAGGCCGCTGCCCACCTTCCCCAGCGCTCCGCCCACAGCCACCAGCCTTGGCCCCACCCCCAGTGCCGCCGCCCACCTGGCCTCCTTGTCCACGTGCCCCTGCGCCTCCATCTCCGCCAGGCCCTGCAGGATGCCCGCGATGGCGCGGCTGCACCCCGCCACCAGGGAGCTCACGGCCTGCGTGCTCACGCCCGCCACGGTTGCAGCCGCAGCGGCGCCTGTGGCGGCACCGCCCTCTCCCAGGTCTGCGAACGCAGCGACAAGCGCTCTTAGACCCCTCGCATAACGCGCACTGACAAGCCAAACTCCGCATTGAGCCATTGGTCTGCACGGCATCAACGTGCGGGAGCCCACAATGAACCCAGCCCTCCACCCGGCTCTCACCCACGCTAGCCGCCAGGCTGGCCTCTCCGCTGCCGCCTCCGCCGCGTCCCGCCCCGCCCTGCACCAGCGCCGCCGCCAGGCTCTTCTTCATCCTCGACAGCACCTCGAGGCAGGCGGCGGGGTCGGCTGCGTCCAGCGCCATGAGCTCGGGCAGCGGCAGGCCCTGCGCCAGTGCGGAGCTGGGCTGCAGCAGCGGCAGCAGGCGCCCCGCCAGCTGCTGGAGCAGGTGCAGCTGTACCTCCTGGACCGCGCCGCGCAGGGGCGAGAGCGAGGAGGCGGGCAGCGTGCTGCGGGTCGGAGGAGATGGCGGAGCGCAGGGGGGGCGTAAGCGGGGGCGTTGGCGTGAGCTTGTGCGAAGCGGATGGCAGAGTGAGAAGGTCGGGAGGCACTGGAGGGTTGTGGGAAGGGTGCGCTCACCGGTTGGCGACGGGCTTGTTGCGGATGTTGCGGGCGCGGTTGGCGTACTTGAGCGTGTTGAGCGTCTCCTCAAGCACGTCGTCGGCGGGGGACACGCAGGCAATCATGGCGGTGCGGCTGTTGCCGCCCAGCGAGTCCTGCAGCAGCCGGGTCAGCTGCGGCGCACAAGGGCGACGAGGCGGGGCAGAGGTGCACGGTGAGTGGGGCCGCCGCGGGGCATGACAGCTGATGCACGGCTCAGGGCGGGGAGGGGACAGGACGCCAGCGACTGTACCGACACGGTGGCTTGCCGGCGGCCCCCGCCGCCAATATGCTCCGACCAGGCTGTGGAGCCCGGACACGGACACCCACCTTGGACTCGCGGTAGGGGACGTGGCTACCCCTACGCCGCTCGTCGCCAAGGGCGCTGATCACGTTGCCTAGCGCCAGAAGGCCCTGTAGGAGCAGCAAGGCGGAGAAGTGGGGCCTTGAGCCCTTGGTGGAAAACCAAAGCCACAGCCAAGGGCCCTGCCCTGAACGTACCGCATTGATGTTGACGGTCTCCCGGAAGCGCGCCCCCTGCAGGGAGGAGCGCAGCTGCTTGGTGCGCTCACTTCCAGCCAGGTCCTGCGGGGGCGGGTGAGAAAGAGAGCACGGTACGGCTTGGCACACGGGCAGCAGGACATGAGCGGACATCTCGTTCCCCATCCGGCAGTCCCCCGCCAGACCGCCCACCCCAACGCCGTCACCTGGAGCCCCACGGCCCAAGCGCCTTCATATCACCCACCACCAGGTGCAGCTTGGCGGTGCGGACCTCCCCCGCCGCCAGGATGCTGCTGCGCCCCGCGGCGCTGCCGCCGCCCAGGCTGGCCCCGCCGTCGCCCGACAGGCCGCTGCGGGCGCTGGCTGCGTCGCACACCGAGTCCGCGTCTATCGAGGCGGTGGACAGCAGGTGCTGCTCGATGATGATGGTGAGGATGGCGTGGGAGCGGGAGGACTGCTCGTTGGCGTTGGTGGAGCTGGTGGCCCTGCGGGGGTCGGGGGGTGGCAGCAGCCCCAGGGCAGAGCAAGCGAATGGTCATCCAGTGATCAAAGGGATGGCCATATGCGAGGAACATGTGGTACTGTCTCCGGGTCGGTGATAAGTTCTGGCAGAGTCCCCAGCCGTCCAGGGCTCAGGTGGCCCCCAGCCCACGGCGGAGGCCTGGTTGGTGCCTGTCACAGTCGTCAAACCCAGCTCGGGCTTGGCGGCTCCGGTACGATGCCAGCGCAGGCGCAGGCGCAGGCGCGCACGCACCTGGCCGCCATGCCCCGCTCCAGCAGCGCCTCCAGGTCCTCGGCGCACTCCGCCGGCTCCTCCGAGGCCCCGATGACCATGATGGTGCCGTCGCCCGCGTCCCGCAGCGTGATGCCGCTGGAGCCGGGGCCCGAGGCGCCGCCGGGCAGCGCGTTGGCGGAGTCGCGGGACACCCACTGCGCGGGAGGAGGTCGGAGAGACAGCGTGTCCGGTAGGATTCGGCGGGAACACCGGGGCCGCCCGGCAGCTGCGCTCCAGCATTGGGTCCGCGCCAGCCTCACGCCTTGCTGGGAGGCGCCTACTGGCCAGGCAACCAATCGGCCCCGTGCCCTGCCGTGCCCCTGGTGCCTGCACCCCTGCCCAGCCCTTGCAGGCAACCAACCGGCCACGTGCCTTGCTTCACCGGACTGCGGTGCATAAGCCCTACCTAGCCCATGGCCCTTGGCCTCCAGGCTTGGGTCTCAGATTCGTTTACCAGCCCCGCAGCGCAAGTGCTGCAGATTTCCCCCAGGGCCTACAGCCTCCGTCGACGGCTCCGTCCCGCGGCCCCACCCGCGTGGCTTGCTCCGGCTGCGGCGCCAGCAGGTCCTTGACGTCCTCGTTGTAGATCTCCAGGAACTGCACCCGCACGTAGAAGGCCGCCTGCACCCGCCGAGCCTCCATGGCCTCGAACACGTGCCTGCGCCGTGGGCCGGTGCAGGACCCCGGGCGTTGGCAGGGTAGAAAATAGAGTAAAACTACAATGGTAGCCACCTTGCATCAAGCGCGGAGCTAAGCACGGAGTTGCGGAGGGCGTGGGGTGGGGCGCAGGGGCGGCTCGGGCTGGGCGTGCGGCTGGGGTGTGGTAGAGTCCGCTCAGCCCACCTGATAACCCTGGGCGCAATACCCAGGTGCTGCAGCTCCGTGCACTCCCCCGTGCCCATCGTGAAAGTCTTGCCGCTGCCCGTCTGGCCGTACGCCAGCACGGTGCCGTTGAAGCCATCGAAGCAACTCTCCACCAGCGGAGCCACCACGTCCGAATACACTTGCTCCTGCGGCGTAGCACAGCCGTACCCCCCAGCGTCAGCGTCACGCCAGCGGTGCTGTGGGCTGATGACATGCTACTTCGTAGCCTGGGTTGGCTGTGGTGTGGGCGCACGCTGGGGAACCCCGGCGCATCTGCGGCCAACCAACCTGCTGGGTGCCTGGCCCATACGCGCTATCGAAGGTGAAGCGTCGGTCGCGCCCAACCGTGACGCAGGGCCCATCGGTTGAGATGCACGGCCTGCTGCCTTGCAGGAGCTCCCTCGTCAGCAGCGGGCGAACGCTGCAGGATGGTGAAGGGCCGTCAGTGCGACGACTGCCGGTAGCTGTCGACACCCGGCTTGCTGCCCACACGCCCACAAGCACGCTACTGACCGGACAGCGACACGAACGAGCTGCGCGCCCTCCTGGCTCGCGTCCACACTCATTTCCGCTGACCGCTGACCGCAGCTGACGAGCGCTGACTACGCAGCCGTCCTACCGCGCTAACCTAGTAAGCGTGCTATCATCACAGCGGGAGTTGCCGCTTTCCCGCAGCGGGCCGGCGATAGCAATGCCATTACAGCGTGAGAAGGCCAAGCTGCGTAAGGCAGGCGGTGCCATAAACTATGAGCAATTCATCTTAATTGCACCCAGGGTGCACAGCCGCACACAACGGCGCACAGGGTTTCTGCGATTGCGGGCTGTCATGGCCGCTTTTGAAGCCGCGCTTCTTGCTGGACGTTGGCTTTGGTGCTGCAGACCAAGTTAAACACGATACACCTCAAGACTGCGCCGCTGTCGCGTGTTCGGGCCTCCGCTAATTACCATCTCTCATCAGGCGCCCAATAGCACGGGGCATGCCAGCAACATGCTCAAGCACCTAAAGCGTGTGTTCGTTAGCTTCACACCTGGGGATCCGAAAGCGGCGAGCGCCCGGGAGCTGCTGCAACGCGTGAGCAGCCCATCGGCGAAGCGCTCAAACGGGGCGTGCGTGGTTGAGTTCAAGGCAAGTACCGCAGATGGAGGGAGGGAGGCCCGTTAGGGGGGTTCGGGGCGTGCGGGCCAGAGGGCTCAGGTGGGGGTGGGCGCGGTGGCGTGTCTCGCGCCGCCTGGCCTTGTCAGGGTGCACGTGGGCAAGTCCCTCTGGCCGGCACTCGTTCAGGCCTTGAGGCCACCTGGCTGTCTAATTGGCGGATAACTAGAGGGGTATCTGGCTTCTTGGGGACCGGCGGAACCCTGCGGCAGGGCGGAGCTCTGGGCAGGGCGGCAGGGGGTGCACGCGAGCGAGGGCTTGGAGTGGAAGGCTTCTTGGTGGAGTTGCCGTGGGATCACTCCGGTGTCACACCTTTCCCTAAATATGGGCTGTTTAAGAGGCCAGTGGCATTCTCTGTCGAGGTTTGGGGGCCGGGATCAGCCCGCCTCTCGGCGATACTGCCGGTGGATGAGCCATGACCCTCAGTCCACAGCCCCCCTTAGACCACATCAGCTATAACTGCCCCCGGCGGCTGTAACCACGAAATGGACCTGGGGTTTAAAGAATCAATTTGTAGAGCTGCGCGTTCCCCAGGGCTTGGGGCTTAAGCTGTGCCGACAGCGGCGCGGAAACCTGAGGGGCAGGGGTCCGATCATCAGCGATGAGCTCACCGAGCGGGGCATCCCCCCGCCTGCCACTGCCCGCCGTGTCACGGTCCTGCCGGCCCCCGCACGCACCCACTCCTGCCACTCTACCCCCCCGACGCGTCCGCAGGTGGAGGAGGGCGGCGCGGAGGGCCGGGCGTACGTGGACCTGACCTTCTCCGACGGTGACACGCGGCGGGTCCCCACCAAGGAGCTGAGCGTGGAGGACGTGGGGAGGCTGATCGAGCAGAAGGCGGGGGAGATGGAGATGAAGGCCGTGATGAAGGAGGTGGGGCACGACCCCTGGAAGGCGGAGAACCGGCTCCCGCCCTCCAAAAAGGGGTGATGGGCGGTCGCGTGCCTGCGTGGGAGAGGCAGGGGAGGAAAGCAGGATGTGGGCTGGGAGGGAAGGAGAGGCGCAGGAGCTCGGGTGCGTTGGGCTAGGTATCAAGACTTGGCCATGTGGGTTGGGTAACGGGAAGCTGGGGCCTCGCCGCGGAGTCAGGCCGAAGTTGAGATGCGACAAACCGGACGGGCGGTAGGCGCCTCATCCCACTGGGGCTGGACGGAGGGCTCTAGGGAACTGGTCTGATGGGCAGGCCAGGGCAGGTAAGCAGCGGGCGGCAGAGGGCGGAACTTTGGGAAGCAGGCAGAGAGCAGGCAGGCACCACCTCAAGCGAGTTACTGGCTACATGATATGCGCAGATGTAGGGGATGTGAGGAGCTTGAGGTCGGTCACAGTGGCATCAAGCGAGGGTAGGCGCACAGTGTGAGGCTGTGAAGGCCTGCGGCGACGGACTGGGACGGATGGACGGACGGATCTAGGGCAGGAGGTGTGTTCACCTGCGTGTGCAACACTGCTGGTTCCAGCCTGGAACACGTCTTGATATCGAGGCGACCGCATATTACGACCATGACCGGCAAGGACGGAAGGGCCGCTGGCCTGTAATCCTCCTTGGTGTTGCAGAGGGCAGGGGCAGGGCCTGAAGACGGGCAGCACTCCAATATGACCGCAGAAGCAGGCAGAAGAGCGCAAACCGAGGCCGGGGGCTGCCAGCTGAATGTGGCAGGGGCGCGGGCTTGGAGAGATACCGTAAGAGCCTGCGTGGCGACAAGCCGTATTGCAGGGCTGGAGGTGCGAGGAGCTGGGGGGGCTGGCGGGGGCGGCGGGTTGCTGCTGGTACTTTGACACGGGCACGGGCACGGCCTTCATCGGCAACATAAGCACACCCAGCACTCACCACACTGCTCCCGCACGTTCTTGCCACGCTTGCCACATCCGGAGGCGTTGGAACCCGCGAAGTCGTTCGCCATGTAGCTGTCGTTTGCACTCGGCGCAGACCGACGCTTGACATGAGAGCTGCGGTACTGCTTATAGCTGCGCTCCTCTGGAGTTCGCTTGCGAGCGGCGACGCAGAACCAACTCCCCGAGCGGCACTCGTCGGCCTACCGCCTTGCACAGACGCCCTCCGCGACCCCGATTTCGGGTTAGTTTGCTGCTAGGCGCTGCGTCAGGCCCGGGGGGCGTCGAACGATCGACAGATTTAGGGCCATCCACGCACACGACCATCCATCCCCGCGCTGCCCCAATTCGCACAACCGCCCTCCGCCCGGCCATAAGTCCATACCCGGCCGCTTGAGCAACCTCGCCCCCCCCCCCCGCAGCTGCTGGCTACACGACTACGTCTCCTGGCATGCAGCAAACCGCGGACGACCAGATGCCAAATATCGTAAGCAGACTGGTGGCCTGCGCACAGGACCCCAGCAAATGCCCAGCCCTCCCAAGCCACCCACCGCCGCGCTCTTCACCCTCCTCACACACTTTCCCACCTCTTCCTGCATTTCAGTGGTGTGGGTGTGCTACGGCACCAGCCCGAGCAGCCCTGGCGCGGCCCGCGCCGCTACTGCCAACGTGTTTGGCACGGACGGCTGCGCGGGCCTCGGGGACCGGCTGCGAGGGATCGAGTACCTCGCGCGCGTGGCGGCGGGGGTCAAAGTACGGCCTTACGGCATGCTCCCAGGGTCTGCTGACATAAGGGTGACGAGGACAGCGTAGCTGCGTGGACGTCATGGCGCGTAGCACCCATGGGGGAACGCAGGCGTGACCGTTAGCCTCCGCCGTCAACCTCCATCAACTCCTCCTTTCCCGCCTCCGACCCCGTCCCCCCAGCGAGTGCTCCTGGTCTACCAGGAGTCCCCCGTCCCCCTGGAGCGCTTCCTGGCCCCCGCGGCCATAGACTGGCGCCTCACGCCCGACCTGGGGATAGACGTGGAGCGGGTGGGTAGCGGCAGGGGGGCGGCGGGCGTTAATAGCCCCCGCGCGAGTGGGCCGCAGGCACCAGGGCTACTAAGCACCGCACGCGGTGCGCGGAGGGGCGTGCCACGGGTAGCCCCCGCTCTATTCGCAAGCAGCAAGGGGCGTGCTTGGGAAAGGTGTGGACGCCACCGTTTCCAGTGTTTCCAGTTTTCCTCGACGAGGGCGGTGCTCGGCTCAGCCCTGGACCCCCACCCACCCCCACCTACCGGACCCCGCCTGCAGGAGCTCGTGCACGCGCGGCGGCACTTCCGGATCGTGGACGGAGGGCCCAACCGCCTGCGTCAGGCAGTACTCGAGGTGAGGCCGGCAGGGTGGCAGCGGGCTGACTGGTCGCCGTGATGGGCCGTTGAACCAGGGCTTGCGGCCTTGGTCGCGGGCACGTGGGTGGCCATTCCTATCGCCATGTTGTGAGGCTCCTGCTTCAGCAGGCCAAGGTGGGATGGGGTTCACCAGCCTCCCTTGTGCCGCGAACGGGCGACTTTGCGGACCACTTCTGCGCGCCCCCACTCCCCAGGGCACCTTCCAAGCCCTGACCGACAGAGTCGTGACGGTATCCACCAACCGCCCCGCCAGCACGGCGGTTGGCGGGCCCGTGCCGCCGCTGGACCCGTCCGGGCCCCTGTACAGCACCCTGGCCCGGGCCCTGTTCCAGCTGTCACCTGAGGTGGAGGAGGTGAGGGAGAAGCGGGGGGCTTCATGGTGCAGGCCGGAGCCCATGATGCAACCCCGCCTGCGAAACTCTCCGCTCTTGTCTCCCGTTACTTGGCATACAGGCCACCCAAGTCGCGCTGGCTGCTGTGGGTCTGGAGCCCTCGGCGCCCTTCCTGGCCCTGCACCTGCGCCTGGGGGGGCAGACCGGTGAGGCGGCGGCAGGTTAAAAGCCCGCTAGGGTGGTAGGACTGCGGGATGCGTGGCAAAGGCGCTGAGGCCCTGGCTTCTCGCCACAGTCACCCCCTACCTAACCCCTGAACCCCTATCCAGGCGAGCGCTACGCTGTGAACCGCTTCGGCCAGCCCGCGCACGCCCTACTGGCCGCCGCCACGGCGTGCGCCGCCAACGCCACCGCCGCCGCTGCCGCGGGCGCTCTGCCGCACCTGCTGGTGACGGACAACGCAGCGCTAAGGGCGGCCGCGGCGGAGCGGCGGTTGGAACCATGGGTCAGCCCGCCCCTGGCCCCGCTGCACTTCAGGCTGGGGGTGGTCCCCAAGGACCCGGAGGAGGCCAAGCGGCGGCGCCGGCGAGCGCGGCGGCAGCAGCGGCAGCGGCAGCAGGCCAAGACGCAGCTGCGGGGGCGGGGTGCTGGGGGCAGCAGCGATGATGACCGGGGGGAAGGGAGAGGGAAAGAAGAAGCGGGAGGAGGAGGGGCAGGAGGGCGCGCTAGAGGGAACGCGGGCGGCGGCGAGGAGGGGGACGAGGTGGAGGGGGGTGGCGAGGCCGAAGGGGAGGAGGCGGTGCGGCTGCATATGGCCAACATGGCCGACTTTGGCCTGCTGGTCAAGGCGCGGTGCGTGGTCCTGAGCCGCTCTGGGTACAGCGAGCAGGCGGCGCTGCTGGGGGGGCAGACGTGCGTGGTGCAGCTAGCGGACTGCGTGGGGGGCGGTGGCGGGGAGGACGAGGGGGCGGGAAGGGGCAGAGGGGAGGGGCAGGGGGACGGAGGACAGGAGCGGGACGAGGATGGGGACGAGGGGGACGAGGGATGATTGGGGACGATTGTTGTAAGGCCCCGACCCGGTTGGGCCTGCCTGGCTCACCGCTTAACACCTGACAGCCCCCGGGCTCCTCTGGTTAGTCTCGATTTATTCGCCCACCCAACAGCCCTCGTCCCGCAGCCCCAGATACGCAGGCTCTAACACTCTAGTCGCTGACCACGTCCATTGTCCCAATGAGAATGTGTTGTACCTAGAAATTATCCCGCATCGCACCACCCGCCCCGCAACAAGCACCTAGCACCACCGCAACGCACAGCTAGAAGCTGGCCCGGACCTTTCCGGGGTGTTGACCGGTCATAAACCTCAACAGTGCAAGCCCTTAGCCGCCCCTCCGTCCAGCCATGGCATGGGGGCAGGAGGGTTCCTGTCGACTTACATTAGCTGCCTGGTCTCTGACCGGTGTCACTGGCACAAGGCCATGGAACGCCGCCCGCAACAGCCTGCCTAGTTCTCACCGCCAATTCTTCTCTCACTCGTGCCAAGGGCCTCTCCCTGCCCCCAACCCAGTCCGAACAATGCTTACCAATGCACCCCAGCCCCCAAGCAACCTCAGTCCTCGAGTGCACTCCCACGCCTCGCCGTCAGACCGCACAGCATGGCCGGGGCCTGCACATGCACCCCGTTCTGAGGCTCACGCCTCTAGCTTCCCTACCCTCCTCCTTCGCCTCCCGCAACGCAGGCCAGATCCGCCTCCCCCTCTCCACCCCAATCGCTCCCGCACCCCGCAAGGCCCTTGTCCCCGCCACAGGGGGCCGTGGCAGTTGCACGCCGCCCGTCCCCACCGCCACATGCACAGGCCAGGCCCGGGCTCTTGACGCTCATGCTGTGTGCCGTGCTGTGTGCTGTGCGTGCTGCGCTCCTCACGCGGCCACCATCGCCTTCTCCTTGACCGTGAGCAGGTCGGGCAGCGCGGGGAGCACGAAGTCGGGGATGACCTTGTTGTCGGGGTGGTTGAGGACCTCCTCGGTGGTCACGCCTGCGTTGGGTCGAGTGGGGTGGACCGGGTGGGTGAGTAGGGGCCGCGGCATGACACGGAGGTCAGCCGAGCTTGGGGAGAGAGGCGGACGCAGATGCGTTTCTCGGCCCCGCCTGCCTGCTCCTCCTCCTTTCCCCCCCTCCCCCTCCCCCCCTTCCACCCCCCTCCTTACCTGACAGGACCAGGGAGGTGGTCAGGCCGCCGTTCTTGCCGAACATGATGTCCGTGTCCAGGCGGTCGCCCACCATGCAGATCTGGTCGGGCTTGAGCCCCAGCGACGCGGAGATGTTCTCCAGCATGAAGCCGCTGGGCTTGCCCACCACAGTGGGCTCGCGCTTGGTGGAGCCCACGATCGCGCCAACCATGGAGCCGTTGCCTGCGGTACGGCGCGGGTGTACGGCGGAGCGGTTGGTACGGCGGTGCGGTTGGTGCGGTACGGCGATGGACAGGGTGTTGCGGTCATGAAGGGCAGCCTGGGATTACCGGTATGCATGGACCCACGGCACGGTCCGCCCTCGCACAACCCACCCCCCGCAAGCCTGCTCTCACACGCCCTACCCCCAACCCCCAACCCCCTCGCCCCCAGCCCGCGCTCACCCGCCCACTCCTGCGCGTCCGTGAGGTGCGTCACGGCGTCCCGGTTGGTGGCGATGAACATGCAGCCGGGGTTCTCGCGGATGCAGAGCGTGGCGTACTGTATCTTGTAGTAGTTGATGTTGCGGTCGAACCCGACCACAACGGCGCCGACCTGGGGGGGAAGGGTTTTGGGCGTGAAATTGGAGCTCTTTGGATTCAAATTGAGCTTTGGAAGTGGGGAGCGGTGGGCGGTGGGCGGGGGTCGGTGGTGGCGGAGTGGAGCATCCCGACTCCGCGACCGCGCGACCGCCAACGACCGCCCCGAGGCAGCCCGCCCGCCTGCGTTCGCCGCGCCTGTTCTTCTTCATTTCAGCACAAGCTGAATTGCTAGCTTGCTTCTGTCACACAATGGGCAAGCAGCGGCGCCGCCTCAGCGCCACGGGCGCCCCCAAGCCCCAGCCGGCTCCCTCGCGCTCCCGCTCGCCCTCGCGAATTTAGGAAGAAGGGCGGTGGGCGCTCGAGGTCGCCCAATTGTTGGCAACATCCGGTTGCGACTCCGCGACTTCGCGACCGCGACCGACCGCCCCGCCGCAGCCCGCCCGCCCGCGTTCGCCGCGCCTGTTCTTCAGAAACCATCCACCATCCGGGTACGACTCCAACACCTCGCGACCTCGCGACCGCGACCGACCGCCCCGAGGCAGCCCGACGCCAAACTTGCAGTCCACTTGCTTGCGGCTTGCTGCTTGAGCCAACTGTGCTTCACCGGATCAAATGGGCAAGCCGGCGCCTCAGCGCCACGGGCGCCCCCAAGCCTCGGCCAGCAGCCTCCCGCAGTCGCTCGCCCCCGCCCGCGCCGCAGCAGCCCTCTGCCAGCAAGCGCCAGCTCAGGGGGCCCGACGCGCTCAGACCCGAGTTTGAGGGCGTGGACCGCGCGGCCGTGACCCAGGCGCTCGCGGCCGAGCGCGAGGAGCAGCTGGGCGCGGCCACGGCCGCGTTCGCGCAGATCGCGTGCACGCACTCCCCTGGCCACCCCCACCCTCCGGTGCCCCGCCACGATCCGGCTAACTACTTCAACGCCCACCCCCACCGCCCCGAAACACGCGTGGGGGCTGGGGGTGGATGTTAAGTAGCTAGCTGGATGGTGTCGGGGCACCGGGGGTGAGGGGTGGGGTGGGGGAGTGCATGTACAGGCGCTGCGACCGCTGCGGAGACCTGCCCTCCCTCCCTCCTTCCCCTCCCCTCCCTCCCCTCCCCTCCCCTCCCCTCCCCTCCCTCCCCTCCCCTCCCCTCCCCCCCCTCCCCTCCCCCCCCTCCCCCCCCCTCCCCTCCCCTCCCCTCCCCTCCCCTCCCCTCCCCTCCCCTCCCCTCCCCTCCCCTCCCCTCCCCTCCCCTCCCCTCCCCTCCCCTCCCCTCCTCCCCCCCCCTCCCCCCCCCTCCCCTCCCCTCCCCTCCCCTCCCCTCCCCTCCCCTCCCCTCCCCTCCCCTCCCCTCCCCTCCCCTCCCCTCCCCTCCCCCCCACCTCCGGGTCGTGCTCCATGAACTCGCCGCTCTTGAGCGTCACCCGCTTGTCCGCGTCCCCCGGGCCGCCCAGGTGCCGGATGCCCTTCATGTCCAGCTCCTCCTGGATGCCCACCTCACCAATCACATACACCTGGCGGGGGGCGCAATGTGGAGAGTGAGGACGACAGACTCGCAGGCTTTGGGGGGCCGGGGGGCCGGGGTGGGGAGGGGAGTGAGGGCAGCAGGCTTGGGGCGCAGAACGCGCCAACTACGTCCAACTGCGGGTCCAAGCGTTTGGGAGCAGGGGCAGGGGAAAAGCGGGGTGTACTGGGGACCGAAGAGAGAGGAGGCGGGGAGAGGGAGGGTGGCGGGGAAGCGGGGGCCGTGCCCCATCCCTACCCCTTTGCTTTCCCCCCACCTTCTTCTTGAAGTTGATCGACTCCAGGTAGGCGGCCGCGGCGTAGGAGGAGGAGTAGATCTCCTCCTGCGGGGGGGGTGAGGCCGGGGGTGGGGTGGGCAACTGAGGTGCGCGCGAGAGTCCAGGCCTGGAGGTGTGCCAACTTCCCGCACCTATGTCCCTTACCCAAACCCCGCCCCCCGGAGCGCACACCGGTGTGCGCGCGGCCCCCCAGCGCCCTGCCCCCTGCCCCTTGCCGTGGCCCCCTGCCCCCGTCTGCGCATGCACGCGCCGGTACTCGGGCTGCCCCGCGGAAGGCCCGACACCGGCACCGCAGTGCGCCTCCCCTTCGTTCCCCGCTGGTGACGCTGTCCGCCTCCGGGGCGCCGCCGTCCCCTGTCCACCCATGCCCGGGTCGGCCCCCCGAGCGCAGGAGCAGCAGCCGCGGCCCAACCCGCCCCAGGTCCTCTGGAGGCCCCTTGGCCAGGGCCCGCTCGGCTCGGCCGCTGGCCCTCCTCCCGGCCCCCTGGCCCCCCCCAGCGGTCCCGCCTCCTGCCCCATGCCCAGAAGGGTGGGCCCCGCACCGCTCGCCACCCACCCAGTCCGCCGACCGCGGGGGGGACGCAGGTCCCCCCGCTCTCCGTCCCGGGTAAGACCTCCGAGTGCATGCGCTACCAGTAGTACGGGATGCCTAGAGCACTGCTCTCCGGGCTTTGGTGGGCAGTCCGCCGCTGCTGCTCCCGGCTCCTCCTCAAGGCCGCGCCGGCCCCTTGCTAGCGTGCCCCCAGGCTCTGCACCTGCCCCACCGTGGCCCCTCACTGCGGCCCCCAGGGGCCCTCACCGCTCCCCAGGGGCTCTCCTCCCCCCAAGGGGCCCTACTTGCCTCCCATGCGTGCCCGGGCCCGCTAGGCCTGCCAAACCTTGAGGAGCTCTCTCCGGCCCCTGCTACTCCTCCCCCGACCCCAGGGGCCCTCACCGCCGACACGTTGAGTCCAAGGGAGCGGAACTTGGACATGTACCCGGCACGGGACTTGGTGCTGAGGGGAGGGGACGGGGGTTGCGGGGTTGGGGGTTGGGGAGGCGGTGAGGGCGCAGCCGTGCAGGAGGCGTAGGGAAGAGACGAGGGAAGCACACGGCGGGAGCCGGGCCCTCGCCAGTCCCGGCGATCGCCAGGTGGCGGGCCCCGCTGCCTGCCCAGCAGTCACCAGCTGCACAGCCCCGCCTGTCCCAACACGTGTCCCGCAACCCAGCCCCAGGGGCCCCACCTGTTGTTGGTCACAAAGAAGCACTTCTTGCCCTGCGGGGGTTCAGGCGGACGCGAGGACGGCTCGGTAGGATGGATGGGTAGCGCAGGGGCGAGGGGCCCAGCCCTACCCCTATCCCTCCACCAACCAGTGCCGCGACAAGGGCTCCAACAAGCCCTTGAACCCGGGGGCTTATTGAGCCTGGAGCCAGTGGTAGCTGCCTTCCCAGCTCCCCGGGCTGCCAGCCTCCAGCCATCCCACGGTGCCCCCGCCGTCCAGCTCCTGGGGAGTGACCGCACCCACCATGCTGCGCAGCATGTCCAGCGTCTCCGGCACGCCATCGATCACCTTATCACCGAGCCAGATCACGCCTGCGGAGGCCGAGGGAGCGCGTGAGCGGGAAGCGCTTGCCGCATGCAATGCGCGCCGAACCCAAACCCAGCCCAACGCTCACCGTCGCAGTCGAAGATGAAGCACTTCACCTTGCTGAGCAGCTCAAGCTTCTGAGCATCCGTGGCCTTGGGAACTGCGCAGCGCGTGCGCAAGCAGCGTTAGAAAGCCTATCCGCGCAAGCGACGACCGGCGCCTCGCCCCCGAGCCGACCCACTCGAGCGGGAAGCCTGAACAGACACCATCCTCCGAGCAGGTCGCACAGGCCGGGCAGTGGCGCCACGGGGCAGCTGCAGAGCGCGCATCGCGTTAGAGGTTAGCTCGCTGCACGCTCTGAAGCGCTCGCTTCAGTGCCAGTGGTGTTATCGGCACTAAGAGTGAAGCTCTGTGGACTCGCCAGGCGGCGAATGTGCTCTTGCTGCTTCAGCCCGATGCGCGCCCATGCAGCCGCGCACGAAAGCCCGGCGTTTGGCACCTAGATCACCTGCACTCTATTCAGGCTGACACAGGGAACTCGTAACTGCACTTGGAGTCAACCCAAGCCGCATTCCTTGAGCCCAAGCCATCTCACGCGACGCTTCGCGCCAAATGCCGGCGCCGCTGCCGCGTGCTCGCTAGCGACTGCCGCGACACCCGATGGAGCCTATGGACGACGTCCCGGAGGGCAACCCGCGCGGCCGGGGCCGGGGGCTGGCGTCGAGCACGGAGGAGGACCTTCTCCGAGAGCAGGCGAGGGCCTGCCTTCCCTCCCAACGTCCTGTGTCCATGGGCCATGAAGCTTTCCTTTTACTACCATCAGCTCTAGACTTCAGCGCTGCTCTCTTGCTCCTTAACCCGCGCAGGAGGCGTTCCTGGCAGCACGGCAGCGCCCCGCCGCGGCCGTCAGCCGTGTGGGGGCCGCCCGGCCCCCCACCGCCGCTGCCCCGTCTGCAGCCCGCGGCCAGCCCGCAGCGGGCACCTCCGCCCCTGCATCGCCTGCGACCTCCGCGGCACCACTACGTGAGATCCCTGGGTGCTAGCGGCCGTGGCCTCGGCGGCCCCACCTTGTGCCTTTGCATGCTGCTCAGCTGCACCTCAGTCCGGCCTTACCTGCGACCCCAAACCCCATCTCCTGCCACCAGAGTATAACCTTCAGAAACTGACTTGTGCTGTGAGGAATTCTATGAACCTGACTTGGACGTGGTTCCATCAATCTTGCGCTTCCTCCGTTGTGCCCCCCTCAGGTGCGCCCCCGGCGCGGACGCAGGGCACGGGGCTGGTGCGGCCGGTGGCTGCCCCCGCGGCCCCTCCCGGCCCCGTTCCCATGGAGGGGCGGCCGGCGGTGGGGGTGCGGGGGGACGAGTCCCTCCGCATCCACACGGAGGAGGCGCTTCTGAGGATGCAGGTGCGTGGTCTGGGGCTGCGTGTTGTGGTTGCAGTGCTTGCAGTCTCGGAGGTTTTGTGTGCAGCTTTGCGGCGGCTGGGGCTGCGGATGAACAGGTATAGAGCAGCCTTTGCCCCGGCTTCGCGTCGTGGTTCCAGTGGTTGCATTCCCGGAGGCTTTTAGAACAGGTTGGCGGCGGCTGGCGAAGAGGGCAGACGAGTGCCGCAGTCGTGACGCGGCCGTCCCTCCCTCTGCACCCCCCCCACCGCAGGAGGAGTTTCTGGCGCAGAGCTGCCGCCCCGCGGCCCAGGTCACCCGCATCGGCCGCCGCGCACCCGAGGCCTCCCCTGAGGCCCCTGCGGACACCACCAGCACTGCAGCTGCCACGGTCCCTGCGTATGCGGGTGACTCTGCAACATGTGCCGAGCGGAAGCAGCCGCCCGCTCAGCCACCGTCACAGCAGCCAGTCGCTGCGAGCAAAGAGGCTATGGCAGCAGCGCCTGCGGGGAAGGCGGCGGCGGGTGGAGCAGCGGACGAGGAGGGCATTGAGGACGAGGAGGATGGTGGGCAGGAGGGACAGGCGGCGCCGGCCCAGCCAAGAAGCATCCTGCGTGAGTAGGGGCGCACTGCAGCCTTGTTAAACTGCTATCGTGCAACTTATCTCACCACCACTCATCTTCTTGTCCACCCACCCCGCCCTTCACCCCCAACCCCAGCGCCCATCGAGGGCCTCCTGGGGAACATCGTAGAGCGCCCCTCGGCGCCCCCCGCCCCGGCCCCCCGCGCGGCCCCGCGCTCCACCCCCCCTCCTTCCTCCTCCTCTGCCTCCGCCTCTGCCTCCGCCGGGCCCCGCCCCGCCGCTGCAGCGCCAGTCATCAGGGTCGGCGCCGGCGCCGGCCCTGCTGCCGCCGCGGGCCCTGCCGCCGCCGCGGCCCCCGCTGCAGCGCTGTCGGCCGCTGGGGCCATGCTGTCCTCCCTGGGGGGCCTGGCGGTGGTGGAGCGGCAGGTGGGGCCGGGCGGGGCGCCGCTGGCCCCCTCGCCGTCGCCTGCCGGAGGGGAGGTGGAGATGGAGGCGGGCTTCCCCATGGCGATGCACCGCCGCCAGTCCAAGGTGCGGTTGGGTTGGGTGGTCAGCGAAGGAAAAGGAGGTCGGAGTCATTGACGGGGGGCAGCCTTCACATCCTCTCGCTGGATGCGAGTCCACTGATATCTGTGTGGCCCTCGCCCCGGGCCGGCCCACCTTGCCTCGCAAGCCTTCCTCAGCTGCCAGTTGATCGCAACCATTCACGCCCTCCCTGTCTTTCCCCCGCCTCCCTGTCCCTCCCTCCAGTTCTCCCTCAGCCGCAAGAAGCCCGGGGCCGACGTAGCCGCCGCCGCCGCCGCAGGGCCCCGGGCGCCCGGCGGCCCTCCAGCCCCAACCTCGGGGCGGCAGCCTCCGTCCCTGACCCCCGGCACCCTCACAGACTGGTCCCTGCACCCCAGCTCTGACGGCCCGGGCGCCGCCTCCGCCACCGCCGCCGCCGCCTCCGCTGCCGCGCCCCGGCCCCCCGCTGCCGCTCCCGGGCCGGGATCTGGGTTGGGATCTGGGTCGGGGCTGGGGGCGGCGGGGGAGCCGGGGGCGATGGAGGGGGCCATAGCGGCGGAGAACGCGGCGGCCGTTGCGCGCCTGGCCCCGGTGGAGGTGGCGGCGGCGCTGGAGGAGGTCTCTTCGCGGCTCAGCCCCGAGGCCCTCGAGTTCTTGCGCCGGCGGGGCGCGGCGCGGCTGCAGGGCCAGGGCCAGGGTCAGGGAAATGCGGGGCAGGGGCAGGGGGTTCAAGGGCAGGGGCCTCAGGCCGCACGGCCCAGCGCCGCCGCGGTGGTGGCCGCCGCGGCGGGGGCGGGCGGCATCGGCGCAGCGCTGGCGGCGCTTCGGCGCGGCGGGGCCGCCCCGGGGCTGTCGGCAGCGGCCGCTCTTGGCAGCATTGGCGGCGGCGGCGGCGGCGGTTCCGAGGCGGGCAGCTGTTCCATACAGGAGGCCGGCAATGCAATGATCGACGGAGCCCTGCGGGCGCTGACGTCCGGAGGCACGGGCGCGGGTGGCGGCGGCGCGGCGGGATCAGCCAGGTCGGCCGCGGGCGGGGGTGTGCCGGCGTCCATCGCCGCCGCGGGCAGCGCCGTGGGCTCCGTGCCGGTGGCGGCGCTGGCGGCGGCGGCGCAGCGGCAGCAGGCGCCGTCGAGGGCAGCGGAGGCGGGGCAGCGGCCTGGCGCTGGCAGTGCAGCGGCGGGAGCAGGAGCTGGGGCGGCGGCGGGGGTGCAGGGTCAGGGCGCTGGCTCCACCCCCGCTGACCCACGCCTGGTGGCGCGGCTGCGGTTCGACGTGGGTGGAGGTCTGTGCGTGGTGGACGTCCAGGTGAAGGGGAAAGAGGCGTTGGGCAGGGGTGCTGGGACAGGGGGTGCTGGCGTGGGGTGCTGGTGAGGCGAGCACACGACTCACCCTTCGGTCTGGGCACACGACTCACCCTCCTTCACAAGCCCCGCCCTCACCGCCCTCACCACCCGCCCCACCCCACCCCACCCCACCCCACCACAAATTCCACCCCACCCCACCACAAACCCCACCCGAGCAGCGCCCCGACGAGCCCTTTGTGGAGTCCGAGGTGCTCCTGCGCGACCAACTGCGGCGGGACGAGGGCTCCGCGCCCCCCGGCTACTCGGCGGGGGAGCTGCTGCTGCTGGCGCGGTCGGCCGTGGCGGCGCAGCGGGCGGCGGGGCTGGGGGCGCTGGCGGAGCTGGCGGCGGCGGCGCGGCCGCGGCCCGAGGACCTGCGGCTGGCGGCGCCGCAGCAGGCGGCGGCGGCGGCGGCGGCGCAGGCATGGACGCCGGGGGTGATGGCGAGGCGGTTCGTGTTCATTCCGGAGCACCTGAGGGAGAGGTGGGCCCGGGCTGGGCCTGTTTTTTTGGGGGGGGGCTCATTGTGGGCCTGGGGGATGGGCCTGGCGAGGAGAAGCGGAGGTACATGGAGGCGCCCTGGGCCCTCTCTCCCCTCGCCTTCCTACCAACCCTCCCAAACCCCCCTCCCCTCGCCCTCCTCCCCCAGGGCGCCCCTGCTGTCCGTGTCCTGGCAGGAGCTGTGGGTGCACCTGGTCTCGGAGCTGGGCCTGGTGGCGCACCTGCGCCTGGCGCTGGACGACGAGGCGCCGGGGGTGGTGGCGGCGGCGGCGGCGGCGCTGGCGGCGGTGGTGAGCGCTGAGCGGGGGGGCTCGTTGGCGAGGGCCGGTGCAGCGCTGTTGCCACCGTACCGGTACCTGATTCGTCCAATCAGTTGGTTTTATGTCAATTGCCAGCTTCCTGCTTATTCCTCAGGCGCATCGCCCTTCCGTCTTGCTTTAGGCCGTGCGGTCGGGGTCGTTTGCTTGGGTACCTGCGACTGGGCGGCGCTTTCGTTCCCCTCTTGCCCACACGCAGCTGGGGCGCTCCGAGTCTGAGGCACTGGCGGCGGAGGCGGCCGACGCATGCGCTGCCGCCGCCTGGCCCCGGCCCCCCGCCGGCTACCTCACTCGGGCGGGGGCCTCGGGGCCGTGGGACGCAGCGCCGCCGCAGCCGCAGCTGCCGGCGGAGGGGCCCTCTGGTGCTAGGGGCGCCCAGGGGCACAATCTGGATCCCGATTCGGATCCGGATCCGCCCGAGGACGTGGCACTGGTGGATCCGCTGGCGGGCGCGCTGCAGATGGGGCTGCTGCAGCGGATCAGGTGGGTGCCACGCGACTGAGGCGATGCATTTTGGGCTTCAGGGGAGGAGCCTGTGTTGCTGTTGAAGAAACTGTGCTGTGGATGAGTTTGAGTGCAAGCGGACAGGTGCACGCCGCATACCCTGTGCCAAGGAGCCCGTGGCCGAAGCGGCAACGGCCAGGCCCCACGCAGCAGCAAGACTCAGGCATAAGAAACTCGCTGACGTGTGACTGCTAAGATGCTCGGGTTTACGCGCGATAACCAGATGTGCGTGTCTATCGGGCCTTCCTGCCGCAGGTTCCTGCTGGCGACCCGCCTCTCCCCCGGCGCGCTGCTGCCCTGCATGAGCCTCCTCACAGCCGCCGCCGCCGCCGGCGCCGACACAGCCCTGGCGGCGGCCCGCGAGCCAGGCCTCCTGCCGGCGCTGGCGGAGCTGCTCGACCCGGCGGAGGCTGCCGTGGCGGCGGCGGAGGCTGCCGCCGACGGCGACGCTGCCGCTGCCGCTGCGGTTGCAACCGCCGCCGCCGCCGTGGCTGTGGGGACTGGGCCGGCGAAGTTGCAGGCGGGGCGCGGCGGCAGGGCCGACCCGCTGTTGGGTCTGGGGTCGGGCGCGGCGGCGACGGCGGTGCGGGGGGCGGCGCTGGGGGCGGTGCGGGCGCTGTGCTGCGCATCGGGGGTGGCGGCACAGCTGGCGAGGACCGCAGGTAGGCAGACTCTCGGTCGGGGATGCTGGCCTGCTTGAGCTCATGGCACTGTACAAATGCGGTTGCGGGCGGGGTTGCATGTTGCCGCGCCGGAGCCCTCGCGCACCTTCCCCCCTCTTCCCTTCCCTTCACCTTACTTTAGAGGCTCTTCCCCCCGTCCGCCCCTCTGCAGGACTGCTGGCCAGCGTGCAGGCCTTCATCCACTTGGCAGCACCCCCCGCCTCCGCCGGCCCCACCCAGGCCGCCTCCACGACCGCCTCCACCGACCCCTCGCCCCCGGCCCCCGCCGGCCCCTCCCTGGGGCTGCAGCTGCTGCGCCTGGAAGCTCTGCGATGCTGGCGCGCATGCGCCCACCACGGGATCTCACTCATGCCCCTGGATCACGTGTACGGCACCATCTGCCATCTGCTGCCGCCGCCGCTGGATCCAGCCGACGCATCCGGGCCGGGATCCGCAGCGTCGGGATCTGGGTCGTCGCCGATGGCCGTTTCCGTGCGGCAGCTGACGTCAGCCGAGATCTATCTGGTCCTGGCGGCGCTCGTACGGCACTCGTACGCGGCGGCGGCGGCCGGCGACGGCAGCCTGGGCCGGCCCATGCTGGACCCAGGCGCGGCGGCGGCGCTGGCGGCGGAGGCGCTGGCGTGGCTGCAGCCGCCGGGCCTCCGCGCCGTCGCTGCCGCCGCCATCTCCCGATCCAACCTCGATTTGCCCCTCCTCTCCTCCACGTCAGCATCCGCCTCCGCCACCCCTGCCGCCACGGGACCTTCCGGCGCCTTCCTGCGGCTGCTGACGGGGGCCCACCCAGCGCTGCTGATGCCGCCGGCGGCGGCGCACCTGGCGGCGCTGGCGGCGGCGGGGGCCTTCCTGGGGACCTACTGGGCCACGGTGGGCCCGGACAGGCCCGTGTACGGCGAGGTACGGGCGGCGCTGCGGGCCTCGGGCCTGCTACAGCCGCTGGGCCCGGGTGGGCCCGAGGACCACGAGGCTGGGCCTGCGCCGGCCCTAGCCCTTGCACCAGCGGACGCTCTTGCAGTCGAGCTACTACGCATGGCAGCAGCCATCGGTGATGGAACAGCAGATGCAGCCGCAGATGCGAAGGAAGCAGGCGGCTCGGGGGCAGGCGCGAGCGGCTCGGGACTGGGCCGAGCGCTGTGCTCATGGGCGCTGGAGCTGGTGGGAGGGGGCGGCGTGGCGAGCCCACGCGTGGGCAGCGCTGGGGGGGAGGAGGGGCTTCGCATGGGCGCCCTGGCGGGGAGCTGCATGCAGGTGAGGCCGCGAGGGGAGGGCGCGGCCGTGGGGGAACGTGGGGACAGGAGGTGCTGGTGAGGGGGAGGCGCGGGCCCTGTCCTGGACACTGCCCTACTGGAAACGGATCAAAGCTGGCCTTTGCTGACCCCCTGCCCTGCAACGCAGACCGCCGCCGCCGCCGTGCTGTACGGCATGCTCCAGCTCACCTCGTCCGTACACCGCGACCCGGCGGCCGACGGCGGCGTCCCATCCGCCCCAACCGCTTTAACCACCGCGGCGGCGGCGGCGGGCGGGCCGCTGGCCTCCGCCGTCGTGCTGCGCGTGGCACCCGTGCTGTGCCAGGCCGCGGCCGCCGTGCCCGCAGCCGTGGGGCGCGTGCTGTGCCCCTGGCACGCCGCCGCGCTCGGCCGGCTACTGCCGCTGTCCCGCCTGCTCCTGGTCGCCGGCCCCTTGCTGCCCCCCGACGTCCTCGACGATTGCGAGGACCCTGCACGAGGCCACACGGCCAGCGCAAATGGAACCGGAACCGGGACCGCGTGCGAGGACGGCGGGAGCAGCCATGCACCCAGCGCGAGTGGGACCGGAAGCGGGAACGGAGGAGGCGACGCAGCGGGGGAAAGGGAGCGGCTCGCGGGGCTGAGGCTGGCGCTGCTGGGCGGGTGCCTGGCCTCGCTGTCCGCCGCTCCGCCGGGCTCCGAAGGGGACTGCCTGCAGCTGCTGCGCCTGGGCCTGAGGGCGGAGCTCCTGCGTCAGCCCCTGGCAGCAGCCCACGCCGCCGCCAGGGTGCTGGCGGCGTCCAACCCCCGCCTCGCGGCGGCCGCCGCCGGCCTGCCCAACGCGCTGCCCGCCGCCGCGTCCGCCGCCGCCGCCACCGCCGCCGACGGTTCGGCTTCCGCGCCGTTTCCGCTTCCGGCGGAGCCCGACGCCGCCGAGGCGGCTGACGCGCTGTTCGAGTCGTACGCGGCGTCATGGCTCTCACTCATCTCACACCGGCGGCTGGCGGGCGCCGCCACTGCCGCCGACGCAGGCGGCGGCGCTACCCCACCGTCGCCCTCCTCCCCGCCCCTCCCCCGCGTCGACCCCCTGGCCATTGGCCCCTGTGCCCTGGCGTCCCAGCGCGGCTCCCGGCTGCCGGCCCCGGGGCCCTGGCTCCTGATGGAGGCCCACCGCCTGCCGCTGCGGACCCAGCCCGCCGGGCCCACCCAGGCCCACACGGGCCAGGCCCAGGCCCAGGCCCAGGCCCCAGGCCCCGCCGAGCCGCCGGCTCAGCTGCACCCCGTGGGCTGCGCCCTGCTGTTGGGGCTGGGGCTGGAGGTGCTGGGGGGCGAGGGGGCAGGGCCGGCAGTGGGGGGCGCGCCGGGCCCGGCGGTGGCGGCGGCGGCGGCCGGCAGCGGCGGCTGCTCGCCGCTGCGGTGGCTGCCGGGGGGCGCCAAGGTGCAGGCGGCGCTGGGCGCTGCGTACCTGTTCCGGGCGGGCGAGATGCTCCCGCAGGTGGGTTGGCTTGGCAAGGGCGGGACCATACAGCAAATTGCGGGTACCCCCTCCAACGGCGCGCTTAACGGGGTCCTCCCGTAGGGACTTTCCCCGCTGTTTAGCTGTTTAGTATCACGTGTGTTCATATCCTTATGTGCCGCAGGACGCTGACGAGGCGAGTGAGGGCTGCTGGCGGGAGCCCCTGGTGCGGTGGGGCCTTGCAGGCCTCACGCACCGCCACCTGTGCGCGGGCCGGGACCTGGTGAGCAGGGGGGTTCAGGACAACAGGCCGGGCTTCTCCTTTGCGATCATAATTGCCTAGTAGGCCCTCCACGTGGGGACCTGGACAGCAACCTTCTTGTTCTGTGGCTTCACGCTCATCTGCACAGCTCATTCCGTCATATCCCATGGGCCGCGTGCTCATTCCTTGTGGGTTCCTCGCCCCCCAGCCGGTCCTCCTTGCCCCTTCCCTCCCTTGCCGCAGCCCCGGCCCGCGGCCCACGACTGGCTGCCCGCACCCCTGGCCGAGCGCCTGGTGGAGGCCCTGTGCTCCGCCGTGTTCGGTGACCCCCTGCTGGGGGCGCACCTGGCGCTGGCGCTGGCGGAGGGGGCGCACCCCGTGCTGAGACTGCAGGTGGGGGCCAGGTTCGGGGCGTTGGCTGTGGCAGGGTGCGGTGCTCTGGGGATGTCGCGAGCACTGGGAGGCATGCCAGGGGGCAGGGCTGTCATGCGGTGCGCGTACTTGCTCTGATGCCCACCGGACCTCTGCCCTCCGTCCTGCCTCCCCCTCTTTCTTCACAGGTGTGGAACGGTCTGTCCTCGGAGAAGGCGCTGCACCTGCTGCCGCCGCTGCCGCGCTGCCTGGGCCCCGCCCGCACCTACCTGGGCGCCCCTCCCGCCCCCACCTCCAACGCCGCCTCCAACGCCGCCTCCACCACCGGCCCCAGCCCCGCCCGCGCCGAGCCCGACCCCGACCCGTCCTTCCTACAGGCCCTGCAGCGCTCCCTGGTGGAGGGGGACCTGGACCGGGCCCTGGAGCCCCTGGCTGCGGCAGCCACAGCAGCAGCGGGGGGCGCAGGGGTTCCTGGGGGCGCGGGGGTTCCTGGGGGGGCAGGGGCCGCGCCGCTGTGTTGCTCGGTGGCCGGGGACGTGGCCCTGCAGCTGCTCACGGCGACGCTGCTGCGCCGGGAGCGGTGGCCGGCGCTGGAGCGCGCGTGGGGCCACAAGCGGGGCGGCGCCGGAGACACGGGGCTGGGGAGTGGGTCAGGGGGTGCTAGCGGTGCGTCGTCTGTGGGTGCTAAGAAGGGTGGGGAGGAGGGGGAGGGGGAGGAGAAGGGGGAGGGGAGGCGTGGGGGCGGCGCGCCGCCGGCGGCGGCGCTGCTGGGCGGGCTGGTGCTGGCGGCGCCGCCGGAGGTTGTGGCGCGGATGGTGGCGGAGGCGGAGGCGCGGTGCGGCCTGCGGAGGGAGGCGGCGGCGGCGGTGCTGGCGCAGACATGCGCGGGGGATACGACGCTGAGGGAGCGCGCGCGGCGAGTGCTGGCGTTGTGCGGCTTGGTGTGAGGAGGGGGATCACGTCTTGGAGAGGAGGAGGGTGGGGTTGGGCGTTGAAAGCCTGATACGGTACGAGCAACTCACGAACTGCAGGAGTGCTTGGGGCGTTCTGGTGAACATGCTGCGTCGTGAGGGCAGGACCGGGTAGGGTTCCCATCCATTTCATGGCAGGTGGGGTGGCGTCCAGGTGAGGATGCAAGGATTACGGGCTGGCTAAGAGGGGACTTGAGAGGTGGAGCCTGCTGAAATTGGAGCGCCTGGTCTGCCCCGTCTGGCCCTGGTGCCTTGACTGCCCCTGGTCTGCCTTCGCTTTTGTGCGACCCCTGGTCTGCCTCAGCGGCCAAGCGTTTGCATCGCGCCTTGGCTCTCCTTCCAGGGGTGGTGCCGTCAGAAGTGAGGCGTGAGGCTGCATCCCTGGAAGAGGCTGAGGGGACTCGAGTCAGTCGAAGGGAGAACCGCCGCCCAAAGCGCAGTCTTGGTTCTGGTCCGGGTGTCAGCCCCCTGTGCATTTGCTCAGCCCGTTCGTGTTGCTCCAACCCTCCCTTAAGCTCCCTTCCCAGGCCGAGGCTATGCTTCCCCCAGCTCCCAGCATGTCGCCCCCGCCAGGTGCACCGTAGTCCGTAGGTCCGTGCAGGTCCCGGATGCACACGGGACGGGATTGCGGTGCGATGGCCAGCATGGCCTTCCCGTCCGCGCGTTCACTCGAGGTTTCGTGCTCGATAGGTCCCTACAGCTTGTCGCTGCTGCTCTAGGCTGCTCATTCTGTCTGTCCACACCGACACACAACATTTCCAGGCCGGCGTGAACCTAGAGCCCGCAGCGCTTGCCGCTGGGATATGCTCGAGCCTGTTAGCGTGGCCGGCCTCTAGTGGCCGCGCCGAGGGCGAGGCCCGCCGCATAGCACAACCCCATTGTCACCATGCCCTTGTTCGACAAGCTCCTCAAGGAGAAGCCCAAGTCACCTACGGAGGTGGTTAGCAAGCTTAGTGCAGCCTTCGACGCCCTTACAGCGGCTAGGCAGGACGTGAAGGCGCAGGACAAGGCGCACGAGTCGGTAGCCAAGTACCTGGGCTACGCCAAGCTCGTGCTCTTCGGCGACGATGAGCACGAGGCGACAAAGGAGAATGCGGTAGCATTTTCACAGGAGGCGGGGCGCTCCGACCTGCTCTCTATGATCGTCAAGCACTTGGGGGACCTCGAGTTCGAACAGCGGAAGGACGCCGCCCAGGTGTTCGGCGCTGTCGTTCGCATCAAAGAGAACGATGAAAGGGGACCTGGAGCGGCATACGTCCTGGGGCATCCGGAGATCCCAACGCTGCTGTTCGTTGGGTGGGTCGCCGCGATCATCACCATCATCGTGCACCCCGAGGCGGCCGCCGGGTTTCGCTTGACCCTAATACATGCATCGTGCCCTGTAGGTATGACGACCCAGCCATCGCGCTCAACTGCGGCGCAATGCTGCGGGACTGCTTGAGAGACGACCAAATCGCGAAGTAAGCCGCCAGCACTGTGGCCGCGTGTCGGGGTCTGGGTCCTGTCGGAACGGGCCCAGCTAGTCCAGGGGGGCCTCTCAAGGCTCGTGGGGGCCCCGGTGGGGCAGCGTACAGCGCTGGAGGGCTGCGGGGGGCAATGGGTGTTGAAGAGTTATGCCGCCGGCACGTCCCAGCTCGGGGCGCCGCGGCCGCCCCCGGGGCACCTCCCCACCCCGAAGCAGCCCAGCCTGCATGCAAGTACCTTCCAGCAAGGGGCTGGGCACACCGGACGCGCCGGCGCCAATCCACCCTTACCATTTGGGTCCAGACGGAGGCGGGCCGGCGGTTTGTCCGTCAGCTTCCACGGCTGGCGGCGCACCCCAAAGCAGGAGAGCTGCGTGGCAAAGGGGCGCGCTCTGAGGCATGGGCGGGTCGAGTTAGACCCACAGCGTTGGAACGGGGGCCCAGGACGGCGTATGCCCTCACACCAGCGACCCACCAGAGCAGGGAGCCCAGCCTGCCGCCGGAGCGCCCACTCAGCACGGGTCCAACCCCCTCTGGCCATCCAGTCCGCCCAGCCCTCGCCGGCCCTGCCCAGCCCTGACGGCCCTACGCTCTCCCGCCGGCCTGCTGTCCTCAACCCCGCGCGCCCTCTGCCTGCTACCCTGGCCCCCGACCTCCCCGCCACGCCCCCCGTCACCCCCCCGCCCCGCCCCGCCCCGCAGGAAGGTGCTGGACGGGCCTGTGTTCCTCAAGTTCTTCGACAAGGTGGAGGTCTCCAACTTCGAAATCGCGTCGGACGCGTTCAGCACCTTCAAGGCACGTGGGGGCGTGCGGATCGTGCCGCGTGCCGCAGCCAGCGCATGGGAGGGCGGGGGGGAGGGCGGGAGAAAGGGAGAGGGGGCCGAGAGGGCCCACCCGGGGAGGCCAGGCCGGCAGCCTACGAGGGGCCAAGCAGCCCCGGGGCCAACCAGCAGGGGCGCTGCTGCAGGCGGAGGAGCGACGGGCGCGGCTCCTCCGCGTGTGCGGACCGTGAGCGCACCCGCGGACCCGGCACCGCGGGTTGGGGGTGCAGGCGTCCGAGCCGCCACAGGAGGCGCTATCTGCAGGCGCTATCGCAGTGGCAGGCGCAGCAGGCGCAGCAGGCGCAGCACGGCGCAGCTCTGGGGCCAATTCAACGTGCAGCTATCCGGACCGGGCCCCCAGCAGCTACTGCGGCAGCCGTGGGGGGGCCCCGTCCATGCGGCGTCTGCGTGTCGAGGCGGGCGGGAGCCAGGCTCAGGCGGCCCCTGGCGTTGGCTGCGACCCCGCTGCCCCACGCGGCCGCCTGCGCTGAGGCCCCCTTCGCCTCGGCAGACACGGGCCCAGCAGCTACTGGGGTGGTGCGGGTCAGCACGCCGCAGAGCCAGGGGAAGGACCGTCGTGGAGGAGCCAAGCTGGGGCTCAGACGCCGAGTGTCAGGTGCCGCGCCCCTGCAGCTGCCTGCCGCCTGCGCTCCCTCCTCCTTTCTGCGGCGGCGTGGCGATGAGGTTGCCACGACGAGGCTGCAACCGCGCTCGGGGGCCTCCTTGCGCCGTGTTCTGGCACAGGGGAGCGGCTTGGGCAGCCGCCGTGGCTGCAGCACCGGACAGACGCCTGGGCCCAGCGAGCCCTTGGCCGGCGCCGGCCCAGGCTCCGGGTGGCAGAGGGCCTGGACGTCAGGGGGTACCCGACGGGCCTCCCGTGGGCCTGGTCCGGCCCCCAGCTGGCCCCCAGCTGCGGGAGCCACATGCACCGTCTCGCCTCCCTCACCAGTCCGTCCCCCTGGCTGCTGGCCTCATCTCTTCTCCCTGCCCTCCCCTCTCCTCTCCCCCTCCCCCCTTCAGGACCTGCTGACGCGGCACAAGTCGGTGGTGGCGGCGTACCTGCAGGAGCACTACCAGGAGGTGGGGGTGGGGGGAGGAAAGGGGGAGGAGGAAGGCGAAGGGAAAGGGAATAGGGGGATAGGATAGCCGATGCAGGAGCATTACCAGGAGGTGGGGGGAGACGGTCGTTGCGGGCTCACCCACCAGGGGCCTGGGGAGGGAGGGGTGGGGAGGGACGGAGGACGGGAAGGGAAGGAGCGAAGAAGGTTGCTTGCAAGGCAGGACCCCACAGCGCGGACAGCCTGTGCAGGCACTCCCCCGCTGCCGCCTCACCCCCGGTGCCCCGACACCATCCAGCTAACTACTTCAACATCCACCCCCAGCCCCCACGCGTGTGTCGGGGCGGTGGGGGTGGGCGTTGAAGTAGTTAGCCGGATCGTGGCGGGGCACCGCGGGGCTGGGGGGGGCGCAGTCGAGTGCGTGCACGGGCCGACGAAGTTCGGCGCGCTCCGGGGGGGGGGAGGCAGCAGTGCCCAGAGGTTCGGACGGATTCGTGGCGAGGGTCAGGGAGGGCGGTCGGATGGGCCAGTCACCTGCAGGGTAGAGCAAGGGGTAGATCTGATCCCCCCTCTGGGCCCTCCCCTTGCCCCCCCCCCTGCCCCCCCCCCCCAGTTCTTCGCTGCCTACGTGAAGCTGCTCCAGTCCACCAACTACGTGGTGCGGAGGCAGTCGCTCAAGGTGCGTGCGTGTGCAGGGCCGCCTGTGTGAGCCAGGGAGTTATGAGCTTGGCAGGAAGCCAGCTGGAGCGAAGCGATGTGACCCCGTGTTGGCAACGAGTCAAGTGATTCCAGCAATTCCAGCAGCAAAAGCGGGGGACGGGTGGCAGAGGGGCATTGGGAACGGAAGGTGGGGGTCGACGAGGGCACTGGGGGGCGGCGCAGGGGCAGTCGGGGCGGGTGGTGGCGTCGCGGCGCGGGACACGAGCGGCGGCCGGGAGCGATGGGCAGCAGCAGGCAGGGGCGGCCGCTGCAGCGGAGGCCGCTGCAGCGGAGGCGGACGCACAGCGCGCGCATGCACTGGAGGCGGAGGCGGCGACGGTGCCCCAGGCGCAAGCGGCAGGCGGTACCGCCGGCGGCCCCGGACACGGCGGGGAGGCGGCGCCCGAGGCGGGTCTCGCCGCTGTGGCCCGGAGCCGGACCCCGGACCTGGGACCACAAAGCGCGGGGGGTGGGAGCGCCGCCTTTCTCAAGGGCCCCTGACCCCTGGCCCTGGGCAGCTGGGGCGGGTCCGGGAGCTCCCAGTGGGGAGGCTGGAGCCTCACAGGAATGCGCCGCAGCGGGGTCTCCTGGCTGTGGTGACGGTCTCTCTGGGGCGTCCCTCGGGAGCCCAATGGAGGAAGGGCCGCCGTCCCGCCGGGCGGCGCCAGGCGGGGGAAGGAAGGCGCTCGCTGCATGCCAGCTCCTGCGAGGGCTGTGTCCCGCGCGAGGGAGCTCGCTGGCGCCAGGGCCGGCCCCACGCCACAGCCGACTCTCCCCTCCCCGCCGCCCCGCCTCAGCTACTGGGCGAGCACCCACCTGGCCCCTGGCCTCCTCCTCCCCTGCTCAACCCCCACCCCCTCTCTCCCCCTCCCCCCCAGCTGCTTGGCGAGCTGCTGCTGGACCGCACCAACGTCAAGGTGATGCTCAAGTTCGTGAGCGACGTGCAGCACCTCATGACCATGATGGTGCTGCTCAAGGACCCCAGCAGGAGCATCCAGTTCGAGGCCTTCCACGTGTTCAAGGTGCGGGCGTGTGTGGGTGCCGCTGCTGCTCCGTGCCGCTGCTGCCACACTGCCCTCAGTATGCATACCGGTACCCCCTGTTGGCCCCATCGCCGCCGCCCCCTTCTTTTGCTTGCGGGGCGCGGGCTGCCGGGAAGGCTCAAGCAGCTGCGACTCGGGCCGAACCTATGGGCGAACCTGAAAGCCACCGCCGCAACACCGCCCTCACTTCCAACGCCCCCTGCCCCATCCCTCCCCCCAGGTGTTTGTGGCCAACCCCAACAAGCCGCAGCCCATCGTGGACATCCTGGCCAACAACCGGGAGAAGCTGCTCAAGTACCTGGAGGACTTCCACACGGAGAAGGGTGGGTGGAGGGGGAGGGGGGGGGGAGGGGAGGTGGCAGGATGAGGCAGACCGGGGAGGAACACTTCCACACGGAGAAGGGTGGGTCAAAGCAACGTGCAGCTAGCCGGACCGGTGAAGGCTGGGTGGAGGGACACCGGGGGAGGGCTGAAAGGTGGCAGGAGGAGGGAGACCGGGGATGAGGACTTCCACACGGATAGAGGGGGGAGAAGGGAAGAGGAAGAAGACTGCGCACGGTGAGGGAGGGGTGCGGTGTAAGGGTACCCGACGTATCCACTCCAGCCCTCTCAGCTCAGCCGTGTCCCTCTCCCTCCATCCCCCCCCCCCGCACCCGCAGAGGAGGACGAGCAGTTCAAGGAGGAGAAGGCGGTCATCATCAAGACCATCTCCATGCTGGGGGCGCCGCCGCCGCAGCAGGTGGGGGTGGGTGAGGTGTATGTTGAGGCGTTTGGGGGGCGACGGTGGGTACATAGCGGTAGGTGCATAGCGGTGTGCATAACGTAGCGGTGTCCAAATCGAGCCGCGAGATCCCTGACATGGCTACGCAGTGTGCAACAGCCTGCCTTGCCATGGAAGGGAGCTTCGTGCTGGCATCCTGTACGAAAGGAAGAGAGCTTACGATGCTGACGGTGCTTGTGCTTTGCGCTGCTGCTGCAGGCGCCTGCTCCGCCGCCCGCGGCGCCACCCGCCGCCGCGGCGCCCGCGCCGTCGGACACTGCTCCGGCAGAACCGCGGACGTCGTAGCCCCGTACGGGGGCGGGGGAGGGCGTGTGTGGACGTGGAATGGGGATAGGTGTGGGGGGCGATGGGGCGGGGTGATGTGAGGTCGGAGCAGGAGCAGGGGCGAGGGCGTTGAGGTGGGGGGCATGGCAAGTCCGGCATGTGGGCATGTTGGGCATGCGCGAACGGAGGCAGCGGACGTGCGTAGGCCGCATGCGCACCGCGAGGTGCTATGGAGTGTTGAGGAGACGCACGTGCTATGATAGTAGCGCGGAGCGAGTCGCGGTTGCTGTGTCGCATGCTCTCGAGCGATGGATGGGCGGCGTTGCCACGGAGGGCACGCAGCGTCACAGGCAGACTTCTCCTTGTGGATTATAGGTAGCCCAGACTTCAGATTGTGCTTGGCTCTTGACAATGGTGCTGGGGGTGTGAGGTCGCGGTCTTGGCAAGCGACGGAGGTGGCCGTCTCCGCCGTAGCGGGCGATGGGACTACCGGTAGCGCCCCATGCCGGCCTTGCTCCGCGACACCAAACACACACAGCTACTGTTCATGTAAGCTTTTCAGTATTACTGCAACCTGGGTGACGCCCTACAGCTTTCTTTCGGGCGCTTCCTTACGCAGACGAACCCCTGTTGCCGACCCCGTTGCCAGTTTGCCCATAGCAGACTCACCCACTGACACAAACACAAAAGTAGTCAGAACGGGATATGGCAGGGGCCGTGCGGCACTAGTGCCGGGCTACCGACCCGAGTGCCATCCGTCGCGTCTCTCGCCATCGGCGGACCTGTTGCACTCGGCAATCGCGTCGAGCGACTTGTGCTGGCTTCGACAGCTTGAGCGATAAGCTCTTAGGAGCTCAAGTCATGGAGCGCGCGGGGTACGTCGTCAGCGCACGCCGTTTCGACTCTGCCGCGCACCCCTCTCTGTGCACCCTTGCCTTGTTACGCCCGACGGCGACGTGGATGGGAACAACATATTATCTAACTCCCGATATGATCGCCACCCTCAGGTCCCTGCCTCACGGCGGAGGCCAAGAGGCAAGCCCTCTGTCATGCCTTCGGGCCCTGTCGGAGCTCTCCTGCTCGGAGCACATGGTGCTACCGCCGGGATCAAATACCACGAGCCAGTTAGGCGGAAAGTACATCATCCGCAAGCGGATTGAGCTCTACAAGGGCAGGTGAGGTTTGGCATGCCAACCTGCCGGCCATCCCGCGTCAAGACACGCGTCAAGCTGTTCTGCTGGGGACGGCGCGTGTGCCAAGAATAGTGATTGGCAGGGGGTGCCATGCCTTGGCGGCATAGACAACTCCAGGTGGCTATGGGGGTTTCTTTGCGACGGGGCGCTGGCGCGCAGCCACCGTTGCACCGGGCAACGCGATGACAAAGCGGCGACCCGTACCCGAGCCAGGAGGCAAATCTACTGAGGGCAACTCTGAGGACAATCCCTGAGCCGGGCGGCGTCCGAACGGGCAAACGGGGTTGCCCGACTACAGCCCGCGCAGGGCCCACCACCGCACGCCGCCTGCGCTGCCCGCGGCCCGCCTGCTGGCCCGCAAAGCACCGCTGGAAACCCCTAGGGCACAGAAGGGCTTCTCCACCCCCATCGCTTCATGCATGCACCCTGCGTGTCACGCCCGGTCGCCCGCTGCTGCTTGTGCCGCAAAGCTCAAGAGCTCAAAGCGAGCGCACGGCCCCGTCACCGAGACCGGCCGGCGTCCCACGCCCTCCCCGTAGACCCCCAGAGACCCCCCACGCACCTCCTGCTTCCGGCCTTCCCCCTGCATCCGCCCTCACCAGGTCACCCCGCCTCCCGCCCTCCCTCACCTCCCACACCCCGCCCCACCCCATACCAACCGCGCCCCCACCCCCACCACCCCCGCCCCACCCCAGCGTGTCCACCGTCTACAAGTGCATGCTGGCCGACGGCACCCCGGTGGTGGTCAAGACCTACCACAAGGCCAAGATGGCGGAGAAGCACTTCCACAAGCTGGAGAGAGAGGTGCGGGAGCGGGAGAGAGGGGGCCTGCGACCGGGCGGCACCCTGGACTCCTGCATTCAGCCTCAGCCACCCGTTTGCTTTGCCGCCCCTGCGGAGGCTCAATGCCCCAACAACCTTCCAAGCTCCAGCCGCAACCCGCTTGCCCCCGCAGGTGGACGCCCAGCGGCTGCTGTGCCGCGCCGGCACCCCGGGCGTGGTGGGGCTGCTGGACTCGTTTGAGGACGGAGCGGCCATCTACCTGGTCATGGAGTGCTGCGAGGGTGAGGGGGGTAGGGTAGGTCTGTCTGGTCATGGAGTGCTGCGAGGGTGAGGGGCGGGGCGGGAGGGGGAATGGGCTGAGGAGGGGGTCGGGGCACGAGGGGTTCGGAGTGGGGGGCCAAGCTCTCAGCGTGTGCCTCGAGGGCTGGACTGAGGGCGACAACGCTGGACACGTGTTGGCACCGACAGCCACCATGCTACCATGATTGCCTCCACCACTCACCTACATCCATGCACGTCCGCACCTGCCTGCCACAACCCCAGGCGGCGACCTGTTCAAGCGCCTGATGCTGCACGGCGGCAAGCTGCCCGAGCCCTGGGTGTGCTGCGAGGTGGTGGCGCCCCTGCTGCGCGTGCTGGGGCGCATGCACGCGGCGCGCGTCATGCACCGCGACATCAAGCCGGAGAACATCTTCATCACGGCCGAGGGGCAGGTCAAGCTGGGGGACTTTGGACTGGTGAGTGGGGTGTGCGAGGGGGAGGAGGGGAGGGCAGGAGGACTGGGCGCGGGCGTGATGGGGTACGCTAGGGGCCTGGGGTTCTGATTTAACCGCATATCCATTGTGCCTCCGTCCCCAGGCCATTGACTGGACGAAGGAGCTACCCTTCAGCCGCTCAGGCACGCTGGACTACATGGCACCGGGTGGGTGGCTTGGGGGGGACAAGGGGATGGACACCTTGCTCGTCATTTGTAGGCCCTTGCTTGCCGTTCAGAAACGTCCAACGCAACGCTACCCAAGTCGCGCTGACGACCCGCTTCCTCCCTGCCTCACCGCCGCACCCTCCCCCCGCAGAGGTGCTGGTCAACCCCGCCACCCACACGCAGGAGTCTGCGGCCGTGTCGCTGCAGCTGCTGGCGTCCAAGGGCATCCGCCCCTACACCTGCGCGGTTGACGTGTGGGCCGTGGGCTGCCTGGCCTACGAGCTGGTGACGGGGCGGCCGCCGTTCGAGGTGGAGGACGAGAAGCAGACCGCCAGCCTCATCATTTACTCCAACAACATCAAGCTCAACATCCCCGGTACGAGTCCAGCCTGGTCGGATTTCGTGGCCCAGGCCCTGACGAAGGACCCGCGGCGGCGGCCGGACGCCGTGGCATTGCTTAGTCACCCCTGGGTACGCTCGCACTTGGCCGGGGAGACTCCTGCTGCGGTGTGGCCGGTGGCGGCAGCGTCGACGGCGGGGGCGGTGGTCGGGCTGTCGCCGCCGCACCACCCCAAGGCGGTGTCGAACCCGGACCAGCCCGCCGGCGCAATTGCAGCCGCGCTGCCGCCGCGGCCTGCCGCTGCCGCCGCCGCGGGCGCCCAGCTGCCGCGGGCTCCCTCCTCCGCCGGCAACAGCCGCGCCAGCAGCTACTGCGGCACGGCCGTGTCGGGCGGCAGTAGCATGGGCGGGACCAGCAGCGCCAGCGGTGCATCGAGCGGCGCCTTCGCCTCCGGCGCGAGCACCGGGGGCTCGAGCCTGGGCGGCGCGAGCGCTGCGTCCTCGGCCGCCGCCGGCCGCTCGGCGCCTGCGTCGCAGCCCAAGCCTGCCACAGCCACGGCTTCCACCACCGCAACAACGTCGCAGACGCAGGTGCTGTCTCCGCAGCAGACGGTGCAGCCCCCGCCCTCGGCCCAGCTGCTGGGTCAGGGTCTGGGCCAGGGCCAGGGCCAGCCGCAGGGACTGGTGTTCCACCCTCAGCCCTACGCCGGAGCCAAGACGCCGCCGCCCGCACAGAACCCCGCCTCCAGCTCCGCTTCGGCTTCGGTCAACGGTGACGCGCCCTTTGCGCCCCACACCGCCAGCGTCCCACCGCAGCAGCGCGCACACCCGGGTCGCACCGCCACCACCACCGCCGCCACCGGCACATCTGCCGCCGCAAGCGGCAACATTGCTAGCAACAGCGGAAGCGGGAGTGGAGGAGGGGTTATGCACGGTAGCAGCAGCCACGGAGCGCTACGGTCCCTGCTAGAGGCCTTCAAGTCGGCGACCGCCATTGGCAGCAACCACAACAACCACAACAACGCCACTACCAGTGGCCGTGAGGCGGCGGTCCCCGCCGGCAGTCGACAGAACAGCTCCAGCAGCAGCGCTGCGGTCCCCATGGCCTACCCTCAGCTGTCGGCGGCCTCGGCATCCGCTCAGCCACCCCGCCCTCCGCCCTCTTCCTCCTCCCAGCCCTCCTACCAGCAGCCATCCTACCAACAGCAGCAGCCGCAGACAGCCGCGGCCTCACAGCCCCAGGCCCGGCCCGCCGTGGGCTGGCAGCTGCCCTACGCGGAGCCCCCCTCAACCGGCGCCGGCGGCCGCGTCTCCAGCAGCGGCGGCAGCAGCGTGGCTGCGGTGGTGGGGTGGCGGTCGCCGGCCGTGAGCCCACTCAAGGAGCGTCCCTCGCCCTCGCTCAGCCGCCAGGGCTCCCAGCTGCAGGGCGTGCAGGCCGCCTCCCCACGTGGCGCCCGCTCCCTCAGTGCCACCGCCGCGGGTGCATCGGCGCCGGGCGCGGGCGCCGGATGGGACGCCGCCGCGCCCTACATGCTGCACAGCCCTGCCATGGCTTCCAACCAAAGCGGCAGCACCGCTGGCTTGGCGAATGCCGGTGGCTTTGCGGGCCGCGCGAGCCCGCAGAGGATGGTCCGGGACCCGTCTCCCGGCAGTAGTGAGAGCCGCGCCAGCAGCGGAGGCGGCGGAAGCGGAGGCGGCGGCCTGCTATCGGCCCTGATGCGGCCGCTGGCGTCGCTCGCCAGCGGCAGCGTCTGCAACACCACCTCGCCCTCGCCTGGACCGTCGCGGCCGGCCTCGGGCCTGCCCTCGGCGCCGCCCTCCCAGCAGCAACAACAGGGGGTGCAGCCGGTGCCGAGCGGCAGCGTGTTCGGCCCCACGTCGCCCATGCGAGGCCGAAGCCTGGCGGCCAGCCCGCCGCGGCAGACGGTGGCGGCGGCCAGTCCCAGCCGGCAGCGTCAGCAGCCCTGGCAGGGCCCGGCTCAGCCGGCGCAGGCGCAGCCCTGGCAGCGGCAGGCGCTGAGCCCGCCGCGCACGGGCGGTTGGGTGCAGCCCGAACCCTCGGCCCAGCCCGCAGTGCGTTCGCCCTCGCCCGCGCCCGTGTCGGCACCGCACCCGCCGCCCCAGCGCGCGCCCTCGCCGTCGCCCGGCCCTGCCCCCTCCATCCCGGCCCACCACCCTCACCACCACGGCCACCACCACTCCAGCAGCGCCCTGCTCGACCTGGCCAACAGCTACGGTGCGGTGGCGGCGGTGCGGGTCGGCACGCCCGGTGGCAACGCCGGACGCCTGAATGCGGCTGGCAGCGGCTACACGAGCCCGCAGCCGCAGCGGACCAAGCCCGGCCAGGGGCAGGGGCAGGGCCAGGGGCTGGACGCGTTTGGGCTACCGCCGCCCACGCCCGGCGCTGCGGGGATGCCGGACTTCAGCCCCCGGCCCGCCGGGGTGCTTGAGAGGGTTAAGTACCACCTGCGGGGCGGGGCGGCACTGGAGCAGCAGCCTCAACCCCAGCAGCTGCATCAGCAGTCGCAGCAGCTATACCAGTATCACCACTAGAAAGGTTGTGCTGTGTGAAGGGGAGGGGCGACGGTGGAAGGAGTCGAGTGTGGATGGTTGCTGAGCGAGCGCACGTTGGTTGAGAAGGTGCATCCAGCCGATTAGGAAGGGACTGCGCAGCTACCGGTAGTTGATTCATTGCTCTTGAGGGACTCGGACCTGGGGAGGTTTGCTGCGTAGGGCCAGGACAGAGGGTAAAGGCATGTTTCTGCAGATCCACGAGCGTGTAGAGATCAGAAGCGTGGTGCAGGCCTGACTCACGCGGGCTGCCGCGTTTGGCTCCGTGGCTTCCCCTAACTAGCCCGGAGGGGTTGTCAGGTGATGATGGCGGCAGATGGAGAGGCGTGACGTGTTGATGTGTTTTATTCCTGCTGTGACCCTGCATACCTCACGAGCCTGCTTGGCCAACTCTCCCAGAGAGGCTGGCCGGCGCGGCCGTCTGTTGCTCTCTCTACTGGTATCTACTGGTACTCTCTAACGTGGGTGCGTGCGAGTTGGTCATTGTGGGGCCTGTGATGGGCGGCGCATGCGAGTTTTGAGGTCTGGCACATTGCCTGCCGCGGGCCTTACCAGGAACCTAGGTGCTTCTGCATCCCCTTTGTTTGCTTCTTCTCTCTTCCCTGCGTCTCTTCTTCTTACTTGAAGGCTTCTGGAGCTAGCATGTGAGGGATTGCTTGCGGCTTCGCCTGTTGCAGTTTCCGACCGCGCTGCGTGTGCGTGACGGTCGGGTAGAAAGATGCGCGCTGTTCCAGGGAAGCAGTCCGATTAAACTGCGATACATGTAGACTACTTGTAAGCTTCCAGAGCCTCATGGACGGGAGACGGACTGGGGATCAGCCCGCAGGGCAGGGCCCACACGGCACCGTGTTGTGGCTCTTCATCGGCGTGGTCTGTACGGCACCCGTGAGCTCGCCCGTGAGGCTGCATGGGCTCGCCGCCCTAAACCTGTACCGAAGTCGGACTTCCTTGCATAGTTGCTTGACTACCGAACACACAAATAAGAATGGCAACATCAGACGAGGCCCTTGCCGAGCTTCGCCACATCCACGCCGCGCTCGACCGCCAGACGCGCGTCCAGGCGCTGCAGGCGGCCCTTCAGCTGGCGGCCTACGACCGCAAGCGCGGGAGCTGCGGCTACGCAGTGTTTCCACTGCCGGACAAGCTCGCCCGTGTTGATGTGACCTACCCGCACAACGTCTGCGCCTTCATACAGCGCATCCTGGCCAACGCACTGACGGGCTACGCCACCACACTGCCGATTGAGTACTCCGGACGTGACGAATGGCCAGAGCGTCCGAGCCGCATTCCCGAGCTGACCGCGTATCTGCACGGGATCACCGGCATCAAGCCCAAGTGCGAGAAGCGCCAGGACGGGCACTACGTGATTAGCATGTAGAGGACACGCGGGGGCACGCGGGACGGGGCCGGCTGGTCGGGGGTTTAAAGCAAAGCGCTATGCAGCGCAGAGCACCGGCTGGTCGGGGGTGCTGAGGGAGGGCTACCTACCGCCTGGGGAGCTGGGGCACAGAGGAGGCTGCAGGCGGTGCGAGGGCGGGCCCAGCAGGTCAGCATTTAGAGGCCAGCATGGCTGATGGTTGGTGGAGGTGGACACTCAGTAGAGAGGACTTCGGAGGATAGCAATTCTGACGTGCCCCTGAAGAGGCCCTGGAGCTGTGGAGTGTTACTCATGCCCATCAGTTGATGCCTCCTCCTCAACTCCTTGGTTCCTCAACTCCTTGGTTCCGGGCTGCATCACCACAATGAATGTCACCCAAGAGTGCCAAGCAATTGTCCAGCGAAACAATTTGACCCGCGTCGCTCTGCGGCCTCAACAGCAAGCCAGGAACTCAAGCACAGCCATGCCGTGCTCAGCCGTACATCCAGTCAGCAACATGCACACACTGCTTCATGCCATGCTCGGTAGCCCTGCTACTTGTGTATACAGAGGCTATGCACCGCACCCCACTGCGGGCTCAAGCAGGCAGGGCGCGAGCTCCCGCCACGTCTCTACCTGCGCCACGCACCCAGCGCCCCTGCCCTCCCTCACCCACCACGGCCCTCTCCCTCACTACCTTCCCGCCCCTACGGCCTGAACACGCGAATGAACCGGCTGCTGGCCCGGCACATTGGGCACACCTCCCCCACCCGCGCCATGCACTCCTCGCACACACACAGGTGCCCACACCGCGTGTACACGAACTCCGCGTCCCGGTCAAAACACACCACACACGTCCCCGGCGCCCTGAGACCCTCCTCCGCCCCGCCGCCCCCCGCCGCGCCGCCCTCGCCCGCCGCCGCCGCCCCGCCTTCTCTGCCGCTGCCCGCCTCCGCCGCCGCCGCCTGGCGCTGCCGCCGCGCCGCCTGCGCCTCCGCCAGCAGGCGCTTGACGCGGCGGCGCTCCCGCAGGCGCCACAGCTGCTGCGCCACCTTGCGGGCGGCCAGGGCGGCGCCAAGCAGGCCGAAGCTCCAGGCGAAGAACTGGGGGGGAGGGGGGTAGGAGGGGCGGAGAAGGGCGGGTGAGGCGGGTTTATAGAGGCAAGGCATTGGGCATAATCGGTTGGTTGGATGCAGGGGTGAAGGCTCGCTAGGGCAGAATACCCGATAACACATTTCCTCTCCCCTTCACCCACCCGCAGCGTCCGAGACGTGTTGTGCAGCGACGCCCGCAGCTGGGGAAGAGTCAGCGTAGTGACCTGGTAAGGCCCGTGCGCCGGCATGCGCAGCGTGTACGGCAGGGCCTGTACGGCAGCGCTGGCCGCCTGTTCGATCAGGTCCGCCGCGCCCACCGCCGCCACGCTGGACAGCGCCCCCGCCGCTATCGAGGACGCCCCGGACCCAGATCCGGATCCGGATCCAGCCGGCCGACCGCTGGTGCTCGCGCCGTCGCCGCTGCCCCGCCGCTCCGCCGCCGCCTTGTCCCGCCCCGTCGACCCCTTGGAGCCGCCGCCGCCAGCGCCGCCTTTGGATCCGGATCCTGAGCTCGTTGACGGTTGGTCGTTGGACGTCGACGGGCCGTTGGTGATCTGGCCGAGGAGGTGCGTGCCGACGGCGTCGTGGACGAGCTCGCCAACCACGGTGACGGTTGTGTTGACCGGCAGGAAACGTTCCGTTGACCGCACGCCGTGTTTGACCATGGACTTGCTGCGGACGCCGAGGAGGAGGCCGAAGGGGTGGAACATGGCTTCAAGTCTGGGGTCACGAGGACAAGGACACACGCGCACGCACACCAAATCACGCTCACAGACTCAACGCTCACGCCCCGTACTACCGGTAAATGTCCGCGGTGCCCCTCCCCCCCCTTCCCACGCAACACACACGGTTCGGGTTCTCGTGCTTCTTGTTCCACACCTAAGGCCGGCCGGCTTCCTTCCGAGCTGACGTTTCCCTGGCTTAACACTGACAGCCCTTCACACACACCGCCCCCCCCCCCCGAGACTCACAGCGCCCGCGATATGCCCGTGAAGACCTGCGCCATGACGCCCCCCTGCGCGGGGTCGACGGGTCGGAACACCTGCCTCGACTCCATGACCCCGGGCAGCCCCGCGGCGTTGGCCAGGTTCTCCAGCTTGAGCCAGCCGGTGCGGTCCTCCTGGGGGGGTGGGTATAGGTGTGGGGGGGGCAGGGCTGGGTGTCCCGGGGGGCGTTGTGTGGGCGGGCGAGGGGTAGAGGGACGTAGGGAGGTCGGGTTGTCAGTTGCCAGTTGCCGGGGTACCCCGGCTGCTCAACGCCTGAACCCGCGGCCCGGCACAATCCTCGCCTGGGTCCTCCCCGCCAGGCCCTCCCGCCAGGCCCTCCCGCCAGGCCCTCCCAGGAGCCCCGACATCGCCCAGTTCCGGCCCCTCCCCAGCCCCCCACCCCGCCATCCTGCCCCCCTCCCCCCCCCTTCGCCCCACCAGGTGCGCCTCCCGCGCCTCCTGCTCCCTGCGCGTCTCGAAGCACTCCTGCGTCACCCGCCCGCTGGGGTGCTCCTTGAAGTACACCTCCTCCTCAACCAGCTGGGGTGGGTGGGGGGTGGGGTGGGGGGCCGGATTAAGGAAGACCAGCACCCTAGATCAGGGTTACCCTCGATCACAAGCGCTCGAGTGAGCTGCCTGTCAACCAGGGCAATGAGTGGGTGGGTGGGCGGGGCATGGAGCGGGTGGTTCGCCTAGCCAGGCCTCGCCCCGTGGCCTTGACCCTATTCGCATGAGGTCACCGAGGTCTCTCCTCCTAATACCCCCCCCCCCACCCCCCCATGCCTACCGCCAGACCTCAGCGCCCCATCGTGTATCCCCTTCCAGCCCACGAGGGGGGCCACAAGCCCTATGCGCTCCTGCACCCTTGAGCCCCCACCACCATGCCTCCCTCCGCCCACCTACCCCACCCCACCCCACCCCATCCCGCCCACGGCCCCCCCGCCCCGCCCCGCCCCCCGCCCCACCTCCCGCATCACCGCCAGGCCGCCCCCCAGCTCGCACTTGGACGGCTCCCGGCACGTCACGCGCCCCCGCACCGCCACCAGCATGGGCAGCGAGTCCAGGCGGAGGGCGTCTGCGGGCGGCGGAACGGGGGGCAGCAGGGGGTTGAAGCGCAGGCGGCGGTGGGAGAAAAAGCAGGCAGACCAGACCGCGGAGACGGTGGCGGTGAGGGACAAGTGCCTCAGCAGGGGATAGGGGTAGGCGGCAGGGGGCGGAGGTGGGAGAAGACCGCGGACGAGGAGGCCGCGGATGGGAGAGCAGGGGATGCAACGGAGGAGGCAACGGAACGGTATACGGCCGGCAACTGATCCGCACGTTTAGAGCCGCCCGCCCTGGGCCGCGTTGGCCCCGCCGCCCCCCCATGCCGCCCCCAACCCCCGCCTAGCTGCCCCCCAACCCACCCGCGAGGCTCAAATGCCCCGGATGCAGATGTCCGGCGCATACTCTGCCCAGCCCCTCAGATGCAGGCCCCATGTGCATACGGTACCCTGCAGCTAGACCCAGCCCCTCAGGCAGCGCCCCCCCCATACGGTACGCAGACGTCCGCGCCCCTCGGTCGCCCCCGCCCCGCCCCTCTCGCCCGCCCCTCTGTTGAAGGTTAGGCACACGCTGGTCCGGTCACGATGCTTGCCGTACGTATCCGGTATCCCCGCTTCTTATAGTCAGTGAGTTAGCTGTCCCCTCACTCTCAGTTTATACAGTTATGCTTATAGACGCTATCCTTATGTAAGTCCCCACGGTGGAGAAGGCTCCCAACCCGCCCCTTCGGTCCTGACGCTCATCAGCCATCAACACCCTCCCTACCCCAAGGCCCCACCCGCGAGGCTCTCCAGCGGCATGGCCTGCCCCAGCTCCGCAGCGCGGCCATCGTGCATACGCGCCACCTGGGTCGGGGGAAGGGGGGTTGCAGCATGGGCGCATGGGGAGGGGTGCTCATGGGGAGGCGTGCAGGGGGTGGAGGCGGGACGTGGGCAGCTGTGGGAGCTGGCTGGGTCGCAGGGGGGTGGTGCCGAGGCAGGGGGGCGGGAGCGGTAGGAGGGAGGTGCCAAAATATGCCCAGGCGTGATGCTGCGTTGTGATGCGCTGGGACAAGCCGGGGGAGGCTGCGCGCTGGCTGGGCCCAGGGTGGATGGCGAGGGCACCTCGCGGGCAAGGATGGATACGCTGGACGTGGGGACACGACCCGCGGCCCTCCGACTGCCCCCGTCCCATCTCAGCGCTGGCTGGCAGGACAGCCGACGACGTCGTTCAGCGTGCAGCTTGGCGCGAGCCCCTTCCCTAAGCTTCTTGGGGCAGAGCCATCTGCCAGGGCCCTAGCCGTGTCGGGGGCCCGGGACAGGTCCGACACCTCGCCTGCTTCGCCTTGAGCATCCTTGCCTTATACCCGCCCACCTGAAAGAGCACCGCGCTGACGCCCAGCGAGGCGACTCCTCCGAAGCTGACCCAATGCAGCCACGCCGGTAAGGATATCTGGTTATTCGACATGATTCTGGCGTGTTCAGTTCTATGTTGTAGCGGAGATAGTGGGCAAGGCAAGGTTCGGCAGGCTTGTGGAATCGCGTTCAACGCGCCAACGCCCGGATGGAGGTTTCCGGCCTCGACCTGGTTGACTCCAGCGCTCCACACGCGTTTGCTGCTCACCCAATACACAACATCACAGCACATGGCCGCGCCTGTCTGCAGCATCGAACCCTAACTTGCCATCCCACGCGCTGTCCTTGGCGAACTTGGAGCCCCGAGCTCCCGGCCAGCGAAATGACTGCATGGCTGATAGCAGAGTGTGGAGCAGTCAGCGCCCTGCCGCCTGGCGTCGCAGCGACAGACGCGCTGTCGGGGGTGAGCGCGTCGTGGCCACGCCATCCTCTCCGTCCTCGCCTCGCCCTCGCACCGTTTGCGATCACGCGCGGCTTGTGGCGCTTGACCTGCCAACACGTTGTGTGCTACAGGGCCCGGTATACAAGACGGCGCTGCGCGCCCCTCAGCACGTTACGTGGCCGACCGCCTCTGGACTGCCTCCCGGCCGTGCGCCCCTGACCCTACTCTATACACACACGCCCGCCGCAAACGTGAGCTCGCAAGCTTTACGACCTGCCCTCTGTTCCGGCACACCCAAACACCGCATTATGCGTTGGCCAGGCGCTGCGTCGCTACTCCCAACCTAACTTCTGGCGTCCCCATTCCAACCGCTGCAGGTCAACCCCTTTGCCTCCGCTCTGGCGGGCCACGCGGTCAAGGGCGAGGCTTGCCTCGTGGCCTGCCCCTCCTCCCCGCCTCTATCCCCTTCACCTTCGGGTTCCAGCTCTATCTCCAGAGCATTTGCGGACGGCTCCTTTTCCGCAGGCTCCTCGCCCAGCTCCTCCGGCTCAGCCTGGGCCATGCTCCAACGCCTCCTGGACCCAGACACCCCCAACCCCACCATCCCCTCCAGCCCAGGTGCCTCTATGCAACCAATCTCGCCCTTTTCGGGCAGCTCCGCTTCGTTTTCCGTCCCCACCAGCTCCGGCGATCCCGCCTGGCAGCCACTTACGCCGCCGCGGCCGCCCGCCGCCTCGCCCGCGGCCTCGCCCGGGCCCCGCGCCGCACCGGCGGCCGTGGTGGCCGCTCGGCTGCTGGCGCTGCAGCGGGGCGTGCGGGGCGCGGGCACGGGGCACGCGCCCGCGCACCCGCGCCAGGCCGCCCTCAAGGAGTTCCTGCGGGTGCGGAACGGAGGCGACCGGGGAGCGGCGGCAGGCGGCGAGCCCGCGCCGGGGGCTGCATCTGGGCTGGTGGTCAGGGCGGAGGCGGCCGGGGCTGCGGAGGCCGTGGGGGAGTGCTGTGCCCCGCCGCCGCCGCCGCCTGAGGTGGCGGTGGTGGTCACGGGGGAGCCCGCGGAGGAGCCGGGCCCGGCCCCGGCGGCAGCGGTGGAGGCAGCAGCCGCACCGGATGGGGCGCATGACGTGGCGGTGGGAGCGGCTTCATGGCTTGAGCAGGCGACGGAGGACGCGCCTTTCCCTGGGTCTGACAGCCCGGGCCGCAGCTCTGGACGCTGGACGCACGCAGGCGCACCGGGAGGAGGAGTGGGGGTGGTGCGCCCTAGGGCGGGCCGCAGCTCAGGAGAGCGGCCCCGACGCGCCAGCCGCCCGGCAGTGCCGGCGGAGGCGGTGGCAGAGGCGGTGGAGGCTGTGCACGCGGCTCCGCCTCTGGCGCCCGAGGGTGCATCGGCATCAGGAGCCGCAGCCCCCCCGGCGCCCCCGCCCTGGGCCGAGCTGCCTGGGGATGTGGTGGGATGCGTGGCAAGGGCCCTACCGCCACAGGCCTCTCAGGTGCGTAGTCGGTGTGGGGGGGAGGGGAGGGCCCAACCGCACATGTACGTGTGGGGGAGTGCTGCGTGTGTGAAACCTTCGCAGTGGTGGCACTCGGACGCCTCCCATCGCTGCCCTTCCCTTGTGCCCCGCTTGCCCCCCTTCTCCCACTCCCACCCCAGGCCCAGGCGCTCGCCGGCGTGTGCCGCTCCTGGCGCTGTGCGCTGCTGTCCGACTCCCGCCTCCTGGCCCGCATCGCCTTCGCCCTCGATCCCACGCACCACCTGCGCGGCACCGCGGTAGCAGCATCAGCCTCGGCCTCAGCGGGTGTATCAGGTGGCCCCAGCGGTGGTGCCAACCCCACCGCCTCCCCCGCTGCCTCCTCGCCCGCGGACTCGCGGGCCAGTAGCACCGGCAGCGCGCCGCCGGCCCCAGCCGCCTTTGCTCTCGGACAGAGCCGCGGGCGTCCCACCACTTCCAGCAGCGGCGCTAGCGGCAGCAGTGGTGGCAGCAGCTGCGGGGACGGCGGCGGTCGGCGGTCTCTGGAGGCTCGGCGGCTGGCGTGGGAGGCGGAGGACCGGGGGGCTATGGCGGAGGCCATGGCCCGACAGTACACGCTGGGGGCCTTCGTGCTCCCCTCGGGGGCGGCGGGGGCGGGCGCGGGCCGCTTGCACGCCCTGGACGGCGCGGGGGCAGAGGCGGATGTGGATGTGGACACGGAGCCGGCGGCGCCGGCGCTGCTGGGTGAGGACACGGGCGGGTGGGGTTCAGAGGAAGGAGGGCGGGGCCGGGCTGGTGGGCTGTGGTGGGGTCTGCCTGATAGGGGCTGGACCTAGAGGCTATGCCTATGCATCGTAGAGGGGTGGTCAAGTGCCCCTGCTTGCCATGTTGGGAACGCTAGCCAACCTCTTGACACTTCCTTCCTTGCTCCCCGCAGACGTGGTGCCGCGCGAGGCCGCCCGCCGCCCCCCTCGCCTGCTGGTGGAGGCGGCCCGTGCGGGCGCCAACCCCAGCGCCCAACTGGTGATGGCGCAGCTGGCAGAGGTGGGGGAAGGAAGGGCAACTGGCATTGAGGAGGGCGTTTAGGCCGGGACGCGGTGCGTGCAGGGCACCGAGGGAGGGTTGCACCTTGCACGGAGGGGTCGTGCTGAAGCTTGCTGACGTGGCTGCTGCCAATGAACTGCGCCCTCCCGTCCTCCCGTCAATTGATCCCCGGTTGCCCCAGGGCTCTGGTGACCCCGAGGGCGCGCTCCGCTGGTGGCGGCGGCTGGCGGCTGCGGGCTGCCCCATGGGTCAGTTCAAGATGGGCCTGGCCTGCTACGAGGGCTCACACGGTGAGGGGGTGGCAAGCTCTCGTCACCGTGTCGTACCGTACTGCAGCACGGACGCGGTGATGGCGGTGGCAGCTGCGAAGAGCAAGAGCAGGGCTCTGCACTGCTCTTCCCATCGCGCCCCCACTCAGTGTAGGGGCTCGTGGTTGCCGCTGATATGCTCCGGGGCTCCGTGCCGCCGCCGATGGACCTCCCGCCTTCTCGTCACTCGGGGTTCCGTGGGCGCTGGTGCCCCCCGATCACGTGCTCTTTACGCCTTCTCGCTCCCCACCCGTGATCCCAGGTGTCCTCTCTGACCCCGAGACTGCCCACATGTGGCTCTCCCGCGCCCTGCGCACGGCTATGGGGGTGGACTCGCTGGCGGCGCTGCCGCTGGACGCCCCCCGGGCCTCGGCGGCAGGCGGTGGGGCTGGTGGTCAAGGGGGGCCCAGGCCCGAGGGCCCCCCGCCGCGCGTGGCGGCGGCGCTGCGGGAGAAGGTGGGGCGCGGGGTGGGGGGTGGGGGCGGCCATATCAGCCTGGTGGTGATGGGGCTCTGGAGCGATGTGTTGACGACGGGTCGTTTTGGTGTCCCTATTCCCCTACTAAGCACATGAGCGATGTGAACCTGGGCATCTTGTACGGTTTGTGGCTGAGCCTGACAACCTGTTGTGCCCACGAATCCCCTTCCCTCCCTCCAGCTCGCCTCCCTCGAACCCCCCGCGGTGGCCATGGTGGGGTGGGCCGCCATCGTGCTGGGTGAGCGCCGGCGCCGTTGCGGGATAGCTAGATCGACGGGCGGTGCCTGGGGTACAATGCTCGATATCCTGCCAGCACTGCAGGACCTGCACACACTGGCAGTGAATCAAAGTCGTCAGAGCTTGCCCCGTAGCCTGGGCAGCAGGCAGAGGTCGGGGCAGCGGCACACGACCCGCCGTCCACAGCAGTCGCATACCTGCAGTCGCTGAGGCCCTTCGTCACTGCCTCCTCCCCTGACCCCGCCATCCCCGCGTCTCCCTCCGTGTCCCGTGCGCCCCAGGCTTCCTGGAGTTCGACGGCGTGGCGGGGCGCGCTGCGTGGGGCATGGGCGACCGTTCGGGCGCGGTGCGGCTGTTCCGTCTGGCGGAGGCGGCGGGGCGGCCCGAGGCGAGCACCACCCTGGGATGGATGTGGAACACGGGGCAATACTGAGCAGCAGCGGCGGCGCGCATGGACGGCATAGAGTTCACGACGGGGTCGTAGATAGGATGCTGCATGGCAGGAGAAGGCATAAGCTTGCCAGGGCCTGCAAGCGCATGCATGGTGGCGGGGCTCGTAGAGCAACCGCATTCGAAGTGGTGCGGCTAGTGCGGCAGTAGTATGCAAGTGCAGGCGGGTGGCGGGACGGAAATGCAATTCGGGTGGTCGGGCTTGGCATGAGCGGAGCGAGTGCGCCTCTTGAGTGCGTGGCTGCGGCGTGCAAGGGCAGGGTGGCGGGGTGGTGTTACGGGACCGCCTCCTGTCCGAGTGGCGGGGCACTTCTAGCCGGCTGCAAGCGTATGGCGGGACGGGCGCGGCGGCATGCATTTGCAGTGCATAGGGGATTGTAGATAAAATCAAGGCGAGCGAGTGTCCTGCGCACTCAGCCCGATTACAAGTAGTGCACGGCAGGGGGGGATTCTGCTTTCGAGCTAGCTGGCGTTTGCCGCAGGGCCCCAGCTCGAGCCGCAAGCACCCCTTCCCGAGGGCTAGCCTGCAAGGCCGCGTTGCGGAGGCGGTGCGGGGCCTCGGGCTCTGCGGCTTGCGACATTACGTGCTGAGCTGGGCGTGGGCGAGGGGGGTGGCTGAGGGCCGCAGAGTGAGGACACAAGCAAGTGAATCACATTGCTGCGACACACATCTGTTCCATCTATCAGCATAAGGTCTGTGTTACCCCACATACATACCAGTACATCGTCTCGACCCCAACATTCTCCCGCAACATAATCCAAGATAGGGGTTCAACGCAGAGCCCCACGCTACGATAGGCCACCTGACTAAGCCGCCTACACTAACACTCACGCGCACTCGTCTGCCCAGCGCCCTGACTCCTTCACCGCCGTCTCAGGTCCGTACCTAGCCAGACTCTACTGCACGCTTACGGACCAAGAAGGCCCCAGCACTACTTCGACGAGCCTCACTACAGTAGCTTGCTGTTGCTGCTACCCCCCGTTCCTCAGCCTCTGCCGCTCCCTCCGCAGGTCCGCCGCCACCACCAGGTGGCTCCGCAGCAGCGAGGCGCAGGGCGTGTGCCGCTGCATGAACACACTGGGGGTGGAGATCGGGGGGGCGGGACAAGGGGTGTTTGTTGCGGGACAAGGGGGTGAGAACACTCTGGCAGCATGAACACACTGGGGTTGTGGAGGGTGGCGGTGGGGGGCAGCAAGGAGGGGTGGGGGGCATGGGTGAGGGGTGAGGGGTGAGGGGTGAGGGGGAGGCTAGCTGACCACAGAAACGCGCGGCGAACAGATAGAAGGCCCAAAGCCGAAAGCGCGAGGGGTTGCTTCTTGCTTGGCGGCAAGGTTCGCCGGCTCTTCACCCCCACCCCGCCCCCGCAATCACTCACAGCTTGTTGAACTGCTTGGACTGCTGCGCGCGCATCGCCCCCGCCACCCCCGAGGCGCCCCGCTGCGCCACGGGGGCACTGCGCGCCCGCGCCAGCTGCATGGCCGGCAGGTGGGCCCCCGCCCCGTCCAGGCCCCCGCCGCCGCCACCCATGCCCCCGCCCCACATGGCGCCCTCGCCGCCTCCAGACCCTGGCGTCGTCAGCGGTCCAAATTCAAACGGCTGATGCTGGGCGTAGCCGGCGCCGCTGGACCCGTACTGCGGCGTCATGGGCTGTAGCCCGAGCGGCGACGGCGAGTGGCGCAGCGGGCTGCCGCCGCGGCGCGTGGGCGAGCCGGGCGGCTGGGAGGCGGCCAGCATGGCCGCCGCCGCCGCACGCTCCGCACGCACAGCAGCGGCGCGCATCGCCGACGGGCTGCTCGGCGCAGATCCCGCATGCATTCCGCCACCGCCGCCAACAGCTAGCGGCGCTAGTGCCAGCGCCGCCGCTGATGCTCGTACCGGCTCGCGGGGCGTCGACGGAGCCGATGCTGCCAGCGCCGCCAGGGCCCCGCTGGCGATAAGCTGTTGCTGCAGCGCCGGCGGCAGGAGCTGCGTGAGCGCGGCGGCGGTGGCGCTGCCGCTGGCGGCGGCGGCGGCGGCGGCCGCCAGGGAGGGGCTGGCGGAGGGCGAGGCGGGGGCGCCCGAAGCCAGGGAGTAGTAGGGCTGTGAGGCCTCGTAGGCGACGTTGGTGGAGCGCATGCGCGGGGGCTCGGGGTTGTACGAGCCTGGACGCGGGCGGGACACGAGACAGGGCGCATGCGGTCAGCGAGTGAAGGGCATCCTGCGAGACACGTGCCGCGGCACCACCTCTAAAGCCTGGGTAACATGTCGTGTCACGTGCGCGCGAGGCTAGACACCCATGCCGCCCCGGATAGCCCCAATTTATGCAACCGCAAGCCCCTGCGACGCCCGTCAGTGGCCCACGGAGCACGGACCCGCCATGCCGCCCTGGATGGCCCCATGCAACCCACAAGCCCCCGAGCGACGCGAGCTGCTCACCTGGCCCCACGTCCGGCCCCGAGCCGCTGACTGTGTCGTACGACTTGACCTGCAGCCGGGTGTCGGGTCGGTTGCCCCCCGGCAGCGCGATGGTGCGGGGCAGGCCCGAGGCGAAGGCGGTGCGGTAGGCGGGCGTGTCGCGGGCGGCCGCGTACACGGCGCAGGAGTTGGGGAAGCCGTCGTGCGTGAGCTGCGGCGTGTAGACGCTGGGGGAAGAATGGGGAGAGGAGGCCAAGATCAGGAAGACAAGATCAGGTTTGCCGTAACACGGCCCACATGGACAAGCCCTCCTCCCGGTCGGGCCGCCTTGCAGAGGCAGGCGGGGGCCGCCCCGTCGTCCGCCCATTAGTAGGACGGCAGCAGGGCATGGGCCTTCGCAAGCACCCCTTCCCAAGGCTTGTCCTGAAGTCATATCGGCCCCCCGCATGCACCCTCCTCCTTCTCCGAGCGCACCTCTGCGGCCGCTCGCTGGCCGGCGGCAGCGGCTCCCTCGCGTTCCTGCCCCAGCGGTCCGCCTCGATCACGCGGTCCCCCTTGGGCGCCCAGCAGCCCTTGGACGTCCAGTACGCAAAGTCGGGCTCCGTCATTCGACTCGAGATGAGCGGCGCAGCGGCCTCCTCGGCAATGTCGCGAGCGGTGCGGCCCCTGCAGGGATGACAGAGCGTCCATCCAGTCCGCCGTCCATGAACATGGGGGGTTCGCCCCGCCTCCGCCGCCTCCACCCTGCTTCCCGTGCCCATGAGGCGTCACAGCACGCACAGCCGACCAGCCCCAGCACCCCAGCACCCCACCACGCGCCACAGCACGCGCAGCACACACAGGTCTTTCCGCACACAGGTGGCCCCCACCCCCAGCCCCGCCCCTCACCGCGGCGCCGACTGGAACACGGCCGAGGGGCGCGTGGGGTCGCGGCTGAGGTCCAGGGAGCCGCGGCCCGTGTCCCCGGGGGCCAGCTGCAGCGGCCCCGTGGAGCGCTCGCCCAGGGGGTCGGGGTCGTAGTAGCCGGGGGCCAGGGGGCTGGTGTAGGGGGGCTTCTGCGAGGCGAGAGACCAGCGAAGGGCAGCGGCGGCGGGTATATAACTACCGTGTCAACGGTCATCATAAACACATGGACTCAATCATCGACACGCTCCCCATGGAGTGCCCCTGAAAAGCGCAAATGAAACCTGAACGGCAGGCGCAGCGCACGCCCGTTCCCGTCCTCTTGGCCGCACGCACCGCGATGCGGATGCGCGTGTCCTGCGTGGCCAGGTCGCACAGGGGCACGTGCGGCTGCGCGCGCAGGCCTGAGAAGCCGTGCTTGGGGCTCTCGGCGAACTCCGCGACGCCCTCCTTGGGGCGGTAGAACGAGTCCTGGAACACGGTCCGAGTGGAGGTGTCCACCCTGCGGCAGGCATCCGGGGAGGGAGGGCGCGGGGAGGGAAAGAGAAGGACAAGGGGTCAGGAGTATGGGAGAGCAGCCTGGGCGAGGCGCCTCGTCCAGCAGACGAGGCACACCACGCGCGCCATACAGTACGGGAGGGAGGACGCAGGAGGAGGCGTTGCGCGGTATGAAGCCGGAAGCGACTGTGCCCACAGCGCCACATCCCGACCGGGTCCGAATCAGGGCGTGCTTGGCCCCAGCAGGCCAGCCCCAAGGCTCCTTCGGGTGGTAAGCCCCCCAAACCCTCCTAGCCCGCAGGCGACGCCTCGGCCCCTGGCGCTCACTGCAGGTGGCGCGGCAGGGACTGGCGCAGGTCAGGGTCCGCCGCGTCGGGGGCCACGGAGGCGATGTTGCCATTGACCGGCTCGTGGCGGAAGCGGGCCGACTCAGTGATCTTGTGGGCGTGCTGGGAGCGGTTCTGCGGAGCGGGGCCGGGGGGGGAGGGTGAGGTGCTATGGTTCGTCATGGTACGTGTGGGTGGAGCTGGAGAAAGGTGGAAACCGCAAGAAGGGGACAAGGGAGGGTTGGCGCAACGAGGGGGCTCGCCAGGGGCGTGCGGGGCTGAGGGAGTTATCTAAGGCGAGAAAGGGGGGGGGGCGTGCGGCCTCCCGTGTTTGGGTGCCCGTCTGGACATGCCCCTGACTGCACCCTCACTTCGCACGCCATCGCGATCACACCTGCTCATCTATCGCTAGGGATGAATAACTCAGGTCCCTGCTGGGGTTGGCATTATAGAGCCGCTGCATGATGCTCATCCTTGCTGTTGGTCCTCAGAGACCACCACCGCTGTTTCTACTGGCTGTTCTGTGTGCTCGGTGTGGAGCGCCGGCAGCGTGCTCAGGCGCTCAGAAACGGTCCCATGGATAGCCGCGGGCCAACGCTGATGTGTTGATGCTAGCTAAGATGGATGTGACGAGGGTATGTGGAACGCGAAGCTGGAAGGGCGAGGGGCGAGGCTCCGACTCGGAAACCCAAGGCGCGCTTCGAAGTGAGTTCGCTCGTGTTATCTCTCTCTGCTCTGCACCTAGTATTCAGTCCTACGTCGTCTGCTCGGTGCACCATGCCCACTAGCCTATAGCAAAGCAGGCTCATCGTGGAGAATGCTCGTCCCGCCGCGATGAGGGTTCGAGGAGAGCGTCAATTGCCTGCTTGGCGGGTCGCGACAGGCACAGACAGAACCCCCGTATCACCCACGTCACTCCCACCAGCCGTTGTGCCCAGCGCCGCACGCGATTCCTGCCATCCGCTCTTGTGCGGGTCCGCGCTTTCGCCCTGCACACGCGTCCACAATGCAGAGTCTTCTACGGCGGCCGCTTGCAGGCGGCCGCCGGCCTACCTCCAGCGCTAGCGTGCACCTCGTGCGCCACGGCTCGCTCTGCCCACAAACCCCGCCCTCCTCGACCACACCCCGCTACCACCTCTGCCCGGGCGCCAGCGGCTACACCGCGCTAGAGCCTGTGACTCAACGCGACTTTGGCTTTCCCTATGACCCGGCCGCGGGCTTCCGCGTGGATGACAGCGGCCGCACGCTGAGCGCTGCCGACGTCGTGCGGATGCTGGAGCCCTTCTCCATGGTGGGGGGCGGAGGGGGGGCGGAGGGGCGGCCGAGGGGAGGGATGAGGCAGGAGGGCAGTAGAGCCAGGGCCACACATTTCTGTAGGCTGTGCCCGGCAAGGCTACGGAGGGGCGGTGGAGAGGGGAGAGGCCGAGGGCAAGGGACAGGACGTCGGGACTAATTGAGTCAGAGGCGGTGGACCGTCGAGGCCGTTGCCCCTCACTGCCACGCCTATCCAAGCTGTCACCGATACCGAGCGGGCAGTGGACCGACCCACATCACCCCGGCCCGTTACCGATACCGTAATGGACAGCCCCGCCCCCATGCCTCCGCCCGCCGCAACCCCCGGCCCCCTACCCCCATCCAGGAGGAGCGCATTGCCCGCATCGAGGCGGTCACAGCTGGGCGGACCTTCTCGGTGGTGCCCGTGGTGGAGGGTGAGTGGGGGCACGTGGGGGGCCGGGCGGGGCGGCGGCGGAGGGAGATGAAGGAACCAGGACGCATACGCCAGGGCAGCATCCGTGAGGAGGGCGGGGCGGGGCAGGGCCGCGCGGGAGGGTGACGGGGGAGGCCTCAGGGCGGTTGCGACGGAGATGTGCTCACAGAGGCCGCAGCTGCTGTGGCGGTCGGTGCGTGGGGGCAGGTGTGGGGGCGGTCGGCCTTCTGTGCTCGTAGGGAGAGGAGCGGGGGTCAAGCCTATCGTATGCCTCAGCCGTCCCTGGCTGTCCGCTGGGCAAAGTGGAAGGACAAGCGGGCTCGCCGCCTCTCTGGAAGCCGTCTGACGATAGCTCTTGGCGACTAGGGACCGATTCTTCGCACGCAACTGCTCCGTCGGGGGTGCCTGACGCCTGTGCCGCGGTACCTGTGCAGGCCTGTACGACATGGGGAACGTGGCGGCTGTGTGTCGTACGGCTGACGGTGAGGCGCCTGGCCTGGCGCCGGATGCTGCGACGGGGCTTGCTGCTGTGCTGGCGAGTGGGGGGCTGCTGTGCCTGAAGCCTGAGTGCCTGACCTGAACCCCCCCCACCCCCACCGCACTCCTTGCCTCCGCCCCCCTCTTGTGTGCGCTTAGCGCTGGGGTACGGCTCTGTGCACATGATCAACAAGACGTGAGCGGCCGCACGGCGGAGGGCAGGGACTGGGCGGGACGTGGACCGATGGTCCGGGGGCAGGCGTGGATGAGCCGAGGGCAGGGCTGGGCGCCTGGGCCAGGGACAGGGCTTACGAGGAAGAAGTCCTCTGAGCCCTTACTGTTATGCCAGGGCTCTGGTGCCGTGGCCGCCCTTCCCTTCTGGAGGCGTACGCTTGCGCGCCCATCACCCTTGCCCCCTCTGCCCCGTCGTGATGCCTCACAGTGACAACAAGTACAAGCTGTCCCAACGGACAGCGGCGGGGGCCGACAAGTGGCTTGTGAGTGGATCGGGAGTGGGCGACATGCGTAGCTCAGCTGAGGCCAGGGGCACCTGGGCACTCGGAGCGTGCGACAGGGGTAGCCGAGAGTCTAGGAGCACAGCCAGGCTTCTTAAACGGCTGTATCCCTCACCCTGTTCTTACCCCTCCTCTCCTCCGGACCTCCCCAGGACGTGCGTGTGTGGGACAGCACCGCCGCATGCGTGTCAGCGGCCAAGGCGGCCGGCTACCAGGTTCTCACCACGCACCTCACAAAGGTAAGCCCCAAGCCCCCCCCCGGCACGCACTGCACGCACGGGCGAACGCGGCCCGTGCCGTACAGGCCACCCCAGGGCCCTGCTCACAGGGCAGCTGGTGTGGCGCCAATTCGGCAAGCGAAGCCCGTTCCTGCCCACCTCGACCTCCCCGGTCGCGCACGCTGACCGCACCTTACCCCTTCCCGCAGAGCTCGATCACGATCCAGGAGGTGGACTGGACGCGCCCCACCGCCTTCATCCTTGGTGGGTGTGGGACTAAGCGCGTGAGGCTGCCGAGTGCGTGAATGAGCCCCAGCGGCCCAGGCCCGATCGCGGAGAGTCGGCAGTAAGCAAGGTATGCCCAAGCATGACAATACCGGCCGGAGTAAGCACGTGCGCCGCCACGCTGGCCTGGGCCCCCGCAGGTAACGAGAAGTTCGGTGTGAGCGATGAGGCGGTGGCTCTGGCGGACGCCTGCGTTATCATCCCCATGACGGTGGGTGCCGGGGGGAGGGGGTCCGTTGATGGGAGGCGCCGCGGTGTCAAGCGCCCGCATGCGTCGGTGCCGTGGCCCTCCGCCAGCGTGCCTCCTCAATTTCGCCTTGTAAGCATTAGTTACCCCTCCACAATCCCCATTCCTTCCCTTCCAACACCCCCCCACACACACACGATCAGGGCATGGTGGAGTCGTTCAACATCTCGGTCGCCTCGGCGCTGGTGCTGTGGGAGGCGCAGCAGCAGCGCCTGCGGAGGCAGGGCCGCCACGCGGACCTGAGCGAGGAGGAGCGCCTGGCGCTCAAGGCCGTCATGCTGTCCAAGACCGTGGTGGGTGCCGTAACGGGGGTTGATTGGGGTTTCGTCCTAGGTCGTGCATGGGTTGGGCCTGCACGCGGGGGCCTGCAGGTCGACCGCGTGGACTTGCTTGCCCCGCCGTAGCCCCATCCCCCCAACCCGACCCCTGGTACCACCAGAACCCGTTTCCCCACACAAATCCTTGGGATCACCACAACCGGAACCAACCCCACCACCACGACCCGCCCTCCCCCGCAGAAGGAGAGCCGCACGGTGCTGTCGGAGCTGCTCAGCCGCCCCGCGCCGCAGTGGCAGTCGGGCATCATCAAGCAGACAGCCAAGAAGGCGGAGGAGTACGAGGCGGGGCGGCAGGCCAAGGTCGGGGCGTGAGGCGCCCGAACCAGACACGGACCGGACAAGACTTTGAGGGCGGCCTGGCAAACCCGTGACGGGAGGGCGCGGCGATCACAGGGGCGGGGGAGTTGGGCTTGCGACGAGGCAAGGTCGGGGCGTCAGACGCCAGACCCGGACCCAGAACTGTGGCAAGGAGGCGGGGACGCAACGCGGGGCTTGCGGCCTGAGAAGGTCCAGGGTCGGGGTCTCCGGGTGGGTCCCAGGCCAAGCAGGACCTGAATGTGAGCAGAGTGGGCTGGTGGGCGAAGCCCTTGGTGGCCCGTGGCCAACTCAAGGCCGCGCGTAGGCTCGGGCGCGTCCTGGAGCACCCGGCACATGTGGTGTCAGGCAGACTTTAAGGGGAAGTGCTTGCGTGGCCGAGGGAGACGACGTGTGCATGGTGGAGGAGAGCGAAGGCATGCGATTTAAGAGGATGAAACGGTTGAACACAACATGAGACTATGGGAGACCAGGGCAGAACGCTTGCACGCGAGGCCGTGGAAGGGTCCTGGGGCGGAGGTGCGGTCGGGTGCTGACGGGACTGGGTGGTGCGGATGTGGAGAGGAGCGAGCGCATGGGGCCGATGGGGGCCTTTTTCGAACTTACACAGCAAGCAAGTCTGCAAGCCGAGCGCCTGCGTGTAAAATGTGTGGCATTGCGGCCACAAGCTGGTCAGACCTGTCAGACCATTGTCGTACTCATCTGGCTTTCCGTCAGCCCTCGCCCACCCCTTCATCTCGGCCATAACTATCTAGCGTTTTGTCTTCTCAGTGTGTGCGCATGCAAGTGACAGCAGTTCCTGCAGTGGGCTCACCTACCTTATCATCGGCCATCTCACCAGGCATCCAGCACTCAGTCTCAGTATACCCAGCCTCGGCCAGTGCCATCAAGCATGAATCCCAACATTGAGGTGCTCCAACCAATTTTAAGCCAATGCGGCCTCGCTGCCTTCGCTACCCCGCTATTCCCATTCAGCCACCCTGCCGTTACAGCTGCCCCGTTGACTCAACACCCCGCACCGCCCCCTTTTGGACCGGGGCTCTGGGCAGATGAGTGGCACACAGCACACCCCAGGTGCAGCACCCCAGCCCGGCCCGCTCAGGGCAGCTGGCTGGCGCCCGCGGCGAAGGGGTTGACGTCGTCCTTGCGCAGCTTGGACAGCGTGTGGTTGACGTGGGCGTGGCAGGCCTCGTCGGCGCGGACCGCCAGGATCAGGTCTGGGGCACGGGGGTGGGTAGGAAGGTTGGATTGGTGGCGGGAGAGGCGAGAAACGCTCCTTGTGGTGCAGGTTGGAAAGCCCAACTTGCCCACCAGACCTCGTTAAACCCCCTTCCTTGACCCCTGCTCTCCCCTGCCCTCCCCCCTCACCCCGCATGGTGGCGTCCTTCTTGAGCCCCCAGTACTGCACCGCGATGGGCGGCGCGGGGCGGTCCTTCCACAGCCGCCCGGCGTCGATCTCCTCCAGCGCGTGCGTGTAGGTCTGGGAAGGGGGGGGCAGTGGGTGGTGGCAGGTGGGTGAGCAAGGTCGGCCAGAGGACAGTCAGGTCCACAAGAGCACCGCCGATGGGTGGTGGCGGGTGAGCACGGTAAGGTAGAGCCGGGGCAACCGGGCCCATGAGAGCTTCCCCGATGGAACCCCTCGCTCATGCACCACAAAGCTCATCGCTCTGCTCCGTGCCCTCGCCCCCTCCGCCCTCCACCTCCCTGGCCGGCCCACCTTGACCGCCTCCTCCTCCAGGAAGCCCACGAAGGCGTGGCAGGTGCGGGGCGACAGCACGTAGGCCAGCAGGTAGGCGTTGAAGAACACCGCCTGCGCCGCAATGACGGCGCCGCGGAACAGCAGGCCGGGCTGGCGCAGCCTGGGGGTGGGTGGGGGTGGGGGTTGCAGAAGGGGATGGAGCAGGGTTCAGTATCCAGGGGCAAGTACAGGGTGTAGAAGACATCAACGAAGCGAGGCGCAAGTACAGGGTACAGAGTTGATTAGCGGCCAGAGGGTGCCGGTAGGTCCGGTACCAGACCGCGCTTGCACTCCTCTGGATGCATCGCCTACCCCAGTTCCCTCCCTCCCCTCCCCCGCTTGTGCTCACTGGAAGAAAGTGAGCAGGTGCATGCGCTCGTTCTCCGCCTCCTCCAGCAGCGTGTGGATCCAGCCCTGGTCCCGCTGCATGGTGCGCAGCGAGCGCAGGTGCCGCAGCATGCCCGCGACCATGCCGGGCACACCGGCCACCTGGGGAGAGGGGGGGGGCAGGTGCCAGGTGGGGTCTCAGCAGGTGCCCAGGGTCGGAGGCGCGCGTTGCTGACGCTGGGCATCGGCGGTTGCAAAGCGCGCCCGCCGGTAGAACCCTCTGGTAGATCCCTTCAGGCACCCCCCACACCCAACCCCGCCCCCCCCCGCCACACCGTCTCCAGGAAGATCATGCGCGCCAGCCACTTGGACTCAGTCATGTCGGGGCCTGGACCAGAGACCGGTGGAGGAAGGGATTCGGTGGGTGGGTGAGGGGCGGGGAGGCTTCATAAGGAAGGTGGACAGTGAGCCGAGGCCCCGAGGCCCTCACCCTGCCCTCACCGGCGCCCTCACCGCCTCGCTTGGCACCCCCCTGGGCCCCGCTGCTTACCGTAGCCCGTGGCCTTGTCGAAGAGCCACCGCACGCCCTGGATGGAGTGGAACCCGACCTTCTGGTACACCTGCGGGGAAGGCAACCAAGGCGGGGCAGTTGGGGGGCGAGAGGCAGGTGGTTGGAGGGGGGCGGGGCGGCGCAGCGGGAGCAGCAATGTTCTAGCCCCTAGCACGAGGACGCAGGCAAGCGGCGGAGCTCACCCGCTCTGGCTGCAGGTGCGTGGGCGAGATGGCCTCCAGATAGACGTTGTCATAGTTGGGGCCCGACCCAATGCCCGACTCAAACGCGTCGGGGTTGATTGGCTGTTTCCGCAGGCCGGGGTGCGGGGCCACGCCCCCGGCGGCGAAGGGTGAGCCGGGCTTGGCAGCGGGAGCGCTGGGTGACGGGATGTGTGGTGAAGCAGGGGCGTCCGTGGCGAGCGTCTGTATGGCAGGTTGGGTATGGGGCACCGAGTACCGGGTTAGGGGTGCTTGCATTTCGCCTTGGCTGCCGAGTGTGCTGGGTGGCAGGATGTGTGGCCGGGATGCGATGTGCGTGACCTAAAGCCCTAAGCGCGGTCAGTAGCCAGGTGGTTGTGCCAATCTGTTATGGCCTGCCCGCTCACCCCGCGATAACGGAGCCCGATGGGCAGGAGTCCCGCAGCACTGGATGTGGATGGTCGCGGTGTTGCGGATGCCTGGCACTGGCACGCCGCGGCGAGCATGGGTCCATGTCGCAGCGCGACGCTGATGGCTCCAAGCGACGCAACCGGTATCCCGGTGCTTGCCAGAGACGCGATGCTGGCGGCTAGGGCCATGGTCGTTGGCAGGTGGCTTGGTACGTGTCGGTGCGCGTGCTCAAGTCGGTGAGTGGTCGCGGGCCGCGAGTCGCTCTGAACGCGATTGTCGTGACAGTGCTGTTGGGCCCTTTTATCGTGGGCCACTCGCGCGGGACCCGTAACCCCTACGTGTTGCCGGCTTTGTGATGGCGGTACAAAGAGGTCGTTGTTGACGCCGAGGTTACGGGCGACGCCAGGAGAGGTAGGAAGCGACCTGATTGACACTGCATGCGTGATGGAGCTGCTTGAGAGCGCTTGGGAGTACGCGAGACGCTACTAACCCGCCCCGAGCCGACCATCGATGGCCATCCGGACAGCGCAGCCGACAAGAACTCACGTGAATGGCGCAGGAGCCGCCCCACTCGTGCTTCATCCCTAGGGGAAATACCAGGTGCCTTCAGCTGGTCTGTGAAGCCACAGCCCGCGGAGGTACGCGGGCCCATCCCGGCCAGGACAGGCGGCGTGCGTGCCTGACAGCCACGCGTTTGGCCCCGACAGTCGCTGGCCACTCGTCAATCGTCGCGTGTACCGCCCTCAGTCCCGCTGGTACTAACGAACCCTGTTACAAGCCTCGATGGTTGCGGCGTGGTCTCCACCGTGGACCCATCCTCGACCATCCTCGGTAAGCATGCCTCCCCCTCCACGGTCTTGCTGTCTGAGCACGAGACGAGCGTGGGCCCCACGCCCCCACCCCGCAACTTTACGGAGGCTACAAGTTGTCTCGTTCTGGGGAGATCCGTTACAGTGGTGCCAGTGAGATGGCCTCACCACCACAGGGGGCCCCAACCAAGGGGGCCGCCTAGACGCACAGGATGCGTGGTGCGCCGCAACACACGAACCACCATCCCGGGCACCCCCTCGCAGCTCAGGGCTGGGGCCGGCCACCGCTGCCCAGCAACAAGCTGCCCGTCCGAGCGGCGTGCCCTCGGTCCCCCCAACTTGAGGCCACAGCGTCAACTCGGCCCCCAACCTCCCCTGTCCCCCCCACCACACCACCCCCCTGCCGCCGCTCCGCCTCACCCCCCCACCCGCAGCGTCCAGTTCTGCACCAGGCTGCTGGGCGCGAAGTCCACGCCCACCTGCTCCAGCGGGTCGCCCAGCAGCAGCAGCAGCTGGCTGCCCCAGCCCTTGGGCCCCTCCCACGCGTCCTGGTACACAAACTCATCCGACAGCGCTTGCCCCCGCCCCTCCTCCACCCCACCTCCGCCTCCCCCAATCACACCCACGCTGCTTGATGCAGCTCCAACACCAGGCGTTGCTGCGGCAGAGGTCGAGGGTGCGGAAGCGAGTGCGAGCAGCTGCTGCGCCTCCACGGGCGCCTCGAAGGAGCCGGCGTACTCGTAGCCCAGGCGCTGCAGCAGCAGGCCCAGGCAGGCCGAGACCTGGTGCGGCCAGGCCGCGCCCTCCTCGGAGCGAAGCGCCACGCCCGCGCGCAGGTCCGCGGGGCGGTGCAGCTTGAGCTGGAACACGAACTCACCCGGGGGCACCCGTGGAGTGGACGTGGAGGCGGATGTGGGTGTGGAGGAGGAGGTGGAGGCGGGGCCAGAGGAGACGGGGGCGGGGGCGAGGGAGGAGGAGGTCGAAGGGGCGGTGGTGGATGGGTCGGGGGCCAGGTCGTCGAGGATGGTGGGCTGGCTGAGCATCCAGTCCTGGGGCCAAGTGCCGGGGTGCTCGCCCAGCACCACCTGGGGGGTGGGGTGGCGGGGAAGGCGGAGCGATTATGTTGGGCGGTTCAGCCCAGAAGAGGCTTGGCACAGCGCTCGCAGAATTTGGTGCCCTGCCGTTGCTGGCTGGGACAGTGGAAGCATGGGGGTTGAGGCCAATGCGCCCCAAACCGCGGCACTTGGCGCCTTGGCACCAGCACCTGCGCGCACCTGGTAGTCGCACAGGTACCCCGCCTGCTGCAGCGTCTGCAGCAGCGGCAGCACAGCCCTCAGCACGGCCTCGCGGGGGGGCAGCAGCGGCGCGGCCGGGGCGGGGGCGGCCACCCTGGCAGGGTCTGGGGGCAGCGGAGGGAGGGGCCGAGGCCGGGAGTGGCAGGTGAGAGGGCCGAGGTGGGAGCGGGCCCAAGGGGGCCCAGGCACGTCAGACTCCCCTGGTCGCAACCAAGGGCCCCCCCCCGACGCCAGCCCCACCTTTAACGTCAAGGCCCACCAGCTTTCCCCTCCGACATCCCATCTTCCTCTCGAACCTATTCCTCGTCAATATCAACCATTTTAGGCGCACACCAATACCTTGTTCCGTCAAGCTCCCAGCTCCTCCCTCTCTTTCCGCCCGCTCACCTCCAACCAACTCGGCCAGGGCCCCGGAGGCCCGCGGCAGGGCGGACAGGTAGCCCAGCAGGTGGCCGGCAGCCGACCGCGCCGCCGCCTCGCGCTGGGCAGGGTCCGTCACGTGCCGGTACAGCACCTGCGCGGTTGGCGGTTGGGGGACGGTTGGCGGTTGGATGGCACCTCATACCACGCTCCATGCAACTTCACGCCCCAAGCCCCAAGCCCCAAGCCTGCACCAGGCCTTCCGCCCAGCTGCTCGCAGCACCCTCCCGTCGCCCCCAAGGACGTCGCAATGCGTCCCAGCAAAACCCGTGCGCCGTACTCCGTACCGTACCTTCCACAGGGTGTACTGCAGGAAGTTGAAGTAGGCGGGGTTGGACAGCCCGCCGGTGCCGTCCGACAGGTCGGGCACGCGGGGCAGCCCGTTGGCCTCGGCGTAGTACCTGCACGAACACGTACGACAAGCAATCAGTACGACAGCGTCATACCCGCCGGCGCAAGCCGTGGGACCCCGGTGCATTAACGTCGTGCTCAGTGCAAGGCCCTGTCAGCACACAGCAGGGTAAGGTCCTGCGACGCGGCTGTGCCCTGCACTGCCGGTGCGATGTCCTGACAGCCCACTGCATGCGGAGGATCCGGGAGGGTGCCCCGCAGGGCCCAGCGCAGCCCCACCGCCCCACGGCCTCGCCCCACGCCGCCCGCTCGCCTGTACTCCCGCTGCCGCAGCTTGAACACCTCCTCCTGGAATTCCACCTCCTCCATCACCTGGCCAGGCGAGCAAGCGAAAGACAGCGGCTAAATGGTGGTGCCGTGAGGCATTGGTACCAGCAGCGACCGCCAGGGAGCGGCGCCAGCCCGAGCATGCCGGTTCCGGAGCGCACGAGCAGACAAGTCGGGGACGCCATCGCCTGCTCCTGCGGCTGTGCTCTCCCCGCTAACCCCCAGGCTCGCCCCGCTCACCCCCAGGCTCGTCATTGCCGCCACCACGGAGCGGGTGAAGGCCGCCGCCACCTCCCCGTCCAGTGGGGCGCTGCAGGCGGGCAGCGGCAGCGGCCGCGGGGGCGCAGACGCCGCCAGCGCAGGGGCAGCCGGCGCCAGAGGCCAGCCTGGGGTGGACCGAAAGGAGCACGGACGCATGCGGCTCATGCATCCCCCCAGAACCGTACCAAGCGTGTGAGCTGGGACGCACGGGCAGCAGAGGAGCTGCCTGGAGCACAGGCCTGGCGGCTGCCAGCGAGGGCCAGCCAGCCTCTGTCACGGCCAGGAATGGCATCAATGCACTCGCTATCATGATAGACTGAGTTAGCTTAATCCAGCACCTCTCACCGATTGCGCCCGAAGCCACCGCAGCGCCGCCCACAGCCACCTGGAGCAGCCCTGCCGCCAGCTGCCGCCGACCCAGCATAGGCGGCTGGCGGGACGGTGCGCCACCTCCGCCGGAGCAGGAGGCCAACGGGGCGTCGTGTGCCCGTGCCGGGGAGCGTGTGTCCTCTGGGACAGCGGGCTCGGGTCTCTCCGGCACCGTGCTGCTGCCCTCGTTTGCTGCGCTGGCGGGCCGAATGGCCATGCGTCCTTGCGACTGCCGCAGCGGCAGGCCTTGGAGGGGCCATGGTGCTCCCCGAGCTGCTGGGCTAGGCCGTCGCCCAGTGAGATGACGAGGGCATGAGGCACAGGGCGGCGTGGAGGCAAGCGGAGGCATCGCTGGGGCGCTGGCGGCCGAGCGTCCAAGCGTGTGTGGTCTGGGGGCCCCCGGGCGGGTGGCCTCAGATCGCTCGTGCGAGACGCGCCACGCTTCCCTGAAGTGGCTATACACAAGTGGCAATGCGACCGTCTTGGGCGACGCGGTGCAGTGTATGCAACGGAGCTATGTGTCCAAGGGGATGGGATGCACCGAGAGGAACGGATGCCAAGCCGGGATGTTGCGCAACGGCTCCCGCCTGTGTGCGTTTCGGGATGTGAGTTTACGTTGTGACGGTGGGGTGTGGCAAGGGGAGAGTGCCCGAGGTTGCTGCAGACTGCCCATTAGCAGTACTTGCCGATGCAGGCCCGGGTCCGAAGACGACGCGCGGAACCGCGCCCACAGGGGCAGTAGAGCAGAAACCGTTGACTCGCATCGGAAATGTCAGCTGAGGAGACCGTAGGCACTTGCGACTTATGCGGGCTGGTCGCCGACGCCTCCGTGCAGGAGTGCAACTCCCTGACTTGCACGTTCCAGCACTGCCAGGGAGGCCTCTACCATCAGGAGTGCTTGGAAAAGTACCTCAAGAGCAACAAGCTAGAAAAGTAGGCGGTCGGGTTGGGCACGGTCGATGCGGCAGCAGGCTGAGCACCGGCGACCCTCGCAGGAACCGCAAGACCGGGTTCAAATGCCCCCGAGGATGCGGAAAGGGGACCAAGTTCGACCAAGCGTGTCCGGGCAGGGTAAGGAAGCCCTGGGGGGATCATCTGCAATGGTGCTTCAGCGCAGCCGGTGCTGACCCGAAATCGCTCGGCCGCTATGGTAACAGATCGACAAGAGTCACCCCATCCATCCACGGAACGAGGACAAGAAGAAAACAAAGCTCGCGGTGGGTCAGGGCGCGGCGGCAACGCGCTGTCCCGCCCAGCCTCGCTGACGGTCATTTCTCGCGCAGGCGGCTGTGGTGGAGGTTCCCGTACGACCAGCGAAGCCGGAGAAGGCAGCGCAGAACGGGAAAGCGGCAAAGGCGACCAAAGAGGAGGCCAAAGACGATGCTAAGAAGCCGGATAAAGCGGCACCAGCCAAGTGAGTCGTGTGCGATGAGCCGCAAGGGGGGGGTGCTGCTCGTGGGGCGGGGTTGGCTTTCCGTCGCACGCGACTTGCACGCCCGCCTCGCCCCGTGCTCACGGGCCCTGCCCTGTCTCGTGCCTCTCCGCCCCTCACACAGAGCGGCAGCACCAGCCGCAAAAGCTGCTTCGCCCGCAGCGACAGCGGCGACGTCAGCGGCAGCGGCCAAGGCGAAAGCCAAGGAGCCCGCTCCGCTGCCGCCGCGGCCAGAGGTGGCGCAGAAGCAGAAGCTGGCGGAGCTCGCAGCACAGGCGCGGCGAGAGCTGGGGCTAGCGGGGCCAAACATGCCACACACGGGCTCTAAAGGGGATCTGCAGGGCATGGCGTTGGGCGCGGCGGGGCCATCCAAGCCGGCCGTCATCACGCCGGCCTCGGCGTGGGGCAAGCCGGTGGCCCCGCCCCCGCCCGAGCCCCCGGCCCCGGCCAACCCCCTGGGCCACCTCCTACAGCAAGCAGTAGCGGCAAAAAAGCCCACAGCCAAGCCCGCGGCGCCAGTGGTGACGGCACCGGTAGCGCCAGCGGCGCCAAAGCCCGCGCCGGCGGTGCCGGCGCCGGTGCTGAACCCGCCGACGCCCGTCTGGCCGGCGCTGGGCGCGGCCAACCCGGGGACAGCCGCTTCCCTGCTCGCATCCGCATCCTCTGCCACCAACACGCCACGGGAGTCGGCGGCCCGGCCCGCCTCGCCGCCCTCGGCGTGGGGCGCCTCCGCCGCCGCCCCGCCCGTCTCGCACCCCACCTCCAGCCCGTCCCCGCCCGGCCGCACGACGTCCAATGCGGGGGCAGAAGCGGCAGAAAGCACATCAGCCGCCGCCGCAGCTTCCGGGTCGGGGACAGGGTCAGCAGGGGCAGGGGTTTCGGGGGCAGGGTCTGGCGCGGGCGCAGGCGTGGGCGCGTCGGGGCAAGGGCAAGGCTTGGGGCTGGGCCCGTCCACCAGTGGGCGGGATGCCGGCAGCCCGAGCCCACCTCTCCCAACCAGCCCTCTGGACCTCATGCCGCCCCGCGCGCCCGGCTCGGCGCTCGTGGGTGCGGACTTTGCGGACGAGGAGCAGCCGGAGCCCAAGCTTACGAAGGCGCAGCGGAAGAACCTCAAACGCACGGAAAAGAAGAAGGCGCCGACGGCGGGCGGGGACGGGGCGGGCGAGGGCGCGGAGGAGGCCGTGGGCGAGCCCAGCAGCAGCGCAGGGCATCACCACCGCACCCCCGCCACCACCACCACCACCGCCTCCACGTCCACCGCCGCGGCCACGGCCGGCGGCAGCGGCGTGCACCGGCGAGCCGTGTCGCGGGGCTCGGACGTGCCCGAGCACGGCATCAACGATGCCGAGGAGGCGGCGGTGATGGAGGAGCTGTGCATCAATAGCATCGTGGCCCGCAAGGTCCTGGCCATCATCAAGCAGCTGCAGCGCCTGGGCGCGCCGGAGTTCGTGGCGGCGGCGGCGGTGCAGCGGCACGGCTCCAACCTCATGTCGGCGCTGGAGTGGCTGCTGGTGGCGGGGGCGGACGCCGCGGACGCGCCCCCGGAGGAGGTGCTGGCGGCGGCGGCGGAGAGCGCCTCCGCCTCCGAGGCCGAGATCGACATCCAGGGCGAGCTGCAGCAGCTGGCGGACCTGCAGGCCGCCACCGGCGTCCCCACGGCCCTGCTGCAGCAGTGTGTGCTGGAGTCGTGCGGCGACGTGCAGGCAGCAGCCAACCTGGTCCTGCAGCGGCTGCTGGCGGCGCCGTCGGGCGGCTCGGGCGCCAACACGGCGCGAGGCGGCAGCAGCAGCGGCGTGTCGCCCGCGGCGGCGGCGGGGCAAGGCGGCGGCGCCAACGGTGGCTCGGCGCTGCATGGCTCCGCCTCCTTCTACTCGGTGTCCTCGCACGACGGCACGGGGCAGGAGGCGGAGGCGGCCGCCACCGCCGCCGCTGCGGCGGCGGCGCAGCGGCCGGCCTACAGCGGCCACTTCGGCGTGAAGCTGCAGGACGAGCCGGCGAGCAGCAACGCGGGCGCGGGGCTGGGCGCGTACGGCGCGGCGGGGCTGTTCCGTGGCGGCGTGGTGCTGGGCGCCTCGGGCTGGCCCAACGGTTACACCGCTCAGCATGACGTGTCGCCCAAGGCGGCTGGCGCGGCGGGCGCGGCCGGGGCCGCGGGCACGGGGCGCCACACCAGCAGGCTGATGCACTGGCTGCGCGACGAGTCGGGGAGAGCGGTGGGGCTGGAGGAGGAGCACGCGGCGTCGGGCGCAGGCGCGGGCGGGCCCCGGAACGGCGAGGGCCAGGTCAGCGCGCTCGCGGCCTCGCCCTTTGCCGCCCACGGCGGCGACGTGGCCGCCCGCCTCGTCACCAACTCCAAAGCCTCCGACGCGCCGTCGCTGACGTCGTGGCTCAGCAACGGCACCGCCGGCGGGTACCACCCCGGGCTGGGCGGGATGCACGGCGGCGCGCTGGCGGGGGCGGGGTCCCAGGACCTCGCGTACATGGGCGGCTTGAGCGGCAGCGGCATGCTGGGGAGCCAGTTCTCCTTCGTGTCAGCGCTGTCCAAGCAGCCCACGGCGACGAGCCTGGGCACGGCGCCCAGCGGCGGGCTAGAGCCGCTGGCGGAGCTGGGCAGCCGCTGGGGCGGGGGGCTAGGCAGCGGGCGGATCGGCGGCGGCGCGGTGGGGTCGGAGGCCGAGTCGTCGCCGCACAATGACGGCGGGGACCTAGGGGCCATCCACAGCCTCCTCAACATGCGGTGACAGCGCACGGCTCCCCGGGTGGAGAGGCCGGCGCGGCGGGGGTGGCGTGTTGACAGACAGTAGACGGAGAAGAGAGCAGTGTTAGCGAGATACGCAGGCGACGCAGGCCGCGGCTCGTCATAAGGACCCGAGGCAGGACAAGGTCGGTCGGGGCATTCCTTGGTAGCGCGATTGCGTGTTTTGTCATTTGCGCAGGGCTGCGGGCCCGGGTCTGGGGCAGGACTTGGGCGGCTGGGCCTAGATAGTGTCATAGCCGCTTGCAGGGCAGCCCGTGTGCAGAGTGGCGAGAGGCAACAAGCGCAAGCTCGTGCCGAGTCCTGCGTCTAAAGTGTGTCCATGAGGCATTGGGGGCAGGCGTGGGCGTGTACGGTATTAGTCAGTCTTTCTTACAACCCGCGAATGCGTAGCGCATTCAAGGTCAACGTGTTTCTCTGCGGGCTGCGGGCATTGCTCACCCGAGCCCAAGGCAGCGCTCCCCGCTGACGGGTCAGGGTCGGAGGGCACCGAGTGCCGGTGTCTGAAACAAGACGAGAGTGAACGTGTGCTGCGGGGTGTCGGGATGTGAGCGCGACAGGGACTGCAGCCGTTGCGGCAGCAGTCGCAGGAAGGGCCCCTTCTCCATCTGCCGGTGCCGCGGATGTGGGGACGAGGAGCTGGAGGAGCAAAGACGAGCACATGGAAAGACAAGACGAGACGGCTGTGTGCGGGTGTGTGGCCTGGATAGGGCCTTGAGTGCATTGATGACGTGTGATGGAGCCGTTGAACTGCTGATGTGCGGCGGTGCGGTGCGCGGGGGGGAGGGAGCTGTCATGAGGCTGGGTGGAGGCTAGGGGCTGCCCAGTGAAGCGGCATTCCTGCAACGGTACACTCAACCGCTTGCGATGTGCACTGCCGGACACGGGGGCCCGCGCTACGCCCATGTAAGCCAGGAGGATGAGCAATCCAGTCCGTGCAATCCGGTCGTGCTGGCATGGTGCGGGAGTTGGGGGAGGCGCCTCGAGCCGCTCGCCTCGCTCGAGTCTAAGACCCATGCGCCTTCACGAGAGCGCCCGCTTTCACTCAAGAGCCCTCGCTTCTCCACAACCAGACACCGCCTCCACAACCAGGCACACACACCGCCTCCTTGGCCCGTATGGCCGCTCCAGTGTTGCGATCTTCCGTGGCGAAGTTTTCTGAAATCCCAGAACTTTCCTGGCCGGCTGGGCAAGAATGTTACGTGGCGGACAGAACTTTCTCGCCGCTAGGGGTCAAAATGTTACGGCCAGAACACTTTCCTGCGGACCCCCAGAGGGTTTCGATGCGGCGGAGGTGGGGCCCTGGTCACACCTGCCCCTCCCGGCCCCCCCTGCGCCCCGTCACCTCAGCGCTGCCCACCCCTGGCAGTCCCTCGCTTGGACTCCTTACACCCCGCATGCCACACTGCCAAGTCACGGGCCCTGGGCCAGAACATTGGGGCCTTGCGGAGGCAAAATGTTCCTTGGCGGGCAGAACTTTTGCGTCATTTGGGGCGGAAATGTTATATTCTGCCAGAACTTTTTGGCCATAACGGCCGGAAATGTTCCAGCGTCCGTAACATTTCCGTAACTTTGTAACTATGACAGCAACACTGGGCCGCTCCCGTGCGCGTGAGCGCCCCGTGGGCGGCTCTCAATACAAATTGCAGCCATAAGTGGCCTGTGCCAGGGAATCTCGTCTCTCAGCCAGCAGTCCCAGGACATACGCCTGATTCGCGTGGCCTCCAACCGCATATCTACCTAGCGACGGATGCATAGCGCCACCCCTGGTCACTCTACAGCCCTAGACGCGTACCAAGCCCTGCTTCGTCCTACCTCGATGCGCCTGATCACGTGCGCAATGCGGTGCTACGCCGATCCACGCCTACGTCTAGCCTACCTCAGGTGTTCTCGGGCTGGACCCCCGACGTCAGGCTCTGCTCTGTGGCTTTCACTTCCTAGCATTCAGCTTCGGGTACCCGACCTCCTTTCTTTGCGCTATCTATGACCATGCCGCCAGCAATACATCCATTCGCCTACATACTAAGCACTCTGCATGCACTCATCAAGGCGCTCAGTGACCCCCTCGCTTCTGCAGCGAAGCGGCTTTGAACAGTTGATGAATCGGGTGACGCGGCGCAGCCGTCTCTCACGGCACGCGCGTACTCCACCCGCCAACATTGGGCTTAAATCCAGATCATCATTGACCACGTAAGCAGCACAGCAGATTGCCCCAGTGCTACTGACGCAGCCCTGTGTCGAGCTTGGGGTGACGAGCTTCGACCGCTGTCGCCACACCGAGCCTCCATCACACCGTGCAGGGCACTCCGGGCCTCCCTTGCACGCACCGTAGCGCGCTTATCGGTGCCTTCCCGTCATCCTGCTCTCCTCCTCGCCGCCGGCAAGGACCCGCGCTAGCGGTCTGCACACCTCCTCCTTAGCGCGCCTCCTATGAACGCGCCTTATGGTTTCCGTGTTGAGATCAGCTGCTGCGTGCTGTAGATCGTCTGGTTGTGGGTGTTGGCGATGCCGTACTGGTACCCGTGCCCCGTCTTGTGCGCGGGGGGCCCATACGCATTGCCCACGCGGCGTTCAGGCGTGGGCGGCAGCCAGCCTGCAACGGGGGCACATGACAAGGAAGGGACATCAGTACTGGCTACGGCTTTCATACGCGACCCTCCAACCGCTAGTCAGGGTCTCGCCAGTCGACTCAGGGCCCAGGGTTGGCCACGGTCAAGGCCGGACAGTCCCACACAAGCTGCATCCCCTGGCTGAGGGCCCAACTGGCGGCTTGACAAGATTCCATGACCGCACGCATCAGTGAAAGGTACGTACCGTAGTGGTGATGGTGTGCGTATTGTGGGTACGTGGGATTGGTCAGCGGCTGCCGCACGTGCACATCGGTGGAGCGGGGCGTTGAGGTGCGGAACCTGTAGCCGGTGAAGGGTGGGGTCGTGGCAAGCAGGTCAGCTCCAAGGGGATGAAGCGGGAGCAGGTTCCACGCCGCTGGTTAACCCGGGCAACAGCTCACGCACCCGTCCGGCGTGGGCGGGGGCCTCTGGAGCTCGCGAAGCTGTGCCAACGTTCGGTCAGGGTCAGGTTGCCGGCGTGTTCCCCCCGCGGTCCTGTGGGGAAACGGGGGCGAGGGCAGACACGGTTTCGGCGCCGACTCATCGAGTAGTTGCAAAGGGCCACCCACCAGCGCCGCGTGCGGTTGTACCAAAACGCGGCAAGCCCACCTGTTTTCCCGCTCTATCGTCTCCTTAATGCTGTCCGGGTTGTATTGGGAGAAGATGCCTCGCCCTGAGAGGGAAGCGGAGCAGTCGGGGGGGCCGGCGCGGGTTTCGGGTTTTGGCGTCTGGACAGCGTTCGCGGACCTCATCTCAGAAGTGCATGTAGCCGTGATGTGTCAGAACGCCTCCAACGGAGCCCAGGCCTATGGCCCCGAGCTGCGGGCCGCATGCCTGAATGGCACCCCCCCACCCTTCGAGTAGCTGTATGTTGCAGCTGTAGCAGCGCGCGCCACTTCTACAGCAGGCCACACACCTGTGGTCGTGTGGCTGTCAAGCCACCACTTGTTAGACATTCTGCCTGTCGATGCGCAGCCTGGTGTATGGCTATGAGGAGTGCGCTCAGAGGCAGGAACTACTGTGCGAATGCTGCATAAGTCGCGCGGTAGTTGGCAGGTCTCGCGCCTGGAGGTCCAGCAGAATGCCGCCTGGAATGCCGCAGCGCAAAGAGGCGTGTCTCTACGGCAGGGCGATGTGACGTCTAGATGTAATGTGCAAGTGCGTTTTGTGCGTTTGAACAGTGAGCGTGTGCACTGCGTCGCTGGTCGGGCGTCGCTTGGCCCGCGATCGGGCCCGAGGGCTTTGGGAGCGATCCTGCGATCCTTCATCCCCTTGCAACGCCTTAGTAGCAGCCGCCGCAAACCACAGACATTCGTATGGTCACTGCAGCAGCGAAGGCAAACGTTTGCCGTTCCATCGCGCGCCCATCCGTCTGCACCGCCACACGCGACGATAGCTTGAGGACACAACTCGTAGTCGCTACGGCAGCTGAGCTTGCGGCTCCCCTCCTCTACGGCCGTGTCGGAGGCCTCCGCGCGGCGGAGGCGTGCCGACACTCTACGCTGCCGGTCCTCCCCTTCCTCGCCCCCTCCAAACCTTTCCTTGAGCGCACGCCCCGATGGTGCAGCCCTCTGACCCCACGGCCGCAGCCACGAACTCGGGCAGCGAGGGGGGCGGAGGCGGAGCCGCAACGGCCTCCACCACCACCTCCTACTCGGCCTCCTCCCTCGGCCGTTTGGCCTACGGCGCGGCCATGGCCATAACGGAACGTCTGTCGGACCTCCCCGACCTCTCCCTCCCTTCAAGTCTCTACAAGGACGGCCGCGAGTCCCCCCAGCCCGCGGCTGTGTTAGCCTACCTGCAGGCCCTCCTGGCAAAGGACCCGGCCGCCTTCCTGGCAAGGTAGGCGTGGACTGACTTCGTTCGGTGCAGGCGGGGTCGTCAGCGTGGGCCGGGCTCTACTCTGTCCGCCTAGTCTTGTGCCGGTAAAATAAAATGGGGGCGCCGGGGCCCGACGCTGGCGAAGATAGCTGCGTGGCCTATCGTAGGCACTGGTGGAGACGCGGCAAGGACAGGAACCGGGGAAGGGGCGGCGTCTCACCCATCTAAAGCCGCCCCTGTGTACGGCAATGGTGTGCCGTACACGTACACGCGACGCAGGTACGGCGGCGTGCTGCAGACGCAGGAGCTCAACCACTTTGAGGCGCTGCGCTCCGCGGACTGGGAGGTGGCGCACTGGCTGTCGCACTACGGCACTCAGCGCATGCAGGCGGATCCCGCGGCCGACCCCAGGTGGGGTTGCTGCCTGGGACAATGATTGATAGGTCCTGCGTGGGCCCGTGCGGTGGAGGCTTGAGTGCTCCATGGAAAGGAAGCCAGCTTACAATGGGCAGAGGTGACCCCAGGTGGGGATCGAGACGGGGGCGAGCGCCGCGGCACTCCGTGTGGGCTCCGGGTTCCGCCTTACGGAGCAGGAGGTTGAGGTGGAGACTTGATTGCTAACAGGTGGAAGGCTGGGTGTGGGTCGACAGGATCCCACCCGCTGCACTCAGCACACGGACGGGCGCAAGAGAGCAGAGGCGTGCTGCGATCTGGGGCTTGCCTAGACCCAGCACGGCTGCAAGAAGCCACGTCCACTCCCCCGCGCCCGCGCCCCCGCCCCCGCCCGCTTTTGTGCCCCTGCAGGCGCCTGCCCGCCCGCACCAAGAACCGGCGCCTGGCGGCCATGCGGCGCCTGGCCACCGAGGGGGAGTACTTCAGCGAGGAGTCCATGCGCCAGCGGGCGCCCCTGCTCTACCACCAGGCCATCGGCCGGTACGCGCCCAGGCAGCCGCACGGCGGCGGCGGGGATGAGGGGGCTGGCGGTGACGGAGCGGAGGGGGAGCAGGAGCAGGGCGAGGGCGCAGCAGGCGCCTGCGGCAAGCCAGGTGCGCGGCCGAGCTGTGCCGGGAGCTGGGCGCAGTATGACAGTGGGAGAGGGCTGTGATGGGATCCATAAAGCGCAGATTATGCATTGCTGATACTCTGTGTGTCGTGAGGTCCGCGACTCCCGTTCTCAATTGAGGCCTGGGCGCCTGGCTCCCGCAGGCACCAGCGGCGGCTGGGGCGGCAACTGCCTGGCGGCAGCGCTGCAGCAGGCCATGCGGGCCCAGGACGGGACGGCGGCGGCGGCGGAGACGCGCGCCGGCACGGGGGCTGCAGGCGACGCGGGGGCGGGGCCGTCGGGGCCAAGCCATCGGGCTGCAGGGCCCGGACCGAGCTCTGGCGCTCCGAAGGGACCCAGCGGCGCTGGCGGGAGCGAGGCAGAAATGGCGGATGCACGAGCGGGGCCGGGGCCGGGATCAGGCCCGGGGCCGGGGCCGAGCAGTGGAGCCGCGGGCGCGGCGGCAGCCGGCGGGGGGCGGCGAGGGCCGTGGCCGGCAGGGCCTGGCGGGGCCGGGGGTGGAGGCGGGGCCGGGGCGGGCGAGATGCGGTTCAGCGAGTTCCTGCTTCGGCAGAACGATGAGGCGCTGATCGAGCAGCGGCGCATGGAGGAGCAGCGGGCGGAGGACGAGCAGGTGGGGTTGGTGGGGTGGGTGGGGCGGGGGCGGCGGGGCGGGGTGGGGGCGGGTGTGCAAACAGGACTGAGGGCAGGCTGGGGAGGGAGCGCAGTGTACTGGCCGCGGGTTGAAGCGGCACGTGCCATGCTATTACTGTTCGCAGTTTTGGGACTTGGGGGTCGTGTTCATAGTATCTGTCGCCGCTCATGATGCGCGCCGCACCCCCTTGCACCCCCTTGCTTGCAGCTGTCGGAACACGACAGTGACGACGAGGACGGAACTGAGGAGGAGCGCAAAGGCACGGAAAGCCAGGACGAGGGTGCCGGCGCCGGCGCGGGCGGCCGTGCCCGCCCCCAAGGCGGAAACGGGGGGAAAGGCACCGACCCAGATGACGACGACGATGATGAGATGGAAGACGCTGACGCAGAGGGCGACCACGCCCGGCGGCGGGCGCAGGGGCGAGGCGGCGCGGCAGGCGGCAAGTCCGCATTCGAACTGGCGGAGCTGCGGCGCGAGTTTCTGTCGGAGATGCAGAGCCGGTTCTTGACGGGCCAGGACGGCGCGTACGTGGATTACGCGGGCATTGATGCGGACCAGAGCCTGGATGCGGACTGGATTGAGGAGGAGTCGCGGGACGCGGAGGAGCGATACTTTGACGAGGACTGAGGGGAGACAGTGGGAGGGTGAAGAGGCGAGGAGCCGCATGCCGGTGTCGATGTGGGATTGTGGGGCTGATGCGGTGTCGGGCAGTCGGGGCCAACGGCCAAGGCGAGGAGATACCGGTAGGGTCCGAAGGGGCAGGCGAGGGGCCGAGGGCAGCGACGGGGCAGGTGTACAGTGTGCGGTGTCGATGTGGGAGGTTGATGCCGTGAAGCAGCGCGGCCAAGGTGGGGTCCAGAGGGGGCACGGGAGGGGCGGAGGGCAGCGACGGGGCAGGTGTGCACTGTGAAGCCTGCACGTGGTGTTGGGCTGCGGCAGGGGTGAGGAAGAGACCGAGCTGCAGCACGGGAGGCAGCCTCTTGCGTTCTGTTGCTGAGCGAGAGCGCGAGGGCAAGGCAGGGCTAGGTCTGGGCAGTTCGTTTACACGTTTCCATGTACAACCCCCGCCGTATCACAGGCAACACTGACTTGCGTGGCATCACTGACACGCGGAAGCACTGATAAGTGCAAGCATCTGACGCGCCACATAACCTTCCATCACAGCGGGCGCCAGTCCCTTGCCCCAAGACCACGGTGCAAGGCGCCAGAGCTCTTCCTCAGTCAGCCTAAGAACGCCAGCCAGCATTGCAGCCTTCAATGCCCCTGCAGAAGTTGAACCGCCTCCCCGCCTCCGGGAGCCAGCAGGGAGCCACCAGACGTGCCCAAACGTGCTTGACAGCACCTCGGCACAGCCCGCGGGCTCAAGCCCTCAACAAAGCTTTCCTGTGCAACCAAGGCCAGGTCAGAACCCGTACCGCATCCAGCCGCCGCCTTCCAGGAACTCAATGTCAGCCCCCTTGCACCAGCGGGGCGTCAGGCCATCAGCTGCCAGCTTCTGAAACACAGGACCCCTCTCCAGTCGCAGCGCCCGCCCCAGGGGAGTGAGGTAGGGCGTCACCACCAGTCCGTGCCCTGCTTTCAGAGCCTCCGCCACGGACCTGAACGCCTTCCGCTGGATAGGCGTCACCCTCAGCACCACGTTCCACCCGCTGTCTCCCTTCCAGCAGCGCTCAAACACACCGTTGAGCCCACCCTCCCCAGACGGGCAAACGCCCGCCCGCACCCGCTCCATCACCTGATCCGACACCCCCCGCAGCAGCAATGCTGGTCAATGCTGGTCAGCTCAGAAGTCGCACCCGCACGGCGCTCATTAGTGCTGTATCCCGTAGGCCAATCCTCAGACCAATAGCGCTGGGTGCAGTCTTGCCCAGCACGGACTTGTGCCCAAGTCCGCCGCACCAATCACTCTTCCGACCCAAACCAGCGAATCGCTCTCAAGCACAGCTACGCACGCAACTCTACCATTCCGTATCGCATCCATGTCCCTCAAGCACAGCTCTAACCGCCTACAGGCCCCTGCCCCTGATCGCTCCCTCCCCTTTCCACACCCCTCCCGACCCAGCCATCCGTTGGGCCGCAAGCCCACGAGACCTCAGCCTTCCCAAATCGCAGCAGCCCACCCCTGACCGGACGCTCTCCACGAGCCCCGCCCTAGAGCGCTGTACCGCTCAGGGCCCCTGGGGTGCCCGGTTGAACCCAACGGGCGCCGCCAAGCCGGGGTATCCCCCTCCTGTCGAGGGCGCCTGCGTGGGGTAGCCGGGCGGCGGCGGTGCGGCACCGGGCTGCGGGTACGCACCTGGCGGGGGGGTTGCCCCCGGCTGCGGATACCCAGCCGGGGGCTGCGTTGCCCCGGGCTGAGGGTAGGCTCCGGGCGGGGGCGCGCCACCGGGCTGGGGGTAACCGGGCGGGGGCGGGCCGCCGGGCTGAGGGTACCCGGGCGCTCCGGGCGGCGCCCCCGGCAGTGGGTAGCCGGGCGGCGGCGGGGGCGCACTCGCCCCGGGGTAGCCGTTGGGATCGCTTGAAACCGGGTAGGGCCCTGGAGCTGGGGATGGGCCGGGCGGTGGCGCCCCTGGCTGCCCGTAGGCGGCGGGCGGGGGTGGTGCGGCGGGCGCGCCGTGCACGGGCGGGGGGGTCGCCATGGTGGGGGCCGCAGTCAGCGGCGGCGGGGCGTTGATGTTGTTGTTCCTGAAGGGACACAGGGACACGGACACAGGTAGGCCGTCAGCACCGCCGGCAGCCTTTAACACCACTTCAGCACCACCCCAGCACCACTTCAACGTGGCAGCTTGGAGAAACCCAGCCCCAGACTCCTGCCCAGCGCCACTCTACCCACAGCCCAAGGCCACCACCACCCCCTGCACTGCACTGCGCCAGAAACCAAAGCCCATCAGCCCTTCACCGCATGTACTCCAGCAGCTGGCCCGGCAGCTCCGCCAGCAGCTCCTGGGCCAGGCGCTGCGCATCGCCGGCGTAGCGGTTGAACTCAACGAACTGCGGTTGGGACGAAAGGCATGATTGAGAAAGGTGCCGTGCCCCCTTCACAAGCAGTCTATTGGACCGTGCTGACCCCGGGCAGGGGAGTGTAATTTACCCTGCCCCTAGCCAGGGTTTCCGAAACTTTCTAGGGCTCATCTTTTCATAGCAACCGTCGATTAGTGGCCATCCACCCGACCGCCCTAGCGCCCCGGACGCATGTGAAGGTTGGGTGCGGGCGGCTGGGGTCTGGCGGCTGTGCCCTACATACCTGCACGATGTCGCGCACGGCTGTGCGGTTCCCCACTGACAGGCGCTGCTTGTCTCCGTCCAGCCGCTGTGTCGCGGCAGACGAGGAGGGCGGGTGGTGCATTAGTGCAGTGACCTCGGGCTGTCAGGACAGCCCGCGGACTGGCACGGTTAGGCCTGAGCCCTCCCATCTCAAGCCTCAGCCCGTCCAGCTGCCGGTGACCCAAGAACCTATGCTCCTATCCCTTATATAACACATCGCGACACAGTGGCAGCGCCTCACGTTCATGTCCCCGAAGTTGTCATTGCCGATGCCCACGATGAGGATGGACAGCGGCAGCGTGGTGGCGTCAATGATGGCGTTGATGGTGTCGTTCATGTCCTGTACGGCAGCCACATCGGGTCTGCTGTCATGTACGGCACCCAAATCAGGTTCGCTGGCCATCCACGCGTGCCGTGCCCTGCACCCTAGCCATGCCCCCACAGCGCGCCCCTCGGCCCCCACTCACCATGATGGCTCCATCCGTGAGGATGAGCAGGCACGTGTACTTGGGCGGCCGCGCTGCCACGGTGGCCCGCGCCTGCTGCGCCGCCATTCGGATGACGGGCGCAAACAGCGTGGGGCCGGACAGCGTCCACGTGGACAGTGCCTGCCTGCGGGGCCGCCGGATGTGGCGCAATCGGGAGGGGTTGAGGCGCTTGAGGGAAGGGTTGCTACGTTTCAGGGCAGGGCTGGGTGCCGCTCCGGGGTTGCGTCCGCGGTCGGGCCCTCAACGGTTTTGGCCGCGCGGCGAGTGTTGGGACCCGCACCTGTAGGCCGCCAGCACGCCGTTGATCCCTGCGCAGGTGCTCTCTGGCCCCGAGCCCATGTTGAAACAGTGCTGCGTCGGGTTCCGGCCCAGCTGCCCGCCGAAGCCGTACACCGGGAACATCTGCGCGAAGGGGTGGAGTGGAGAGGAGTGGAGGGGGGTAGGGCGAAGGGGTTGAAGGAGACGCTGAGGGCCAATAGGGGAGGCGGTCGACAGGGCAAGACGGCGACACACCCGGACCCAAGCGGAGTAAGGATTAGTCATGGTGTCGTACCTTGTCGTGATCGTAGTGCTCGATGACGTGGCCGATGCCCATGATGGCCTGTTCGTACTGCGTGGGGCCGGCCGAGAAGAAGTGCTTGGAGCCGGCCGAACGCGGGTCGCCGTTGGAGGCCGTGAAGTCCACCGCCACTGCGCAGCGGTTTAGGCAAAGTTGAGGCAGCTTCGACCGGGCAAGGAGGTATCTGGCAGTGCCCCAAGCAGTTATCGTGCAGACCTCAAAACGGGCAAGGGCTCCGAACGCGCGACAGTGCGCCTGCCGGGGACGCACCTATGAACCCGATTTCCAAGCCGCCCGCCAGGTAGTCGACGAATGTGGAGCGCTGCTGGACCATGAACGACATCACCTGGGCGGGGCGGGGGGTGGGCAGGGCCGGGGCGGGAGACAGGTGAAACCGGGGCTTGGGGCGGCGGGTGAGGGTGGGCCACGTGGGCGCTGCAAAGTCTCTGCGCCTGCCTGCGAAGCGCCCGCAGTTAAGATCGAGACCTGCAAAAGCCGTGCGGTACGGGCTAGCGAGGAACACGCTCGCTCGCTCGCACCTGCAACGAACCGTAATCCCCGCTGGGCTTGCCCGGGGGCGGCCCTAGCGGCACGATGGCGCCGTGCTGCGCCGCCAGCTCCTGCATGCGCTCCGTGCTGAGCTCCGTCTGGCCCAGCATGCGGTGCTTGCCGCTGGCCTCGTAGTCGTAGACCTGTGCGGTGGCGGTACGGAGGGGCACGTGGGGGTGCCGCTGGGCACGACCGGAAGACGGTCTGCGGCGTATGGCTCTCCTCCCTTCCGCCATGTGGCTCCCGAAAACCGCATCCAAAGCCGTGTCCGGTGCACCGAGGGCCTAACGCTGGTCGCAGCCACACACATCCCGTCACTCGCGTCCGCATGCCCGACCTGCAGCCGCAGCGGGCGCATCATGTCTCCGTTGTTCAGCTGTGTGGCACGGACCACGATCTCATCCCAAACGGGATTGAGGTTATTACTCTTGACACCTGCGGGGAAGGCGAGGGGTTGGTTGCTGAGCAAAGCGGTGCGCTGACGTAGGGGCAGGGGCCAACAAACCCTGCTGTCCAAGTGTCATGGGCGCCGCGGCCGCACAACCCACCCGTCTTGAAGACAGGCAGCCACGTCTGACCGTCCTCCTGAAGGCGGCTGATCTGGAGGAACGGGTCTGACTTGCCAATCATCTCCACATTCTGCAGGGGGCAGGAGCACAAGCGCGCGAGTTAAGAAAGGTCGGTCGACGAGAGGCTTGTCAGCCCGCGACAGGGAGGCCTTACCCATCCGCTGAGGCTACGCCCCTCTGTTGTCCTCGGCCAGCCCAGCGCTAGCCCCTGCCCCTGGGCCCACCTTCAGCTTCGATGCTGCAAACTTGATCCTGTAAGGCAGCACGCAGGGCCAGCGGAAAGGGTCAGGACGGGGCGTGGCCCTCTCAACGCTACCAGCCGTGCGCCCTTCCGCGCGCCCTCGGCCCTGCAGGCACACCCACCCCGAGCCCGCAGCTGTGCACAGCGCCCTCCAGCAGCCCCCAAAGCGACCCCACACTGCTGCGCCCCTTGCCCGGCCTCCCGCACGGACCCTCCTCCTGGACCCACTTGAAAACGTCCTTGCTGTTGGAGGCCTCCTCTCCAATGAGCACGGCGGTGGACTGCGTGTGCATACCGTCCTTCTTGCTGAGCTGCCGAGCCAGCTTCTTGCCGGGAGCCGTGACCACCTCGGAGAGCTGGGCAAGGAGGGAGGGAGAAAGGCGAGTGTGGGTGAGACAGCGCAAACTACATTAGGTGGCGGAGGGGCCTGCTGATGGGGCAGAGTCGTGCGGCCCTAGGTGCTCCCTGTGTCCTGCCGCTTAGTGGTATTGTGGCGTACCTCGAACTCACACAACCCCAGGAAGTCCTGCGGTTACACGGCAGCCAGCAGGACGGGATTGGGGTCAGTCGGGAGGTAAGTCTGCGCTTTTTCCTGCAGGCCGGCGCAATAAGCGAACTCGCCGGCAGCCACACCGCAGTCCGCACCGCAGCTGGTGACTCACGCATTTGTCGGGGTTGATGGTCCTGGGGTCCTCGCCCTTGTCCACGTCAACAACCATGATCTTGTACTTTTGGATTTTCTCGAAGTTGTAAAGGACCCGGAAGCGCGTCACGAAGCTGGGGTCTGCACGCACAACACAAACGCACCCGTTGGGTGTGTTGCACGGAACGACCGGGTACTGTGACTGAGGGGGCAAGCCCGTGAGGTGGGCCGCTTGGCCCCAGCGTTCAGCGCTGTGACCCCAGGGGGTCCTTCATTGCAAACACTGGGGACTGTGACTGACTGGCTGCATCTGCTGTGATGTGAACCGCAGATGCTCTCGGAGATAGTGCAATATGCCCCACCGGTCCCCACCCTTGCAACCCAGGGACCACGAGTTCTTCGTGACTGCCAGCATGCGCCGTGCCGAGGCAGGTTGACCCAGGCGGCCGTGACCCCACAGCGGCAGGGTCAACCCACAAACCCCATTCCCATCCAGCCGGAACCCTGCAAGCACGTCCGTGTGCCTGCCCGAGCCTTAACGGCTCCGACCCACTTGTGTTGTTTGCGATGAGCTCAGTTCGCCCGGCCTCCACCCATCGATCGTCCTTCCGCTCAAAGAGGACGCCCATGGGGTCAGATTTACTGCGGGGGCAGGGACGGTTAGGATAACGTGAGCAGGGGTTGCCAGGTCGGTTGGTTTTGCTGCGCGGCGCCTTCTGGGGCGGCGGGTCTGAAAGAACCGTGGACCCTTAGACGTCCGGTTTTAGCCAGGTGTGCCGTGACTTGACCCGGGCGGTACAACCATGATAGCCCCAGTCTTCTATGCTTTGAAGGCCCCGGCCTGGGCCACTCAAGCACACAGGAAGCACGCGGGCCTGGGCCTGTTTGTGGCCGCCCGCCACTGCACGCGCCTGAACATATCGGCGTCCTTGAGCTTCCGGCATTCCAGATGAATCATCATCCACGTGCAGTAGGCTAGGGATCCGGTCAGCATCTCCTCCGCCTCCGCCTCATGCGCTCGCTGCGGGGACATGGGGCGGGGAAGGGGGGTGGGGCAAGGCGAGGAAAGGGGGCTGCCCCTCACGACCCGGGCTGGGCTGCCGAGGCTGCGCACAAACCCCTTGCTGAGGTGGTGGGTTATGGCCACAACCAGCTGCCACGAGACAGTGGCCCCATCGCGTTGAGCCCAGGCCCGCCGCGGCCCGGTTGATTGGACCCGCTGCGGAATGCTTCCATGAGACCGCGTCGGGCGGTTGGCCAAGGATCAGTCCCACTTAACGAGCGCTGTGACCACGCATGGAGCTACCGGGCGCAGCCAGCATGAAATGACTGCGACTTGCCGCGGTGTCATGCCTGCAGTCGCAACTGCGTCGCAAGCACCACCTCACCTGACTATCTGCCGCCGCAGCTTGCCCAGCGACCTCATACTTGCTGCTAACGTCGGCCCCGAGACAGTTGCCCATGGGGTCCCGAAGCCCGGCAGCGCCCGAGCACGCCTGCTAGGAAGCTAGACCAGGAGCCTACGTATGAAGAGGATTAGCTCGAGGGCGGGAGCTGCCAAAGTGTTTGTGGCTCGAGCGGTGGTCAACGCAGGCGAAGCGCGGTTAGCTGGAACTTGCGCTTGGTCGCTTCTAGTCGGGGGGAGTGCTGTGTGTGTAAGCAAGTGTTGACAGGGACGATTGCTGTCGCGCGGTTGAGTAAGGAGGCGATTGGGAGGGAAGGTACCTATGGGGCTATGGCGAGTGCCGGGAAGCCGAGCCCGTGCCATTCGGCAGGTCGCAGCACCGCGGCCCACGCCGTCAGACACCGTTGCGGCTTGTGTTCCAGTAGCTTACAGGGGGGCACTTGCAGCTGCCTTCAGCGCAGAACTGCGTGCTCGCTTGCACGACGGCGAAACACACGTCGCTCGCGTGCGAGCACACGGACCGTCACGGACCTCCCGGCGCACTCCACAGCCGGCCCTACTGTGCCTCATCCACCCGCTCACGCTCTACTCTCTTGAGACAACGCTCGCAAAGTTCTCATGCCCCTCACTGGACAAGGTGGCTGCCCGAAGGCAGGAAAAGGGCTGAGCCCCGTGGTCCCCCCCAGCTCTCAGTCGCAAGCGATAGGGATAAGATAGCTCGCGCTTGTGGCATCGAGGGCTGGGCGTGAATCGCAAGTTCACGCTGACACGGGGTAATCCCGGGGGGCTTCGCCGCCCGAAGAGCCTAACGGCGGCGGCTCAGCCCAAAAACGCTTCCGAGACGTGTTCCGATGCTTCAAACACGGTTCGCCCCCGCCTTTGTACAGACATGCACAGGACATACACAACGCACCGGCACAAGCGCCCCTCGGTGCCGAATCAACCATAAGCGTGACACACACATACGCGGTGCCGAATCAACCATAAGCGTGACACACACATACGCACCAGCACCAGTCTTCCAAGTGGACCCCCGAGCTGCAGATCAATCACCTCCCCATCCCCATCCTAAGCTGACCCCTCCTGACTACTGTAGGGCGGCACCGTGCATGGCCCCCAACGCGTAAACGCGATGTGCCGCCTGTACCCAACGCAGGTCTTCATGTCAACTATACGGGCTCCGACTGCCCAGCAACAGGCAGAGTAAGAATGTACGGTAATGGCATACACGTGTCTCTGTCCCCATGTGCATGATCTGGGCCTGACGCCCGTACGTACCACGCCAATGTATCTCAATCTCTCATTGCTTTCTCAAGGCCTCATTCACGGCTACGCCTCACGTGTGCAAGCTCTAATCCCAATACAACACCCGTACCGCGTGTCTGCGAGCTCCCCTCCCCCCTCCAGAATGCGCCCGAATCTCAATCCACCAGTGCCTGATCGGGTTCAGCCTGGCTGCTGCGCCTGCGCTACCTACGCCTGCTGGTGGCCCCAGTGCTGCGCCGCCAGAGGATACCCTGGCGGCGGCTCCTCTTGTGTGCTCGGGTACCCCGGCGGCGGCTCCTCTTGCCTGCCCGGGTACCCGGGGGGCGGCGCCTCGTGCGTGTCCGGGTATCCGGGCGGCGGTCCGGAGTCCGGCTGCAGTCCGGGCGGGTAGTCCGGAGACGTCCGCTCCGGCAGTATGAGCGCCTGGCCACTGAGCGAGGTTCCGTCCTGGAAGCTCCCCGGCTGTGGATGGTAGCCCTGCGAGGGCCCCGGGCCGCCGGGTCCCACGTGCACGCCGGCGACGTGGTCGGGCGACCACGGCGCGCCCTGCGCCGCAGCCATCTCGGGTGTGGGTGGCGCAAGGAACGGGGGGCTGCTGGGCCAACTGGGCACGTGGCTGGGGCCTGCGGAGTCTTGGCCGGGCGCGGGGTAGGGCGGGGGCGGCTTGGCGGCGGGCGGGTGGGGCGCCGGGGCGTGGGCGGCCTGGGCCTGGGCCTGGGCCTGGTAGGCGGGGCTGGTGGGTGCTGTGGCCGGCGTGGTGCGGGCGGCGGGGATGCGGTGCGCCGCACACCACTCCACCATCTGCCCCGGCAGCTCCGCCAGCAGCTCTTGCGCTAGACGAGTGCCGTCACCCGCGAAGCGATTGAACTCCACGAACTGCGGAGAAGGGAGAGCGGACAGTAGAGTGAAGCTGAGGGCAGGAGCCAGTTCCCGCTTGGGGACGCTCGTCTGAGGTTCTTGGAGGTGAGGAACTGAGTAATGCACAAGCAAGAGCCCTCAGTAAGAACTGGCTCCTCAACTTTCTAGGCGGCTGCACCAGAACAGCAAGCAATGCCGCAACGGGCCTGCAACGAGCGCACCTGCACGATGTCCCGCACGGCCGAGCGCTGGCCGTTGCTCAGGCGGCGCCGGTCCGCGTCCAGCGCCTGGGGGTGGGGGGGTGGGGGGGTGGGGGGTGAGTGGTGCGGTCGAGGGCAGACGGGAAGGGCCGGGGCGGATCGGGAGCCAGGAGGTCAGCGCCCACTGCACTGTGCGCGGGGGCGCCCTGAGCTGCGTGCGTCAAGGAGCTAGAGCACGGCTCGCGTTGCGGCACCGGCTCGTGCCCTAGCACGCACCTTCATCTTGCCAAAGTCCTCGTCCCCGATGCACACGATGAGAATCGACAGCGGCAGAGCGGATGCCTCGATGATGGCGTCCACGGTCTCGGCGAAATCGTTCACCTCGCTGCACAGCAACAACAAAGCAACAACAGCATTGGGGGAGCAGGAAACCAGAGCTGAGGTAATGCTCGAGTCCTGTGATACGGTAGTGATCTGGGTCGGCTGTGCCCACACCCACCCGTCCGTGAGGATGAGCAGGCACGTGTACTTGACCAAGCCCCCGGCTGCCACGGACTCTCTGGCCACGTACGCCGCCTGGCGGATGACGTAGGAGAAGTAGGTGGGCCGCGACAGGCCCCACTCGCGCAGCGCTTGCCTGAGGGAGGGTGGGTACCAGTGGAGCAGGGACGGGCCAGGTCTGCAGGGTTAACTTCGTGCTTTCCAGGCTCCAAAGGCTTCCTATCCTATCGAGAGGCCCAGCACGGACGAGCATGTTGCCCCTTGCAGCGCATTCTTGGTTTCCCTGACACTACGCGGAAGGCATCCGAACCCTCCCCACCTGTAGGCCGTCAGCAGTCCGTCCACCCCCAGGCAGGCGCCGTCGGGGGATCCGCCCAGCGGGAAGCAGTGGCTGGCCGCCGACACCCCCGGCTTGCGGCCACCGAAGCCATAAGCAGGGAACACCTGCACGGGGACCGAGGCGCCGGGCGGAGTAAAGCAGTGAGGCAGGTTGGGCCGGGGGCGTGTGTGCGGTGGCGCCGGCAGGGGCAGAAGCATGGACTGAGCCCGCAGCACCCTGTCGTACTGTCGTACCTTGTCGTGGTCGTAGAACTCCAGCACGCGGCCGATGCCCATGACGGCCAGTTCGTACTGCGTGGGGCCTGCGACGAGGGCCAGAGCAGGAGAGGCTCGAGACAGGGCGTCTTCGTCGGCTGCCAGTGCCCACCCGTGACCCTGCAGCTGCTCATCACGACCCTGGCCGGGCCCTCCTTCCAGGCCTCCTGCACGCCCCGCTGCCCCTTCTTCGCATTCCCTCACACCAGCGGCTGCCTCCTACAAACCCCTGCACCCCTCCCCCGGCCCAGCTCCGTCCCAGGATCCCTTCCCGCGGTTCCCCAGCCCCGACCCACCCCCGCCGATGTAGTGCTTGGTGCCGGGCTGGCGCGGGTCCCCGTTGGAGCCCGTGAAGTCCACCGCCACCAGGAACCCCACCTCGGCCCCCGCGGCCAGGTAGTCCAGGAACGTGGGCCGCAGCTCCACCACCATGGAGGACACCTGTGTGAGCGGAGGGGGCGTACGGCACACGCCACGGTACGGCACCCAGCCCCGTAAGCACACATGCTGATGCGCAAAGCTGCTGTGTGAGGCAAGCCCAAGGGCCCGTCCGCGACCTGTCAGGGGTGGACGAACCAGTTCCAGACCGAACCGGACGCCTTTCCCCCTGCCGTCGGTGTGGATACGTGGGTGTGGACACGTGGCCCACGGGGGCTCGTGTGGTCCGAGGACAAAAGCCCGAACAGGACTGAATTGGACCCCCCTTCCCTCAGCAGTGGGGGCCGCACCTGCAGCAGTCCGTAGTCCCCCGGCGGCTTCCCCGGCGGCGGCTCCAGGCTCACCACCGCCCCCTGCGCCGCCCCCATCTCCTTGAGCCGCGCCGTGCTCAGTTGCACCTCCCCCATGGGCCGGTGGCTGCCGCTGGACTGGTAGTCAAACACCTGTGGTGGCGTGCGGCGATGGGTTTCGGGGCAGGGAAACCGGCTCTCGCTAGGAGTAGAAAGGCCGGGGAGGAGGCTGCCGAGGGGCAGTATTACAAGCAAAGCGGGAGCTGCACTGCCCTCACGGCAGCGGGACGCGCCAAGCCGCAGCGCTCCGCGGCCCCTCCCATTTGGTGGCCCACCTGCAGCCTCAGCGGGCACAGCATGTCCCCGTCGTTCAGCTGCACCGCCTTGACAACCACCTCCCCCCACACGGGGTTGAGGTCGTTCATGACGGCATTTGTCTTGAGCACCGGCAGCCAGGAGCCGTCCTCCTGCGCAGCGTTGCGGGGGGGCAGGGACAGGACGTGAACCGCTGGCTGGAGCCTGGGGGGGGCATCCGCTGCGAAGAGCACTGGGTGGCCTGGAGGGCTGAGATCGCCAAGACCGTTGCCCCTGGCATTGCCGCCCAGGGACTGATGCGAGTGGAAGGAAGGGACGGGGCTCGGCAGCTGCTGGCAGCTGCCGTAGGGGGCAGTGCGGCCCATCACGCCAGGCTGCAGCCAGCCGGTCATACTACCTAGGCTCGGCAGCGGTTGGCAGCTGTCGTGTGGAGCAGCGACTCCTCATGCCGGGCCTTCACCCAGCGGGTCATACTACCTGGGGTAGATAGATGGGCGACTGGCCCAAGGGTGCAGGCCACACCGCATGCCCGCCTTTGCCCCCCTCCCCTCCAAACACATCGGCAGCAGCGCCGGGGGCGCTGCCGGCTGATCAGGCCCCGCCATGCCCGCCTGCACCCCCTCTCCTGCACCTCACCTGCTTCCGGCTGACCAGCAGGAAGGGGTCCGCCTTGCCCACCAGCTCCACATTGCGTAGCCCGGACGCCTGCAGCCGCAACCTGCACAGGGCACACAGCACACAGCACACAGCACGGCCCCCGTCAGCCGCCGAGCCCCCGGCGACTCTCCCTCGTAGCCAGCTCTCCGCCCTTCACTTATTTCCGCGACTCGGGCCCCCAGCTCTCTCCCTGTCCACTGCTCTCGCCCCCAGTGGATGCCCTCCCTTCGCTCCCCCGACACACAAGGCCACCTATCCGGAAGTCGCCGACCCCTCACCTCGCTGCCTACCTCCCACCTCCCACCTCCCTCCTGCTTCTGCCTCCCCCCTCACCGGTACACCTCCCGGCAGTGCTTGACCTCACTGGCCGCCAGCACCACCAGCGATGAGACCGCCTCCCCCCGGGGGGTGGTCAGCGGCCGCGTCAGCTTCTTGCCCGCAGCCGCCACCACTTCCGCCAGCGCAAAGTCCAGCTGCCCTAGGAAGTTCTGCGTTGGAGGACGTGTGAACTGGAGTCGGCAAGAGCGGGACTCGAGCCTAGAGGAAGGCACGTTGGTGGCTTGTGAAGGCGGGCGGATGGGCGCGAGGCACTCGCACCCCTCGCAGCCGGGCCCGTCCTAAGCCGTCCTAACCGCATCGTACCCCTCTCAAACCCTGAACGTTGAGGCGGCGCCCTAACCCCCGGGCCCCACTCGGTTGGCCCCACGGCTCACGCATTCTGTGTGGGGCACAGACTCCGGGTCCTGGCCCCCGTCGCAGTCCACCACCACCAGCCGGTATCGCTGGATCTTTTCAAATCGATACACCAACTCGAATCTCCGCACGAATGCGGGGTCTGTGCCGGGTTTGGGCAAAGGGGAGGGCAAGGGAAAGCACGCTGGCTTCAGGAGCATGTTGCTTGGGGGAAAGCTTCGCCGGACCCAGTAGTAACATGGTACGTGCTTGCGGGGGTGTGCCCGGGACACCGCCCATGCCAGGCGAATGCGAAGCACTCAACGTGGCAAACAGGTTACGCCCATGCCCTAGGCGCTCGACGATAAGCCATGCAGGCTCTATCGAAGGAGCCCGCAACCGCTGCATGACAGTGCAGAACTCGCTGAGCGCATTAGCCTACCGCTGCAGTTGGTGATCAGCTCCGTCCGACAAACCTCCTTGCGGGAACCATCGTCGCGGAGCTCAAAGAGCACCGCAAAGGGGTCGGACTTGCTGTGGTGCACGAGGGGGGTACGGGTTACGGGGGCGGCGTCGGGTTACGGGGGCTGGTTGGGGCTTTGGGGCTGGTTCGGGCCAAGCCCGAAACCCGCCACGTATTTGATAGTGCGGCGCACTATCCCCCGACCACCGGCCCCCCTGCGTGCCCACAGCGACTTACGTTAGAAGGTCCGCACGCCTCAGACCCGAGCAGCTAACAGCTATCGAAAGCCGACTGTGGCTTGTCCCCTGTAGGATTGATGCCGCCTCGTCGCCTTCGGAGGCTTTTGCAGCTGCAACATCCTTCCATGTGTATTCTCCAGCTGATTGCTTGTTATGGGGATCGGCACACGCGAAGCAATTGCCCATATTGGCCGTTTAGCACCGTCGATAAACTCGCTACGTCACCCTGCACTCTGTCTTCTAAATGAATTCATCTCTGTAGTTCGTTCATACATGCATGGTTCGGTGGGCCCAGCGGGAAAGTCAAAGTGAAGTCCGCGAGAAATCTGGCCCAGTTTGGCAGTTGCAGCCATGCGTGCTCGATGAGCGCTGACTGCATAAAATGTTGTGTCGAGCACCCAGTTGCTCGACCTGCATATAAGATGTGTTGACTGCGTCGGGCATCCCAGGGGCGACCTCTCACCCCGTCACAGCCTCCTGTCGTCACAGCTCCCGGTCACAGCGCTGGACTCATGAGAGACAACTACACTAGCTGCTGCGTCCAAACCTGTTTCTGGGAGTCGGCGCAGAGCGCTCGTCCGTGAAAGCTCTTCGGCTCCAATTGTGTTATGTTACCTTCCTTCCTCCTTGCCAACATTTGGAGAACTGCCTTCAGTCGCCCCCACGCTGCAGTGCCAAGTTGGAGTCCCGTGTCGGTTGAGGCCCGACCAGGCCCCTTCGGCCCATCCTCGCGACCACACCGCTACAGGGGGCCGCCCTGGCCTGACCCTGCCCGAAAGTTTAAGCTATATACAACACGCGACACCAGGCTGCACGCTGTGCGAGTTGCGTGCCAGTTGCCTGGGGTCTCCTCCGGTCCTTCCTCCGGTCGCGCAGTGCGACGCAGTGCGTGGCACTGGCGAGAGCGAGGCTGGCACGAGGTGGACACTATGCACGCAAGCGCGAGCGAGGAACCAGCCAGGGACCCGCCTCGCCTCGCCTCCACCCTTGTGCAGAGCTTAGCTGCAACGTGCAAGGGACCCGCCTCCCCGACCCTTCGGAACGCCTCCCTTTGGCCCACGCCTGATGCCCTTGCTTGTCCGCCTAACAACAACAGTTCAATATGCTCCTGGACCTTGAGCACGCCGTTTACTAGCGGTGCGCTGGCTTAGGGCGCCCCAACTGCTACGAAGCCTGTGTGATGCCTGTGGCCAGTCCCGGGCTCCCGGCCAGTCTGTCTGCGACCGCCACTGCCTGCAGCGTACGGTGTACCTCTGTTCAGGGGGGAGGGGCTGATGCTTGCGGCTGCAGGGCTTAGCGGCTGACCCGCTGAGGGCAGATCCAACGGGGTCCAGGTAGAGGTCCGAGGGGCCCAAGCGGAGGGGCATCGACAAGCACCTAGCCCAAGGTCCTTCCTCGACTGCGGTCTGCGGAGCCCGCGCCCAAATGCGCCCTTGGCGAGCGCCAGGCTGCCTCCTCCTCCCTACCAGTGCCCTTGCCACGTTCGCAGCGGCCCACCCCCTGCCTCCTGCCTCCCGCTGCCACCTGCACTCCCCCGTGCCTTCCCCAGCACACAACAGCGTCCAGGTCGGAGGCGAGAGGCCTCCCCGCTGCGGGCGCCCATGACCCCGCGGCCCTCCTTCGCATGCCATCCCGCAGTTGTGGCCCTGACACCAACCTGCCAGGTATGCCCAACACACAACAGTGTACCGATATGCTCGTCCAGCGATCGCCGCCGAAGACGCCGCATACGGCATACCCCCCAGGACCGCATGTTGCAGCGGCCCACCTGACCACCTCCGTCTGTTCGTGCCGATTGCGGCTTAGGCCAGCCTCCCCTTCGGAGACACACGCACCCGACCCCACCATAGAGCCGTTTCGGCTCCTCACCCCAGGCCGGTTGCTCAAACCCTGATTGCGCACTTTCCGCACGGGAGACCTCCAGGAACACAGAAGCCTTCAAACGCATCCGAGGCCCGTAACCCGTACCGTACCGTACCGTACCGTACCGTACCGTACCGTACCGTACCGTACCGTACCGTACCTTATAGCATACACTGCCCAACCAGCACGGGGTCCCAGTAACCCCAACCTCATCAAGACAGCATGGTGCTTCCGCCTCAAATCGTGATGACTCGGCGCTTGGAGCGGTGCGTCAGCGACCAGGGCAGCGCCCCCACCAGGCTCGACCACATCTGCTCCGCCCACTCGCCCCACGTCTCCGTGGGAGCAGCCGCAGCCGCCGCCTGCCGCCGAATGCTGCTGCCCCGCCGCCGCACCACACCGTTGGCGGCGTGCTGGGACACCCTCCTCACCCCCGCGGCCCCCGCCTTCCCCGCGCCCTTGCCCTTCCCGCCCTTCCCCCCCGCCTTCCCCCCGGCCCCTCCGCCCCCGAGCCCCACGCCCGCGCCCGCGCCGCTCGCCCGCCCGCCCGCCCCCGTCCCGTCGTCATCTGGGTCGTACACAATGTACGCGATGATTGCCGTACAGTCGTCGATGACGTCACCTCCGCCGCGCTCCTTCCAGCGCTTGCGCGCCTCGCGCACCAGGCGCCGCGCCACCTCGTCCGGCGTGACGCCCGTGGAGGCCCAGGCGTGCAGCAGCTCCACCAGCTCCCCGCTGCTGATGAACTCCGTGATGCCGTCAGACACGAGCGCCAGGTAGCTGGGGGGTTGGGGAGTGCGGTAGGGTGGGTTGGATGGGTCGTTGGGTAAGTGGGTTGACCGGCTGACCCTCACCGTGAGGTGCCACGCGCACCAAATAGCCCTTGCCAGTCTCCTCCCTCGCTGGCTGCCCTCCATTGCACTCCCCTGACCCCTCCCACCGTCCGCCCCTGCCCTACCACCTGAGTCCTCCCTTGGACAAACCCGCTGCCCCCTGTCCCTCCCTCCCTCCCCCTCCCCCCTCTCGACCGCCCCCCTACCCCCATTCACCTCCCTCCCCCTCCCCCTTCCCCTTCCGCTCCCCCTCCCTCCCTCCCTCCCTCCCTCCCTCCCTCCCTCCCTCCCTCCCTCCCTCCCTCCCTCCCTCCCTCCCACCGGTCGTCCACCGTGAGCGGCAGCGACAGCAGCTCGGGACTGGCCGTCACCCCCAGCCGCTTGGCCCGCGTGTCCCCCAGGGAGCGGGTGATGCACAGCCCGGGGGCGTTGTGGGCTCGCTCCCACACGCGGGGCGGACCCACGGAACGGCCCTCGACCGTGAAGGGCCCAATGCGGCCCTGCGGAAGGGGCGGTGGGGGGAAAGGGGAGAGCGCGGGACGGGGTGAGCGGTGACGGCAGTGGGGAGGGCACCTACTTCTCCGTGGAGTGACCCGGGAGATAGAGCGTAGAGGGACGGAACTGTCACGGCACGGGGAAGGGATGACGGCAGGGGCGAGGGTACGTATGCCTCCGTGGCGTGGCCCCTGATGCCCGATCCCAGATCCTCAGCTTCCCCCCCCCGCCACCCCCTCACCCCCGACGCCAGCACCCTGTTGGCCTCCGCCATGAGACAGGGCGTGTGGTCATTAGTAAGCTCGAAGGCCGCCACCTCGTTGGCGCCCTCGAAGCGGCCTGGGGGAGAGGGGGAGGGAGGGAGAGGGCGGGCAGGCTCTAGTCCTCTAGGGCTTGGGAAGCCCACCTCGTGCCCTGTCCTGCTCCCCGCTACGGTTGGTCTCCAGGCGCCCCCGCCCACGTTCCTCCCCAGTCCCCATCTCCGCCCGCCCCGCCTCAGCCCATGATGCATCGTGAGTCCCGCGCCGGCACCGCTCAGGTCCAGCCCCCATGCGCGCCCCCCACCGATTCTCCTCCACCCCCAGTCAACCCCCACCCCCGCCCCCACCTATGATGCACCGCGAGTCCCCCGCGTTGGCCACCACCAGGCAGTCCCCCGCCAGCGCCGCCACCACGGCCGTGCAGCCCGACAGGGAGCAGTCCAGCCCCGGCTGCTGCAGCAGGAAGGCGTGCGTGGCGGGGAAGGCGGCGGACAGGGCCTCCTCCACCGTGTCGCCCTGGCGCGGGGGAAACGAGGCGGAAAGGGGAGTTGAGGGGACGGATGCACCGGCGGGATGGGTCCGTGGCGCCCAAAACTTGGCACCGTCAAACAACTGCGCCTGGGGCCCTGGGCTTCAGCTAGCAGGCGCTTTCGGCGCTCCCGCGCTTGCGGCGCTTTCCGCGCCTTGCTCGCGGAAGCGCCCACGAGCACCAGAACTTTGCCCCCTCTCCACCCCCCTCGCGCAGCCGCCGCACCTGCCACAGCGAGTCCTGCACCTCCCCTGGCAGCGCCTCCGCAGCCTCCGCAGCCACCGTGCCCCCCTCGTCCCCGTGCCCGTCGAACACGCCGAACAGCACCACCGGGGCGGCGGCGCGGTCCCGCGGCCGGAGCACCTGAGCCGCCCAGCAGTCCTGGGGTGGTGGTGGTGGCGGGGGCAGGTGGGAGAGGGCGGGGGATTTACACGCGTGGGTTTGGGGCGTCTGCCACAGCCCGCAGGTGTGGACGGGGCGTGGAGGTGGCGGGGGGGTTGGGGATGGCACGCAGGGAGCGGGGGCTGCAAGCGGCGGCTTGGGGCCTTGGTCGGGTGGCTCGGGTCAGGTGGGGGAGCTTGGCCGCCTGCTGGCACCACGCATGCAGTCTCGAAGCTGCTGTCGCTACCTCTTGCTTCCATGCTGCTCAAACAAGAATGGCAACTCCCGCTCCCCTATGTGCCCCTCACCCTGGAAGCCCCCGCTCCTGGGTAATCTCGGTCCGGGAGCCGCCCCGCCCTCGCTGCCCCGGCCCTGTCCTGCCCCCACGGCCGCTGCCACCCGGCCTCTCGCGGCCCTCACAGCCGCCGCCCACCTGGTTGGGTTTGTCCCCGATCCAGTCCGCCCCCGCCTGCGTGCAGGCCGCGTAGCAGAGCTTTACGTTTCCGGCCTGCGGATGCGGAGAAGAGGGGAGGAGGGGACTGGTTGACACGAGCATCACGTTGCAAGAACGTGACTCGCCAAATGAGCAAGGCACGGGATGGTCGTCTCAGTTCCCAGACGTCTGGACGCTCGGGCTGCCCGCCTGCAGCTGCCCTCTCCCTATCGTACGCACACCCTCGAAGCCCGGACGCAGCTTGCGCGCTCCCACGTGCCTGGAGGGCCTGCGTCCGGTTGGCCGCATCGAGCTCCGGCTTCAGCACCCGGACGGGCTTCCTAAACGCGGACTTGCGCTGCAGGGGCATGGTGGGGCGGGCCCCGCGGGGCGGCCTGCGAGGGGACAGACGCGGGTGAGGGCGGGGCAGACGCGAGTTAGGCCGAGTTCGCAGGGCAGGGGGAAGGTGGCCAGCCGCGGGTGTTTAAACCGCCTGCGGGCCTCTGGAGCGGGATTGGTAGCTTACCCCTAGCGCTCAGAGACCAGCAGTGCCCTCCGGGCGTCGCGTCGGGCACCTCGTTCGGCCTCCTCGCGGGGGGGATGCTCCTCACTGCGCGTGCTCTGAAGGCTTTCGGCTCAGCTCCTGCGGAACTATGTACTGTGAAATGTAGTGGAGGTGTTCTACGTGTGGCGGCAGGGTGCTCTGCAAGTTGGCAGGTTGGCAGACCCTCGCGTCCGGAAGGCGAGGGGACGCAAGGACGCAGAGGTCGGGTAGATACGTGCCCCGGGAAATTGTCGCAGTCAACGTATCTAACCACTGCCTATCGCGAGGGGCCGGGCACGAGGTCCGGAGAGCGCAGAGCGCGGAGTTCGTGTGCATGGGGTTTTCCTGCCGTATTCCGAATCGCGGGGTGTGGGCGGGGGAACGAGGAAAGGACCCAGGACAGGTGGCATAGCAGAGCGATCCATAGATTAGTCCGTAAACCTAGCAGCGAGCGGAGAGCGACAACGACGCCGCTTAGCGAGGTCGAGACGGTAGCGCGCGGGCGACCCACCAATCGGTCCCCGCATCATTCACGAAGTGAAGCTCTCACGTCTCTAGCGAAAATGTGTTACTCGGCGCCAGGAGTAATTGCATAGAAGTAGCGCGCTGGAGCTGGAGCCATCGGCATGCGGCGTTGCGGCCTGCTGCTGGCGTGCCTGGCGCTGCTGGCATCAGCCGCGAGTAGTAACAATGGAGCGACAATCATGGTTCGCCTGCGGACTGGGCCGCTGCACCTTCGGGTCGGCAGGTGCGGCACGATGCCTGTGGCCTACGTCTACGAAGCGCTGTTGCTCGCAGAAGCCTAACCGCGAGCGCTGTGCCCAGCTGCAGCTTTACGAGCTCCAGGCTTGAGCCGCGACCCCCGACACCTCCCTTTCCCCCCTCCCCCTAGGCCCGCTTCCGAAACGACTACGGGGAGACGGGCCCTGCAGGACGACGGATCTGCTTCCTTAGACACGTCAGCGGCTTTCTTCGTCAGCTACCTGGCCTTAGACGACCGTGCGCCCCTGCACACCTTCCTAACACAAAATGGCGCAACAATAGAGAGCTTCATCCCTGACAACACGTGGCTTGTGTACGCGCCGGCCCGTGTGGTCCAGGCGGCGCTGGCGGGGGGGCTGGCGGCGGCCGTGGTGAGCCGCCGAGGGTCAGGGGCGCGAGGTTTAGGCCCAAGGCCTGGGCAGGGCACCTTGGCAGGGACCAGCGGAGCAGGGGCTGCTGTGCGGTCGTCGGGACAAGGCCCTGCCGTGGTTGGCCATTGTGGCTGATAGCAGGGGCGGCTGGTGGGGGCCGGTGGGGACTGGCAGAGGAGGTCCCTAGCAGAGCCCCATCGTCAGACCGACACAGCAGACTGTCCCATTTGCCAGCTTGCCTGGCCTCCGGAAAGGTTTGCCAACAGTAAGAAAGCGTTGAGCCCTCGACTAACAGGCAGCTACGCCCTCTCCCTCGCAGGAGCCGTGTCTGCCTCACCACAAGGTGGCACCCGAGTGGTTCGCCGCCCGCACCGTGACGGGCCGGGGGGGTAGCGGCGATGGCGGAGACAGCGAGGAGGGGGGCGATGCGGACGCAGCGGCCGGGCTGGAACGCCAAGCAGGGCCGGGGGCGAGCTTTGCAGCCATCGAGGACGGTGCGTGCGGGGGCGGGCGGGGAGGGGGGCAAAGACCTGGTTGTCGCGGCACATGCCTCGCAGGGGGGGAGAGGAGGGGGCAGGTCGGCGTCGGGTACTGAGCGTGCCGACCCCTGCGGGCATCTGTGGCCTGCAAGGACCTGAGCTGGGCGGCTGGCGCTGACGGGACCGCGTGTCACGCATTACCCAGCCGTCGAGGGGGTCAAGCGCAAGACGGGTGGCGCCATGGAGGCGGGTGCACCTTAGACCAGCCCCAGCGTCCGCCCTCTCCCGTGAAGGGCCCATGTCGGTGACAGGGAGCGGCGTCCAGCCTGATTGGGAAGGAGAGGCGTTCCAGGAAACGTGGCGGGGTGCAGATTTGGGGCAGTCCGCGCCTCCCCGCCTTACCATAAACGCCCCGCCGCCCACCGTACGTCGCCCTCGCGCCTGCCCCTAACCCAATCCCTTGCAGGCGGCGTCACCAAATTCGTCATCACGGCGCAGCTCTTTGCGCAGTCCGGGGCCAGCCCCGCGGACGCTCGTGCCCGAGCGGAGCAGCTCGAGGCCGACTGGCAGCCGCCCCTGGCAGCGGCCGTGCTCGCGGCCGCCAAGGACCGCACCCCGCTGCAACCGGTCGACGGCCAGCCTGCGGACACCGCCCCCGACGCCGCGACGTCCCCCTCCGCATGCTCCCCCCGCTTGCGGGCGCGCGGGCGGCTGCTGCAGGCTGTGGTGTGCGCGGCGGACGTGAGGTCGGCGCTGGCGTGGCTGTCGGAGCGGCCGGAGACGCACTGGCTGGAGCCCACTCCGCGCGTGACGCGGAGGGACGTGTGGGGCGGGCTGCTGACGCAGACGGGCGGGCAGGGCCTGGCGGACGTGCTGCCCCCCGCGCCCAGCACGGCGCTGCCGGGCTACGCGGCGCAGCGGTTCTGGGCTCGCGGGCTGGACGGCACGGGGCAGGTGTTGGGCATCAGCGACACGGGGGTGGACCTGGACAGCTGCTACTTCTTCGACCCCGAGGTGGGGCGGTGGAGAGGGTGGGGTTGGGGCAGGGAAGGGGGAGGGCGCGAACATTGGGGGACGTGGTTAGCTAGACCGGTGGGGGTGGGTGTAATGGGGAGGGGGGTGCCTGGATCGGACGTGGACGATCTTGACAGGCGGGATGAGATGTTTGGCTGAGAAGCTGCGTCGGGATGCTGCCAAAGTTCTGGGCAGGGCTGGGCACACCTTGGGCTCCTCACCCTCCCTGGCGTATCGGCACTCGGAAACGGGCAGCGGTTGTGGAGCTTCGAGCTGGAGCTTCGCACGCTGCGTGCCCACCCCCGCAGATCCCGGACGTGTGGCGGCGCCTGGTGGTGGACCCCAAGCGCAAGGGCTCGCGCGTGTACAAGAGCAACACCCACCGGAAGCTGGTCAGCTACTATTCGTACACGGGTGGGTGAGGGGCGGGCGGGCAGGGCATGGGGCGAGCGGGTGCGGGTGGGTGCAGGGGGCGGGGAGGTAAGGGCACGCGGGCGTGGGACGAGCATGAAGCTGGGGGTGCCGGGGCTGAACGACAAAGGCAAGGGGAGGGATGCGCTAGCTAGGGCGTGTGGCATTGGGACACGCCCCCCGTAGACCTCCCTCGCGCCACCCCACCCTATAACACAGCTCCCTCGCTCACCGAGCTTCGCCCCCACTACTGCCACTCCCCGCGCCGCAGACTTTGGTGACGCCGACGGCCATGGCACGCACGTGAGCGGCATTGCCCTGGGCGCCTGTATGGGTAACGCCAGCGGCCTGGCGACACGCAGCGCGGCCGCCTCCTCCGCGCCCCCGCCGCAGCCGCCGCCGCCCATGGGCGGACGCAAGAAGCGGCCGCCACCCGCCAGCACGTCCCCGTCTCCGCCGCCCCCCGTGCAAGCAACCAAGCGGAAGAAGAGCCCACCCCCCGCCGCCGCCGCCTCCCCCTCCCCCTCTCCGTCTCCCTCTCCCTCTCCGTCCCCAGCCACCGCCGCCGCCGCACCCGACCCCCGGAGTACAGACACTCCCTCGCCGGAGGATCTATCCGTACGGCAGCTGCCGTACGTTGTGGATCAAGCCACGGGCATGGCACCGGGCGCCAAGCTGGCTTTCTACGATATCATGGATCGTGATCGCAACTACGTCCTGCCAGATTACGAGGATATCCTGGCGTACCAGCTAACGTCCGGCGTGTCTATCCAGTCTGACTCCTGGGGAAGCAAAGAGTGAGTCTAAGGGGCTTGCATGCAGGGCTTTTGTTGAGGCGGCGATCTGCATGCTGTGAGCTGGGGCAGAAAGCAGGACAGACGCAGCTGGAGCCAAGCCAAGCTCCCAAACGGTGTTGACCTGCCGGCTTTGCCCCTGCCCCACCGCCTGCCCCACCTCAGGACCTTTTGGTACAACACCCTCTGCTGGCAGCTGGACGAATTCACGTGGCGCAACCCGCAACTCCTCGTCCTAACCGCCGCCGGCAACGACGGCACCATGCAACCGCCAACCACCAACGGCACCGTGTCTGCGCCCGCCAACGCCAAAAACACGCTTTCGATTGGCTCCTCACTCAGCCTCACTCCCGGCAGCGTTGACCAAGGCGTCCTCAACCTCCACGTCTGGACCGAACCTGTGGCTGAGGCCCAGGCACTCATCAAGAGCGCGTCAACACCAGGCCAGGAGGGGCCCGTGGCTGCGCTTGGCGCCCCCACGCCTGACCCGTCGACCTCCGGGGCTGCGCAGGCTTCTATGCTCCAAGTGGGAGGCACAGACGGGGCCGCGGGCGGCAGCACCACTATTCCCACCAGCCTGGGCAGACGGTTGCGCGGTCTGGTGTCAGACCCGAACGACACGACGAGCACACAAGCCGCGGATGCGGAGACGCCAGGCGCTAGCCCGTCGGTCCCCTCATCCTCACCTGCGCCCTCGGATCCCGTGGCTTCTTCGTCAATCCTCTACACGCCGCCTTCGCCGCCAGGAGACCCAACCGATCTGGACGACAGCATCCAGCTGCCCGTCACCCAAGATTTCCGTACATTCCGCGATCTGGATGGCCAGACCTTTGAGGCGGTGCTTGCGTCCCCCCCCGACGCCTGCGGGCCTCTGGACAACGTCGCGGCCTTTGCGATGGATGCTGAGGGCTCCTCTGGCCTCCCAAAGATTGTCGTAGCTACGGCAGGATCCTGCATGTACTACGTCAAGGTCATGGCCGCGGCCGCCGCCGGAGCGTCGGGCGTTGTGATTGTGGCGGAAACTTCTTTGCCCGTTGCGCTCCGACTCAACCCCACCAACGCATCGCTTCCGGCGGCACCCGTACAGCTCGCCCAGGGCATCCAGTTCCTCGTGTCCTTGCGGGCCGGCCGGCGCGTGCTCGTACGTCCGACATGGGAGCCCATGCCGCCGTACGATGACGTACCTGCGTACAGCGCGTACGGCCCGACCTCCGACGGGCGGTACAAGCCGGACCTCGTCGCGCCCGGCGTCAACGTGGTTTCGGCCTGGACGGATTACGTAAGCGTCGGCGTGAATGACAAATGCGCCGTCAAGAACACCAAGAGCGGGACGAGCATGTCCGCGCCGCTGGTGGCGGGCGCGGCTGCTGTGGCCCGGCAATACTTCACCTCTGGCTTCTACCCCCTCGGTGCGTTTCCCCATCAGGCCCCAACCCAAGCCTCTGCTTAGCTTCCCCACGCCTCCCTGCCCCCCAGCCTCGTGGTTCTCACAATGCTGACTCCTCCCTGTTGCCATCGGGCTTGTCGTCCGCACCTCGCAGGTCGCAACACGTCCCAGGGCGCTGCGCCCTTCGTGCCCTCCGCCATGCTGCTGCGCTCCGTGCTGGTGGGGGGCGCGCGGGCGATGCGGGGCATGGCGCACGGCATCCTGGAGGAGCTGGAGCCGCCGCCCTCGGGCTACCAGGTGGGTGTTCAGGGCTGCTCGTGTAAAGGCCAGGAAAAGCGTAGGCGCGGTGACCAGGTGGGTGTGAGGGGGTAGTGCGGGTCGCAGACTCGACAGCGGGAGCGGCCGGCATGAGCACCTGTGGGCTTTGGGAGACGGTGACGGCACAGACGGGGCTGCCCCCAGGCATGCCCATGGCTGCGGTACGAGCTGTTTCGCTGCCCGCTTGCCTTTCCCTTCTCTCCATCGCAGGGCTTTGGCCGCGTGGACCTGTCCACGTCACTCCCTCTGGAGCCCTCCCCCTCCGCCACCCCCTCCAGCCCTCCCCCCACCTCCACCTCCACCGCCACCTGCGCCTATCCTCGGCTCCAACTAGTGGACATGGTCCCCATCACAGAGCTGGACGTACACGTGTACCGCCTGGGTACGTTTCGCGACTCGATTGCTGCCTCTTGCTTGCATTACCTGCAGCCTTGACTCATGCTACGCAAGTCAGTTGCGTCCTCGGTATGTTCATTTCCCAATGCGCGCCCCTCACCTGACCAGGCTTTGGCGCGACGGGCCCCGTGAGCATCACCCTGACCTGGGTGGACCCGCCGGCCGACGTCATGTCTGACGTGGCGCTGATCAACGATCTGGATCTGTCCGTCGAGCTCGAGTCATCTGCGGTACCGCCGGCATCTTCGTCCTCTACCTCGTCTTCCTCGGCGCCAGGCCTGGTTGCCGACACACTGGGCGACGGCATCACCAGTAGCGAGTCGGCGTCCCTCGAGAGCCACTCGGTAAACAGCCAGGTGTTTTGGGGCAACGGCGCCGGAAGCCATAACGACGCGGAGAAGCCCGACAACCGCAACACGGTGGAGCGCGTCGTTGTGCCACCATCCGCAGGACAAGGCATGCTGACGATACGCGTGATCGGCGTCGCGATCAACTCGCGATTCATCAGCCGCTACGCTCGCGAGGGGCAGTATTACGCACTTACGGTCCACGGCTGCTTCTCCGGGTTGCTCGTGAGCCACTACAACCCCGACGCTCGCGCACGGTTGCGGCTGCCGTCGGCGCCTCCTGGGATGCCGCCGCGGCCGCCGCCGTCGCCGCCACGCCGGCCGTCGCCGCCGCGGCCGCCGACGTCGCCGCCACGCCGGCCGCCGTCGCCGCGGTCGCCGCCGCCGCCCAAGATGGCAAAGAGCGCAAAGGCACCCGGGCGGTGTAAAAGAAACCCGAGCCTCTGCGCAAAGGGCAGGAGGCACCTGTGAGCTTAGCCGTGAGTGAGGATTGCGATTGCGCCTGGTGGCGGGGCGGGGGCATGCAGCAAGTGTACGGTACGCAGCAGGAGCTTCCGCTGGGATGCGGAGATGGCGAAGCTTGTAGCGGTGAGGTATGGTACGGCAGCGCTTCGCACGTGGGCAGGAGCTGGAGCAGGACCCACTCGAGGTGAGCGGATCACCTGCGCATGCAAAGCGTGGGAAGCAGGGTTGAGGGGCACGGTTTTGGTACGGACGCGCCCCTGAGCAGTTGGGTGGGCCGCTGAGAGAGCGGCTGGTAGAGATTGATGGTAGTCAGTACCGTGTCGGCAAAGGCTGGAAGCTATAGTGGAAATGTAACCCTGTGGACGAACCCCTCAGCGTGTTTGGACTCCCATGTGTGCCCTGCGGCTTTCACACCGTGGCCGCTGGGCGCCATGGGGATGAGGACTTTGACGTGATAGGTATCCGCTCTAGCTTGCTTCCCTCTCTTCCTCCTTAGTAGTTTATTGCCTCGCGGGATTCAGGTGCAAGGCTCACACTAGCAGCATCGATTGATGCTGGATTAGAATGGATTGTGATTACGTGGAAGCGCAGACCGGGTGCTTCTAGGCCTACTCGATGGCGAATTTGACGCTGACGCTGACTAGAAGAGTTGCTTGCGGTGTGGTGTCCGCTAACCTTCGCATACAATCGCGTGTTGCAAGACGAGTGCCAGCACGGCAGGTTTTGTTGTGAGTGTCTTGGGACAGTATGACTAACGCTACCGGCGTTTTGTGACGCTGTGTGGCAGGTTGGATTGGCTTGCTTGGCTCCGGCTGAATTGTGCCGCGGTGATTTATGCCTGAAGGCACGGGGTTGAATCCGGCATGTCTGCCGGTAGCCCGATCTGACTCGTCCACAGGAGGGGTTTGTCGTCACGCACATTCGCTTCACCATGCATGACGTCTTCCTCTGACCTCGAGCTCCTTTCTTCCTACCCCAACCATCACCTGGCACGAGGTGTATAGACCGGACAGGCTACAAAGGGTACAAAGCCCACGAATGTGGAAGCAAGAGTGTGGAATGGTGTGTTGATTTCCGGGTGGTGGCGTGGCACGTTGCCAGCTTGCAGCCCCGCGTGGGGGCATGCGGTTATGTGTGAGCTGTGCCGAGCCACCGGAAGCCATTCACTGGCGAGAATGTAACAGGCTCGACTGAAGCCTCGAGCCGCTCGAGTGAAGTGCCCGGCTCAGACCTCAGAGGGGCTGGTGCACCCGTCTAGTCCTTCAGTGTGTGCCACCCTGCGAAGCAGTGGGAGCAGTGGGCGGCGGGAGGTTCAGCCCAGGTTGCTGTTGCCCACCCAGGCCCACCACTTCACCACCGCCGGGGCTACGATGCAGGGCAGGGCAGCAGACCGGCCCACATCCCGGACGAAGCGCGGGGCATCTCTCGAGGACGACGGGGTTGAGGTTCCAGGAGGTGGGCAGGGCAGCAGCCAGCAGGGGCTGCAGGAGAACGCACCCCAGCGGACCGGCCCCCGACCCCCGGTACGCCCGATAGCAGCAGTGAGTCCACCGGGCACCGGAGGTATAACTCTCAGTCCAGGTTCAGTCTATACGAGCAACTGGGGCTGCGGGGGCTAGCCCATGGGGTATGGGGCCAGTCCATGCGCAGGGGAGACGCCAGACGCGTGGCCGGCAGGGCTTGCGCATGCGCGTGTCACATCACAGGTAGGGGCGTCGTCTATCGTCTTCGTTTCAACTTCAAGCCTCCTTCACCTACAGGCGTGCTCGACGACCCGCAGTTCGTCCAACTCCTCACACAGCGCCCGAGCTAGTCCCACTGTTCAATTGCCTCTTGCCAGTCAGCCTTCGTCCTTGGCCTGCATACCGCATAGCGGCCTGGCCCATTCCCGGTCTTGCAGTTCTCAGTATCAGTGCCGTGCATGGCTAATAAGATAAGCCCAGAGAGCGTTCAGCCCGGTCACACCGAACCTGTCTTTGACCTCAGCTCCGTCCCCATCTCTGGTAGCGTACCCAGCCGTACCCCTCAATCCAAGCAAGTAATAATCGGAGCCCAGCAGCATCATAGTCTCACACTATTGCTTGACACCCTTCCCCAGCATGCCCATCCTATCCCATCCCACGCGGCTCCTTCACAGCTCCGTCTTTGGCCTGAACCCCAGCATGGCCCTGATCTCCTCGTGGCTGTACCCCTGCGCCTTCATGACTTTGATGAACTGGCGCAGGCACATCATGACAATCGCGAGGAAGATAAGGATCAGGAACAGGATCCTGCGGGTAGGGGAAGGGGCGGGTGTGGGGCGGCGGGGCTGAGGTGGGGTGTTGCGGGGCGGCGGGCGCAGGGCTCGACGCACGCAGCTGCGGACTGCCACAACGAGCATGAGGACATCCAAGCATCCCCTCCCTTCACAACCCCATCTGCCCTCCTCGCTCCTCACTCTCTCCCTCCTGTCCTGGGCTGCAACGGCCCTTGTCGAGCGCCTCGCCCGCATTCCAGCGTCCCAAGCTGCCTTATCCCGTTCCCATGCAAGCCCGCCCGCGCCCGCGCTCAAAATCTCCGTGTCCGCACAAGCCCTCCCGCCCCGCGTCCTCTACCGTATCCTCGCGATCGCACTTTTTGAGGTCGGGCGGCGGCGCCACGGCTGTGGAGTTGATTGTGGCGGAGGCGTCCGCGGCCGTGCTGAGCACGTGAGCCCCGTCCGCCGAGAATGTGATGCACGTGGTGAAGACCATGTGCTGCTTGGGGAAGCGCTTGAGCACGCGCACGTGCGGCCGGCAGGCCACCAGCTGCGTAGGTCGCCACGGTGGGTCGCAAGGGGGCGGGTGGCAGGGTGGGAAGGGCATCGCAGGTGTCCACTGGATCTAAGGACAAGCTGCACAAGTGGCTGGCCGGAGGGCCGAGGCAGAAACCATGCGGACCATACTGACCAGGGAGGGCTTGATCTCCAGCACCCCCGACCTCGCCGCTCTCCCCCCCATGCCCCGACCGCCGCCCCAGCACCGCGCCCACCCGTCCGCAACCCCTTCCCTCTGTCCCTCCCTCCCCCTCTTGGGCCTCCTCCCCTCCCCACCCACCACGACGTCTCCCTCGGACGTGCACACCGCCGCCATGCCCCCGTCCGCCGTCGCGTCCAGGCAGGCCCCCGGCGCCTCCGCGGCCCGGCACGCCGCCCGCATGGACAGCAGGCCGTCATCCCCCAGCTCCCACAGCGCCACGTGGCACCCCGCCCGGTTGTTCATGAGGCACACGAGGGTGGGCCGCTCGCCCTCGGCGCCGCGGCACGTGACGCGCGTGAATTGCGCGCTCTCCATGCCTGGGTGTGGCGGGTATGGGTGGCGGGAAAGGGAGCATGGATGGGGGTTGGGGGTGAAGTCGGGAAGAGCGTAAGGGGCAGGGTGCCTTTCCGCGGCTGCGTGCGTGGCACCCAGCCGCCCACGACCCGGTCGCCTGCCGTGTGGCAGCTGCGGCCGGCTTGGCCTCCCGCACAGCCCCTGACGCTCTCTAGTCTCTAGACGCGCTCCCTGCCCCCCCGGGCTGGCCCACCCTGCCCCGCCCCCCTTTCCCCCCTCCCCATGCCCCACCCGGCGGCAGGTGGTGCAGCAGCAGGCGGTCCTCGCTGGTGATCAGCATCACCTTGTCGGACTTGAACTCGGGGCCTGGGGGCCGGGTGGGCGGTAGGGGGTGTGGGGTTGGAGGGTGTATGGGCGGGGTGGGCGTGGGCAGGGAGGGTGCTCGCGGGCGCCAGGACCCCATCGGCCGCTCACACACCTCGCCCTTCTCCCACAGCCCGAAGCCAGCACCTCGGCCACAAGCCCCGCACCGGCCCTCGCCCCTCGGGGCCCCTCCTCAACATCCCCTCCCCCTTTCCCGCCGCCGCCCTGCCCCCGCCGCCCCACCCTTGGCCATGGCCGCCTTGCACAGCAGCGCCCCCCCCCGGTCCAGGTCCAGCACGTGGGCGCTGCCGTTGTCCAGCACCGCCACGAGCGCCCGCCCGCTGCCGCGCCAGGGGCCCGAGGCGGAGGGCGCGGGGGCGGAGGAGGCGGGGGCGTTGGGCCCTGGCACGGCGTGGGGTGCGAAGGCGAGGTCCTTCACTGCGTCCGCCATCTTCTTGTCGCCGCTGTGGGGGCGGAGGTGGGGGGTAGAGGTGGGGTATGAAGGGGCTGGGGCAGCGTTGGCGCATGACGGAAGCTCTAGAGCTGCGAGGCAGCCCGCTACGCGCCTGCTTCCTTCGCCCACCCGCCATCCCTGCCTAGGCCCCACTTGAGGCCCAGCGTACACGGTGAAGCTCCCATACAACCACTGTCCCCTTGCGCCGCACAACCCATCTCCCCTCTTAGCCACCTCCCCCTCCCCCCGTTGCCCCCCATCCACCTCAAGTCCAGCTTGACCTTGAGCGAGGGCCACTCGTACACCACCAGGCTACCGTCGTCCCCCCCCAGCGCCAGCAGCTCGCCCGAGGGATGGAAGGCCATGGCCTTGACGTCCGGGATCTTGATGGCCTTGCACCTGTCCGCGATAGCGCCTTGGGGGAGGAAAGGGAGGGAGGAACGGAGGGAGGGGGGGTGGGAGAGAGGGGGGGAGGGCTGTTGAAGAGGGGCACTGCAGTCTGAGGGGCAGAGTGACGTGTGCTGGGGAGGGGGGGGGCAGGGGGCGACGGGCAGGGGGTCGAGGGTTGGGGTCGGGTGGAGGAGGATGCAAGGGACGGCAGGGAGGAGAGGTATAGGCGAATAAGAACGCCAAATTAAGGTGAGAAGAGGGAAGACGGGTGTAATGGAGGGCCCGTGGGAGGGCGAGAAGGGATGGAAGGGGGCCAGTCGCAGGCTAGGGCGTCTAGCACGGGGCCGCACCTGTCACCTCGGTGAACTTGGGCGGCTTGCCCTTGCCCACGTCCATGTCCAGTCGCTGGATGCCGCCCTTGCCCATCGCAAACACGATGCTTTTGGCATCAGGTGAGACGATGAGCCTGAGCGGGTTCCAGAGCAAGCCGGCGGGGTGGTGTTAGCGTTGTCAGGCAAGCGTGGCCATGGGTGGATTGGCCGGCACCAAACCAACCTTCCGGTCCCTGCTACCAGCCTGGGCAGTCATGAGACCATGGCCTAGGCACGTTTGCTCATCCCGACCCCTGGGTTGCCACGATCACTTGCCTTGTGGGGCAGTCCAGACCGAAGTGAAACTCCCCTGTCTGGTCCGTGAGCGACCCCCCAGTGGCCTCGGCGCACACCAGCCGGTTCTTGATGCCACTAGATACCGCCCCCCCTCCACCGCAGACGTAGAACGTGTCGCCAGCGGGCCAGGCGAGGCCGTAGAGTGGCATGCCATACTTAAAGGTCTTGATTGGGCCCGCTTTGGGGCCCCCCGCTTGTTGCTTGCCCATAGATCACGTGTGTGGCTAGTTTGTGTGATGTGTGTGGGGAGGTAGGTGGTCAGAGGTAAAGGCGAACGTCGAGGCGATGCTTCGCGCCTTTGCGCCCAGACGTGCCTACTCGGAATTGCTCAGTACCGTCAGCAGAAGCCTGGTTTCGGGGATGTGGAGTTCATGGGGGGGCTCGCCAGTCCTGAGGGACTGCCGCGACCAATCAAGGGCTGGACCGCTGCATGTGCAGCGTGCACGGACCCAGCAGACTTGCGCCCGCATATGCAAATCGCGCTCTTCTCAACCGTGTCTTTTTATCGTTGAAGCAAAAGGCGCCGTTTCGCCAGGGCTCTTCCGCGAGTCGCCGCAACTGCACTAGCCTGGACTAGGTAGCGTCGCAGGCTATTTCCACCTGGTCTGTATACAAGGCTCCAATTGGCCGGCGCCGGGCTGGCGCTATGGGCAGTCGGCACAAGGCTGCTGCCTTCGCTGTCCCGGCGCTTCCAGCTCGCACCCATAGCAGGCGACGTGGCTGCTAGCTTGCTTGCAGCATGGCCGCAAACGGTGGCTCATATGGTGGTGTAGCTGTCCGGTACGTTGTTTGCAGGCTGCGACCACGCAGGCATGGTCCCGACTGCCTGGCCGACGGCGCCTCACGAGCTGCGGTGTCTGTGCAGGGCTCCGGGGATGGACATGCCAGCACCAAACACGTCATCACAGGGCTCAGCGGACAAGAGCAACACGACTCTTCGCGACGCGCAGGCGGGGCTCCCGGCGCCTCTCGGCAGCAGCCAGTCAGACGACTTTGACACGGACTTCGAGCTGCAGCTGCAAGGCACCACAGGCTCAGACTGGACGCAAGAGGAGCTAGCAACGCTGGAGAGTGCGCTAGCACGTTTCCCAGCAGACAAGGTGCGGGGCTCGGACCCGGGGTGGGAGCAGAGGAGAGGGGGGTTGAGGAGTGCACACGCGCGGTGAATGACACGACCGCCCTCTAGTGGACTGGCCAAGGCCTTGGACCCCAAGGCACAGCTCTCCACGAGTCACGGCCAATCCACACCTGCCTTGTACCTGCCTTCCTCATCTGCTAGCCCCCTATTTGGCCGCTGTAGTAGGCGCGGCCTCGCCTTGTGCAGCGTTTCAACTGCCGTCCTGCACGGGCTGTGGCCCATGCCCCCTTGCCGTTCCCACCGACCCGGCGCCCCTGCCCCTCATCCCCAACCCCTCCTCCCGTACCCTCCGTACACGCCGTACGCGCAGTACCTGCCCGTGGAGCGGTACATCCACGTGGCCGCCAGCCTGCCCTCCAAGACCGCCCGCGACGTCGCATTGCGCGTCAAGGCATGCGGCCTAGACGAGAAGTCCAGCAAGGGCCCGGAGCCGGCAGCCGGCGGCAAGCGCAAGGGCGGCCGGGCCGGCGCGGGCGGCAAGTCCGCGGCCACGGCCGCGGGCGGCACCGCGGCCGGCGGCTCCACAGCAGGCGCCTGGACCACGACCGACGACAGCTCGTCGGGCATCCCCGTCGCGCTGACTCAGCTCATGGAGCAGAACTACAGCATCTTGACGCAGTTCAAGTCCAACATGTCCGCGTTCAAAGTCATGGAGAACACGGAGCTGCTGATCCGCTATCGCGACAACCTCATGGCCATTCAGCAGCAGCTGAGCACCGTGGGCGGCATCATGGGCCAGATGCCCCCGCTGCCCGTGCAGCCGAACTTCGAGCTGGCCAGCAAGTTCCTGCCGCAGGGCGTGGGCAAGACGCCCGGGCTCGCCATGGCCATGCCGATGTCCATGCCCATGCCCATAGCCGCCGCGCCGCTGCCGCCCGTCGCCGCGCCCATGCCCATGCCGGTGCCGGCGGCGCCGTCGCCGGCCGCCGCCGCGGCGGCGGCTGCCGCCGCCAGCGCCGCCGCCGCCGCGGCGTCCATGTCCGGGGCCAGCATGGGTATGGCCGGCGCTGCGCCCGCAGCGCCCCCGGCCGTGTCCCCCACGCCCCCGCCCATGGCCATGATGGCCGCATTCCCCATGGGCCCCCCGGGCATTCCGGGGATGCCGCCGGGGATGCCTCCAGGCATGCCGCCAGGCACAGCCATGGCCCAGGCCCCCGGGTCCATGATGGCCCCAATGGGCGCCATGGACCCCAGCGCCTTCATGGCAGCCGCCGCCGCGGCGGCGGCGGCTGGCGGCATGCCCGGGGCGATGGCGGGCGTCATGCCGGGCGTCATGCCGGGCATGCATGCGGGAATGCCGGGCATGCATGGGTCCATGCCCGGCGTCATGCCGGGGACCATGCCGGGGACGATGCCGGGGCTCATGCCCGGCACGATGCCGGGGGGGATGCCCGGGGGGATGCCGGGGATGCCGGGGGGGATGCCGGGGATGCAGGCCTTCCAGTTCATGGGGGCCATGGGCGCCCCGGGGATGCTGGGGTGCTTGCCCATGGGCGCGCCGCCAGGCGGGATGCAGATGGGCGCGCCGTGCATGCCTGACGGCGGCGCGGCGGCGGCGGCAGCAGCAGCGGCGGCGGCGGCTGCCGCGGCGGCGGCGGCGGCGCAGCATGCGGGCATGCCGGGGGCGATGGGCGCGCTGTCGATGTCGCGGCAGGGGTCCGCGGCGCAACCCATGTCCATGATGGTACCGCATGTGCCGGTGGTGAAGCAGGAAGGCATGTGAGGCGGGCACGTGCAAGGCGCTGGTGCGGGCATGCGTTGGACGGGTGGTGCCGGGGCTGGGCGTGAGGCCGTCACGGTGCAGGGGTGCTCGCGCAGTGTTGCAGGGTGCGAGGTGCAGCCCAGGAAGAGGAGGCCGGTTGAGTGGTCGAAGTTGCAGGGGCGGAATGAGGAAGAACCGAGGGCGGGAGTTGATGCCATGCTGGTTGGGGGAACTGTTGCTGGCTGGGAGGGTTTTTGAGTCTCATTTTTGCAGGGAGGATGGCTGTCTCTGGAAGCGAGGGCGGTGGGGTATCGGCCTAGGGGCAAGCGGGTAGGAGGGGTCGGGTCCATGAGGAGGATGGGACTGCGTTGGGTGAGGTGGTGGTGGTTAGGCAGGGCGGCAGGGCTCCAAGGGCCACTGCATCACTGCGCGTTGCAACGATGCGTGGATGCCTTGGGCATGCTCGCTTGCTTTTGGGTGGGGCCGCCGAGCTGTGTTGCTCGAGTGCCCTTGACATGGTGGGGCTTGCGCTGGGCTGGCTAGCCTGTGTGCTATGCACTGCATAAACATTTGGACGTGGGCTGGGCAGGGAGCCTTGGTTTCGGTTTAGCTGGGGGCTAGGCTGTCTAGGCCGCAAAGCCACGGGACTCAGGGTTACACGCCTGCCCATATGTGGAGGATTGGACACATAAGGAGAAGCGGCGGCCCATCTGAGGGCCCCGCTCACCTTGACGGACGCTCGGACGTGCTGAGTTATGCCACGTTGTGACCGGCGGTGGGTGCGTGGACACTGCTCACACCTTGACCTGTTGACCTAGTTCCTTCCGAAATGTGTGCGTGGAGTTGAGTGGTGGGGGCCAGCGAGACGTCGCAACTTTGCGGCTAGTTCGGATGCGCTTCGGGTTTGTGCGACGGGTGTCGGGAGACTTCCGTGAAACGACTTCCTTTCGTTGCGTTGCAATAGGACTGGCGGATGTAGCCCGTGGTCCAGTCCTTGCTTTCTGGTTCGCCCTTACGTGCAGTGTGTGGACTGGACAGCATAGCCGGCAATGGGGTCGTAGTGGTTCGTAACGAGTGACGTATGCTTCCCTTGGTGCGTGTGTGCCTGCGCGTGCTTAATAGAGGGTAGGCATGCGGATGTCGTGTTTAGTGAGTGACTTGTCAGGGTTGGAGTGGGCTGAGTGTTGGTGTTAGACTGCAGGCTGCCGTGCTCTCACGCCTTGAACCGGGCCCTTCAAGTAGGAGGAGGGTTCCGCAACTGCTAAGAACCTCACCACAAAGTTCCCGGGGATGACGTGGTGAGAGCGCTGGAGCCTGTGGGGCGCTGGGCTGTTGCTGTGTGCGCTGGTGTAGAAGGTATTGGTGGGCGTGCTGGCGCCGCAGATTGCGGGTCGTGCGGATACTTGTGTGTGAAGTCTTGCATACGTATGGCGGGCGCCGAGTCGCCCTCAGTGCCAGAGCCAGTAGCACAGGCACAGCGGAGGCCCTGCAGCAGCAAGAGCAAAGGAGCCCAGGAGGGCATGTGACCCTCTCTTATTCCGTACACGTGCAGACCACCAGCGCCCCGCCCAGCACCCCAGACGCCTAAGCCTTCTCCTCGCTCCCGTCGTCGCCCACGCGGCCGCGCTCCCGTTCTTGTCCGAGCTCCCGACGGACCATCAGGCTGAGGTACAATTTGAAGCCGTGCAAGGGCCCTGGCCGGGGACGAAGAAGACACATGGCAGGACGCAAACCTACGACCCCCAGACAACCCACTTGGCGACCAAGACAGCACTGTGTGCCCACAGCCCTCGCCGACCACAAGCGTTTGCTCAAGGCAACGTGCAATGAGGCCGTGGGAACTGGGGGCAGAGCTGGCGGAGGCGGGGGGTGGGGGGGGGGGTACGGAGGCGATCGGGCTGCCTCGTGGCCTCGGTCGGTCACCACGCGACATAGTCCATAACACATATACTGCTCGTGACGTTGATGTAAGCTGCTTTCACAATGCAGGCGTCTTAGGAAAGTGCGCGTCTTGCCAGGATGGCGGGCTCTTTCTTGGGCAACAGCCCTTTCGCTGCTCTCATCGCCGAGGTAGCGCGAGAGTTTGGCACGCCGGATGCTCCCCTTCCGCCCCAGGTAAGGTGCTGGTGACCATCCGCCGAATTTGACTGAGGTGCTCAAACGCGCACACGCCGCCTCGCCCTGAATCTTGCTGCATCATGTGTAGCATGTGTCGCGCTTGTCGTCATAGGTCGCGCGCCGTATCAGGCCGCCGTGCCAAGCGGCTCGCCCCGCCTCACTCCCGACCGCTTCCACGCCCCCGCAGGCTTGCCCGAGCAGGCTTAACGCGCTCGAGGACCGGTTCTGCAAGCTCATCGAGGGCCTGGGCCGTGACGCTGTAGCCCATGTGTCTTCCGGTGCTGCGCCCGCGGCTCAGCGGCTCAGCGGCCCAGGCGCTCCATACACAGCGCCCCAGCCAGGCCCCCACGCCGCGCCGATGGCCGCGCCGCCGGCCCCCCCAGCGCCTTCGCTCCCTGCCCCTGCCCCTGCCCCAGCCCCTGCCCCAGCCCAGCCTGCCATAGTCACCACGGGCCTCGGACAGCAGCGGCAGGTCATCCAGCGCTCCCTCACACCCAACACCTTCCCCCCGGCCTCCGGGCGGCCTGTGTCACCCGCGCCGCTGCTGCCGCAGTCCACCTCGGCGCCCCTGCCCCACATGCAGCGGCCCTCGCCCCCCGCCACGGGCCAGCCCCTCCCAGTCCGACAGTCCGTCCCGGCGACCCAAGTGCCCGCCCCTCAGGCCAGGGTCGTGCACACGTCAGCACCTGGGCCCCAAGTCCCGACCGCGGGACAAGGGGTCCCCACCGGCCCCGGCCAGGGGGTGCACGCCCAGGCAGCAGCGGCGAGGGCGGCGGCGCAGGGCCGGGTGCCGGCGGGGACGCACGTGCCGGGCTCTGCATCCCACGTGAGCTATCCGTGGGGCTCGGGGGGCGGGGCCTCGGGGCCGACGGGCATGGCCCCGGGGCCCCCGGCGGGCGGACTTCAGGGGCCGGGCGGCCCACTCACACGGCCCGTGTCCCCGCCGGCTGCGGCCTGCATGGCACCCGGGCCCGGTATGGCTGCAATGGCTCCTGGCCCCCGCCCGGGATCAGGCACGTGGCCCTCCGTGACCACAGCGCCGCCAGCCCACACGGCGCCGCCCGCGCCCCGGCCAGCGCCACTCAGCCACCCGCCGCCCGCTGCGGCGGCCATGGCTCCGCAACCGTACCACCCGCAACCCACATCGGCGGCGCCCATGGCGCAAGCGGTACAGATGCAGGCGGTACAGATGCAGGCGATGGCGCCCCAGGGGTACACGCAAGCGGCGGCGCAGGGCATGGGGCCGCCGCCCCAGCAGACGCAGATGTACGGCCAGCCCGTCATGCAGGCGCAGGCGCCCATGCAGACCGCCGTACAGCACCACCACGCCGCCTCCATGGCGCCGATGCAGCAGCAGACCGCCGTACAGGTGTCCGTACAGGCGTACGTGCCGCACCAGCTCGCGCAGACCGCCCAGGCACCCCCACCCGTGGCTGCAGCGGCGGCGCCCGCCCCGGCGGCGGCCGGCCAGCCGCCGCTGGCGACCTTCGCCGTTGACGCCATGTACATCCGTGACACGCTCAAGGCGTGCGGCTTCAGCGAGGCAGACATGCGGCCCTTCCGCAACTTCGACCCCATGGACGCGAACCTCTGCGCCAAGAGCCTCAGGTGGGCAGTTGCGCCGCCAACAGCTCGTTGTCGGTGCTTGTTCTGTTTTATAATATGAGTGTCCCACGAGGGAGCTGGTGACGGGGCTTGGCTGTTGCGGGCAAGCTCTGTCCATCTATGTGGGCCCGGTGCATGTCTTGACCTGACCTGACCTGACCTGCGCATCGCACTGGACAATCGCTGACATCGCCACGCCCATCCCTTGCGCGCGAACGGCCCCAGGATCCATCACGACAATCTGCCCGTACAGAGGGCCATCTTGCTGACGTACATCAAGATGCTCACGAGCGGATCGGGGGGCGGGGCGGGCCCTGCGCCGATGCAATGCTGAGGGCGCGGCGCGTTGAACGCACACCCGTACTCGGATGCGTCAAGGCCAGAGCGCGAGGCCGCCCTGGGCCCCTGGCGTGTGCGCGGGCTTTGGGCATGAGGGATGCCAGTGTTGCCGGCGCAAGCTGAGCTGCGGTGGTTTTGGGGGCAGGGTTTGGGGTCAAGGTTTGGGGGATACTCGAACAACGAGCGGGGTGTCGCTGCGTGCACGCGTGTCGGCAGCTCCTAATGGCCGATAGCGTGGAGGAAGGAAGGCTCGGCGGCTCACGCAAGCATAAGCGGGAAGCGGCGGCGCGTCGAGCCCTATCAAGCAAGGTACGTGGGCAGGGACGGGGGTTTCGCCCGAAGTGGTCATGGCTTGCCTAGTGCTTCTGGGGCGTCGACGCAGTGCCTCACCAAGCGCGCAATCTTGACCATACCTGCGACAAGTCCCCTTACGTGCCTGCACCCGTCGCCTGCACCCGTAGGTATGCTCCTGGTCGCCTTTGGAGCGATGCAGGCGCCGGCCCTTCAAGCCTGCCAGATGGTCAACCAGGTCAGGCGCTCGGGGACAGGTGCACCCTCGTTTCTGTCTGGCGCGTGGCTGAGCTGCTGAGGCTCCTCGCTGCATCTCAAACATGTAAAACCCTCCGTTTTCACCTTCATACCCTCTCTACCCTGTCTGCTGCAGGGACCGTGGACCCCCGCGTGGGAGTCATGCGTCGCGGCGGAGCGCGACGGCTGCAGCCTGCGTAGGGCCTGGCCGCAGGCATGCGGAGTTGGGGCAGGAAGCAGCCACTCTTGGGTCGAAGGCGTGGTCGAGCGGGGCTTGAGGATAACGGCACGGGAGTCCGCCGAAGGCTATGGCTGCATGCATGGAGACCCCGAGCTTTGGGCCGCGGGCATTCGGTGGTGGTGGCCGTCGCAGCTAGACGGGCACGGCAGCCGTGCGGGGCTGTGCCTGTGGTAATGGCTGCTGGTATTAAGACAAGCGAAGCTGAAGTACATGTCAATCTGGGGTTCGGGGCCTTCTGCTGTTCGCTTGCAACCGGTCGGCGCGTGTTGGGGGGCGAGGGAAGCGGCCGCCAGGTAATGGCGCCATGGCACGAACACAGGGCGGATTGACCCTGGTCAGCTCGCGACTCAACTTTCCCAGCGCTTGTAATGTACACAAGCACCTTGCTACTTTTCTCCTAGTTCACCTTACGCTTGTCCCCCCGCGGCGGCGCAAACAGTCAAAATGAGCGCGCCGAGTGCCTACGAGATTAGGCGCATTCTAAAGATTTATGACGACAGCGCTATCGCACCAGTTGGTCGCGCTATTCAAATGCTGAGCCAGGCGAGTAGCGGCGATTGGCTCAGGCGATTGTCGCGCGAACCAGCGCGCGAAGAGAGGTTGCAACGTGGCCAGTCGATTGGGGACCAATGAAAGGCTTGTCAGGGCGAATAGGACCGCCAGGGTCAAAGCGGCTTGTATGGATGCGTGGCGACCGTGCCATTGCCGGGCAGGGGGCCCGAGGATGGGCACCCCACTCCCTGGGCAGATGGCACGCGCGGTCTGCCAAGCTAACCAGTGCACCCGCAGCAAACCCAGCGTGGGGAGGGCAGGCAGAGGTGGCCCACGGAGAGGGGGCCGAGGCCCCGCAACCGTCCCTGCCTTTCCAGACCTACCAAGCCCGCAAAGCACGGTCCCAGCCGTAAGCACAGCCGTGCCCCTGACCCTTACCCTGCATCTCCTCGTGTGACCCCATCCGCACCCCCAGGTGACTAAGGCCATCAGCGACGACCCAAAGAAGCACGACCTGACGTCAGAGGAGGAGGAGGTGTGGATGGAGGCGGGCGGCAGCTCGTACGGCATCAACCAAGGTACGACACCTCCCGGGGGGGAGGGGAGAGGCCAGGAGCTTTCGAGGCGGGTCCGAGGGGCGGGCGCTTATGACTTCCTCTGCAGGGCCTGCCGCTGCGGTAGCCCTACTGGGGTGGCGGAGGGACCACGGCGAGCAGGCCAGTCCCCCTAGGGGGATCCTTTGCAGTCGTACTGACGGGTCATACTCGATCCCTGGAACGTGGGAGCCCTAGCTGCTGGGGTCATTGAGGGCTCAGGGAGGGAGGAGATCCAGTGTAGTGCTAGCTACCTGGGGCTATGGGCTATGGCTTCACCTATCCTCCTCTGCCCAGTCATCACCCACCTGTGGCCCTGGCCACAGCCTCGGGCCCGGCCCAGCACAACTCCTTAGACTGCGTGCCCCCGACTTGTGCCCCGCACGCCTCCGCAGAGTTCCCCAGCCTGGTGGGCAAGCGCTGGATGGAGACGCTGGAGAAGCCAGGTGGGCCTCAGCCACGACCCCTGGGAGGCAGTGAAGCTGCGGGCGTGCTGCCGGTCCCCAAGCCTCCGGGGGCCAAGTGCTGATAATTTCAGGCCCCACGCACTGTGCTCCAGTCCCCCCACCTGCTCCTCCGCGTCGTCGCTGACTGCTGCTGACGCGCTGCCCTGTCCCTGTCTTGGGGTGATTGGTTTGACCAGGCGTGGCCAAGGCGTCCGGCATGGACAAGGACGAGTGGGCGGCGCTGCTCAAGTCCCTCACAGGTGCGGGGACAGCGATACGGGTCAGGAGGATGAGCTGGAGGCGCGAGGGGGGGCGGGGGAACGAGTGCTCGACGGGGGATTGCGGGATATGGGGCCACAAGGTCCAGACAATGGCAGCCTCGCCCCGCTCAAAGTGCTCTGCTTACATCCATGCCTCGCCGTGTCTTCCCCCGCCCTGCCCTCCCTGTGCTCCTCCGCTCCCATGTCCAACACCCCAGCCGCCGAGGAGAAGGTGGGACGAGGTCCGGGCGTCAGGGGATCTGCTGGGTCCTGATCCCATGGCCCCTGCTGCCATGGGTGCCGTGCGAGGGGAGCGCCTGGCTCCCTCCACAGCTTTGCTCCTTCCTGCCCCCCCTTGTCCTCCGCGGCCAACCCCCGGGACGCCACAGCCCATATTACACCGCCACAATCTCTTGGACCCCCCGCAATGCCCCCCAGCTGGTCGCCTCGGAGCTGAGTCTGGAGGTGATGGAGGAGCTGACGGAGCTGATTGAGAAGCTCCGTGAGGAGGCGCCCGAGCCGGAGGACAGCGATGAGGACAGCGATGAGGATAGCGACGATGAGTAGACTAGGAGAGTAGGTCTCGACTGGGGAATGTGGGTTGATGTTGGGGATGCAGACGAGGAGGTCGGGCGAGGGGCGTGAGAAGAGGGCTGGGATTTGGGTTGCAACGCAGGCGAAGACGGGCGAAGAGCTTGGGCAGTGCGAATGGTGCTATGCTGCAAGGGGGTGAAGCAGTCGGGCTGCGCAAGGCTGCGTAGGGGATGAGGTGTGCGTGCCAGGCAGGCGAGGGATCCGAGGGCGCCGATCCTCGGCGCAGCCAGCAGGCGGGGCCAGGCGGGGTGGGCGGGGCCAGACGCCATGGGGTTCGTGGCGTGCCGCCGCAAAAGGATCGCGGAAGAACACTGGCGAGGCAAAGGCCTTAAGCTGGGACTTGCGCAACAGCATCGTCTTAAGCGATTGAGGCTTAGACAAGGGACGATAAGCGCCATGTCCCACACCGCGATGGTGCGCGAGCGCTCGCGTACGCGTTCCGGTAGCTGCTTGAATGCTCTTTCCGGTACTCACTTCATACACTGATGTCTTTTGGCGGTTAAATTGCGCAGAGTGGCGACAGGATGGGCAAGACTCCTCTGCATGCGGCCTGCCGGCTTGGCGATTGTGCTCAGGTCAAGGCACTCCTGGAGCGTGGAGCGGATAAAGATGCCGGTCTCTCCGGCGGGCAGTTTGAAGTGAGGACCAGGCGTGCGACCTTTTGAGCCGGCTTGGGGGACGGCTGGGGGTTGGGGAAGCGGGGGTAGCGGGGGTTCGGGGAAGACTTGCCGGGATCTGCCCTGACCCCCAGCCCGCCACAGCAGAGCCGTCAATCTGACGCAAAGTACACGCCACTCCCACCTGTAGAGTGGGGACCGCACGCCCCTCCACGTGGCCGCCTGGTTCGGCCACGCTGAGGTGGCCAAGAGGTTGTTGGAAGCGGGAGCCAACAAGGACTCGGTTGACAGGGCAAGTCAGGGCGAGGATGGAGGGTCCCGGGGTCAGAGGAATGCTTGGCAGGCCCTCTGCAGTCATGGCCCTGGTATGTCACGGTGGCATGCCCAACACCCTTCCTTTCCAGGGAAACTGGACTCCCTTGCAGCTTGCCGTCAAGGAGGGCAGCACAGGTGTCGTGAGGGAGCTCCTCAAGGCGGGTGCCACCCTCCTCGCTCCCGATGGCAGGGTACGGGGGTGGGGTTGCTCAGTAGGCCAGGGGACGCAAAGCGAATGAGGCCTCGGTTGAGGCCATGCATGGCTGTGGGCGTCCGCTCCCTGGCTAGCCACTCGTCTGCGGCCCGCATGCACCCTTCCCCCGTGCCCACGCTTGCAGGATCCCCCCCTGCACCTCGCAGCGAAGGGGGGGCACGCGGACATTGTGAAGGCAATCCTGGAGGCGGCAGTTGGGGGCGGCGCCGAAACGACGGCGGCGATGACCGTGGCTGGCTTTCAAGATCACGTGGGTAGCTAACGAAGGGTCAGGAATGAGGCATGTGCGACACGACTCGCACCCAAGCTCGAAGCGTGTTGCCGACCCCACCTCGCCAACACAGGAGGGCGTTACAGCTTTGCATGTTGCCGGCAGCGTCGATGTGGCAACGACTCTCATCGCCGCCGGTTGCAGCGTTGAGGCTGTGGACAAGGTGGGCTGGCGTGGGGTGCATCAAACAACCTGGGCATGGGACCTTCAAAGCTCCAGCTTTACTCCCGCCCGCCGTTTGCCCCGTTTATAAGGCAGCACGGCAGGACTCCCCTCTTTAAAGCCGCGCGGTTGGGTTACACGGACATGGTACGAGCGCTCCTTGCAGCAGGTGCTAGTGCCACAAAGGCGGACAAGGTGGGTTCCCCCTTCCACCTCTGCTGAGCTCTGGAGCTCTGGAGTTTTTCCAACCTCTGCCCCCACCCACGGCTGCAGCGAGGCAAGACCCCCCTCCACGAAGCTGGCAGAGATGGCGACATGATTAGGCTACTGCTTGCGGCTGGCGCGGATCCTGATGCGCGTGATGAGGTGAGTTGGTACGTAGTTGGGCCCGAGTTGAACAACTTTGCTGCGAAAGCGGTCATGGTGACAGGGTGTCGTTTGGACGTGTGCTGGGGCGCGAGCTATCGGCGGTCGTGGCTGCAGCTGGCCCCTGGCGCCCCTGGCTAATCAGTACTTCTGCTTCCTTTCACAGGATGGGGACACGCCCCTTGAGAGCTATTTGGCCTACGGGGCTCAAGATTGGGAGACGATGCGTGTACTAGCGGAGCGATCCAGTGAGGCGTCAATGCCAAGGTGTGCAGGCGGGTCCTCGCCGTGAGCCCCGCCCGCCTCGCCACGTTCATGCGGCAGGCTCACCTGCTCCGTGCCGCCTTATTGTGCCGGGTTCTCAACTCCCCAGGTGCTTTGGTCGGCCCTCCAAGAGGCTGGCATCGCAAGTTCCAGGAGAAAACATTATGGACACAACTACAAGCCCTTCAAGCTGGTCGAAATGACCTTGGAGGTAGGTGGCTATGTGGCAGAGCGACGCCTGCTGGCAATGAAGTCTCCTTCATGTCCTCCGCCTCACCCGTGCAGGGCAAGCTGCCGTTCCTGCACTTGGCGGCCCGCTGCGGTGCACCGATGGCCGTGGAGGCACTCCTGAACCTGGCAAGGCAGGACACGCCATTCACGTGGTACGACTGTCCCGTGCCAGACACGGTACCGAAACTGCTGGAGGCAACAGATGAGGTGAGGCCTGGGCTTTAATGTCTATGCTCACCGCGCAAGTATCTCAACCCCGACATGGTCGACGTAATCCTCTCCGGTCTGATGTCGCCATGCGCGCAGGCCGGCTGCACGCCCCTGCACCGGGCTGCCGAGGCCGGCAAGGTGAAAGTGGTGAAGGCGCTGCTGAGGGCTGGGGCACAGCGTGACGCGCGCAACAAGGTGAGCTGCTGAGTGCTCGGCACTCCTGCAAGGGGCCTTCCATCGGGCCATCCTCCCGACGCTTCCAACTTCAGGCGGGCTTCAAGCCTCTCCAGCTCGCCGCCGCCAGGAGGCACATGGACGCCGTACTAGCACTGCTGGAAGGAGCCAGCGAGGGAGACATGGAGGAGGTACGTGGGGTCGCTCCAGTTGACCGGCGGCGCCATGCACTCATACGCTCATGCGTGCTCAGTCAGGAGCTAAGGACCTCTATGCCTTTGCCTGGTCCACCCTACCTAACAGGCCCTGGCGACGGGCAGGACTGGGCTGGGCTCCGCGTCTTCAAGTGAGGCGGAGCAGCAGCGGCTGCGCCTGACGCGGCGGCTCCTGGACGCTTGGCACGGACCCGGAGAGGTGGGGGCCAAAAGGGGGTCCACTGCCAAGGGGCGTACATCAGATGCCTCGAGGCTGACCCTTTTAGGCAGTCGTTTCCCTTTGCTTGACAATACTACTCCACTCTCCCTCCCTCCAGGACCTCGCAACACTGCTGGCCATCAAGCCCGACCCCGAAGCGCCACCGCCCTCCTCCGCGGCTGCCCGCTACGCCCGGGCCATGGGTGATCGGAATCTGGATGACTCATCCGATCTGGAGGAGCTCGTCCAGCGGTTCATGCTGCCGCGGGAGGGCGAGCGGCACGGCGAGACCCGCAGCGGCGCCTACCGCCCCAAGCCGGTGCAGCTCGCGGCTGCCGCGGAGCGGAACTATCCGCTCCTGTGGCCCCACCTCGTCCGCCTTCGACAGGAGGCGGAGGGCGCGGCGGAGGCGGAGGGAGCTAGGGCCAGCACCGGCGGCGGCGGGGCCGGAGAGGGCGCGGCGCGGACTGCTACGAAGCGGACGTTGCTGCAGGCGCTGCGGGTGCTGCAGGAGTTTGAGGGCATGGCCGGGGCGGAGCCGGGCCCCCGCGACACCGCCCTGGGCCGGCTCGTGCCCGCCTACGCAGCAGCGGTGGCCGCGGACCGGGGTGCTGAGGACATGGCGCCCGCGGATGTGGTGCACCTCACGGCGGAGGAGGTCGACCTGGAGGCGGCCGGCGAGGGCGAGGGCGGGGATGAGGGTGCGGATGAGGGTGCGGGGCAGGCACCCAAGCGGCGGCGGGTGGCGGTCAAGCAGGAGCCCGGGGTGTGAGTCTGTGGAGGGGGAGTGGACCGGGGCTGGTTGGGTCGGCCGCAGACCTGCCATGGGTTGTGTCTTGGTAGTACAACTCGTAGTACGGCTGGTGTTGGCGGTGGAAGGGTGGCAGGCAGGCAGTGTTCTGCGCTTGGGGCCTCGGTTGCCAATATTTAGAATGGAGTGGCCCGGCAGCTGGCGTGAAGCTGCGGCGTGGTGTGTTGCTGCGGCTCTTGCGCCGAGCCGGTGTAGAGAGCCAAGGGCTGAGGTGGAATGGCGGGGTCGAGACTCGAGAGGTATGCGCGCCAACGTACTCGTGTTACACATGGGCGAGCCATCCTGCCATCCTGCTTCCTACTTTGCATTCCCTGGACCCTGAACGAGTTCCATGGGGTACCTCCATGGCAGGGCTGTTGCGGTCCGTCTGCCCTGCTCAGCGCCTAAGTCCAGCTTCCTGTCATCAATGCAGCCCGATGAGCCCATGCGTGCATTGCCCCTTTAACCCAAAGGCGCCCATCATGCGTGAACCTGCATTCCCCTATGCAGCTAAGCCACTCCGCGTACCGCTCCTGCATACACCTACGCAACCCCTGGATGGCCTGGAAGCCGGCCTCCCGGTTCGGCCTCCCCCCTTCCGCCCCTCCCCCAGCCTTCCGTCCACGCCCTCTCCTTGGCTCAGCCCCCCCTTCAACCCATCATCACCACCACATGCCCCATGCCCACTCGCCCCCAACCTCCGCTCAGCCTCCCCCCTGCAGCCCCTCGATAACGGCCTTGAGCCGCTCGATCTCCTCATTGCGGGCCAGTAGCTCCTGGTAGTGCACCCGGAACACCACTGGGGGAGAGGGGGGCAGGGGTCGGGGGGCAGGGTGACCAGGGAGCAGGGTAACCAGGGAGCATGGCCCGGGGCTGTTGGTGATGTCGCCTGCCGTAAGGCCCCGCTGCAGCGGGCCCCGCCGCACCAGCAACCACCACGCCCTGACCTTACCCCCCCTCCCCTAGTCCCTTGCCGCTGCCCCCTCGCTGCCGAGGCCCAGCCCCTCGCCCACCTCCTCCCCGCCAGTCCTCCCCCGCCCTCTTTCCCCCACTCCACGACACCCACCTGCGTTATTCTCCAGCTCCCGCTGAAGCTCCGCCGCCTGCGCCTGCGACTCCCGCAGGCGGGCCGCCGAGGCCGCCAGCTGCTCGTCCTTGCGCTCCAGCTCAGCCCGCAGCGCCGCCGCCTCGTTCTCCAGGCCCGCCACCTGCTTCTGCTGGGCCTGCGGGACCGGGCGAGGGTTTGTGCGGTTTAGCTGCTGGCTGCTGTATCGGTGATGCTGTGTGATTGGGCATGCTGGTAAGAGGCTGGGTTAGCGGGGAGTGTGCGCTCGCCGGCGTGGGCTCTGCCAGGAGCCCCAGCGGAAACCCCTCGTGCCCCATCCCCAGCTCCGTGGCGGTTTACGCAGGGGCCGGTGGTCTGCCTTACTTGCAGCTTTTGTTGGTACTTCGTGTGCTCCACCGCGGTGCTGTACGTGTCCTCGTCAAGGTAAACGGCGTCCTCGACCAGGGCGCGCAGGGCTGTGGCCGCCACGCGCGCATCCTCCACGCGGCCCGTTAGAGTCTCGCACCAGTCCTGCTGCGCCAGCGGTAACCGTGCGTCGTCGGATGTGTCAAGCACTGGGAGCGGGCGCATGGACAGGGCAGCGGGGCCGCCGTGGTGCCCGAAGCCGTGGCCGGGATGGCCGGGGCCCGCGTGCGCCATCCCGTCGGTTCACGTCTGTAGGGCGGGGCCTCGGCGCGTGCCTAGCTAGCCGCTATGCTGTTGAGCAGTGTGCTCGTCAAGTGAAGGCCTTCAAAGGGGACTGTGCGAGAGAGATGCACAAGAAATCGTGTTGCAGAGGACCGTGCCGGTCACAACGCCTTGGCTATCTAGGCATGCAGCTCGTGACGGCTGTGAACACAGCTCTCAGCTCTCTCGTGCTCTTCTCAGGCCCCGGATCCACGGTAGTACGGCTTCCCCGCAATTTGGTGGGTCGCAGCGCCCGACGTCCACCTCGCGGGTCTATCACCCGGTGCTCACCAAACCCTTCAATTATCTCACATCCAATGATTCATGCCATCAAGCACAAATGGACTAGTCAACGCAGTCAACACGGAGACGGGAAATGTCGCAGCAGCGCTCCTCGCGAGCTGACGAGGAGCGCCTAAGCACTAGGTGGGTTGCTGTTTGATAGCCCTTTACAGCAGCTGTCTGGGTCTGCGTCGACCTGAGCTACCATCGGCTACCTCCTGCGCAGAGGCTCCGTGCTCAGCTCCCGCGCGTCGCCTAAGCAGCCGCCTAGCGAGTCAGGCCTCAGCCGTGACTCTAGACAGCGTAGCTCGCCCGCGGCGAGCGACCGTAGCAACCGTCCCGACCAATCGCACCACTCCTACTCGGTACGCGGAATGGTCAAGGACTCCGAGGATTTCAGCCAGGACTCACGCAGCAGAGACGGTAAGGGGTCCAGAGGGGCTGCTGAGCGGGTGGGAACCCACTCTCGGAGCCGGCCGGCCCACGCATGTCCACTGTTTGCGCCTTGGGCTGCAGGGCATCGCCGGGACAGGCGGGATCACAACGATGACGACCGCCGGCACCGCGACCGGGGTTCAGAGTCGGATGACAGCCGCAGCGACGACCAGTACTCGTCGGACTACGAGTCCGAGGAGAGTATGAGCGGCACCGGGACCTACAGCCGCAGCTATGACAGCCGGAGCCGGAGCAGTCCCACGGCCACGCACACGAGCGCGTCCCACGACGACCGGGATGACCGGGGCAGGTGTGTCGCCCAGACCGTAAGACCCTGTCGCCTCCGCCAGCCTCCTGCCGGCCCTTCACCTGCCCCACGCTCTGCGCTCCGCTGCATTCGACTTCCCGCATCTCTCCCGCTGTCCCGCGTGCAGGTACCAGGGGGACATCAGCGAGTGGGGGCGCAAGCGGGTTAACCCGCGGGCCAACAACAGCGAGAGCGACTACACGCTCAGCAGCGGCCTCAGCCCTCGGGGCTCGGAGGGCGATGAGCGAGCGGAGTTTGACCCGGAGGAGGCCAAGCGGGCCCTGGTGTACAATGCGGGTGGGGCCGGGTGGATGCACAAGCGGGTTGGCGCTGCACAGGATGCCCAGCTCCTAGGGTGCGTGGCAGCCAGGGCAGTGGATGGGCAGGGGTGGTCCATTCATCAGGGTGGCTGTGACGCCTGACTGGCACCGCGCCGTGTGCGCGCAGGGTTGTACGGGCGGGCCCAGACCATGCGGCGCGACGGCACCGCGCCTAAGACCATGGGCATTGCGGACGACCTGCCCAACCGCTTCGCGCTGGAGCAGCTGAGCCAGCTGGCGGGCATGGCCAGCAAGGTGCGTGGGGGCCAGGGGGCAGGCAAGGAAGCAGACACGCCACTGGCGTGCCTTCTGCTTGGCAAGGCTGTACCTTCACCCGGCCGTTTTGGGGGGAGGGGGCCAGGCAAGACTGGGAAGGCGGGGGAAGCGGCGAGCAGGCCTCTCAACGGCCGGGCTGGGCAACACGTACCCCAACAGCAATCTCCATCCAACCCGTGCCCCAGGTGCAAGCCGCCATCGAGCACAACCGCAAGGTGTTCGCCAACCGCGTGCGCCACGAGGACCGCGCGGTCATGAAGAAGGCCTTCGACGCCTGGCGCGCGGCGCGGTTCGGGTCCATCGCCAAGCAGCAGCTGCTGCGGCGCGCCATCGCGCGGCTGCAGCGGGGGCTCATGGCGCGCGCGTTCTTCGCGTGGAAGGACAAGTTCCACCTGGTGGACAAGTACCTGGCCATGCGGAGGAAGGTAGGAAGGGCGGCGTGGGCGTGGGGGAGGGGCTGTCGGGTGCAGTGGGGTCAGATGGGAGGCAATGCTGGTCTGGGTAAACGTGCAGATGGTGGCAGTGTCGGCAAGCGGTCAACAAGTAGCCGTCTTTGGCGGGCGAAAGGACTGGCGCAGGGACGCATGGGATGCGCTTTGACGCGACCGCCTTCTGGCGGGTGTTACAATCTGGTGCCGCCGTGCCCCTCCTGCTACCATTGTGCTTAGGTCTCCGCCACCATCAACCGAGGGCGCGTCAAGCGCGCCTTCCAGGAGTGGCGCCGGCTGTGCACGGAGCGGTGGTGGAAGAACCAGCTCAACGCCCGGGACTCGCAGGTGTGGCTCTTGAAACTGGGAACTGCTGAGACATAGCAGCCCTCGAGGCCTCGCATGGGCTCCGGTGACGTGTTAACTGTAGGTACTGCCATGGCGCCTGGAACCTATCCATGCAGTGCAGCGGGACGGCGTGTGCATGTTGACTTGGTGTCATCATCTGAGGCGTCTCCTCTGCTGGCCCCCAGATCCACGCCCTCAACATCAAAATCGAGGGCTTTGAGAAGCGCCCCATCGTCATCATCCGGCAGCGGAGGCTGCGCGCCTGCCTCTGGGTGCGTGCGTGTCAATCGGGTCCCTGGTGCCGGGTGCCTGCTGCGGCTGGCAGTGCCCTTGTTGTGCTGCGTTGGGCGCCCGTGTCGTGTCGCTTGCTCGCAGCGCTTACCTGTGCTGCTCTCGACTCGCAGGGCTGGTGGGGCCTGTCCATAGAGCGGCGGCGCAAGCGCATGCGGCGGGAGCGGGCCATCAAGCACTGGCAAAACATGGCCTTCATCAAGGCCTGGAACTCCTGGTGCGTGGGTTGGAGCTCCGGGTTACGCCCAATGATACCACGTGGCTGGGCTCCTGCACACCGCCACGGCTCACCAGCATAGGCGTGTGGTAAAGCCAAGCCGCCGACCCACATCCCTCGATTGCCCGTGCGGCCGCAGGGTGAGCTTCGTGGAGGAGGCCAAGCGGCGGCGCGCGATGATCCGCAAGGTCGGCGGCCGCATCAAGAACTACAAGCTGTGGCTGGCCTGGAACGCGTGGTGGTCGCACGTGGAGCGAAAGCGGGAGACCAAGAGCAAGGCCTTCCGCGCGGTGCGGCTGTGGCAGAAGACCACGCTGGCCAAGGGCTGGAACAAGTGGAAGTGGTACGTCGAGTACCGGCGCGAGTACAAGATGATCATCAACCGCTGGAAGAACCCGCTCAAGGCAAGCGCTTGGGGCGGTTGAGAGGAAGGAGAGGAGCTTGGAACAGAAGCTATGCGGGCGTGGGCATCAGGGCATGGCTTGGCGGGGCACCGTTAGGGTAGGGCAGCGGAAAGGGGTCAAGGCGTGGACTTGACAACCCGTGCCCTCCGCTCGCTTGCACCTCATGCTCCGTCTCTCAGGCCCGGGCGCTGCGCACGTGGGTGGCGTGGGTGGACTGGAAGAAGCGCATGCGGATCATCCTGCAGCGCGCCGCCGTGCGTCTGGCCAAGCGCTCGCTGATCATGGCGTGGGAGGCGTGGTGGCAGGCCATCGACGACCGCAAGATCGAGGAGCAGCTCACCACCAAGGAGCAGCTCGTGGTGGGTGGGACAGGGGCAAGGGCAAGGACGCCCAGTATAGGGGCCCAGGCGCTGCGGGGATGGCGTGGGCAGGCGCTGGGGTGCCTTGCAGGCGCAGGGAACCTGTAGTACGAGTCGTAGAGTGGGGGGCAGGTGTGAGGAGGCGCGGGAACCGGTGTGGAGGCAGGGGTGCGGCAGCTGATCGCCTGCCTGCCCCGCCCTCTGTGCCTAGGTCACGGTCAAGGAGCTGCGGGAGGAGAACGAACGGCTGCGGAGAGACAACGAGCGCTTCGTGCGGCTCATCGACTCTGGGGAGTGGGGGCGAGGCCGCGTGGCGGAGCTGCTCTCGGCAGGTGCGCGGCGGCGGGCAGGGCTACCTGCTTGGGCTGCTGATAAACTCAGGGCATTTACCGCTATGGGTGATTGAGGAAATGGGTACATGTAGTTGTGGGATGAGCTGAAAGCCACTGGCGTCGGCTGGCCCTCCCTCCGTGCATCCACACAGGCGAGATCCTCAAGGGCGAGCGCGATGCGCTGCTCAAGCTTATCCAGAGCCTGCGCCGCGAGTACGAGGCAGTGCAACACGCCAAGGTGGCGCAGGACGAGGAGATGAAGGCGCTCAAGGAGCGCATGCTGCTGGGGGTGAGCTGAGCCAGCGGGAGAGACTCTAGTGCTGGCACCGGCACTGGTGCTTCCAGGGGTTTTCAGGGCTCTGCCCATCACTTGCGCTAGCTATGCCCCGCCCGAGGACTGTGCCTCGGCACCGGCACTGCTGCTCCAAGGGGGTGTTCAGGGCTCCATCCATAACCCGTGCAGACGGCTTCGCTGCACGCGCTATGCCTCGCGCGAGAACTATACCTCGCTCCCTTGCTCTGACTGTGGCTTCTCCGTCACAGGGTGCCGCGCGCAACCGCATGCTGGTCAAGGGCGGCAGCAGCTTCAACGCGCTCGTGCGCGCCATGAAGCAGGACCTGGTGGAGGGAGGGCCCGGCGCGCAGGCGGGCGCGCGCGACCCCAACCTGCTCTACCAGGTGCGTGCGCCGCTGGGGCTGCCATCTCAACTCGCCGGGGAGGGCTGCTTGCCGCAGACGAGCTGCAAAACCCCCACCGAGTTGCCAGCACCCCGCCGGCTCCTCATACTCGCACCCAACCACCTTCTCATACCCACGTCCAGGTGGACAAGCTGTCGCTAGACCAGGTGACGGTGTTCCCGGACGGCGAGCTCAACGTGCAGGCCGTCACCTCCGTGCCGCAGTCCGCGGCCTTCACGCGGCCCATAAGCGCAGGTACGCGCGAGGGAACACCGTGTGCCGCCGCCCTGCCCTGCTTTCCCTCTCCCATCCGCACCCGCTCGTCTCTGTCGGTAACCCCGTACTTACCCTGCGTCGCTTCCTCACGCAGGCCGAGGGCTGCGCAACCCGCCCATCAACCCCAGCGCGGGGCCCGTGCAGCCCATGCGCATGCCGGCGGGCTTCATGCCGGGGGCGGGGGCTTCGCCAAGCCGGGGCCCCGCGCCGCCGCCGGGCCGGCCCCTGGCCGTCGGCTCTGCCTCTCCGGGCGGTCGACCCGTGAGCCGGGAGGAGGTGGTGGCGCGGCTGCAGAGCCTGAGCAAAGAGGAGCTAGACAGCTTCGAGGCCGCGCTGCGGGCGCAGAAGGCGGCAGGGGGCATGCGGGACCCGGGCAGGCCCGGGGGGCTGGCGTCCTCGCAGCCGTCATACCGGTGACGAAGCGGCGCTCCAGGAGGGGAATGGGCGAGTATAAGGTGGGCCGGCTGAGGGCGGAAGGCCATTGGATGGATGGCACGAAGGCGGCAAGGCCATGATGAGGAGGCCAGGGGGAGAGCATTGACACACAGGCCCAGCTGCAACGCGCTGGGCCCATTCGACTGCAGGCATCTGACGGTGAACGCGTGTCCATAGGCGACGGCTTCTCCAAGACTGTTGTTGTACATTGGGGGGAGGGGCGTGTGAGTGCGCTTGGCACGGGGAACCGGCTAGCCTGCGTTCTCGCCGCGTGCTCGCAGATCGCACGGGCGTGCATTGAGGTGTCCACATGCTGGGGACGTGGGGAAGGTCCCCTGCAAGGCGCCTGCTTAAGGAAAGCGGCTGGAGGTGATATATTGAGGTTCCGAGTCCGAACGCCTGGTCAGGGTCTCGGTCTGGGAGAGGCGTTTGCGCGAAGGAAGGTGCGAAGGTGTGTGGGCACCAACCGCCGCGATGTTCGAAGCAATGATCGAGACACCGAGTCACGCCACGCACACACCACAGTCACCTGCTCTACACCAGTCACCCGGTCGCCTGAAAGCGACGTTGCGGCAGCAGTTGAATCCCCCCGACCCACACGTCGACTCCAGCGCCCAACGTCAAGCTACAGTCCAACAATTAGCTCGAAGTCTATAGAGCCTGGTCATGGCGTCTCTGGTGAGCCGGGGCTTGGCGCTGGGAAGCGCACAGCGAAGAGCGGCCATCGCCCGGGTCTGTCGCACAGTCGCCGCGGGCCCCGGCATAGTCCTTCAACCAACGCCAGGGAGCTGACCTGCACTTCTATGGGATGTCGCTCTTGGCGTTTAGCGAGAGCGGTCGTGCATGCCCTTCGCGCGAGCGGCACTTCGCAGCACGTCTGACGCCCCCCACCCCATCCGGTCTGTGCTCAGCCAAGGCTAGGCTAGGCATCCTTGCTGCACTTGAGTTTTGGCGCCCTGCCACGGTGTGCACGGCCCCCCAACCGCCCGGCCATTCCTGCCATCCCGCCACCCTCCCGCGTCCCGCCCGCAGAAGCGCCGTGTGGCCATCGTTGGAGCAGGCTTCAGCGGAATTGCAGCAGCCAAGACCTTCGCTGAGTTTGGCCATGACGTCGTGCTGTACGAGCGCGGAAGGACCCTGGGAGGCATCTGGGCGCCCGACAACCACTACCCCGGTGCGTCCCGTCGTTGACAGGCCGATAGGAGCGGTCGCCGAGACAGCCGCACTGAGCAGTGGCAAGCCTCACCGCCTCCAGGAGCCTCAGCTGTGTCTATATTTGAAGGCTTGGTCAGGGCCCCTATCCCTTTCGCTTCCTGTCCCCGCCCGCTGCCGCCTTCCTTCCCCACCCCAGGACTCTGCGCCCAAAGCCCTGGCGATATCTTCCACTTCGGAGCGACCGGTGAGGCAGGAAGACAGTTCAGACCTGGGACTTAAAGCAGCTACGCACCGTGCTGCTGTTTGCCAGACAGAACGCACGGCACTGGTATCCCGAAGCACCCCTGCGACCTCGCTCCGTCTTCACTTCCTCACGGACCACGCCTCACCCGCCCACAGGCAGCACGCCGGCCCAGTACAAGCGGGACCAGCCCACGGCTGACGAGGTGTACAACTACCTGTGCGCCTACGCCGAGGAGTACGGCGTCATGAAGCGCATCCAGCTCCGAACCGAGGTGGGTGGGGACTCCCCGGGTCGGACCGAGCGGCCGGCCACCTGGGTGGGCCACGGCTAAGGGCCACGCAGCGGCCAGGCCGGAGGCCACCATCCTCAGCACGCGCGGCAGCCCGACGTTCCCTCGCTTGCATGGCGGGGGAGAGGCTGATTGATTGTAGCGAGGTGTGCGGCTTTGCACATGGAGCAGGGGTCGCATGGTTTGGTGACAGTCGTGCTCCGAAGCAACGTTGCTGCGCACGTGCCCAACCTGTCCAGCTCGTGAAGGCGGAGCCGAAGTACGACTCCGCCTTCCCCGCGGAGGCCGGCGGGGCGCCCGTGGGCTGGCGCCTGACGCTGCGGCGGACGGACAGCGGCAAGCAGGAGCAGGCGGAGGTGGACGTGCTGCTCATCGCGACGGGGCCCTTCTCCTCTCCCAGCAAGCCCCCAATCAAGGGTGAGTGCGGGGCTAAAAGGGCCCTACCTGTCGGGGCCCGGCCAAACTCACCATACCATACGGACGAGCGGATGACTTTCGAGCAGGGCTGGCTGCCACGCCCGGGCGGGCCTCTGCCTCTGCCTAAGAGCTCGTGCTGCGTTGCACGCGGGATGCCACGCAGGCGCGGCGGATTTCACGGCGGGTGGCGGCGTGTTGGTCCACAGTGCTGAGCTGCAGGCGCTGGTGGCGGACCGCACCAGCGGCGGCGGCGGCGGAGCCAGCGTGTGCTCCGGAACCGACCTCGTTAAGTTCGTGGCCGGCAAGCGGGTGGTGGTGGTGGGCAACGGCAAGAGCGGCGACGACCTGACCAACATGCTGGGGGAGGGCGGCACCGCCCAGAGCGTGAGCAGGGGCTTCCTTTGCTTAACACCTATCACACGGCCACACACGCCACAGCCCACAGCCCTCATGCGTCAGAGGCTTGTCACAAAGCTGTCTTTGTCCAGCTGCTCAGCAGGACTCGAGCCTCGCTCGGCCTTGGCGCATGCAATAAGGGGCTGGAGAGCGCGAACCCCGCCCTCATGCGCCCGAACCCCTCCCGACCGCAGGTGACGCAGGTGTGCCGGCGGGCGCTGTGGGCCATGCCGCTGCACGTGGCGGGGCTGCTGCACCTCAAGTACGCGCTGGGCTCGCGGCTGGGCTGCGCCTTCCTCAAACCCCTGCACGCCTTCCCGCCGGTCCTCTCCTGGATCCACGACGTGGTCAGCTGGTTCCAGTGGGTGCGTCAGGGGCAGGCAGGCGGGTAGGGGGGCGCGGCGGGGCAGGAGCCGGGTGGCCAGGAGTGAACTGGACTGCGGGCCGGGTGGAGTTCGAAGGCGGGGGTGGTGGAGGGGTCGAAGGCCAGGTGGAGGCGAGGCGCGTACCTGCCGTGACCCTCGCGCACGCAGCAGCTAAGCTGAACTTGTGCTTGTGCTTGTGCCTCCACACCCCACCGCGCCGCAGAGAATGATTGAGAACGTGATCAAGTGAGTTGAGGGCCCCAGTCAACCTCCGGCTCCTGGGCCGGGCCCCGGGCGGAGGAGCTGCGGAAGGTTGGGAACGACGTGGTGCAACTCCTTGTGGGAGACCTCCACTGCACGTCACACCTTCTTGCCGGTAGTGTCGGGGGTCCGACGAATTCGTTGCTCCCCGCCCACTCTCACAGGTGGCAGCAAGGCCTGACCAAGGCCTGCAGCGTGCCCGCGGAAGGGCCCGAGAAGGCCATGGACACACGGACGCACGGTGCGCGGCAAACGAGGCCGACGCTATCCGGATCTCCGCTTCCCTGCCTGCCTTGCTGCCTCCACCCCACACGATAATGTCAACTGCTCTAGCTCACACATGCACCATCCCACGCCTGCTCGCTCACCCCCGTCCGCAGTGGAGCCGCGCAACTTCTTCGCCAACCTGCGCCGGGGCCTGTTCACGCGCCGCATGTCGGACCTGCAGGCGCTGGAGCCGGGCGCTGTGGTGCTGTCGGACGGCAGCCGGCTGGAGGCAGACGTGAGCCCGGCGCGCGGCCCCAGACCAGGCCCTCAGAAGATCAGCCTAGGAATGTATCTAGGCATTTGGGACCCTGCCAGTACCAGTACTCCGCGATACTGCTCTCAGAGTCTATGTGTCATGCGCCAGCTAGCCTTGGCGTCGTGCGCGGCCATCCTCCCGTCTGACGGAATGCTTCCCGAACTCAGGTCGTCATCCTGGCCACGGGCTATCGCCGCAACACGCTGCCGTTCCTGCCGCCGGATCTGTACGGCAAGATCGTCCGCCCCGACGGCACCCTGGACCTGTACCACAAGGCCTACCCGTTTGAGATCGGGGTGAGGGACCAGCAGAGTGCACCGGGGTTGCGCTGCAGGACCGCATACATGGGGCTTGTAGGGGACGATGCGCACACACGCCGATGTGCAGCTTGCCCGCGAGGGGCTCAGTTGATCCTACCTTTTTCTGTCTAAGGGGGGGTATTGGCAGGTGCCTTGCTCGATGGCGATCAGACTCAATCGCACGTGACTAAGGCTGCATGCATGCACACTGACCCCTTGCCCCTGCACCCCGCTCTCGCACCCGGACTGCAGGGCAGCTCCTTGTTCGTGCTGGGATGGAACGTGGGCCTGTTCGTGCCGGTCGCGGCAGACATCACGGCGCGATGGGCGCTGGAGAAGGTGGAGGGGCGCATCAAGGTCACGCAGGACCAGGTGAGGCCGAAGGCACACGGTCAGGCCTGGCCTTGGGTCAAGGCCCCACGTATGCTGAGACGCTTAGGTGCTTGCCAGCGCTGCTGCTTGGAGGCGGGAGCGTGTGGAGGAAGGTCAGAAGCGCGTGATGCGGCTCTGCACTTGAACCTTGGGGCGCAAAGAAGAATTGCGGCGAGGGCTTGGTGCCGCGGTGGCAGCCCATTCCTCACGCATGCGGTCTCGTTGCTCGTCTCCCAACATGTGCAGATGCGGGCCTACAACGAGCACCTCCACGAGTGGGGGGACAGGAACTTCCCGCCCAACGTAAGCGCACGTACCGTGTGCGACCGAGCCTCGACGCGTCTGAGAAGCAGCCTACGCCGCCTGCGCCCTTTGCTGCGCCCTGGTGCGCGACGGCCCTCCTCCGCCCTGCCGCTCCCGCCTTGCCGTCTATGCCCTCGAGCGATCTCGTCTTGCCCCTGCACGACCCTGCGTGACCCTGCCGCCCCTCCTGCCCCCTTCCTGGTCGGGTTCCAGGTCGCGGCGGACATCCGGGGGGGCGCCACTCCGGCCTACCAGTTCGAGCACATGGACGACATGCTGCGGGTGGGTCGGGGGGAGGCTGGAGCGCCTAGGACGGAGGGAGGAGCACGCCGTGGGGAAAGGCATGGGCTGTGAGGGCGGCCTCCCGAGCGTTCCCCGCCTGCCTGCTTACTGAAAGCGGGCAGAGGGGTCGGGGTGGTCAAAGCTGGCTCACCCTGCCTTCTGCCCTCCCACCGAATCGACTGCGCTTCAGGACATGGGAGCGAGCTTCAAAGGCCTGAGCTGGGCCGAATACCTGGACGTAAGGACACCTGTCTCGCAAAAGCTGCATGCGCCTGTGTTGTGGGGGCTCTGGGACAAGGCAGGCCGCCTAGGGCAAAGCGGCCAGGCCCAGTTATGCTCAGGATGCAGCCCCGTCCGTTCCCTACACTCCCCCGCCCCACTCTTTTCAGCGCCCCCTCCCCCAGTACCTAAACCTCGCTTCTCCTTGCCGTTTCCCCACTCCCCCCCCAGCTTTACGTGGGCCCCATCAACGCAGGTCTCTACCACCGCGTCCTGCGTTCCATCCCCGTGCCCGCCTGCTGAGGGCGACCGACAGCTAACCGCTAAGGTCGCTGCATGGTCGCTTGCCACGTGGCATTGGCCGAGCGTGGGTACGGAAGCAGTTGTGGCGGGCACGAGCGGTGCGGGCCGAGCGGTCCTGCGGGGAGGGGGTATGAACGTTTCAATGAAGCGGAGGTCGCTTGGTTGCAGGAGGGGGCGGCGCGAATGTGGCTGGGCGCTGGGGCAATTTACTCCGGAAAGCTGATATGGGATTACGGTACGCCGAAAGATGCTCCAAGAGCAGCTAGGGTATCTGGGGTGGTGGAACCGAATGGGGCCGCAGCTGGTGAAGGGGCTTGGGCCGCGGCTGGGGAACGGGACAGGGTGTTTGAGCTTGGGGTTCGGAGAGGCGTGGCGAGAAAATGCCTTGCCGGGGATGCGCTAAGAGGCTGGGGGAAGGGTCTGGCTTAGGCGGGGCTTTGGCTTGCCACGATCTCGGGTAGGCAGCGACTGGTCGGAAAGCTGCTGGATGGGCTGGAGGGGACGTAGGTGCGTGGGAGGGGCTGGAGACTGCGGCGCAATATGCGGAGGCCGGCAAGGCTAGAGGGAGGATTTATTTTCCCCAGCAGCGGAAGCGCCCTGAGGGCTCGTATGAGTCGCATCCGACGACACTCGTCACGAGAATGCGCAGATGGGCCCGCTGCACTTGGGGTTCTTGAGGCTGCGAGTTCACTTTGTAACACCATGTGTGTCATCAGAGCCGAGCCAGAGCCACTCAAGGGTGTAGACTGAGCGCGGGGGTTGAAGGCATAGCCCCCGTGCAGCACACTACAGGGCGTGGACCTATCGCGGGCCTGGGGTCCGCGGGGTGTTGCCGCGGGTAAGGCACGTCGGCACGCGGTGTCGCTATGCTGCAAAGCAATGCCTTTGTTCAGTCCATCTCAGCTTTGCCTTATACATAAACGAGTTCTGGTTTGCCTCTCTCACCCACACCCTTTCGACACCGCTGAGCATTTGCAGACAAGCGAGTTTCTTGCTCCGGGCGGGGGTTAGCCCTAGCGCACAGCCGCGCAAGTTTGTATACAGCAACGGGTCTCGATGTAGCTATCACGCCCTAGACTCGTAGTCTTTGACCTTGACCCGACATGGACTTCGTGCGAGCCGACCAACTCGAAGCCGCAGCGTTCCAGTATGTCTACCCCTTGCTCCAAGTGCGTAGCACTGTTCTGAGGGTTTGGCTGTTGCGGCCACGCGATGGCCTGGCACGCGAGGGAGACCCCGCCCACGCCTCTTCGCCGGCCCTCCCGTGTGCAGGAGTCGGGGGTGCACGGCGCCACCGTGTGCGTGGCCAAGCAGGGGAGACAGAACTTCAGCCTTCACCTGACATACGGGTACGCAGAAGATCTTGGCAGGATCTGCTCTAACCCTAGGGCGTACCGCCACGCCCCTTGCCTTACCCGCCCGCCTCCCCCTCCTCGCCTCCCCGCTAGCTTCGAGGATGTGTCCCGCGCACGCGTGGTGGACTCCACGAGCACGCTGTTTGACATAGGCGGGGCGGCCAAGGTGCTGGCAGCGGTGGCGCTGTTGCGGCTGCTGCAGGCAAGTAGCCTAGGCCCCAGGGCGGCAGGGCCCGGGGTAGGCACGCAGGGACGCAGGGCAGGGGTAGGCAAGCGGAACGCTACATGTCAACCTGCAGGACAGGAGATGCGGGGCCGTGGCTGGAGTGGTTGCGGGGGTTGCGGGGGTTAAACTTGGGCTGCCGCCAATTAAGGAATGCTGTGCCAGCTCCTCATCTCTTCCCCTTGGCGCAGGATAACGAGCTGCCTCTGTCCACGGATGTCAACACGCTCCTGCCTCGGGAGCTGCAGGCGGGTGTCATGGGATGGGGGACGGAGGTATTATGGGGAGCGCGCGGAAGAGGGCCGGGCAGGCTCCAGAGCGAGTGGCTGATCTGTACCTACCTTTGTGCTGTGTGCTGTACGGCATACCCATGCGCACAGGTCAATACGGCAATGTACGGCTGCGCCATCACGCTGCAGCACCTGCTGACGCACACGTCGGGGCTGCAGCGGGGCGCGGGGCGTTCCGCGAGCGGCGCGGAGGCGGCTGAGGAGGGCGGGGGAGGCATTGAGGAGCGGCCGGTGAGGGGCATGCTCGATGTGGGTCGGGGCCAGGCGTGGGTGGGGGCCCTGCAAGGCTTCGCCCTTCGCCTAATTGGTGGGTCACTCGGCTCTCAGCCCAGGGTGCTGCTGGGCAACTGATAACCATACCTCTGCTGCCCCGCGCCCGCTCCTCCGGCCCCCGCAGTCCCTGCCCTTCAGCCCCCAGCCCCCCGCCGCGCCGAGTCCCGGCATATCCCACCGCCGCGTCCCCATCTCCCGCCGATCCACCGAGTCCATCCCAGGCGCTTCGGGCCTGGTCGGGGAGGACGCTGCATTCCTGCAGCAAGTGTCGTCGGGCCTCAGCACCGGAGCCGCCGAGTCCGCGGTAGCGGCTGTGGATCGACCATCGGGCGGCTCTGGGCCGACAGGGGCGGCGGCCGGCGAGCTTCCGGCGCCGCCCCCGCCGCCGTCGGCTCCCCTGCCCCCGCCGGCTGCTCCTCCGCCGCCTCCGCCGAGGGTGGAGCTCCCAGCTACGAATGGCGTGGGAAGGAGCTCTGACGAGGTGGGGCCGGCTTTTTACATCCAAATCAACTGCAGGGCCGTTGCTGCCCTCACCAGCCAAATCCCGCCCGCTCCCTCCCTCCCCCGTGCAGGGCAGCTGTGGGCCGCTGGACTCCGCTGTGTCTCTGTACCTGCTGGAGCGGGGAGTGCACGGCGGCAAGGCGCCAGGGGTGTTCAGGTGGGGGCGGCCGCGCAGGGGGATGGGGAGGTGAGGGGCAGGACGATCGGCCGGGCTATACGCTTTCGGCCGCGTGCCATGGGTGCGAGGGTGCGTGCTCGGGGTGTCTGGCCGGGGGCGCTGCGGAGCAAGCCATGACTGACGGGCTGTGTTCGCGTGTCCGCCCCTTCTTGCCCCAGGCCTGATGACATAGACTATTGGTGCGTGCTGCTGCTCTATGCTCTATGGGACCATGTTCAACACCAAGCTTTAACTCTAGAGACCTGTTTGTTGGGTGAACGCATTACTCGACACGCTTGCGGCTTCTCCGCGCCTTCTCCTGGCCCTTGACAGGCTGGTGGGCGCCGTGGTGGAAGCCCTGGCGGGCGTGCCGTACGACACCCACGTGCGCGAAACACTACTGACGCCCCTGGGGGTGCAGCTGCCCGCCTGCGCCCCCCGGGGGCCGCGGGGCCCCAACGGCAGCGAAACGGGCGGGGGGGAGGCCGGGCCGCGTGTGACCGTGTGGCCCGAGCCGCTGCCGCCGGCTGCCAAGCAGCCGCGAGTGCAGCCGCGGCGATACAGCAGCGGTGACGGTAGCGGCCGCGGCGGGGCACCGAGTGGCGAGGAGCAGAGCCTGGGCCCCCCGCCCGTACCCGAGATCACGTGAGCGACCGGTGGCATACAGTAATCAGCCGCCCTTTCCGCTATTGTCTTGTACGGCGTCCGTCTTGGTTCTGGACTCGTTATCGCTGGCTGCCACCGTGCACGGCTCTCCCAGGCTATCACCTCTCATGCAGTCATGCTTGTTGCGCTACCAACAGCCTGTGCCCATTGCCCTTGCAGCCCGGCTGTACGCTACACGCCGCCGCCGCTCACACCCGTGGGGGGCCTGGTGCTGCCGCCGCGGGATGCGGCGCGGCTGCTGGGCCTGCTGGTCCGCAACCCCAACGCGGGGGGCGGGGGCGGGGGCGAGGGCGGCGAGGGTTCCAGCCGGACAATCCTTGCCGGTGCGTGCGGGGGTTGGGGCATGCTTGTCATGTGCCCCCCGAGGCCCTGACGCTTGGGGCCCTGTGCGTGTGCGCGCGCGTCGCCTGCTACCCGCATCACCCTGGCTTTTCCAGCTGCCCACGCCAACAGCTTTGTTGATATCCAGCCGCCCACGTCCCCCATGGTGCTGCTCCCTCCCGTGCTCGTGCAGCGCTCTGCGAGGTCCGCCTCAGTGACTTTGTCAAGGTGGGGCAGCGGGGGCTCAGACACGGGGACGAGACGCCGGAGGCCGAGGGCCCGTGGGGAGACGCTGGGCTGGGGGGCCCCGGGCGGGGGTGCAGGGCCGCGAGGCTCATGCGCCCATCCCCGAACCCCTGTTCCCCCCCTTTGTACAAACCACCCCCCAACAGGACGTGGGTGTGGCCATGGCGGGTCTGCTGGCGACGGGCCTGGGCCGCTGCGGAGACTCTGTGGTGGCGGCGGAGAGCCCCCCGCCGCCCCCGAGCGTGCGGGAGCTGGCCCTGGGCTCACAGGTAAGGTACCGTAGGCGTAACGTAGCTCAAGAGCCCGCACCATTTGGCGATGCTGATGGGAGTCTGGTTCCGGGATCTAGATGTTGCGGAGCTCTGCTTGTGCGTCCGCCCCCGCCACCCGCACCCAGCTCTCCACGCGCTGTTCCCTCGACCTCGCCCACACACGACCCACCCCCCAGGCAGCGGCAGCGGCTCAGGCCCACTTCCAGTCGCTCGCCCAGGGCGCTCAGGCGCACCGCAGCAGCACTGCCTCGGGCGCCGGCGGGGGCCGCGACAGCGGCACGGGCGGCGCGGAGGGCCCGCCCGGGCCCAGCCTGGGCCCCCCCGCCTCCGCCTCGCCCTGCTGCGTGCTGGTGCTGGCGCCCGAGAGCGGTCTGGCGCTGCTGGTGGCGGCAAACACGGCGCCACCGGCCGGGGCCGCGTTCTGCAAGAAGGTGTGTTTGGAGTTGTCGCACAGCTGGGTCCCCGGGATATCCCAGCATGTGCAGAGGCCCAGTGTGAGCGGAGTGGCACTGGCCGATGTGCGAGAGGACGGGATGCGGCTGTGCTGAGAGGAGCCTGGCCCGACAGCCAGCCCGGGGCCCCATCCGCCTCGTCCCTACCCCAGGTCGCCTGCCACCTGTTGGAGCGCTTCCGCCCGGCAGAGATGCCCGGGCCCCTGGCGCGCAGCTGGCTGGCGGCAGTGCCGCCGGCCCGGCAGGTACGCGCGGGCGCATGCTGCAGCTGCTTGTGGAATCCATCCCGCCCCCCGCATGCCAGCTTGCAGCCCCATTCCCGATCACCTGCGCCTTGGTAGTCCCCCTCCCGATACCCCCTCACCCACCGTGGTGCAGCTGGAGGTGTGGTGCCGCCGGAGCGGCGACCTGCTTCCCCAGCCCCACCATGATCCCCCCCTTGCTGCTCATGATGCTCCCAAACCTACCCTCCCGACCCCTCCCGCAGGACGCCGTGGTGCAGCTGGTGGCCTTTCCGCCCGCCTGCTGCCCCTCCCCCGTGGCCCTGTTCGAGGGCTGGGCCGTGCAGCTGCCCGACTACCTGAGGGTGAGCGGGCGTAGCACCACCAGGTTGACAGGGGCTTGAGGAGCACTGCACCGGCGCTGCACACGAGGGCCGCTTCCGGCTGCACCGCTACTACCGGTGTCCTCCGCTGCCTCACCTCCCGCCTCCGGGCCCCTCCCCAACCCCCTGCTCCCCGCTCTCTCCCAGCTGCGCTGCCTGCAGGCACCGGGGCACGGCAGCCGCCGCGGCGAGGCGCCCGCTCTGCGCCTGGCCAAGCTGGTGGCCCCCGCCGCCTCCGCCATAGCCTCGGGCTGCCCCCCGGACGCGCCCCTGGCGCTGTTCGGGCACGGGCTGGGGGCGCTGTGGGCCTTCGAGACGGCGCGGCGGCTGGAGGGGTGGCTGGGCAGATCGCCCATGGTGGGTGCGGCAGAAGGGCCGCGAAGGCGGGGCTCGGGCGGGTTGTTGTGCTCGAGGCTGCTCCGACCCTGGCCTGGATACCGGTTGCGAGATCGCTGCAGTGCTGATCTGCCGTGTGCGTGCCCCACCCGCTGTTCCGCAGCATCTCTTCGTGAGCGCCTGTGCGGCGCCCACGGAGTTCGCGACGGCGGGGTCGTCTTCGGGCGGCACGCACTCAGGCGGCAGGCGCAAACCGTGCGTTTGCTGCTCCACCCCTCAGCACAGGGACCGGGGTCCGGCAACTCAAGGCGCATGGGGGCTTTGCACGGGGCTGCAGGCACCTGCCAAGCCCACCCACCCACAACCCACGCCCCGCCCTTGAACCCTCCTCGCTTGCCCATGCCGTTCCCACGCCCCGACCCCCCTTGTTTGAACTCCCTCTTACCTCCTTGTCATCGCAGCTTCTCGCCCTGGGCGGGCTCGGCGGGCAGCGAGGGCGGCGCCTCCACCTCCGGTGGCGGTAGCGGCGGCGCCTCCGGCCCCGACCCCACTCCGCTGCACGAGCAGGCAGACGAGCCATTCGTGACAGCGCTGGCGGCGCACCGGCGCTGCCCCAAAGCCCTGCGCAGCCACCCGCCCACACTCGTGGTAGGACGGGGCGCGCCCACGGCACCTGGGTGCACGATTCCTCGGGTTCCTTTCCAGGGCTTCGTTTCCGGGGCCTTCGCAAGAGGTGGACACGTCCTGCCAGCCTCCGTAGATCGCGTCTCCCTCACATCATACTGAAAGCGACTCTACTCGCTGGCCCGCTCCCCGTGGATCTCTTTTGCATCTCTGTTGCATCCCTTCGCATCCAGATGACCCCCTTTGCATCCTATCACGCCCGCCCGAACCCCAGGACCACCTGCCCCTGCTGCGGGCCGACGTGGAGCTGGAGAGCCACTACACCTACACCCCGCCGCCGCCCACCCTGGCAGCCTCCGTCGCGTCGGTGCTGGCGGCGGTGCAGGGAAGGTGCGCGAGGGCGAGGGCCCGCGTTGTGTGCCTCCGTCAGACTGCTTGGGCTGAGGTCCTGGAGCAGGCAAAGGGAGGGCAAAAGCAGGCTGCATTATTGCACGGTTGAGCTTCTAACCCTTCTCCGCCGGTTTCGCTCTATCGTGCTGCTGTGCGTCAGGGCCGAGGAGGAGTCCCGCCTGTGTGCATCGTGCCTGTCCTGCCCCATCACGGTCTTCACTCCGGAGGACGAGGCCGCAGCGGGGCTGGGGCCAGAACTGACGGCCGGATGGGAGCAGGTGAGGCATAGGACGGACCTCCTTCATGTTTGAGCAGCGCCTAGGGTCAAGCCCCCAATCCACCTCGTCCGTCTCCTCTCCGACCCCAGGGCTCCGGCAACCCATCTGCCTCTCGCCCCTCGCTGTCCCGCGCCCAGACGACTGCTGACCACGTCCCTCTCTCGCCCTCTCGCACCCCTCCCCCACCAGGTGACCACGGGCCAGGTCCGCTTCACCTCGGTGCCGGGCGACTTCATGGCGGTGCTGGAGTCCCGGCAGCACTCGGCCCCGCTGCTGACTGCCATGAGCCAGGCGCTGAGCAAACAGCTGTCGGTACACGGCTCCTGGACGGCCAAGCTGCGGCCTGCCGAGTCCAAGCCGGGCGGCAGGGCGCGGCTGGGGGGCGTGGGCAGCCGGCCGCAGTCGGGTGCGCGGCCGGATGCCGGTGTGGGCCTGCTGCCGCCCGTGTATCCCCGCACATGAGAGAGGTGCGTGATTGCGGTCTAAAGGTTGCCTGCGAGCGAGGGAACGAGCGTGCGAATTGGCGCTCGACCATGCTTGATTACGCGCCGACGCACTTCTGGGGGGTTACAGTGACACTACCAGGGTGCGGCGAGGGAGGGCGGAAGACGTGCAGGTGTCCCTGGCGGTGCTTGCGAGACTCCAAAGCTGGGGCCGACGGGGGGAGGCAGGGTTGACGGGGATTGATGTTAAAAGAGGCAGGGCGGCGTGATGGAGGCGGTGGCGAGCTGGATGGGATGTGCCGCGCAGTGGTGTATGGGCAACTCAAGCCGACCCGTGGGACGAGGCGTTGGCGTGCGACTGCCTCTCAAACCAGAGCAAAGTATGCATTGTACGTAGCTTGCTGCGCCTGTCCGCGTATCTTTCTGTGCTCCGGACCGCAACCGCGATCAGTCGCGGGGAAGATCAGGGTTTGCCATCAACTGCCCCCCAACACCGGCATCGTCGTTAACACAACAGCCGCTCGCGACTGCACACATCTGTGCTTACTCTCTAGCCTGCTAAGAGCTTGTGTGTCGCGCCTGAGTTTCATCAACGATGCAGACTTCTACCACCATGCGCGCCTCGCGCTCGAGCGTGGCCCCGCGCGGCGCGCGCCCCAACGTTACCGTGCGCGCGACGGTGCTGCAGCAGCTGGCGTCGGCCGCTGCCGCGGCGGTGTTGCTCGCGGCATCTCCCGCGCTTGCTTCCGACCCAGGTCGGCCAGAGTCGGCTTCCTGCCATTTAAGGCTAAGCAGGAGCAGCAACGTGTTTCAGCCATCTGTATATCCACTGAACCCGCCCGCCTGGCCGATCCCACTTTCCGCCCTGCAGCACCTGCCCCGCCCCAGCCCCCCGCGGAGCCGTCCACCATCTCGTTCACCCGTGTGACCCCGGACGTGGCGCAAAAATTCAAGCAAATGGAGGAGAACCGTGCGTGGAAGTGCAAGGTGCGTGGGAGCGTCAGGGTCGCACTCCACGTGCCTGGCACGTGGGGGCTGTCGGGTGCGGGGGGGCGAAGGTGCGTGGGAGGGTCAGGGTCACATCCCACCGGGGCCGAAGGAGACCTCGCGGGCTGACACGCGGTGGCTCCGCGGCCTCATTCGTCCCACGATTGCGGCGGGGGTGGCGGGGGTGGCACACGGCAGGTGCTTCATGCACCGTAATGATGGAGTTTGGCAATGCCTTTCCGGGATTGCGTGTTTGCAACCCTGGCCTCTGCGGCACGGCATGCCTCTTCAATCCGGCCGCAGGCCTGACAGAGGGGCGAGGGATGCGGTGAAGGCAAGAGAGGAAAATGAGAGGCTCATGTATCAGCTAAACATGTCCTGGACCGGCCCATGCCTCCGTACCCCTTCCCCCTATACTGCTTGCTCCCCAGGGCGTCAGCATGTTTGACTGCGATGGCGAGCGTGCGGAGGCCGACCAGCAGCGCTTCGAGGAGTTCGCCCGCATGATGCGCGGCGAGGCGGGCAAGGACGAGTGAGGGCCGAGCTGTGGACACAATGCCCCTGGAGTGGCGCAAGCGTCCAATCGGTCCTCCCGTGGGAGCTGTTACCCAGATGTGGACGAGCACGACGTGGACAAGAGTGGAAGCGCCTCCGCGTATCGGCGCTTCCCTGGGGCGGGACGCGTGCGCGCTGGACGTACAGAAGCTGACGAGCGGGCGTGCAGGCGTTGAGGGATAACGCGGCTGTGCATGGGACGCGTGCCCTGGTGAGGGCGGGCAGTTGGGAACAGGAGGATGCGGAGAGTTGGACTGACACCTACCGAAACAGAGCGGTTGTGATGTCAAAAGCATATAGGAGGCAGGTGGGTGGGTGCTTGAAGCGGATCCCAACTGTTGGTTCGATCGAGGGGTGCGAGAGAAGAGAATCATGTTCACTTGTTGGGCCCGGGCGCATCGGGCGTTTGGGTGTAATAAGGCGAGGACAGATGGTGACATTACATCATGTCTGTCAGTCTGTGGGCCAAGCTGCGAGCGCTTTGCAAGGTGTGGCTGTGAAATATGAGCGCGTTCGGGCTTCGGGGTTGTGGGTTGTGAGTCTCTGCGCCGGGGGCACCCGGCGCGCAGGTGTAAGGGCTCCTGACGAGACAAGCCCCTGAAGTAAGAGCTACTCTCAGTGCGGACAGCTTGACAGGTGGTGCGTGGTGGAAGGCGAGGTGCCCTGAGGCGCGTAGAAGTACGGTATGGTGCGGCCCGATGGTGCTCTCCCGCTGTGGGTGGGGACGCGTTCGCGCGGCGTTGGCGCTGCTTGCCCAACCCCACCCACCCTCCGCCGCCCCCCTCTTCCGCTTCCACCGTCCATGTCCGTCCTCCCGCCGCGCTGCCCTGAGAGGTGTGAAGAGTGCATGTGCAGAGTAGCATTGGTAAGCGAACAAATGCAGTGGCACAATGGAGTTTGGCGGGAAAAGGGCGATGAACACGGCCAACGGCGCGCGACCGTTGCCGGCCCTGTCGGCACTGCGAGTTCAGGGGCGAGTTTCCCCCTTCCCCCCTGACGCCGACCCCCCGACCCCCGTCCTCCACCATGCGAACCCCCGCTTGCCCCTGTGCCCTCACCCCCGCGCCCCGACCCGCCGGGAAAGCACTGAAGCAGCACCCACGCCAAGCCCCTTTGGAGGCTGCACTAATGCACTATTACTTATAGTGCATCCGCCGTACAGGGCGTGCCGTACAACGGGTCTGGGGACATGGTGCAGCATGGTTTGGGGTCCAGAACCTCACTCCAGCAACCCCCCGCTGGTGTGGACCGGCTGGGTCAGGAGGCTCTTGGGCTCCTGGGCTGGGTGGGGTCGGTTCAGCTGGCTGAGGCTGCGGCGGGGGCTGGGGCGGGTGGGGCTGGGCCAGGCTGGGGCGGGTACGTGTCGCCGACTGACGCCGAAACGCACTTGCTATATAGAAGGCACATACGGAACGTCTGATGTGTATTGGTGAATGTCGGCGGGACCGCGGAACGTGGGCATCACGGCCGACCTTCGCCTTCTTCGAGAAGGCTAAACAGCCGACCATGCCTTCAACCTTCTGTCACCTTGGTGAAGCTTAAATGCTTCCACCAGGCTTCTGTGAGACCTCTCTCGCGCGCATGTGCATGTCGCGACGGTTCGCACAAAATATTGCTTCCAGACACCGCAACTGCACATGTAGGCTTCTGCGGGGGTGAATGTCTCATCGGAGACAAGTTGGGCTTTGGACACCCGCGGCGCTATGGCAAGTCCCGAACGGCCGAAGTGCCCCGGGCTGTCCACACCAACCTCCGTCTGCGCCCTGCCCCCCTCCGGCCCCCCTCCACCTCCTCAAGTCCGCCTCCCCCTCCCCCCATCCATGTCCATGCAGGCGACCAGTACCATGCAATCAGCCCCACGGCCACCAAAGGCCCATCGCAGTCGCCTCGTTCGCCCTCCCCCCGGAATCAGCCCCAGCTAAAATCCTTGACATACAAACAGCCATCGAATTTGAACATGACGCCCGCAATTCCATCCAGTTGGATGCAGGGATCTAAATCGCGGGACATGTCGCAGGAAAGGCCCTGACAACTGTTGTAACGGTAGCAATCTTCTCCCGCAGCATACCACCCCCACCGGATGCCCGTCAAGCCAATGGCCACTTGCCCTACCGTGGCTGTGTATTGCTTGTTTCCCCCCACGTCGAGCACCGGGCAACCAGCTTGCGGCGCATAATAAGGGGGTTGGGGTGGAGAGGGCAAGGGTGGGTAGCACGCAGGAAGGGGCGCGGGTTAGCATAAACCCCCAACCCCATCCTGAGGTTCCGAGGATGCCCTGCAGCCCCCCCCCCCCCCCCCACTTACTGCGGCCTTCCACTTGGCGCTCATAGAAACACGTTCCATAGGAGTAAGCTCTATCCACAAAATTCATTTTCAGCTGGCCGGCACTGTTGAAGCCAGAACAGTAGTTATTGTTCTGGGTGGGGGGGGGGTAAGGGGCCACGGGGTTCGACGCGTCGACGAGATGGAAGCCGAGCTCAGGGGCCCATCAGCTGGGGGACATGGCCGCAACGTGTAGATACACGTTTGCGCCCCTTCCCCATACGCCGTAGGCGGCATGCCTACCTGGCAGGCATCGAATGCGGAACTCGGGGCCGTGGTAAACAACTCATTCCCGGGGAAATCCGCATCTGGCAGCGTTCGGTCGGGCAAGGCCCATGGGAGATGAGTGGGAGGAGGCGAACGATGAGCGCTAGATGGCACGAAGCGCCGCATTAGTAGCACCCGTTCGGAGGTTTGCTCGGATTGCTAAGCCCGCCCGTGTCCGGCTGCCCCGATCGGTCCCGCCCTCCCCTGCTTGACACAGCTCGAGCCCTGCTGCCCGCCCACGTCATGTGTCCCAGTCTACCTGGATAAACATTGTAGTAGTACGGCTGATAGCCCTCCCCCAGTGTGGGTCCAGGCTCGTCAGGGCAAACTGCGACGCGGTGCAGAAGGGGGCCGTGCCGTGGGGCGGCGGCAGGGAGGAAAGGTCAGGTGGGTGCGACTCACTAGGGCGCCACGCTCTCTCCAAACGAACCGGCTGCCCACGCACACGCCTCACCGGTAATGAGGGCGTACAAGCACATGGGGTGGGCGTACACCGTGATGGGCAGGGGCGTTCTCTTTATGTACCCAGTGCTTGTGAAGCCGCGGCAGCCAGGGGTTGACATGCAGGCAAACCTTGCCGTGTCGAGCGCCACGTAGGGGCCCCCCATGTCATCCCCAGGGCGATCCTGGTCGCTGTAGGTCGCGTAACCTGAAAAGTCTTGACAGACTGCATACGGGGGTAGGGTCATGGGGCGGAGGGGGGGGCGGGGCGAGCCTTGCGGAGCCGGTGTGGGCTGAGGGGTTGGTCAGATGGTCACTGACGAAGGCTAGCGTCAGGCGTGTGCCAGGGTACGTGCGGTCCAATGCTGATGCCAAATATACCGCACCCTTTCCATTCACACTATCGGCGTACCGGTAACCGAGAAACAGCCCTATCAGTGCATCAGAACTCACCCGTGTTGACTTTGGTGTAGAGGCATAGCGCGGGGTTATCCGGCATAGTGCCGACCACATTGCTCTTGATCCACCCCAGGCTGGTGAAGCCGCGGCAGTCCTGGCGCGAGCTGCACGCGGCGCGGGCCGCCGCCAACGACCCCGTGTTGCCCAGGTCGTCCCCCGCGTGATCCACCCCCAGCTGGGAGGTGTAGCCGGGGAAGGCTGGGCAGCCTTGGGTTGGGAGGCAAGGGGGAAGGGAGAGGGGGCAGAGGCTGAGAAGGGCTGTGAGAGGGTGCGGGGGCCTGAGCACAGGCAGAGCGGGCTGGCTCTTTCAGCAGCGCAGGGCAGGACGAGGTCAGTGGCGAAGGGAAAGGCAGAGGGCAGAATGGGATGGCTGGGTAGGGCTGAGTACGGAACTGTAGCAATGCGAGGCGCAGGACGGGTAGCAGGGTTCCCTTTGGACCCAGGAGGCCCCTAGATGGCCCAGACCACACTTCCAGGAACGTACCGTTTGGAGGTGGGAACGGCGGCGGCGGTGACGGGCTAGGCGGGGGCGGCGGGTTGGGCGGCGCCGTAGGCATGGGGTTGCCAACGCCGAACAGCACTGGGCACTTGTCGTCCGCTACCGTGGGGTAGCCGCTGGTTGCTGGAGACGGGTCACAGCCCCTCGATACCACCACACCCCGCTGGCCCCCGGAGCCTAGGCACACCCAGTCGCGAACGCTGTCCTGATCTGCGGGAGAGGGCATGCAACACGACTTAGCACATAGCTGTACAGGGTACCCGTTTCCTGCCTAGTGAGATGACTGGCCAGTGAGGAGCGCATGACTCACTGCAGTCCACGCTCAGCATGCGTCCCGGGCTGCAGAGGCTGCCGGAGGGGTAGGCGCAAGAAGCTGCAAGCAAAAGCAAAGGCGGAACGGGTGCGCCTCGGAAACAAGGGGCACTGTGAGCACAAGCGCAAGGAAAGCCCTATCCCGCGCTAGCTAGGTGTGCTGCATCCTTGCGGGCCCACCGTTTGCGGTGAGGGGAGGGCAGAAGGAGTCGGCAGCTCCCGGCCAGCAGCCCATCCCGGAGCGGACCACACGGAGATCGCTGCGGTCGGCCTTGAGGATGCAGGCCAGGTCCTTCACTCCGTCAGCGTCTGCGGAGGAGGGGGACGGGCATCGGATTAATGCCATCCAAGGGCTGCTGTGGGGCATGCCACTTGCCGCCCACGAGCGTCTGTTCCCACTCCTGAGGAGCTAGCCCCACGTGCGCCCCACACGCCAACCCACCGCAGTCCAGCTGCAGGACCTCGCCGCCGGGACACCAGCCGGCCGGCGGCTTGGGGCACAGGGAGCCCAGCACCGAAGGGCAGGCGGACGCCGGCGCGTTGGGGTATCCCGTGTCCGCGTCCGCCGTGCTGCAGCCCTTGGTGCTCAGCGCCACTCCCCGCGCCCCGGTCGTGTCAAACAGAACGGCGTCCAGGAGACCGTCGCCGTCTGCGAGAAGAGCAGGGCACGGCAGGGCAGGTAGGAGAGGTGGGCAGGGGAAGAAACAGCTAGCAGGGAGACACACGAAGATGAGGATCCTCATGCCCAGATCCCTCACTGGGCTCTCGCGTGCATCATATCGGCCCCGGGCCCACAAGAAGAGCACACGAACGCACCGCAGTCCTCCTGTATCCGTGTCTCTCCGGGGCCCCCCTTGGTCCACCTGCCGCACTCCACCGCATAAGCTGTAGGAGAGGCGCAGGCGGGGCCAGGGTGAACAAAGGCAGTGCGGTTCGTTCCTACCTCGCTCCACGCACTGGACACTGCACGGCCGTAAAACACCTCCCTGAGTCAGCCAAAGCCCAGAACTTCCTGAGCAAACTCATCCTGGGAAATGAAGCGACCCCCCCCCCGCCCAGTCTCACGGTACACCCGGGCCTTAATGCAGGTCTCGTAAGCCGCCCCCCGGCCGAGGTTTTGCTGTGTGGTCCCAACGGCACCCGCAAACATGTCTTTCTTCAGGATACAGTCGTCGGATCCGGATGCCACTGCCACAAACCTGAGGGCAGGCATGGCGGAAGCCAGTCTGTAGGCCCCCCGCATGGACCGGAGATCCCGCTTCCCGGCCTAACCTGAACCTGAACTCCCCTACAGGTCCCATGCCGCCGCGCGCCTCACTGGCATGTCGGGTCGCTGTCGCACGCCCCCAGGCACGTGCTCTTATCCATGGGGGTATACGTCCTGATGTTGGTACCCCGGACGTCCCTGCGGGGAGGCCAGCGGAGAAGGCGTCAAGTCTCCGCCCCTCTAGCGCAGGCAGGAGGCCCCGAAGCTGGCTTCCCTCTGAAGTGAGAGGCACGAAACCCATTTAACGACAGCCAGTGCTCACCAGAGGGGGATGCAGTAGTAGTTACCATAGTTGGGCCGGCTGAAGCAAGTGGTGGCGCCGCTGTATGCGGTGTTGGTGCCGCCAGCGGAGCCGTTGATTGCGCTCTTGCGCAGCGAGCCTGGTTGACAAGAAGGGTTGGGAGGCAGAGGCGGGGTGTGACCACATGGCTAAGGACGACATCCACGCACGCAGGCAAGCCCGCCGGCCCAGACCCGTTGCGCCACCCAATGACAAGGAAGCCCACTCACAGGGCCCAGCAGCACCGTTATCAAAGACGCTGAACTCGCAGGAGGAGTTCTTGCCGCATACCGTCTGACATGCGGTGGCGTTAGGGGCCAGGGTCCGTGAGACTGGCAAACCCAGGGATATGCCCGCCACGTCGATACCAGGAAGGCACACGAGAGGGCTATCGTTGGGGCCTGCGCAGGGAGCGAGGGGCGGGCCCGGTCAGAAAGATGCCGATGGGCCACAAGAAGAGCCGCAAGCAGGGTGGCCCAGCTACCGCAGGGCCTCATGAGCACAACCGTGAGGTGCGTGCCCACTCGAGGCAGCTACTGAAGCTCACCTCCGCGTGACCAGCCATAGCGGACCGCGTAGGTCTCCTGGATGCGCTTGAGGTCCGTCACACTGAGTGCCCGGTTGTACACCAGCACCACGCCGAGTTGGGTGCGGCTCTTCGCGCTGTTCATGCATTTGGAGGTCCCCACCGTCAGGCGGTCCGGCCCCACTGGCATTGGGGGCTGGCCCGTGAACGCCTCTCGCAGCGCGATGCCCCCGCTAGTTCCGGCACCGGCATAGTAGTAAGCCCCCTCCGTGCCGCCCTTCCGCCGGACAAAGGCGTGCAGCGTCCAGCCCGACCTAATAGGCACGGGCTTGGAGGTGTGGAAGGCGGTGTCCCATCCGTATCCATATGCGCCCGATATGTACGACTCCCGAGTGCCAAACAGGAAGCCACTCGTGCTCGGACTCCCCGCACAGCTGAGCTCCGCTAGGAGATAGTTGGCCTGCCAGTCGATTACCGAAGTCTTCTGGGACTGGATGACCACGATTGTGAAGGGGGCTGTGGGTTCCGCGCTCCAATTCGAGAGGTTACCGGCCAAGACGCCGGCGGCCGAAGTCAGGTCCAGAGACCACCCAGCGGAGAGGGGGCCGGTGGTGTTGCTATAGCTCGTAGCCGCGGCGCCCTCAATCTCCTCAAAGACGACGGACTGGTTGCGCCCGCCCGCAACACCAAACTGAGGGAGACAGGGCGGGGGAGCGGGGCCGGGGGTATGCTCAGTTATTGGAGCAAGAATCCCGCAGCTGACTCAGCTCCAGGTCGGACCTCGTCCAGCAGCCCTGCCCCTGTACCGCACCTGTAGGTCCCGCCAGGCAACCGCCGCGCCGCTGTCAAACCGCGACACCTGCACGTTCCTGGCCGAGTCAAAGTGGGCGCACTCGGGCCTCAGGTCCGCGGGCAGGGTCGTGGCCGACCCTGCAGGCAATGGGTGCGTGGCGGCGGAGGGGGGACGTGAGACTGGCGAGGGGGACAGGACGGTTCGTGACGCAGGTCCACAGCTCTGTGTGGACACGCAGCTAGCCGCCATGAGCGTTTGCCCGCAGGTGGACAGCGCTTAAACGGCAGACGAATCTGTCATCGTGGAACGGGGCACAGCCGCAAATGATCGAGTGTCCACAACCGGGGAGCACAGTGTCACCGCCGTCGATTGAGACCCGCGAGCGCACGCACCGTTACGGCCCCCGAGGGAGGGCGAGGGGGGAGGCGCCGACGGGGCTGACGGCGTGGGTGGCCGTAGAACTGGAGGGAACGGAGGGGTGCACAGCACGGGGGGCAGGAAGATGGTCGTGTCTCAGCGGGCATACCCAGGGCGGGTGGGGCCCTGGCCCGCAAGCAAGGGGGAGAGGGTGGGCGCGAAGGGGTGGAACATGCAGCCCAAAGCAGATCAGACTTGGCTGCTCAAGTGTCGTATCGGCGCGGTTTCGCCTCAGTGCGGTTGCCCCCAGGGCGGCAAACTTCATGAGACACATATCAACACTGCTGCAAGTGCTTCCCCTAATCATTTACCTCGGCAAGACCACCTGGCTTCGCGCCATTTGAAGGTGCCCCCGCATGGATCTCCTGACGGAGCCGGCATCGTACAGGATTGTTTGTTGTTGCAGGTGGCAAGGGTGTTGGCCGGGTATCCGGGGTCGATGCAGGTGACATTCTGCAGGCATGGACGGGTGATGATGAAGGGGCGCGGTTAGGGAAGGGGGGATGGGGTGCGGGCAGAGTGATGTGGAGGCGCCGAAAGCGTTCCGATTACCTTCGTGCCAGCAGCAACAGCAGCCTGATGCACCCTACCCAGCAGATACCAACCTGCATAGCTCCGGGCCCGCCCGAGTATACACATGAGGTGTTGTCGTACCGCCCGTAAAACGCCCAGCAAACGTCGATAACGGTACCGGCGGGGCACTCGATGGCAGGAAGGGGCTGGCCGTCACAGGCTTTCACGGTACCGACGCTTCCGCAAGAGTCGGGTACAGCTACAGGCATTAGGATGGAACAGGGACAGGCGAGCGTTAGCTTCCTCGCGTCTCAGTACCCTCCGCCTGAGTGTGGAACACGGGCATGGGCACGTCCTGCCCTCCTTTCACGCTTGGGTTAGAGGGCGCCATGCCCGGTGCCTGAGCACCCTGCACGTGCGACGACTCTTTCTGGCCTCGGCGCCGGCCTGCTTGCGGTCTGGCACTGGGCCTGGCTGCCCATTTCATTGGCTTGCTTGGCTGTGCGGTACTGGTGCCGCGAAGTGTGCACCACTTCCCAGCCCTCGTTCGCAAGCACATTCCGTGAGCTGAAGCCAGGCGGAAGCCATGTATACCGTGAGCGGAAGCACAGCTCCACCCGGCGCTGTCTACCGGACTGATCAACCTAGGGAGGCTGCTGCCACCAGGGATCAACCAGGCTGCTGCTACCAGTCCCTTCAGGGCGCGGCAGACAGGTGGAGGGGCCGCCTGGCCGGCGTGGTCCTCGAGGGTCCACAGGGGGCGTGTAGGCAGCCCCGTCCTGGGCTGCAACCGACACCTCACCGCCCCCCTGCTCCCGCTAAGCTGCGTCATCTCCTCGCTCCCAATGCCATCCTTGCGCACGTTGCGGGCCCTCTGTGTGGATGTCCCAGTCGCGATGTGGCCGGATGGGGTGGCATATTAGGGCGCTCACAGGGGGAGAGCAGGGATGATGTGCATAGCCCCGTCCGGAATGGCACAGTGAGATTGAGCTTGACGCAACGAGAGGAATGATCGACAACCGAGAGCGACGTCGAGCCCAGAGTTTAAATTACGCAGCTCGCGCCAAAGAATACGCGACGGATCAACTGGAAGCGGACTGCTGTCATGCGCGAAGCATAAGTGCGCCTCGCCTGTCTTTCGTGCCAGCGTTCTTGGAGGACAAGCCGCTCAACTAACGGTTGCCCGCGCCCAGACCCAGACCCAGACCCAGACCCAGGGGCGAAATAGCAAAACGTATGACATTTCACCGGAAGCGAGTGCTTGGCAAAAGCTGTGGCGAGGCCCGGTACGCGCGCAAACCTGACCCACACAACTCACTTTGCGAGACTCCAGAGCCCAGCCAGAGCAGCAGGACCGCCAGCAGTCGTCGCATCTGTCGCGCGGTTCTGCAGGGAGCTCTGTTTGGCAGTACCTGGCAGTGCTCGCCAGTCACACTGCTGTTATCCATACCTCATTGAGTCAGCGCTATTGCACTACCATATCGTGTTACACCGACATACTTGGCCGGGTGGGGGGGCGAGCGGTAAGGGGCTGATATTGCACCGGCGTTGCGGTTGCTTTGGCGAGTCGAGTCGAAGCGATCAAGGCCGCCCCCCCGGCCGCCGGGAACACGGTATCAACCTGAAGTCCCATAGCTTTGTACTCGCAGGCGTGCAGTAGTGACATGTAATGAGTGATGTGGAGGCGCACGGCGCGCTTGCGCAAACTTGCCACCTTGCGGCATGCCGCGATGGACGACGGCACCACTGACCGGAGCTGCGCATCAGTCGGGGCTTGCCTCCGTGTAGCGAGCGAGGTGGCAGGGGACACGGTTCGCGGTCGGAGAGCGAAGCCATGGATGGACGGCATGGAGTGGCGGCGGGGCGGGAGCAACAGGGGGGGTTGGCCGTGGGGTTGGCAAACGCGCACTGCCGTTGATGCCGAGCAGAACCGCACTGTGTCACTGCGACAGTCGGGGCTTGCCTTCCTACTGGGGTGGGTTGGCGCAGGAAGCGTTGGCGGTCAGGGGAGGGAGAAGCGGTTGGGGGGCCCACCGGCCGCAGCACCTCCCTCGCCTCTTGTCGGGCCTTCTCGCGGCAGCAGCCCTGCCCGCTGCAGCCAGCGTGGGCGATGGGGAACGGGAGCGCGATCGGGAGCGCGAGGCGGCGGCGTAACTGCTTGCACATGGCTGCTGCTGAGCGTGAGCGAGTGAGCTTAGCGTGAGCGTGAGGTGAGCGAAGAGCGCAGCAGGGGTGCGGAGCAGTAAGTTCTACACTGCGGGCACACGGCTCGCCGGCGATGCTGGTCAGCGCGATTCGCGCATCCCCAACCGCGACCAGCCGCCCCAAACGGCTACCCAGCTCCTACCGTTGCAGCTCGAATGCTGTGCTCCTACGCACACCTGCCTGAGACGAGCTTGGGAGCCGCCGCCCGTGCCGACATGCCGCCTTGCCCACCCCGCCCACAGGCTTCCAATAAGGGCCGTCGCGCGCTTCCCATAGCATGCCCATGTCTGCTAGCCGCTCTCAGCTGCATCCCCGACTACATCGTCTGCGCGTACCGCTCCGTGTAGTGCTAGAAAGCCCCGTTGCTTGTGTGCTACGCGGGGGCTATGCCCGCCTCCCCCATTGGCGACGGATTCTCATCGCGCCCTGAGTTCCCGCCTCGGCGCCTGCTCAGGGCAAACCCCATTGCACGCCATATCCGCGCGCGTAATATTCACATAGGGCCGCGAGGCCGCCCTGCCCCCCGGCTCGCATGCAGGAGCTGCCCCGCTCACCTTCACCGTCACACGACATCGCGGTCATCGCGCGAGCGGGGCGGACCTGCAGCAGTCGGACGGCCAGGCCACAGGCTACGTGGGGTTGCGTGGCCGGGCCGATGTCAGGGAGCAGGGGGACTCGTGCGCCGGGCGGGCTGGCGGTTGCAGCCTCCAGGGGCGGCGGTTGCTCCTCGCCGTCTGCCCCGCTGGGTTTCTTCTCGTCGGCGGCCGGGGAAGGGATACTGCGCGGCGGCTGCACCCTCGGCGGCCTGTCACTGGGGAGCTCCATAGGAGCCCGGCCCAACGTCATCCAGCCGTGCACCATCCTGCCTCCACCCTGCCACCACCCTGCTTCTCCCGTGTCCCCCGGCCCCGGTATGGGGTCTCCCGCGCTCAATGTTTTCACCCTTCCCTCGTCTCCACCCCTCAGGCAGCTCCAGCCGCTCCAGACAACGCCACCGAACAGCTCGCCAGCGCAGATGAACGTTACCCCAGTAAGCCGGCGTTGCGGCCCCCGTGCCCACGCCCAGCCCGTTTGCGACCCCTGGCGATCCTGCGCTGCGCCACCCAGCCCTTCCTGGCCCCCTGCTTGCCCTGTTCGCCTGTCAGCCGACCCTGTCGCGACACCACTCCATAGCAAAACTCTTGGGCCCGCAGCTGCACGTGCACTTGCTCCCTCCCAGCCTTTGCCCCTCCTCACTTGCACTCAGCCCCTCCCCAGCCTTGCCCCAGCCACGCAGCCCCGTGCGAAGCCAGCCGCGGATGCGTGCATGCGGTGCGTGCAGCCGGTGCGTGCAGCCGGTGCGTCAGCACGTCTTGACAACGGTCTACGGACAGCCGCCCTGCCAGCACTCTGATTGGGTTGGGTTGGGTCCGTCGTGTGTGTGCGGTTGGCTGGCCGTTTCTTGGCTCCGGGCTGTGGTGCCCAACTCCCAAAACTACCCTCTCCGTTTGCCGCCTGGTGTCGAGCTAGATAGCTGCACGCGGGGATGGGTCCGGGTGGGATGAGCTTCCCTCTGCCGTACAGCCGCCAGCCCTACACACACACCTCTGTTGGCACTGATTCTTTCCCCCGGCATAGCACATACACCGCATTACAGCTTACTGCAAGTGCTACTACGGCTCACACAGCTTCTTCTTCACTACCTCCAGGTGAATTGCTCTTCTGGCATCGGGACCGCGGCCATTTGCACGCACTCCGCCGGGGACCTCGACACCATGAGTGGCTCAGGAAAGTAGGCTTCCAATAAGGGCCGTCGCGCGCTTCCCATAGCATGCCCATGTCTGCTAGCCGCTCTCAGCTGCATCCCCGACTACATCGTCTGCGCGTACCGCTCCGTGTAGTGCTAGAAAGCCCCGTTGCTTGTGTGCTACGCGGGGGCTATGCCCGCCACCCCGCCCACACCGTCCGTCCAGCCGCGAGCCCCCGCCCCGCTCCCGCCGCCCCGCCCGAGCCCTGCCCCCGCCCCGCCCCTGCCCCGAACCCCCGCCGAGCACCTACTTCACAGAGACTGAGCTCGCCCCTCAGGGATGCTGCAGAACAGCTCAGCCATACAGCTCTTGCGTCCTGCCTCAGACATGCCCCAGCCCCTCATCTACCAGCCTTTAGCCAACCATCGATGTCTTTCTGGTACAAACAAGCCTCGTTGTTGAAGATAGTGCTAGGAGCGAAATCATATTGCTTGCAGATGTCCATACCGTAGTCGCACGAGAGGAACTGGCATGGGCCAAACTGCGGACGGTTGGCACGAGCCGGAAGGCGAAATGTTGAGCGCAGCAAGCACTGAGCCAAATGACGACTGCGAAGATACCTTCCTCACCTGCGGACTGTTGCAATCATCGACGGCCCACCACGTCTGTGCAGCGCCGACCGTTGGGGGGTCAACGGCCTCCTGGCCTTGCGTGTAAGTGTACCACATTGTCGAGGAGCTGAGGTCTTGGCAGAACCCTGTGGCGCGGATAGCGGGGTTTCCAATGGGGGGGTGTCATTGCTGTGCGTGGGGTTTGCAGGCACGTCGGCGTCAACATGGTGCAGGTTATCACTGCAACACCCGCACCACCCAGCCCCACCGACTCACCACTCGGTATCCTTTTGTACAGGCACGTTCCGTAGGACTCTACCAACTTAGAAGCGTCGTTCTTCTTCAACTGCCCGGCGGTAGTTCCAAAAGCTGTCGAGTACGTGAAGCCAGCACAGTACTTGTTGTTTTGGCTGCGCAGATGGGGCGATGGGGTTCCACGGGGGCTAGGAGCTGGGCTCAGGAGCCCATCCGCTGGAGGACGCGGAGATGCGGATCCGCATACGACTCCGGAGTCGCAAGAGACACCCGCCCCAGCCGTGCGCCCGGCCCTCCCGTTATGCGCCCAGTCCATGTCCCCACCAGGTATCATCCATCGAGGCTGTCGCCGTCGTGGACAAGACATCCCCCGGGTGATCCCAGTCTGGCGGGAAGTTGGGTGCAAGAACTCGCTTAGGCTGAGTGTATAAGCAGTAGTATGCCAATGACACTGGTGCCTTGCGCAGGCGCCCTGCTATCCGTAGCAAGCGCCGTCGCCTACCAGTGTAAATCTCATAGCCGAAGGGGTCAAAGTTGAAACCGAAGGTTTCGCCCAAAGTGCTCGGGCAAACTGTCAAACGGGGGCAGGGCAAGGGGGCAACGGGAGGCGAGGTTCGCGGGGAGCTGGGTTGGATACGACACCCGGGGCAAGCGTTGTATGTGCGCAACCCTCCCGTTTACCCAGCAGCAAAGCGCCACAAGCATTGCGTCACCTCGAACGGTGAGCTCACCTGTGATTTTGGCATACAAGCAGTTGGGGTGCGAGTAGGTCGTCCAGGGATAGGGAGTGGACTTGATGTACCCGGTGCTTGTGTAGCCGCGGCAGGCAGCGTTAGACGCACAGGCGCTGGCCGCTGCTGCGAGCGATGCGAAGGGGCCCCCAATGTTGTCACCCGGTCGGTCCACGTCAGAATAGACGTTGTAACCGGCCGCGGGGGGGCAGACTGTGGGGGGATATCAGGGGACGAACAAAAGGCGTGAGGTCGGGTGGGGTTGAGATACGTCGGGCACACGTTGCTCTACCTGGCTAACTGTGTGGCCGCCCGTCCGGACCCCCTCCGCTCGGTCGCCCTTGCATGCGGGCTTGCTTCATCGAGCTTACCCGTGTTGACCTTGGTGTAGAGGCACAGCGCGGGGTTATCCGGCAGGGTGCCGACCACATTGCTTTTGATCCACCCCAGGCTGTTGAAGCCGCGGCAGTCCTGGCGCGAGCTGCATGCGGCGCGGGCCGCCGCCAACGACCCCACGTTCATCAGGTCGTCGCCTGCGTGGTCCACCCCCAGCTGGGAGGTGTAGCCGGGGAAGGCCGGGCAGCCTTGGGTTGGGAGGCAAGGGGGAAGGGAGAGGGGGAGGATGGGTTGGCACGGGCTGAACGGGGTACCCCGGGTATCTTGGGCGCCCAGGAGGCATCTTTGCCGGCCCGGCCTTTCAGGGGCCTACCGTTTGGAGGTGGGGGCGGCGGCGGGGGCGGCGGGCTGGGCGGCGAGGGCGGGGTGGGTGGGACTGGAGGCATGGGGTTGCCAACTCCGAACAGCACTGGGCATGCCCGGTCAGCTACCGTGGGGTATCCGCTGGCTGCGGGGGACGGGTCGCAACGCCCCGAGGGCACCACGCCCCGCTGGCCCCCGGAGCCTAGGCACACCCAGTCGCGAGTGTTGTCCTGATCTGCGGGAGCGGGCATGAAGAACGTACAGTATTACGCGTTACTAAGCCCACACCATTGCTGCCGGTCGAGCACCTGTCTGGCTACCCTGTCGCCTAGCCGCCTAGTGATCAGTGGCTGGCTGGCCACAGTGGGTGCTTAGGAGCGCACGCATGACTCACTGCAGTCCACGCTCAGCATGCGGCCCTGGCTGCAGAGGCTGCCAACGGGGTAGGCGCACGAGCCTGCACGGTGAAAGAGGGGATGAAACGGAAGGCCTCAGACTAAAGGGGCACTGTGAGCACAAGCGCAAGGAAAGCCCTATCCCGCGCTAGCTAGGTGTGCTGCATCCTTGCGGGCCCACCGTTTGCGGTGAGGGGAGGGCAGAAGGAGTCGGCAGCTCCCGGCCAGCAGCCCATCCCGGAGCGGACCACCCTGAGGTCGCTGCGGTCGGCCTTGAGGATGCAGGCCAGGTCCTTCACTCCGTCAGCGTCTGCAAGAGATGGGGGCAGGGGCCGGAATGCCAAGGCCTGCTGTGGGGCATGCCAAGTAAGAGCCAATCACAGGCGCCTGGCCCCACTCCTGAGGAGCTAGCTGAGGTGTGCCCAACTGGGCATGCCCCGCCCATGGAACCCACCGCAGTCCAGCTGCAGGACCTCGCCGCCGGGACACCAGCCGGCCGGCGGCTTGGGGCACAGGGAGCCCAGCACCGAAGGGCAGGCGGATGCCGGCGCGTTGGGGTATCCCGTGTCCACGTCCGCCGTGCTGCAGCCCTTGGTGCTCAGCGCCACTCCCCGCGCCGCGGTCGTGTCAAACAAAACAGCGTCCAGGAGACCGTCGCCGTCTGCGGGGAAGCAGAGGGCAGATGAAGAGGCAAGGCCATGCATGCATGGTACGCAGCGAGCAAGGAGGGAAAGGCAGGGAGACGCACGAGCGCACGCGGTCCTGGGCCGGCGGTCCTGCTCCCCAGGCACGCAAGTAGGACACCAAAACGCATTAAAGACGCATCTTTTATCGGCGTGCACCCTACCGGCCTGGGGCCCGCAAGAGGAACGCACCGCAGTCCTTCTGTATCCGTGTCTCTCCGGGGCCGCCCTTGGTCCACCTGCCGCACTCCACCGCATAAGCTGTGGAGGGGGCAGGCGGGTTGAAGTGAGCGGGCGGGGCAGCATGACCGCTTCACGCCTCCCCAGCTAGCGCAAGTCAGGCCGCTCATGCCCCGGACCCCCTTCGACCCAGAGCCGGACATCTAAACCCGAACCCGGACCCGCACTCGTGTTAGCTCTTAATGAAGGTCGTACCAGGGCCGTTGCTGCGCAGGCCAGACAAGACGCGTCCGGGCCCTAACGCACTCACGATGCACCCGTGCCTTAATGCAGGTCTCGTAAGCCGCCCCCCGGCCGAGGTTTTGCTGTGTGGTCCCGACAGCTCCCGTGAAGATATCCCTCTTCAGGATGCAGTCGTCGGTGCCAGATGCCACCGCCACAAACCTGAGGGCGGGCGTGGCGATATTCAGTCATACGTGAGGCCCCCCGCAAGGATTGGAGATCCCGCTTCCCGGCATAACCTGAACCTGAACTCTCCCACGATCCCATGCCGCCGCGCGCCTCACTGGCATGTCGGGTCGCTGTCGCACGCCCCCAGGCACGTGCTCTTATCCATAGAGGTGTACGTCCTGATGTTGGTGCCCTTGACGTCCCTGCCGGGGGGCGCGCGGAAAAGGCGCGAGATCTCTGTTCAGGCCCCTGTGAAGAGCCAGCATTGGCAGCGCCAGACCAGGCCAAGCCCAGGCATGAGCGGGACGGCAAGCAGGGAACGAAGGCGCAAGGTCTCGGCCCCTGTCGGCGGCCCCACCCATCCCCAACACCTCGCCAACCCTTCAGCCGCGCCGAGGCACACAGCTCACCAGAGGGGGATGCAGTAGTAGTTACCGTAGTTAGGACGGCTGAAGCAAGTGGTGGCGGTGGCAGATGCGGCGTTGGAGCCAGCAGAGCCGTTGACGGCGCTCCGCCGCAGCCAGCCTGATCGACAGGGTGAGCGCGCAGAGCGGCAGGGCACAGAAAGGAGGGTCGGAAGCGCGGCTCGCGTTGATGAGACACAATCCCGCTTGGCGGCATGTTCCGCAGGGTGTGGGACAAACAGGCGGCCCAGTATTGTCCCAGTAAGCTCGGTACCGGGGCTGTGGAGAGCCCATTGCGTGCGGCCCCCGTTAGAACGTCCGCACTCACAGGGCCCAGCAGCACCAGAGTCGAAAACACTGAACTCGCAGGACGCGTTCCTGCCGCACGCCAGCTGGCATGCCGTGGCGTTGGGGGCCAGGGTGCTCGGCACCGCATCACTCGACAGGGGGTTACCCGCCACGTCGACACCGGGTATGCACACGAGGCTGTTGGGGCCTGCGCGGGGATGGCGAGGGCCGATTGGAAGGGTGCCCTTGGGGTGTTTGCAGCAGGGGGTCACTGTGCCCACTCGAGGCAGCTACCGGTACTGAAGCTCACCTCCGCGTGACCAGCCATAGCGGACCGCGTAGGTCTCCTGGATGCGCTTGAGGTCCGTCACACTGAGCGCCCGGTTGTACACCAGCACCACGCCGAGCTGGGTGCGGCTCTTCGCGGAGTTCATGCATTTGGAGGTCCCCACCGTCAGGCGGTCAGGCCCCACCGCGGTCGGGGCCTGGCCCGTGAACGCCTCTCGCAGCGCAATGCCCCCGCTAGTTCCGGCACCGGCATAGTAGTAAGCCCCTTCCGTGCCGCCCTTCCGCCGCACAAAGGCGTGCAGCGTCCAGCCGGGCTCCACAGGCACGGGCTTGGAGGTGTGGAAGACGGTGTCCCAGCCGTATGCCCCAGATATGTACGACTCCCGAGTGCCAAACAGGAGGCCAGTCGATCCAGGACTCTGCGCACAGCTGAGCTCCGCTATCAGGTAGTTGGCCTCCCAGTCGATTACTGAAGTCTTCAGGGACTGGATGACCACGATTGTGAAGGGCGCTGTGGGTTCCGCGCTCCAATTCGAGAGGTTACCGGCCAAGACGCCGGCGGTCGAGGTCAGGTCCAGAGACCACCCCACAGTGGAGGGGCCCGTGCTGTTGCTGTAGGTCGTAGCCGCGGCGCCCTCAATCTCCTCAAAAGCGAGGGACTGGTTGCGCCCGGTGGCAAAACCAAACTGAGGGCGACAGGGCGGGGGAGCAGGGCCGGGGGTATGCTCAGCTATCGGAGCAAGAATCCTGCAGCTGTCCTCGTCCAGCAGCCCTGCCCCTGTACCGCACCTGTAGGTCCCGCCAGGCAACCGCCGCGCCGCTGTCAAACCGCGACACCTGCACGTTCCTGGCCGAGTCAAAATGGGCGCACTCGGGCCTCAGGTCCGCGGGCAGGTTCGTGGCCGCCCCTGCGGTGTCAGAGAGGTGAGGCAGGGATGGAGGCAGGGAGGCAGGGAGCAGGGTTGCCGATACGTATCAGTCCCCGTATTGATACGGATACGTAATAATACGGATACGGCCTCTCGCTGCCGTATTAATACGGCATGTGGCGCGGGGGTACCGGCCGGGCAGCCGGGGGCCGGCGGAGGGGGGGGGTAACGTGGGGTGCTGGGGTGCGCCGGTCGGCAGCTCAGCCATCCGTTCCGACATAGCCGATGCCCTTCGCATTCCCTGCGCTTCTACGTGAACGCGAAGCGCATTCGCTCATGCACAAGGCGGCAGTATGGGCTGCCGTACGCTGCCGTTTTAATACGGCTGGGCGCCGCCGTATTGAAGCCGTATTAGCGAGGAGGGGCCCGTATTCCGTATTAATACGCGTATCGGCACCGGGGGCTGCCGTATTGTGCAACCCTGGTAGGGAGGAAGGTCGGGGCTCACTGCCCCGTAGGGACCACGATTCCGCGGCAGTCGCCACTCCGGCAAGCCCCTGCGCACGGTCCACAAGCCAGCCAGGAGGGGAAGAGAGTCCCCAAAACCCCGGCACAAATTGACGCGTCTCCGCCCCGGAACCCGGGCGCACCGTTGAGGCCTGACACGAAAGGCGAGGGGGGCGGCGCAGGCGGGGCGGATGGCTCCATCGGCAGTTGTAGGCCTGGTGGGCAAGGTAGGGGAGCACAGCAGGGGTATCGGGCATGGAAGGCCGTGCTTTCGTTGCCGTGCCCAGGGTGCGTGGGTGATGCCCAGCGGCTGCCAGTCCAGCACCAGAAGGTCGTCAGCGGCACGGGTGGGGGAGGTAGGTGTGGCGGGCGGGCGGAGTTACTGATCGCCCGTGCTGGGGTCTGACACGAGCGTGTTGGTTGGTTGCCTCGTCGGTGCTCCCTGCATAGCACACTTGCCACCTCTGCTAACGTACGGCTCCCTCTCATCACTCACCTCGGCAAGTGAATCTTGCTTCGCGCCACTTGAAGGTGCCCCCGCATGGATCTCCCGGCGGATTCGGCAGAGTACAGGATTGCTTCTTTTCGCAAGCGGTCACCGTTTGGGTCAGGTATCCGGGGTCGATGCAGTTGACATTCTGTAGGCGTGGATGGGTGATGATGAAGGGGTTAGGGAAGGGCGGGGATGGGGTGCAGCAGAGTGATGTGGAGGCGCCGAATGCGTTCCGATTACCTTCGTGCCAGCGGCAAGAGCAGCCTGATGCGCCCGCCTTATGCACCCTACCCAGCAAACACCAACCTGCATAGCACCGGGCCCGCCCGAGTATACACATGAGGTGTTGTCGTATCGCCCGAAAAACGCCCAGCAAATGTCGATGACGGTACCCGCGGGGCACTCGATGGCAGGAAGGGGCTGGCCGTCACAGGCTTTCACGGTGCCAGAGCTTCCACAGTAGTTGGGTACCACTGCAGGTGATAGGGACAAGGGCAAAAGCATGTTCTTTTCCTCACGCACGTGCTCCTCTGGTTCCTCCCTCCCGTTTATAATTATGCACGGCCATGGGCACGTCCACCCGTCTCTTCCTTCTCAGGGTATCCGGTCCCGGCGCTCGAGGACCCGCAGGCGTGGCAGGGCGACTGTTACCAAGGGACTGCGAGGGGCTGTGGTCATCAAGTACCGGTACGCCAGTGCAAGACCGAACCAGTTCGTCGACGGTGAACGTTTCCTGGTGCCTTTGGCCCTCTAATGACGTACGAGCATAGCACGGGCGAGTGTTGGGACGCCAACACTCTCTCCACGCAAAGTGCGGAGTCTGCTTATGTTCTGGGGCCTCACTGCCGTGCGTCTGTTGATGGGCGTGGCAGCTTGTCAGCGCGCCGCCCTCCTGTCCAAAGCTTCATTGTTCCTTGCAACTGAAAGAACGACTCAACGGCTGCAGCGCGACAAATTGGCGCTCCGACGGCCACGGGGTTTACGGGGATGGGGATACTGGGGGTCCGGGGGCAGAGGAGTAACCATACAGCCCGGAGCAACGTCAGGCGTGTTTGCAGGTTAGTTGTCCTAACGTGCGGTTTCGGCTCTGTGCGGCTGCCCTGAATGCGACAGTCTCCTTGATGTGAGTGCGGATGAAGTGAGTGAGGTTTCCCTTTCGTTTCATCGCTGAATCTGAATGAGCAGATCTGGGAGCGAGAAGAACAAGAGAAGCTGCCTCGCGGGCAAGTCTATTGAGGCAGGGAGGAACGCAAGTATGACGGACGGGCGGCGTGTGCGAGAAGCACAGCCCAACGGGTGCTGGGTGTTTACCCTCCGGCTGCGCTACGTCGCAGCCTTTGAGCTCTAGGAACCATGTTCTTTAACCAACGCGGTCCGAGCACTTGGGCGTAAGCCTTAGCGCAAGGAGAGAGAGAGAGAGAGAGGAGAGCCAGCATCTCCTCCCATGAGTGCGAGTGCTATGCAGCTGGGCAGCCCAGACAGTAGGGCGCGCGAGCCCGCCAAACTTACATTGCGCGTCGGCACCGCCCAGCAGCCAGAGCACCAGAAAGGCAGTTGCCGCAAGTTTCCAACACTCCTTCGTAGCTCCCCGGCGGCTCCGACCTGACCCCACTTGGCAGTATTTCGCGGCAAGTCTGGTTACGCTATCCATATCGCAGCGAGCCTGTGTTTCTGCAGCTATGTATGAGACGCGTATAATACAGCTTGCATGCATAGCAAAAAATGAACACATCACGAGCGGTTGGGCAAACCATGCATATGCATGCTTCCCGCAAGCTTCGCCAACTGCAGCTGCAGAAGGGGGCGCTTATTGCGGGCAACAACAAAACATACATGGCTATCAGTGAAGACGGAGATGCGCAAAAGCGTATGACGTGCACGCCGGCCTCACCCGGCACCGAACCATGGGCGATCCGCGTCCCCCAGCCGCCCCCCGAGCCCCGACGGGGCCTGGCCGCACCTAGCTGCTGGTTTATGATGTCGACTTGCCCGCCTGGCGCGCGGCTGCTTCCCCTAAACGATGCGGCTCCTGCCACGAAACAACGTTGTTTCGTCTAAACTTGGCTGCTGGCCTCTCCTGGCGTCATCAACCCAGGGGCGATAGCCGATAGGCAGCCAACCGCGGACGCGCCACCTAGGGCGCAGCCCACGGCGCAGCCTCAATCCCACGTCTCTCCCGGGAGCACCCCACGGTGAGTCATGCTGGTGCTGCGAAGCCACAGCGCCCTGCCATGGAGGCACTGCGGAAAGAGGGTGCATGCGCTGCGGTGACGCGGAGTCCGGGTTGACACGTTTGCCAGAAACCCCCGATGCCTGATGATCGGCTCTCCCAGCGGTGGAGCGGCCATCCTTTCCTCCTTCTCCATGCCCTGGGCATCCCATGTCGTACGCTCGTACCTGCGCTCTGCCCTGACCACGGATGACCGGGGTGACCGTGGTCAGTGGCCGCCATACCGTCGAGGCAGGCCACCAGCCCATCATCACACGCTCGACCTTGACGAGACAAAAGCTCTTATCCCCGCTAGCGCTTGACAGCAACAGCCACTTGCTACCCATCCAACGGATCGCCGTGCGGATCACCGGGGTCACATGACCCATGCACCCATCCATGGCGTCACCGCGTCTCTCAGAGCTAACACATGCCGCTACCTACCTACCTGCCACCCCCGACAGTTCTTCTGCGGGCCTGCCCTATCCCGGCGGTAGCCTCCAGTGCTACCATCCCTCCCCGTGCGTTCATCATACCGTAGCCTGCGCTTTTACACCGACACGCGTGCGGGTGGGCCCGACGCCTCGCCCGCAGGCGAAGCTCTAGTCCAACCTCTCGCGGCTTCTCGGTAGTCGACAGCGGAACGGCACCACGGCTGGCCTTGTGGGTTGCACAGGCACACAGATAGATGTGGGTGCGTGGCGCACACAGATGTGGGTGGCGTGGAATGGGGCTCCGGGCGTGCGCCGGCTTGCGCCGGCACTCCACACGGGGCGTGTGTGAGCGCAGGGCTTCAGTTGTTGGCGGGGCTTGGACGCATGGGTCGTGGGAACGGCCGCGGACGCGCCATAGGTCGGGGGCGAAGCTTACGTGGAGCTCCGGGGGATATCGGGCGGGGCGGAGCGTGTGATGTGCAGCATCCACCGTCGAACGTCCACGTCAGCCCAGGCTGAGGCCAAACACCTTGCAGGCCACCGCCGTAGTGCTGGCACCCAGCTGCAAGAAGCGAGGGAGGCGAGGCGGGGAGGGAGGGATGCATAGGGAGGTGAGGAAGCAGACTGGAGTAGAAACCAACTGTGCCTGGGCGCGTGGGGTCTGCAGGCGATTGGGACGCGCGGCCTGCGGACCGTGGGATTGCACCCGGCGCGCCGCGCAATGCTTACTCCCACTCACCTCCTCCGGGGTGGTACCGAGCGCTGCCGCGGCGGCTTGGAGCACGTGGGGGAGTAGGGCGGGCTCGTTGCGACCCGGGCGGGCCTTGCTGGGCCTGCGGGAGGCAAGAGGCAGGTGGGATCGAGTGACGGTTAGTCGGTCACGTGGCATGGGCAAGGTGGCATAGGGCGCTTTCCTCGCTCCCCCGTCCCCATCCATCAACCCTCCCCCGAGCGCCTTCCCCCTCACTTGATGCTCCGGGGCACCAGGTACGGCGCATCTGTCTCGATCATGAGTCGATCACGTGGGATGTACGGCAGCAGGGCAGCCAGGTCCGCGCCGCCGCGGTCGGGCCGGTCATCACAGATCCTGGTCGAAACACAGAGGAAGGCCTGACTTAATAAACACAAGGCGATACGGGGCAGCCCATGGGTTGTTTCAGCCCGAGGCCCAGGGCCAAGGCCAGGCCAAGCTACCGCTTTGATGATCAGTGTCCTGCGCACGCGTCACGCCTGCGCAAGCGCCCATGCCAGTCCTCAGCCCGGAAGCGTCACACACGCAGCGCCACCTGACCCCCATCCCCCATCCCCCATCCCCCATCCACGAGCCCCATGGCCGAATGTGAGCCCCTGGACAGAGCCCCGGCAATGCGCAAGCGGCGAGGGCAGGCAACAGGCTGTGCGGACGTATCCGCCCGCAGTGCTGCCCGAGCTCCAGCGCTGCCATAACGCGCTGCTGCATCCGCGAGGACTCCCAGCCCGTGCTCACCAGCCCGTGATGCCGATGTACAGCCCCAGGCTCAGGAACAGATCCAGCTCCGCGCGGCTGCCCGTGAAGCAGTGCACCACGGCGGGCGCGGGCAGGGGCATGTGGCGGCTGGGGGAAGGGGATGGGGGCAGCGCGGGGGGGATGCGGGGCGGGGATAGAAGGGCTGCTGTTCAGCGAGGCGAAACGCAAGCTGGAGGGATGATGTACAGCACGCTGAGTGCCCAGAGCTGGACTCAGGCGCCCACCGCCGTCCGTTGGTGGCTGCGGTGTGTGTGCCGGGTGTTGGGGGCTGCTCGCCGCGAGGCCCCAAGGCTGCCCACCTCAGGATCTCCACGAACCGCTCCCCCGCGTCCCGGCAGTGCATGAAGAGCGGCAGCCGCAGCTCCTTAGCCAGCTCCACCTGCCGCTCAAACCACACCTCCTGCGGGGGGAAGCACAGAAACGAGAGGAGGTTTGTGGCGGGGAACGGCCACACGTGTCCCCTGGACCCCTTTGCCCGCCCGCCACCTTGCGTCCCTGCGCGACAAGCGTTTGCTCTCCAAGATCCGCCCAGCCACTCAAGACCGGGCAAGGGCCCAACAACTGAGCTCTCAGGCGACGCAGCAAAGCTTGACAGCAGGTTCCAGGACCCAGGCACTCAGGTTCGGCACCCAGCCAACAACGCCGGAAAAAGAGCACCGCCTCCGAAGTTGCAGACGACTCGGTCGGTCCTTACAACACGGTGATGTCAGGTTGTGACCTCGGTACACATTGACCAGCCGACTTGCCGAGCCCGGCCCTGACCCCTCGCCCTGACCCCCACCCCGCTTCTGTCTGCCTGCCTGCACGGTCGGGGGGCTGAAGTTCCGGTTGAAGTCCAGACCGCACTCCCCTATCGCCACACAGCGGGGGTGGGCCGCCAGGCGGCGCAGCTCGTCAAGAGTGGTGGGCCCGCAGCCCTGGGGAGGGGGGGAGGTATGGGCGCGGGCTTGAAGTTGTGGCGAGGGTGCTGCAGGGGGTTTGTGAGGGTGAGGCTAGAGCCAAGCCGTCCAGTGCAACCACTCTCTAGCGCTTCAGTACGCAGCCCAACCGCCAGCAACCGCTGCAGTCCCCCTCCACCCTCCGCCCTGCAGGTCCCCCACACCTTGGCGTTGTGAGGGTGCACCCCCGCTGTAAAGCTCAGGTGGCAGCCAGAGGCGGCTGCCACGGGGCCCTCGCACAGCGCCTGGGCGGCAGCCGAGGTACGGACGCACGTGCCCGTCACCACCAGGCCCCGCACGTTGGCAGCGGCGGAGCGGCGAAGAACGTCTGGTAGGTCCTGTGAGGGCGGATCGGAGTAATGATGGATGGTAAACACCGAGGCTAGGTCGACGATGGGGGGAATCTGCGTGGGGGCTCCCTTCCCCTCCCGCCTTCCTCCTCCGACCCCGAGGCCTCTGATCCCCTCCGCTCGCCTTCTGGAAGCTATGGTCTACCAGGTTAACGCCGATGTCCACCAGCGGCACAGGCGAAGGAAAGGCCTGCGCCGCGACGAGCTGGCCTTGCGACGGCCGAGTTCGCTCCTGCGTGCCCGTGGCCTTGGGCGAGCCGGGAGGCTTGCTGGTTTCAGTCATGGTTTGTGATGTAGTACTTGGTAGCGCTTGGGCTGAAGAGTGCAGCGCGATGGGCGCTCGGCGATGGTGTGCGCTTGCAAGCTTGCTGCGAGCTTGTCGCAGTACATGCATGGTGCAAGCATGTATTATACAGTGAGGGCTCGGGGGATGTGCCCGTGGCCCCCTTTTGGGCCCCAGAGCTGGCTCCATCCCGGGCCATGGCCTGCCGTGGGCGTCTGCCCTTGGACTAGGGCCCTGGGTCCGGGGATGGAAGTCACTGTCTGGTCGTACCAGGGCCCTTCCCTGGCCTCACGTCAGGTCGGCGAGGCCAAGGAGGTCGAGGCTGTCTGCGCGGCAACCACCCCAGGGCCCAGAGACCTGGGTCCTGAGACCCTTAGGCAGATTGGGAGGTGGCGGCTGGCGGGACACGGGGTCGCTTCGGTGGCACACGCTGAGGCGACGTGAAAACGGGTCTGTCATAGATTACACAGGTGAGCATCGTGCAGCACGATTCGTGCTGTCGGTCGTTGGGGTCCGCAGCCGAACCATGCATTGCTGACCGCCGGCATCTATCCCATGACCGCCTCAAGCACCTCAGCGTCTGGCAGGGCCAACGCGTGCAACCCCCGGCAATCCTGTTGGACGGCCCCCGCTCAGGCACGCCCTTTCTCCCCGGTGCTGGCTCCCTGGTGGCCTCCCTCTACATATCACCAGAGCCTGTGGATGGAACCCCGACACCCAGACGGATACCGCCACCCGGGCGCGTTGCTGGGCCCGACGCCTCGCCCGCAGGGGAAGCGCTGGTCCACACCTCGGCTGGTTGAGCAGTCGGCAGCGGTCTGCTGGCGGTATGGCTGCCTTCCTGCTCCATGTTGTACCGGCGGTGCGCAAAACCGCCAACGGACAGGATGCTAGAAGCGCTTGTCGTCCACACCCCCGCCGGTTCCGCCCTCGGCGGGGGTCTGGTTGCATGCATGGTGGCCTTCCATTGCTGCTTGGACCGGCGGTGAGTGCACCTACGGACAAGGTGCTGAAGCTCCGAGGGCTCGGGGGCTTGCGGCGGCCGTCCCGACGGGCGCATATGTGCAGAGCTCGTTGCCCGGGCTTGGAAGCTTGGGGCGTCGGCACGGCGCTGAGGGCGCTAGGGTCGAGGCCTCGAGGTTAGAAGACATCACGAAGCGTAGCGCTTGGTTGAGGAGCGTAGGGCGTGGTCGCAAACTACGCAGACCTGTGCCTCGAGGGTGACGCGTACGTGGAGCTTCGTGCGTGGGGTATTGGGCGGAGCATGTGATCTGCAGCATCCACCGTCGAACGTCGAATGTCCACGTCAGCCCAGGCTGAGGCCGAACACCTTGCAGGCCACCGCCGTAGTGCTGGCACCCAGCTGCCAGGACCGAGGGAGGGGAGGCGGGGAGGGAGGGAGGCATAGGGAGGTGAGCAAGCAGACTGGATCAGAAAGCAACTGTGCCTGGGCGCGTGGGTCTGCAGGCGATTGGGACGCGCGGCCTGCGGACCGTGGGATTGCACCCGGCGCTCCGCGCAATGCTTTCCCCACTCACCTCCTCCGGGGTGGTACCGAGAGCGTCCGCGGCGGCTTGGAGCACGTGGGGGAGTAGGGCGGGCTCGTTGCGACCCGGGCGGGCCTTGCTGGGCCTGAGGGAGGCAAGAGGCAGGTGGAATCGAGCGGCGGTCAGTCGGTCACGTGGCGTGGGCAAGGTGGCATCGCCGCATCGGGCGCTTTCCTCTCTCCCCCGTCCCCATCCATAAAACCCTTTCCCCTTCCGGTCCTCACTTGATGCTCCGCGGCACCAGGTACGGCGCATCTGTCTCGATCATGAGTCGATCACGTGGGATGTACGGCAGCAAAGCAGCAAGATCCGCGCCGCCGCGCTCGGGCCGGTCATCACAGATCCTGAGGGTGGGAAGAGAGGGAGGTGGCCCGGGAGATGAAGGCTGTGTGCACGCACAAAGCAGTTTGGGCCCTGGGGCCCAACCACTCATGGCAGGCATTGCCGCAGGCTGGAAGCGGTACGGCAGCTACCTTCCCGTAGTTCCCGACAACCACCAGCCAGCACCCGCCCCCTAGCACGATGTTGTGCCCCTTCAAAGACAGCGGCCATCGCAGGCGTGTAGACGTAGTGAGGGCCGCCTCAGCCAGTTGTGTACTCAGGCGCTGCCACAATGCGATGCTGCATCCCGGGGACTCCCAGCCCGTGCTCACCAGCCCGTGATGCCGATGTACAGCCCCAGGCCCAGAAACAGATCCAGCTCCGCGCGGCTGCCCGTGAAGCAGTGCACCACGGCGGGCGCGGGCAGGGGCATGTGGCGGCTGGGGAAGGGCAAGATATGGGGACGGCGGGTGTGGGGCCAAAGGGGTCCTGTTCAGCGAGGCGCAAAGCAAGCTGAAGGCAAGTTGTGAACCACGCTGAGGGCCCAGAAATCGACTGGCATGGCATGGGGGGCAAGGAATAGCGCCCGCACTCCCAAAGGATTGCCCCCGCAGGATTGAGGCAGGGTTGACACATCGCCGTTGGGGGCTGCGATAACGGTGCTGGGTGTGAGGTGCTGCGTGCCGCGAGGCCCCGGAGCCACCCACCTGAGGATCTCCGCGAACCGCTCCCCCGCGTCCCGGCAGTGCAAGAACAGCGGCAGCCGCAGCTCCTTAGCCAGCTCCACCTGCCGCTCAAACCACACCTCCTGCGGGGGGAAGCACAGGATCGAGAGGGGTGTGTGAGGACGGAACGGTCTGTTGGGTCGGTAGAATGGTGCACTCAGCCCGCCCCGCCCCCTGCGGCACTGAATGACCATCGCTTACACTCTAACAAACGCCAGGCACTTAGGTTTGAGCAAGCGCTCAACAACTGAGCTCTCAGGCGAAGCAGCAAGCCTTGGCAACCAGCCCAGCCGCCTTGCCCCCGGCAGACCCCGGCCCCCGAGCCCGGCCCGCCACCCCGCTTCTGTCTGCCTGCCTGCACGTCTGGGGGGCTGTAGTTTCGGTTGTAGTCCAGACCGCACTCCCCTATCGCCACACAGCGGGGGTGGGCCGCCAGGCGCCGCAGGTCAGCCAGAGTGGTGGGCCCGCAGCCCTGGGGGGGAGCAGTCAAGGGCGTCTCGGGTCAGGATAGCAGAGCATTGTCACGGAGGAGCATGACGGAACACTGCACAGAGTATATGCTGAAGAGCTGCCAGCGTCGGCGCTGGTAATGGTAGGGGTCCTGGTAGGGCGAGGCTAGGGTGCGAGCTGCGAGGCGAGACAGCCATCCAACCAGCCAGGGGAGCTCTCCCCTGCAGCCAACCGACCGCCAGGGCGTCAGGACGCCGCCAGACCCTCCGCCCTGCAGGCCCCCCACACCTTGGCGTTGTGAGGGTGCACCCCCGCTGTAAAGCCCAGGTGGCAGCCAGAGGCGGCTGCCACGGGGCCCTCGCATAGCGCCTGGGCGGCAGCCGAGGTGGCGACGCAGATGCCCGTCACCACCAGGCCCCGCACGTTGGCTTCGGCGGAGCGGCGGAGGATGTCGGGCAGGTCCTGTGAGATGTATGTGTGGGGGGGCCGTGATGTATTGTCTGGGCGGTAGAAGCGGAGGCAGGCAGGTTCTGTTCAAACTGGGGGGCATCGGAAGGCACCAGCAGGGGGAATCCCCCCTGGCCTACCCTGATCCCCCCTGCTAACACGCCCCAGCTCGCCTTCTGGAAGCTATCGTCCATCAGGTTTACGCCGATGTCCACCAGTGGTACAGGCGAGGGAAACGCCTGCGCCGCTCGCGCGACGAGCTCGCCTTGCGATGGCAATACCTTTCCTGTCCGAGTTCGCTTGTGCGTCCCCGCGGCCTTGGGCGAGCTGGGCGTCTCTATGGCTTCCGTCATTGTCTGTATGATAGTGTCAGGGGCCGCAACGGTTGAAGCGTGCACCGACATTTTTCGCGGCGAGGTTGTGGTTGTGAGCTTGTTTCTAGCCTGTTGCTGCAGAATGTTGAAGTGCACTGTGCAATGGTATTCTTGCAAGTGAAGTTATGTATAGTTAGATCAGCAATGTGCCCGTGGGCCCACACCCCCGTGTGGGCCCACTACGAGTGGGCCCACCGATGAAGCTGCTGCCGCAACCGGCTGCCCGAAGGCCAGGGCCCTGGGCCCTGGGCCCGGGTATGGAAGCCGCCACCTGGCAAGGCAAGCCTTGACACTCTCCACGACCTCACATCAGTTTGGTACAGCCAGGAAGGTCGAGGCTGTCTGCGCGGCAATCTCCCCAGGGCCCAGGTCCAGGCCCAGAGACGAGGATGCGGCTACAGCGCCTCAGGCAGGACGCAGGAGGGGAAGCGGGGGGTCGCGCGGGTCGGCTGACTCGGCTCAGGTTAAGGCCATGTATCGGTCTGGCATAGGTTACACAGGAGCATCGTGTTGTCGCCCGCTGGGGTTCACCGCGTCTTGCTGCCCCGCACAGAGGCGAGCAAGGCGGCCGCCATTCCGGCAGCCTCGTCAGCTCCCCTTCCAGCCCTTATCCCACATTGCTTGCCAGCGGAGACACATTCGAGACTACAGGAGCACAAAGATAGACAGCAAAGCAAAACATTCCTGCGCGTTGGCGCGGTCACTGATCATACCTACGGGACCCTACCTCAAATGCCCCGTCAAAATTCCCCACACGCAATTCATACGCAGCTTACGCGAGCAGCATCTCACTTCTCACACACACATACACACACACGCCTCATACGCTCATGGGCGAGCAGCCCCTAATCCGCACCTGCGCGGCTGCGGATTCATCGCATCTCACCTGCGGTAACTGCGCACAACAGCACCGGAAACCTCACCCCCACCTGCTTTGACCCTTCTTTAATCACCGCCCGCCGCTCACCCAGACATCCCCCTCACCACCCCAGCTCGGTCTCAAGTGCACGCCCTCTGAGAGCCTCGCCCGCAGTCCACGTCCAGCCTCTCTCCTCCTCCCTTGCTTCGAAGGCCTTGCCGGCGAGCGCCGTCCCAAGCCCGCCGCGGAGTCCCTACCCAGCCCCCCTCCACACACCCTACAGGTAATCACTCCGCCTGCCCCGTGCGTCGGCACGTGGCCCCACCATCCCCAGCCCCTGGCCTCCGCTGCCCTCCAAGCACCCCCCAACCCACACCGGCCCTCCTACAGCCGCCGGCAGGTCCGCCACTACCAGAGCCCACAGTGCCACACCCCCAGCTCCCTCCACGGCGCCTGCCACACGCCGGCACCCTACGCCCTCGCGAGCGCCTCATCCTCAGCCGCTCAAGCCTCCCCCTCCCCCTCCTTCCACGCGTGCGCCTCCTCACGCGGCGGGCAGGGCCGCCAGCTGCTGCCGCAGCTCCTCCAGCTCCGCCCGCATCTTGTCCAGCGCACCGGGGTCCTCCGCCAGCTTCTTGGCCAGCGGCTCCCGCACCTTGGCCGCCTTCTCGTAGTCCTTGCGCGCCTTGTCCTTGGCCTGGGGGGGAGGGAGCGGGGAGTTTGTTGCTGAGCGAGATCGCGCTGACGCCAGCCGCCAGGGGTACTGCCACACAGGCTGCTGGCGGCCCGCTTCGCCCCAGGCTGCTGGCCACTTGGGGCGCGGTGTTGCCCGATCCGCGTCCGGCTGTCCGAAGCCCGTCCCGCGGCCCACCTTGCCCTCCAGCGCGTTGCCCTCCTTGTCGTGCGTGGGCTCCCCCGAGGCCTCGTCGAACTTGGAGTACTTGTCAGCCAGGGCCTCCTGCACACGTGCGGACGTGTGGGGCGGCAGGCAGTTATACCGGGTGTGTCGACGAGAGGAGGAGCGCGGGATTGGGTGAGCAGCTAAGCTGGTGCCCCGCCAATCTTCCCATTGGGCCACATCCCCCGCCTCCACCTCACCCGCCTCCACCCACAGCCCGACAGCCCCCACCCACCTGGATGCTGGGCAGCGCCGCCAGCCCCTCCAGCTTCTCCAGCTCCTTGGCCTTGCGCTCCGCGGCGCCCTCCAGCTTCTTGCGCGCGGCGCTGGCGGCGGCGGCGGCGCGCGCCGCGATCTCCTCGCGCATGGCGGCGGGGTCGTCCAGCTTCCACACGGACTTGCCTGGGGGCGGGATGCGCATCCGGAGCTAAATTTGATGGCCTGGTCTGCGAACGTGCACTGCAGCGCCCCCCCGCTCCTCCTCCTTCAACCCCTCACATACACCCCCGCCATCCCCCCCTGCTCACGACGCCACTCCCTCCCTCCCTCCACACAATCCCCGCTCTCCGCCCCCAACTTACCGTCCGCGCGGTCCTCCAGCCGCACCCCCAGGTCCACCAGCGCCTCGTCGCGCACGCGGTCGCAGGCCGCCAGCACGTCCTTGGCGGCGGCGCCCGCGGCCGCCATGGCCTGCACGGAGCCCGCGAAGGCCGCCAGGGCGCCGAGGTAGGCCGAGGGCGTGGGGCCCAGCGCCGCGGCGGGGGAGCCGGCGGCGGGCTGCCAGGTGGTCTTGCCTGCGGGGTTGCGAGGGGCCAGGGTTGCGGGGGTGCGGTGTGTGTTTGGTGGCATTCCGGGGTTTGGCGGTGAGGGCCAGGTGTTCGTTGTGCGTGCTGTCCTGCCCCGGCCCCGCCACACGGCCCCTTGTCTCCAGCGCACCCCCGCCCGTGGCCCACCTCCCGCCTCCGCCAGCGTCACGCCCAGCGCCTGCAGCGCCTCGCCCTGCAGCCGCGCCACGGCCGCCTGCAGCCCCGCGGCCTCGGCCTTGGCCTTGGCCAGGGAGCGGACCTGGGGGTGGAGGGGGCACAGGCTTGTGGTGCAGATATCAAACGAGGGTGGCGCGCTGGCACAACTGTCGGCACACCGCCACTCCCGGCGACGCCCTTCTCTGGGCCCTATGGGGACGTGGACGTGGCTTGACCTCCGCAGCTGCAGAGTCTAGGGCGTACAGCCACCCCCATCGTGTCACCCCCCCACCTCATCGCGGAAGGAAGCGAAGGCGTCCAGCACCTTGGCCCCAACCGCCCCGTCGTTGCCCGCGGCAGAGGTCTCCGTGAAGCCCGGCCTGCGTGTTGCAGTGGCGGCGGCGGAGGTTGACGCGGTGGTCAGCGGTGAGCGTGGCAGGGAAGCGACAGCGGCAATGCCAGGAGCCCCGCAGCAGCCTTGCACGGCCTCCTGAGCCCCCACATGTGCCCAGCCCCTTCGCCCCATCCACCGAAACCCGCCCCCACCGGTCGCTGGGTGCGTCCACGATGCCGAAGACCGACAGGATGCGCGTCACGAAGGCCGCGGCCTTGCGCAGGAGCAGCGGCCGAGCGGCGCCCGGCTCCTGCGGGGATGGGTTGCAAGGGCGCGGGATGGGCTGGTCGGGACCGAGTCCAAAAGGCTTGCAGTGCGGAACTCGCCACTGCAACTACCAGTACCCGGCCCTACGCGCCTGCCAAAGTCGCCTGAGCTCGCATCAGCGAATCCTCTCCGGGTAGGTATAATCCTTATCGGCCCCCCAAACACACCTGCTTCTTCTCGAGGTACTTGTTCACGTGCTTGATCAGGTCGCTCAGCGCGTCCATGGCCGCGGGCGTGTTGATGTTGTCCCGCAGCGCCGCGTCCACCGCCACCTGGGTGGCGCAGACGCGGGAGTTGAGCTCGAAGTCGTCCGCCTGGGGGTGGGTGGGTGGGTGAGCGTTGGTTTATTAGACGATAAGGTGGCGGCCGGCGAGCCCGATGCGCACCGAGGTGGGTTGTGTGGCCGGGGCCAAAGTTCAGGGGGACGGGCAGAGGAAGGCCGCCCGCCCAAGCAACCCCCGAGCCACCCCCCTCCCGCCCCATTCCCTGCCCTGCCCTCACCGTCCAGCGCTGCTCCGTGGCGTTCACGTCCGCCCCCCGGCACGCCGCCTCCACGTTGCCGAAGAAGTTGCGAAGCTGCGCCTCGCGCGCCTTCATCTCGGCGCGGCTCTGCTCGCCGTACAGCATGGTCTTGTTCCAGGGCTGCAGGCAGAACATGAGCCGCAGCTGCCGGGCGTTGAACGTGGCCAGCGCCTCCCTGGGAGCGGTTGGGCAGTTGGTGGTTGGGTGGTTGGTGGTTGGGTGGTTGGTAAGGACGTGTGCGGGCTGCGTGTGCGCTGAAGCTAAGAGAGGATGTGCGGAGGGGCGGGGGCGCCGGCCGCTTAGTCTGGCGCTGGCCGGGCCGTGTGGAAGCGCCTGGCACCGCTGGGGTTCTCTGTCGCACATGATTGTACCTTCTCGCTGCTTGCCCCAGCAGCCACGTCTGAGGCGTGAGGGGCGGCTGCGGCGTGCGTTGCAAGACGTGTCACCCCACCCTCCGCTGACACCTTGCACGGCCATACAGCCTGCACCACCACGCCCTCCACCACCCCAACGCCCCCATCCCGTCTCCTCCCCACCCATACCGCCCCCATCGCGTCTTTCCCGACTCTCCCCACCCCACGCCCCACACCTGATGGTGATGAAGTTCTTTAGCGACTTGGACATCTTGAGCCCCTCGATGTGCAGGTGCCCGCAGTGCAGGAAGTAGTTGACCCACTGCTTGCAGCCGCTGGGGGGTGGGAGCAGGAGCAGAGGGCCGTGACGTCAGGCCTTGTTCCTACCCTTGCACCCTGCGGCGCTCCCCACGGTACCAGGCGACTTGCGGGCAGCTACACCCTCGGCCGCTCCCCCCCATCCCTTTCCATTTCACTCCAGCCCCCCAGCCCCGAGGCCCTTCAAGGCTCACTCACAGTAGTGGAAAGCCCGCGCCTGCGCCCCTCCCTACCCCCCTCATCTGCCCTCTCACCACACGTACAACCCCCTTACCAGCACCGAACCATCACCACCCCAGCTCCCCAGCCCCCCCCCATCCGCCCCGGCTCACTCGCAGTGGTAGTAGGCCTCCGCCTGCGCCAGCTCGTTGTCGTGGTGCGGGAAGCGCAGGTCCTCGCCGCCCGTGTGGATGTCCATGCGCGAGCCCAGGATGGTGGAGGCCATGGCGGAGCACTCGATGTGCCAGCCGGGGCGGCCCTGGCCCCAGGGCGAGTCCCACACGGGCTCCCCGGGCTTGGACGCCTTCCACAGAGCGAAATCCTGCGGGGCCGCGAGGGGGTGCGGTGCGTCAGCTGAGGGGGAGCGCGTCGGCTAGCCAGAGGGGGAAATATTGAGGTCTGCCATACGCCGGGGGAGGTGAGGAGGGGTGAGAGGAGGGCACAGGCGTGTACATTGGGGGGTTAGCAAGAAGACAACCCGCGGCTCCTGCATTGGCGGCAAGAGCAACAGCAACTGCGCCGTCTCAGCCCCACCCTTCCCCCCGTGCATCCCCCACCTGCGGGTTGCGCTTCTCGCTGGTCTCGAAGTTGCTCTCGCCCTCCGCCGCCAGCGTGGCGCTGCCCACCGCCCAGGGGTTCAGCTTGCCGTACGTGTGCCCGCACGACCTGTACGGCGCACGGCACACGTGAGGGAAGGGTCAGCGCGCAGGCCATCTCCCATGCACCTTCCGCGCACCCCGCGAATCCACACGCCGCCCCCGTCCGCCACACGCAAGCATCCCGCCTTCCGCCTCCTCAGATCTGCCGTACCCGCCGTACGCACCGGAAGCTGGCCGTGTCGAAGTACACGGAGCCGTTGCTCTCGTACGCCATGCCGTTGTTAACGATGCGCTGCACGTACTCAATGATCTCGGGGATGTACTCGGACACGCGCGTGAGCACGTCCGGGCGGCGGCAGCCCAGCGAGTCCATGTCCTCAAGGAACTCGCGCTGGAGTGGGTGGAAGGAGAGGGGGGAGGCGGGAGAGAGGACCAACGCTGAACGGAAGCGAGGCGCCTCGCCAGGGAGGGAGAGCGTGAGACCGAGGGAGCGTGAGGTGTTAGTGGCGCACGGGGCCAACGTGGGCCCACCAAGCGCCCCCAGTCCCCATGCCAGCAGCCAGCATGGTTAAGGTAAGTTTCCGCGCCCAAACCCAATCCCACACGCAAACGCCCCCCATCCAGCTCGCCCCGCCCACCGCCCCACCTCGTATCGCGCCGCGTGCGCCCTGAAGACCGAGGGGTCGGTCACCCCCGCGCCCCGCTCCGCGTCCAGAGCCTCCGCCACGTAGTCCCCGCCCACTGCCAGCAGCGCCTCCACGTCAGCGGGGGTGCCTGGGGACAGGGGAAGGTGATCTTAGGGTCGTTTTCGAGTGCATGCTTTTAGGCTATTGACATCCCCTGCTGTCCCAAGCCATACTTCTAGGCGAATGCACCTCCCAGCTGTCGAGTGTCCACTTTCCGATCCACGGTCGCACGGCCAGCCCACCTCGGGGCCTGAGCCCACCAGGACCCCGTCCCCACCGGCCTGGCCCCAGCCTCCAGGCCCCGCCCTCGGTCCCAGGCCCCTCCAGCCGACCTCGCATCCGCCCATGCTTAACCCCCCCTCCAAGCCTCCTTCCCACAGGGAGCGTCCGCCACCCCAGCCCCCGGCCCCACCCGTCAGCTGCACCGCCGCCAGCGCCTCCAGCGCCTCCGCCGCCTGCCGCCCCTTGAGCTGCTCCCCCTTGACGGCGTCCTCCAGGTCAGACACCTTGCGCTGGGCCATGGCGCCCGCGGCGGGGCCCTGCGGGCCGGGCAGGGGGGGCGGACGGGAGGGGGTGCGTGAGCCAGGACGAGGAAAGGTGGGGACCAGGAAGGAGTGTGTGGAGCTGAGGGAGGCGTGGCCGGAGGAGGTGGTGGGTTTGGGTTGCGTGCTGTAGCCCTCCTTCCCCTCCCTCCGCTGTGCAACGGTCGTGGTAGCCCGGGGCGGGTGGCGGGTAGAAGGTGGCGGCGGGGAAGGCGCTAGGGCTGCTGTGCGGTGCATGGACCAGATAGCGACTGGCAGAAGGGCAGAGCTGCCTGCCGCGAACAGGCCCCGCCCGGGTGAGGGCAGGGGCCCAGTGCTGCGGGTGCAATGCCGGCCCCCGCCCCCGCCACAACCCTGCACGCATGCCAGCAGGGCCCGCGCTCGAACACTCCGGCAGCGGCTGCAGGCTGCACGCGTGTTGACAGTACACGGGGTGGCTTCTCTCACTAGCGGGACCCAGGACCCGCAGGCATGACCCCGGTGCTGGTGCCATGTGCAGCAGCCCAGGTGCCCCCACAGCACAGCACAGCATCATCAGCCGCTGTCGCACCCTATTCCAGGAGTGCCGGTGGAGGCCCTGCCCAGCCACACGCCCCGGCTGGCCACAGCCCTCAACCTTCTGGCCTGTCCCACGGGCCGGGTTTAAGCGCTGTCGTTGCTCTGCCAGCCGTCAGCGCACCCCCTTCCCCCTCGCAACCCATTTCCCTCCCCCAGCCCCTCGGCCCGCGTCCCCACTCACCCACACCACCCACCCGCTTTCCCCCCGCCCACGGCCCCCGCCCGGTAATGACGCCCTATATCCCACGCGTAGAGCGCTGAACACGGGCCCTCACAGGCCCTCAGGGTCCCGCCCCCCCCCCTCTCCGCTCCCCCCACCTTGGCCTCCTCCGCGGCGGTGGCCACCTGCTCCTGCAGCGCCGCCACCTTCTTGGCCTGCTTGGCGGCCGCCGCGTGGATGGCGGCCTCCGTGAAGGCCTTGACCTGGCGGGAGGGGGGCGGGAGGGGACGTTTGCGTGTTTGGGGGGGCTGACACGGGGTGGGGCCAGGGCCGGGTCCAGAGGGGTAGCGGAGCCGGTGCGTGCGCAAGCCAGAGCACGCCGGGCCCTGTTGGACCCCGCTGCAGGGCCGGCACAGACCATCAAGGATTCAAGTTTCTGAGCCGTAGCCAAGCGCGGGGAGCTGGCGCACGGAGCTCCACGGGCACGGGCGAGGGTTTGCACGGGCACTTTCCTTTGGGGACCCTTCCCCCCCCCCCCTGTTCCCGGAAGCTCCGGGTCGCCCTCGCTTCCTCCCTCCGCCTGGCCCCCCCCCTCCGCACGTGAACCCGCTCCCGTTGCTGCTCAGCTCTTGGGCCTCCGCTGTTGCGCACCTCGGCAGCGCTCTTGCCCTCGCCACGGTATGCGTTGAGCAGGTAGTTCCGCCGGGCCCGGAGGATGATTTTATCGTCTACGTCCGTCACGTTCATGACCATCTGGATGTTGTACCCGAAGTAATCCTCCAGCACGCGCCGGACGATGTCAAACGTGAGATAGTTGCGCGCGTGTCCCATGTGCGCGACATCGTAGACGGTGGGTCCGCACGCGTACCAGCTAATCTGCTTGCTGCTTGCCCCAGCGGCCGGGACAAAGGGGACCTTCTCGTCCACGAAGCTGTTGAAGAGGACAAGCGGCGAGGGCGCTGAATCGGCCGCCGGCGGGAGCCACTCGCGTGTGATTCTGGCCATCGTCCGGGTGCTATGAGCTAAGCTACTGTTAATCACGGGGTTGGCGCTGTGACCTAGGGCAGCGAGCGAGCTGGCGAGCAACCGTGCGCTGCCGGAGTTCCGCGCTACAGCGACCACCGCGGCACCTAGCGCTTGCATACACGGTTGCGGGTTAGAACGACTGTGTGAAGGTCCGGGACCAACAAGCGATCAACGCGCGCTGACAGCGCCCTTTGGGTTTTGGCAAGGCCCACCACCCCCATGCCCGCGATGCCCCGCCCCAGCAGCTCCCTCCCCACGTCCGACCCCGCTTCCCCTTTCCCCGCCGCTAAGTTCTCCCCCGCACCCCGTCAGCACACACAACTGTCCGTGATCACAACAGTGCACATCCCACCTGCGGACGCGCCGAACTGATTGCACGGGTGGTTAGCCGCTAGAATGCAGTCACTCAAGCCCTGCGGTCTGAAGGGTCAACGGGCATTTGCTGGACAGCAGCATGGTCGGCCTGTGAGCGTCGGTCGACATGGCTCCGCTCGCGGCGTGGTCGTTCGCGCTGGACTCGACGAGGACGTCCTAGCCCGCCTACGTGCTGCGGAGGAGGAGGCAGCTCGCCTGCGCAAGGAGCTTGAGGCCGCACAAAAGCAGGTGTGCGAGGGAATGCCTCGGCGACAAGCAGGCGTCGCGAAGGGCGAACGGACTCTCCCATGGACTTCCACAAGCCTGATCAGCATGAGAAGATGGCCGGGCGCCAACCCAGATGCTTCTGCGACCGCAGGGCGGGGTCGCGGACCCCGTGGAGACCGGTCCCAAGCCTCGCATCGATGGCCAGGACGTCTCGCTGCGAGAGACTATCTGGGACGGTAGGGAATCCCGTACTCGTTCAGGGGGGTGGGGGGTCCTTGAGGCGGGTGCGCCCTGACGTGTGTGCGTGGGGGGCCGGGTTGCGTGTGTGGCTGCGGCTTGTGGCACCCGCCTGTGGCCCACACGCTACGCCTGACCAGCCCCCCATGCTTTCCCCGCCAAACCGCTCCAAGCTCTCTCTCAGCCTTCTCGGCTGTCAACCGGAGCCCCTGCCCCTGCGCCCGCCTTCCCGGCCCCCCCCCTAGACCCCTCCCCCGCCCGCTCCGCTCCACCACCCCACCCCCTCCACCCCCCTGCCCCCCCAGCCGGCAGCCCCCGCTCCACCTGGCTGTCTGAGAAGGACGTTGAGTTCTTCTCGGGGCCTGCGGGCATCAAGGAGGAGGACCCGTCCACGCAGGACCCGGAGTACAAGGCCACGGTGGGGCCCGGGCGGGGCCTGGGGAGGGCCTGAGGATGGCCTGCGCAGCGCCTGGGCCGAGCCTGGGGAGGGCATCGGGGGAGGGCATGTAGAGGAGGTCCCGAGAAGGTCCCCAGGTCCTGTAGCAGAAGGCATTGCTGGAGCAAACGGGCTGGGGCCTCGGGGGTTGGGAGGGGGGCCTGGAGCGGGTCAAGGCGATGAGGGTCAATGTTGGCCTGGAGTCAGTCCGCGCTGCCGGAAGCGGTACCGGGCGTGGGCAGGATAGGGGCCGGCTGTGGGGCAGCAGGGCAAGAGGCACAAGCCTGGCGGGGACAGGGGACATGCACCCTTGGGAGGTACTACGCAGCGGAGCTCACACTGGGGCCGCGGGCCCTCATGGACGCACCAATGTGTGGGGAGATCGTGACATCGGGGGATGTGTCGTGGGGACAGTCACGGCCGTGCCCAGCAACCGGACCGCCACCTTCATCCCCCACGTCCCTCCCTCCTCCTCTCGCCATCGCACGTCCGCAGGTCACGAAGCGCATCCTCATCGGCGCCGTGCTGACGGCGGGCCTGGGCGCATTCGCTCTGGTGCGTGGGTCGGAGGCGGGGGGGTACTGGCGCAGTGCGGTAGCACTGGGACTTGCAAGGAGAAACCGGCAGCATGCAGGTGTGGGTCATGGAGGGGCGGGTGCGGGCTGCGCAACTCGCAGCTGCTAGAGGCGGAGCGCAAAGGCGTCGAGTCCCCTCGTGCGAGCAGCGCCCGGTCTGCCGTGTCTCCCCCCCGCAGGTGCCCACCGAGGCCCTGCGGCCCAAGCCCTCCAAGCCCATGTACTTCTACCTGGTGCCCGTGCTGCGGGTGGAGGTGAGGGGTGGGGGGGTGGGGTGGAGGTGAGGGTGGGGTAAGGCGTGGAGGTGAGGGTGGAGGGAGGGGTGGAGGGAGGGGGATTGGACATGGGGTGGCAGGAGGGTGGGCGCTGGCATGCACAGGTCAAGGGTGCAGCGTCGTGATGAGCTGCTCCGGGTACCGTTGGCTTTGGCGATCGGGTGCAGGGGCTCTGCTCACGGGTGTCTTCGTCGGGGCCTCCGAGCGCAGCCGGTTCAGGCGGTATCGCCTCCGTCTCGACGGACGGGGGCTGTGCCTCCTGTCCCCTCGACTGCGCGCACGTTGCCCTGCCACGAACGCCCCACCCCCATCGTCAAGCGATCCCCCCTCCCCCACCCCACCCAGTCGCTGCTGTCCGAGTGCAAGGCCATCATCGAGGACGCGGACTGGCCCCAGCTGCGCCAGGCCCTCAACCGCATCGACGGTACGGCACCTAGCGATCCGCTTCTCCGCCTCAAACGCCCCGCGTTCCACGCTCCCTCCTCCCCTTACGCCCCCCGCGCCCCCTCCGCCCTCAGGCCCCCCCAACAACATCCGCACCAACCTGGACGCCATCATCGCACTCATCCCCGAGGCCCGCTCCGCCACCCGCGCCACGGAGCTCAGCGCTGACCTGTACGAGTACCTGCGCAGGTGCGCGTGCGGTAGGGGGGGGGGGGTCGTGGGATGCTGGGATGCCGGGGGCCAGGGGACAGCGTTGAGGGGCGTGCAGGCCGTGCGGCGCACGGCGAAGGGGACACCCGTGCGCCCCAGATCGCTCCACCCACAACTACCGTCCCCCGCCCCCTCACTCACGCGTTGTGACCATACGCACACAGCTTTCCCCGGCCCCCCCCCCCGCCCCCCCCCCCCCAGCCTGGACCCGAACGAGTACTTCGACATCATGGCCCGCTCGCTCACGTGGGAGGGGGTTGGTGGGAGGAGGAGGGCCAGGAGGAGGGGGCGTGAAAACTTGCAACGACGTAGCACGCTATTGTAGAGTTGGTGGCCGTGGGAGCTGGCTGGGGAGGGGGTAGGAAGCTGGAAGCCGGCATGAACTGCTCACCGGCGCCACACACGGTAACGCCACGCGCCTCCTCCCAGCGCACTGTCTGGACCGGCCAGTACCCAACACGCACCACCGTCCCCCGCTCCCGCTCAGTAACCCCCTCAGTAACCCCTTCCCCTCCCCCTCCCCTTCCCTTCCCCCCCACCCTCGCCCCGCAGCGGCTCCCAGAACGCGCAGTTCTCGGCCTTCTCGCTTAAGGCGCTGGCGGCGGGGCAGGCCAAGCTGGCAGAGCTCCTGGCCCTGGTGCCGCAGGACCAGCTGGCGATCGCGCGGGAGCAGGTGTCGGCAGGCTACTAGGGCGCAGGCGCTGAGCAGCATCGGGGCTGCGGAGTCGGTTTGCACGGGGGAGGGCATGTGCGGGTGCGGTCCTGGGTGGGCAGGGGTGCATGGGCGGGTTCGTGTGGGGTTGGATGGAATGCGGGGGGGGGGAGAAGCGAGAGGCAGGCGCGGCCGATGCGCCCGGGCGGGGTCGAACCGAGAACTGTTGGGCATGTTTGGCGGTGGCGGGAGATGTTGGCTCCGGTGCAGGTTTGGAGGCAGGCTGTGGTGGGGTCTGCCTTCTGCAGGAGCCTGCAGGGGCGCGTGACTACCCTGAATACTGGGGTTGGCAATGCGGGGGTACGCACGGCTGAGGATGGATGTGGTGCGGGGAAAGAAGTCCGGACTGAGCTTGCGCTCAGGACAGGCCCAGGCATTAGCGCTGCACGAGGGGCTGCACACGGCCGGGCACGGGCGGTGGCAGAGCAACATAACGGACTTGGCAAGAAGACGGAGTGTTGAGGGTGTTTCGAGCTGGTGAGGTCGAATATTGCGGAGGGCTGCGTGTTGGCCTATGGGATGCCCTGCATACCCATGGGGGGACCAGTGGCCAGGGCGCAGAAGCACCGGACGACGAAGAGAACGTGTCATGTAGCTGCATGCAAATATCCTGGATAGTTAAGAAGAGGGTGGATGCCAGACGGCCGTGGCGCTCACATGCAACGTCTGCAGAGCCTGCTGAGGAGGCCCCTTCGATCATCGGGCTCCGCAAAGGGCCCCATCCCTGGACACTCACTCCTGGGGCAGGGCGGGGCACGACCGCAAGACCGGGCAGGCTGTTTCGACCGGGCAGGCTGTTTCTGCGCTGCAGATTTCAGCTCGCGGCTTGCTCCTCCAGACCTTCATCTCTCTTGAGAGCTGAGCAGAATCACAGGTCCTCTCACGCACCCTGTCAGTACACGCGCACCTGCCGTTGCTTCCGGCTGCAGGTCCTGCTGGGCTGGGGCAAAGTACGGGGGCGGGTGGGGGCGGCTGACGGGGGCAGGAGCCCAGGACGGGGCGGGGCCAGGACAGACGACAGAGTGCAGCGAGGGGCCGAGGGCACGCAGCTCGCCGACCAGCCGGCCACCACGGCGGTACGCGCTGTGATAGCGGGAGGGCCCCCCGTTGCTGCGTTGGAGGCGCTGGCCGAGCGCGGTGGTGTAACATGGGGGAGCCGGGAGGGGCAGGGACACCATGTCGGACGCCTTGTCCCTCCTTGCCCGACCTTCAGTTCAAGTTGCTTGTGTGGGGCTGTGGCTGCCCACGCTTGGGTAGGGTGTTGGCTACGAGCCAGGCTCACGCACGAATGGAGGGTGGCGGCAGAAAGGGGACGTGCTGGGAGGTGGGTCGTGGGGGGTCGACCCTGGCGGGGAGCGCCGGGCCCACCCGACCTCGTCGGGTTAGCTGGCACGTGCGCGGGCACGAAGTCCCTGCACGCGCTCTCAACGCGTAAGGAGCTACAAGCGCACGTGTACAAGCAACTTAAGCATCGAGCTTGGCCGCGGACCCGGATGCGCGACGTCGCGCACCTCCGGGCGACCGGTTGACCACCGACCACTCTCGCAGAGTCTGCACAGCACTGCTCTACACAACTCAAGTTACCACCTTTGTCACTAGCGGTATCGCAAGCTTCTACTGCAACTCCCCAGACAAACCTTCCGCCCGGAAACGCATTCCTCCTCTTCTGTCGCTTGGGCTGTTAACGGATGAGACGACGGCCTTGAGGGAGCTCACGAGGCCTCGGTCGTTGAACTGGAGCCAGGTGCGCTCCGGCATGGCCGGCCTTTGGGCGCCCAGGCCTCGCGGCTCGGAATGCAGGAGCACCTAAGCTGCGGCCTGGGGCCGGTGTCGCTTGCACCGGTGGACCCTCTGATGGGGATGCCCCTCTGCGGCGCTCGCCGACGACCAAAGCTTGACCGCCCCCAATAGAAAGAACGGCGTGTATCGGTCCAATAGGGGGCTGCCGTGCGCGTACTTGAGCGCTGACCGGGTAGCACTTGATGCCCGCTGCGCCACCAAACCGCACGCCGTCTATGCCACCTTGTTCTCCACTGTGCAGCCTGCTCGTGACTGCATTCAGCGCCGCCGCTGTGCTTAGCGCTCTTTTGGTCTGATTCCCGCCGAGCGCTTCGCCTTTTTGCCCGCCAGGGGGCCACGGACGCTTAACTGGAGTACCCAGCCGCTGACAAGAGCGATGCACAAGCAGCTTGGTCAGCCTTTGACCGTTTTCCCGCCCACTCACCCGCCCACACAGGTTGGATGGCACGTCTCCACCTCCCACCTCCAGCACCCCCAGGCGCCCCCGCGGGGGCTGCCGCAAGCAGCTCGTACGTATAAATAAAGCACACGCCAAGTTAGGCGCGCCTCTGCGACGGGGCTCTCCCGCGTCTCTCACAGACGCTAGCAGCGCCCATCCTAGATGGCCGCGTTACCCGGGCCTTACGCCCCGGACGTAACTTCTCTGCCGGTTCCGGTACCTCCCGGCTGGCTCGCAAACGGCAGCGCCCCTGGCTCGAACCAGTCGACAACCAGCAGTGGCGACCGGGCAGGCGATGCGGGAGGGACTCGCCCCCACATCGCTGCGTGCGAGGAGGGCAGCGGGCACGAGGGCTCCGTTGGCGACGATGAGCATAGCTCACAGCAGCTAGCTCAGGGCACCGCGGCCGCCTTTGGTTCCGCCAGCAACCTGAAGTCCGGCGGGCTCCAAACCACGAGCGGCTCCGACGGCGAGGACAGCACGCCCCTGGGCTGCGATGCCGTGGTTCCCCCCACTGCCACCGCCAGCGGCACCGGCACCACAGGCGGCTGCGCCGACGCCTCCACCGCCCCTGCGGTTGACACTGCCACCGCCACCGCTCCTGCCCCCGCTCTGCCTGCCCCGGCACCAGCTCTCACGGCCGTGCCAGCGGCCGGGCTGGCAGCAGCGCCGACCGGGCTGGCGGCAGCGCCCGCCGGGTTGGCAGCAGCGGCGGCCGCTCCTGCACCTGTCCCCGCGCCGACGGCGGCGCCCATGGTCCCCACCATGCCTCTGCTGCCGCCTGGCCTGCTGCCGGCCCAGCTGCAGCTCCTGCAGCTGCAGCACCTCCTGCAGCAGCAGGCTCAGCAGCACGGCGGCTGCAAGATGTTGCCCCTGCCGCTGCTCAACATGCCGTCCTTCAAGCTGCTGCAGCAGCACCAGGCGGTCGCGGCTCAGCAGGCCGCCGCGGCGGCCGCGGCCGCGGCACAGGCGGCGGCGGCAGTGGCGGCGGCGGCGCAGCAGCAGCAGCCCCGCGTGAGCAGCAGCGTGTGCGGCGAGGGCGGGACCAGCAGTGCCAGCCAGCACACCCACGCCAACGGCCCCGCGCTGCTTGCGCCGGCGCCCGACGCCACCGCCGTCGACAGCAGCGGCCTGGCGGCCGCGGGCTGTGTGTCTCCCACCCCGGTCTCCCCGTCCGGCCGCAAGCGCGGCCGGCCGCCCAAGGCTCCCCAGAACCGCCGCGGCGGGGGCACGGCCGGGGGCGGGCGGGGCCCGGTTGGGCCCGGCCAGCCTCCGTCGCAACCCACATCGCCGCAGGCCGGCGGTCGGGCCGGCGGCGGCGGGGCCCGCGGGCGCGCCAGGGCGCGGCGGCCGTCCTCGTATCAGAAGCAGTTTGAGGTCTCTGACGACGAGGAGGAGCATCAGGAGCTGGTGAGCGAGGAGAGCGAGGAGCCGGAGCCGGAGCCCAGCAGCGAGGAGGAGGCCGAGCCCGGGTCATCTGGGTCGGAGGACGATCAGCCTCAGGAGTACATGCCCGGTTGCAACCGGTGTCGCTTCGCGGTGGTGAGCCAGTGTGCGGGCTTGGGTCAGCGGCCCGGAAAGGGGTCATTCTTGGCGGGCACAGGGGGCGCGCTCGCGTCGCAGAGACGTGGCGTGCGCACGTCCGGGTTAAGCTGGGCGGAGGGGCCGGTGGCGGGTGTGAAGGGGTGTTGGTGGAAGGCGTGCTGACTCGTGCCACGCCTCCCGAAACTGGCGGTGCAGGCGGGCTGCAACAGCTGTCGCTCGCGGCCTGTGGCGTCTCGGCCGTACGCGCGGTGGCGGCCCGAGGAGGGGCGCTACCAGGAGGTAAGGTCGAGCAAGGGTTGAGGTGCATGGAACACCAGGGTCCAGGCTGCAGACGGTCACCGTCGGCAGGCAAGGATGGCGTTATGCTGCTTTGAGGGTGGCCAGTCGAGGCCGTATGCAGCTGAGCATGACGAAATCTGACCACGGCTGCCCTTCACACCTGCCCAGGACATTCCCTCCGCGCCCGTCTTCTACCCCACGCCCGAGGAGTTCGCCGACCCACTGTCGTACATCGCCAGCATACGGCCGGAGGCCGAGAAGTACGGCATCTGCCGCATCGTGCCCCCCGCGTCCTCGTGGGACCCGCCGTTCGTGCTGGGCACGGGCACGCGCGACGCGAGCGGGCGCGACTGGTTCCGTTTCACGACCCGCAAGCAGATGACGAGCCACTTAGTCATGCGGCCGAAAGGCTCCGATGACGAGGCGGGCGACTCTGGCGGCGGCGGCGGCGGGCCGAGCGGCGGCGCGGGCGGGCACGTGCACGAGGAGGCGGGCGGCCGCATGGCGGGCCGGATGTGCATGTCTGACATGGGGGCCCTGGCGGGCTCTAAGCACGCGTCCGGGCCTAGGGGGCCTGCGGGAGCGGCGGCGGCGGGGCGAGGCGGGGCGCAGGATGAGCGGGGCGGCGTGCCACTCGTGCCGCCGGCCTTCGCCGTGCCCCCGCCGCGACTGCCCGGGGCCGTGGTGGAGGCGTCTCTGGAGCGATACGCCATAGCGCTCCGCGCGCATCCCCTGGTGGGGGTGGACACGGCCGCGGCCACCGCCGCCTCCGCCGCCCTCGACGCCGCGGCCCTGGCAGCGCCCGGGGGGTGTTCCGGCCGGCCGCGCCGCGCCGCTGCCGGCCGCCGGCCGGGCAGCTGCGACGCCGCCGGCGCGGGCGGCGGCGGCGGCCCAGACCAGGCGGGGGCGGGGCAGCGCGGCAGCCGCACGGGCCGAAGCGGGTGTGCGGTGGGCGAGAGCGGCGGAGCGGACGCGAGCGACACGAGTGGGAGCGGGTCGGGGTCTGAGTCCGACGGCGGGGGCGAGTTTGGGTTCGTGGATTCGGAGCGGACCCACACGATCCGCGCCTTCCAGGCGTACTGCTGCTGGGCACGCGCGATCCACTTCGGCCTGCCGCCGTACGCCGGCCCCGCCGGCAGCCAGCCGCAGTCCCCCGACGCTTCCTGCGGCGCGCAGCGCACCGCCTCCGGGACGCTTCGCCGGTCCAACTCCCGGCCGCCGTCCAAGCCCCTGCCGCCGCCGCCGCCGCCCAAGGGCCCGCTGCCGCCGCGCTGTGCAGCGGCCGTGGCGCATGCGGCGGCGGGGCTTGAGCCTAGCCTGGAGGAGGTGGAGGCGGAGTTCTGGAGGATCGTGGAGCGGCCGGCCCCGGGCCAAGCCGTGGAGACGCTCTACGGCTCGGACCTCGACTCGGCGCGGCACGGCAGCGGCTTCCCGCTCCCGCCCTGGCGCGCGCCCCCCCGCGACATGCGTCGGTCCACCCTGGCCGCACCCGCAGCCGCGCCTGGCGCGGCTGTGGCGACCAGCACAGGAGCAGAGCCGCAGGTGGCTGGCTCGGAGATGTCTGCGGCCGTGGCTGAGGACCCGGCCGCGGCTGCAGCCGCAGCGGGCGGGCGGAGGCGCAGCAGCGGGACCGGGGGCGGCGGCGGCGGGGGCTTTCTGGTGGAAGACGAGCGGTCGCGTTACTACGCGGTGCATCCCTGGAATATCGGCAACCTGCCACGTGCCGCGGGCTCGCTGCTTCGCTACGTGGAGACGAACGACCTGATCACGGGTGGGCGTAGGGCTGGGCGGCTGTGGGGCTGGGGCGGGTGGGCATGATTTGAAGCGGCGCTGCGGGTCCCGCAGGCTCGTGAAGTCCTGTTTCAGAGTAGGGGTTGCAGCGGGCGCAAGCCGCCTTGTGGGCTTCAAGCCCCCTTGTGGGCTGCATAGAAGCAGATAGCGGTAGATAGGCACAACAGTGACACGCCCTTGTGGTCCCCCGCTGGCTCCCCGGTACCACCCCCCAGGCGTCATGGTCCCCTGGCTGTACGTGGGCAGCTGCCTGAGCGCCTTCTGCTGGCACGTGGAGGACCATGCGCTCTACTCCATCAACTACCTGCACACGGGGTCAAGCAAGGTGCGCGGCAAGAGCAGGGTAGCGACAGAGGGTGGCAGCGCATGGGGAGCCGGGCGGGCAACTGGCCGCAGCAGGTCCGGGCAGGTCCAGCGAGCGCGCATGCGCGGGGCTCGTTGGCTGGGGAGGCACCATGGCGGGTTGTCGCCGCCAGGCGGGCTGGACTCGGCATTGGGGGCTGCTGTGCAGGGGCAACGTGCCATTCCGTGCCGTCCGCGCAACGCTATGCAGCCTCATCTGCTGAGCCGTGTCCGCGTGCCCGCCCCGCCCGTGTGGTACGGCAGGTGTGGTACGGCGTGCCGGCCCGCGCCGCGGAGCAGTTCGACGCGGCCATGCGGGACGCCGTGCCGCACCTGTTTGCGGAGGACCCGCTGCTGCTGCACCGCCTGGTCACGCACATGTCACCCACCGAGCTGCGGAGGCGGGGCGTGCCGGTGTGCAGGTGCGTCGCCATGAGGACCGCCGGGCTGGGCCGACGCGGGGTCAGCGCGCCTTGCTCTCGTAGCACCGTAGGGAACCAGGCTGGGAAGCTCTGCCAAGCTGCTTTCTCCCTGCGCCTGCATGCGTTGCAGTGTTACGCAGCACCTGTTGTATGCATGCGTGTTGCGATCCTGTGGGGTACCGCATCCGTCACATGAAAAATATAAATAAGCGTGCTTGGCCGCAGGCTGGTGCACGAGGCGGGGTCGTTCGTGGTGACCTTCCCCAACGCCTACCACGCGGGCTTCAACACGGGGTTCAATGTGGCCGAGGCGGTCAACTTCGCGCCGCCCGACTGGCTGCCGTACGGCGGCGATGTCGTACGGAAGTACGGCACCCAGGGCAAGCGCAACACAGTCAGCCATGACGGGCTGCTTATCCGCCTGGTCGGCGCCGCGCCGGCGCTGGCGGCGGCCGCTGCGTCGGCGCAGTCGCTGCACCTGCTCCGCCCCGCCGCCGCGTCCGGGGGCGCCGCTGACGGCGACGCCAAGCTGTCGCCAGAGCGCCTGGTGGCGGCGGCGGAGGCTGCCGCCGCTGCTGCGCCGCAGCCCATGGACGTCGACGCCAAGCCTGATGCTGCAGGGCCGCTGGCGATCAAGGTCGAGCCGACGGCGGCTGCCACCGCCGTCGTCCCGGCGGCGGCCTGCAAGCTGGACCCAGAGGCCCTGGCGGCGGCCTCCGCAGCCTACACGTCCATGGCGGCAGCGGCGGCAGCTGGTGACGGCGACCGGGGGCTGCCGCCGTACAGCTGGCAGATCGGGATTAGCCTGGCGGAGGTGCCACCGGCGGCGGTGCCGATCGCCATCGGCGAGCTGACGGTCCGGCTGGAGGAGGAGGCGCGGAGGCGCGCCGCCGCCAAGGCGTTCGGGGTGGCCCAGGTGCGTGGGCGAGGGTGCCGTCGGGGCGGCTAGGTGTGGAGGACTGTCGGGACCGCGGAGGGAGCTGACGCCACGCAGATTTCAAGGCAGCTCGGGTTTAGTAGCGCTGTGGGTTGGCACGCTGCCAAGGCTCCTACCGGTATATCTTGGGGGCTACAGCGGTGGTCACGCTTTCATCCCGGCTCCCGCAGGAGCAACCCATGTCGGGTCTGACGGCCACACGCGACGCCGCCGGCGTGCACACGTGCACCGCTGACGTAGACTGCTGCGCCTGCCGTACCGACCTCTTCATGTCCGCCGTCGTGTCGGCGGAGCGGCCGGGTCTGGCCGCCTGCCCCGAGCACGCCGCGCAACTGGGCGCATCGCCCGGGTCCTGCGCACTGCTCGTCAGGTGGGAAGGGAGCGGGTCTCAGTAGGCCTGAGCGGGCACTGGCGCTGGGACGAGGTTGCGGGCCAGAGAGCGAAGCGCAGTGCTAGACAGCGTCGATTCGATGCAAGGATTGCAGCCACCAGAGCCTCGCTGCTCATTTAGAACCCCTGCCACACCTGAACCTGTCTCGATTTGCCAACCAAGTTCCCTTCTGCTCTTCCAGGCACTCGTTGGGCGAGCTGCAGGGCATGCTTGACGCTGCCCTGGCGCTCTTCCCCGAGGGCCGTACAGCGGCGGCCGCTGCACGGCAGCGCCTGGCGAGCCCGCCGCTGCGCGCCATCCGTCGGAGGGGCCCTGTCAGCGTGTACGGCGTGCCGTACTCGGCACCCATGGACGAACAGGACGCCAAGAATGCCGCGCACGAGGCGGTTGTTGCCGTTGCCGGTGACGTGGCGGCTGACGCGGAGCCGCACGTGCCGTACAATCCGGAGGCTGCAGCGGGGGCGCTGGACCCTGCTCCGCCGCCCGCCGCGACGGCAGTGGCGGCACCGTCAGCCCTGCTGCTGCCGCCGCCGGGCTCCGCCCCGGCGGCAGCACCGGAGTCCGTCCACGTCACCGTCATGCCGTTCCCGGCGCAGCAGCCGACGGCGGCTGCAGCGGCGGGCGGGTTATCGGGGGATGCAGCGGCGGCCGCGGCGGCGGCGGAGGTGGAGGTGGAGAGGGAGCGTCTGGGGCCGCGGCAGCAGCTGCTAAAAGAGGAGCTGATGGCGGAGGCACAGGAGCGGGAGGAGGCGCGGAGAGCGTCGGAGGGCATGCGGCGAGCACGGGCGCAGCGGGCCGCCAGGCGGGGCGCTGGCGTTACGGCGGCAGAGCCGCTGGCCGACTCGCCGCCTCCGCCGCCGGTGCCGGTGCCTGTACCAGCACCCGCGCCGGCGGCAGCGCCGGTGTCCGTTTCAGCTCCTGCGCCGGCGGCTCTAGCGGCGCTGGGGACGGCGGCGCCGGCGCAAGCGCCGAACCCAGTGCCCGCGCCTCCGGCGGCATCGGCGGCGGCGGCTGGGGCAGGGTCGGCGGCGGGTGCAGGGACTGCGCAGCTGGTAGCTCCACAGCCGCCGGCATCTTTCGTTCCGGTCCTGTCCGGGCTTATGCCCGGACTGGCCGGCATGAACCCCGCCGCGGTCAACCCTGCTGCGGCTGCGGCTGCGGCGGCCGTGGCCGCGGCGGCGGCCGCCAGTGCGGCCAAGGCGGGCGGGATACCCCTGGTGTCGTTGCCTGGCGTCGGGGCCCGGGTGCCAGCGGTGACGGCGGCGGGTGGCCAGCCGACGGGCGTGCCCCCCGTCGTTGTCATGTCGCAGCCGCTGCAGGCCGCCGCCGCGGCGGTCGCTGCCGCCGCCGCTGCCGCCGCGGCGGCAGCCGCAGCCGCGCAGCAGCTCCCACAACCGGCGCCCGCCGCCCCGGCCGCGCAGCCGCCGCAGGCGCAACCGCAGCCGCAGTCCCTCCCACCACCCCAGCCGGCGGGTCCTCCACCGGCCTCCTTAACCCCTGCACCAGCGGCGGCAGCCGCTGCTGCTGCTGCTACGACACCCGCAACCGCGCCCGCGCCGGCGGCCCAGGGCCAGTGCCAGGCCTCTGCCCAGGTTGCGACGGCGCAGGGAGTGAAGCGCGGCGGGCGGAGCGCCCCCACGCCGGCCGACAACGAGCGGGCGGCGGCGCGGCCCCGCCGCGAGCGCCGCATCCCCAAGCACCTGCTAGACGCCGAGATGGAGCTGGCGGAGGAGATGCAGCACGTCGTGGCGGGGGCGACGGCGGCGGGAGCTGGCGGCGCGGCGGCCGGCGGTGGCGGCGGCGGCGGCGGCAAGGTCCGCACTGGATCCGGGTCCGGGACCGGGACCGGCTCTCAAGGCACGTCCCAGCAGCCGACCGCTGGCGCCGGCGCGGCAGGGAACCTGGTCAACCAGCCCTCCGTTGGGACCGTGGAGCAGCTGCCGGCGGCGGATGCCGGGGCCGTGACGGCGGCGGCAGCGGCAGGGGCGACGGCGGCCGTCGCGCCGGCGGTGGCGAAGCCGCCCACGGCGGCGCTGCTGCCGCAGGCGCAGCAGCAGCTGTTGCAGCACCAGCAGCTGTTGCTCCAGATCCAGCTGCAGCAACAGCAGATCCTGCACCTGCAACAGCTGCAGCTCCAGCTCCAGCAGCAGCAGCAAGCGGCGGCGGCGGCGGCAGCCCAGGCTGCGCAAGCCCAGGCCGCGGCGGCTGGTGCTGCCGCGCCAGCCGCGGCGACGGCAGCGCCACCGCAGGCTCCGCCGGCCGCTCCCCAACCTGCGCCCGCCGCTGCCCAGGCCGCAGCAGCGCCGCCAGTGCCGCAGCCAGCGCTACCGACGCCTCAGCCTACAGCACCGGCTCCTCAGCCGCAGCCGGCGGTGGCGGCGCCGCAACCGGTACCGGTGCCGGTCCCGGCGCTTCAGCCCACCCCCGCACCCGCCGCCATGGCACAGCCCAAGCCGGAGCCTCCGCCGCCCGCAGCGCCCGGCCCGGTGGCCCCAGCGGCAGCTCCTGGTGCGGCCGCGTCGGCGGCGGCAGCCGCAGTCCCGACCGCAGCGGCAGCCGCGGCTGCGGCGGCAGGTGCTCATGCGGCGGCGGCGGCGGTGGCGCCCACGGCCGAGGATCTGGGCATTTCCCCCCGCCGCAGCAACCGTGCCACGCGGCCGTCGGTGCGGCTGCTTGACGCCACTGGCAGCGCCGTCCCCGCCGCCCCGCCGCCGGCGGCGCCTGGCGTGCTGCTGCTGAAGCGGGAGACCACCAGCGGCCCATCCACCAGCGCCCGTGGCCCGACGGCAGCCGCCAGGCGCATGACCGCCGGCGTGGCGTCGCCGCCGGCCAGCCTGCCGCCGACCGCGCCGCCGACGGCGCCGACCGCTGCTCCTGCGCCCACGACCGCCGCCGCCCCTGCGCCAGCTGTCCCTGCAGCCCCTCCCGCGGCCCTGCCCGCGCCGGCAGCCGCCGCCTCCACTGCGTCCGCGTCCCCTGCTGCCGCCCTGGCGGCGCCGGGGCCAGGGCCGGCGCCGGCCATTGCGCCGCCAGCTGCCGTCCCGGCAGTCAAGGCCCCGGCCCCTGTGCCGGTTGTCTCCGTGCCGGCGGTTACGTCGCCAGCCGCCCCGATCCCGCCGCTGCCGCCGGCGGCTGCCGTGGTGATCGTGTCCCCAGTGCAGCCGCTGCCGCCGCCGGTGACAACCGCGGGCGCCGCCGTCAAGCCCCTGTCGATGCCCGTGTCATCACCCACGGCCCTGGTACCCATCGCGTCGCCGCTGGGCGGCCCTGTGCCCATGGTGTCTCCGGTCCAGCCCGCCATGCCGCCGCCGCCCGCGGCCGCACAGGCGCCCGGACCGCTGCCGCCGCCTGCGGTCATCCCAGGCGTGATAGGGACGGTGCAGGCACCGCCGCCGCCTCAGCCGCAGGTCTCAACCGCCGCCGCCGGAGCCCCGCCGCCGCCAAGCTCGCATGGAGCAGCGGCGACAGCGGCGGCTGCCGCAGCCGCGGCCCACCAGGCTGCGGGCGGCGCCGCTGCAGCGTCTGCGGCGGGCCGGCCGGTTCGGAAGCGCCGTACGGCCCTCAGCGACGACATGGTCGTGTACGGCGAGTCGGCCGCGCTGTTCGGCTCCGGCCCCGGCGGCGCCGGCACGGGCAAGCGCCGCGCCGCGGGCCGTGGAGCAGGCGCCGCCGCCAACGCTGCCGCCGCCGCCGCCAGCGCAAACGCCAACGGCACACTCTCTAACGCGCCCTCTGCCGACGCGGCCGGCATCCCCTCCGCCGCCCCCACTGCACCCAACGCCGGCACCACCTCGGCGCCGGCCCACGCACCCGAGGCCGCGCCCGCGCCGGCGCCCTCCGGTACCGCCACATCAGATCTGCACGTGATGTCCACGGGCGGCGATCTGGGTCACGGGGGCCTGGAGGACGCGCACGACACGCTCGCCTCGCTGGCGGCTGACGCGGACATGGATCTGCGCCCCATCGCCGCCGGCCTGTCACCGCCGCACGCGCTGTTCGCGGACATTGGCGCGCACCACCACGACCCCCACGCGCCGCACCCACACCACCAGGTCAGCGCGTGTGCGTCACTGGGGTTGGTTGCTGTTCGCTGCGGTTTAGTCCGCGTGTGCCCGAGGCAGCGTGCGTCTTGGCCTTGCCCGTGCTCTTGGGTCCGCTACCCACACGTTGACTCCCAGGCAGTCCTTGTGTCCCTTACCAAACCGCCTGCCCCTTGCCCGTCCGCTGTCTGGCCGCAGGTCGGCGACCACCACGGCCCGCTGCACCACGGCGTGCGCGGCTCCTCGCCCACACGCACGCCCGAGCACCACGACCACCTCTCCCACCATTGCCACAGCCACAGCCACGGCGGCACGGGCGGTGGCGCGCCGCAGAGCCCCCTGCTGGGCCTGGCGGATCATGATCACGATCATGACCACGACGTGTTCATGACGGATCCGGATCACAGATCCCTGCGCCTCTCCGCCTCGCCGTCCGCGTCCTCCCTGGAGCACCTCGCGCACGGCCCGCCGCACATGCACTCCGAGGCCCACGACAGCGTGGCCGCTGGGGGCGCAGGCGGCGAGGGCCTGGCCGGCACCGCCGGTGGCCCGCCGCCAGCCGAGCTGACGGTTGCTCTGCTTCGTGTGGCAAGCGGGGATGCGGCGGGGGCAGCGGCTTGCGGGGCTGGGGTCGGGGCCGCTGGGCTGGTGCATGAGGGGTCCGGCGAGATGATCACGCCGCTGGTGCCGCCGCCGATGTCTGCGGCTATGGCGATGGCGGCGGCGCTGCCGCCCCTGGGGCCGCTTGGAGGCAGCCGGCAGGGGCTCAGCAGCCTGGCGGGCGGAGAGTGGGGTGACCTGGATGATCTGGTGGCTCTGTGAGGAAGGACCTCTGACTGGGTGGTGTTTCGAGGCGTCTTACAGGGGAGCCTGCCAGGGGGAGCGACCTAGGGAGGCGTTGAAGGTTGACGAGCTGGCGAGGGGGCGGGAGACCGCTTTGTGTAGGCACTGGTGAGCGATCAGCGCGGTGAGAGCTGTTGTGAAAAGCTGGTTAGGGCACCAAGATGAGGCTTGGTGGGCGATGGGTTGGGGATTGCGCGGTGCATGACAGCCTGATGTAGGTGTGCGGGATGGCGACAAGGGGTGCTGTTACTTGCATGGATGTCTGGTGGCGCAATGCTTATAGCCGCGCAACTGCGTCCAGTCCTCAGCTGAGTTTGCCCTGATTGCGACTGGGCCGACGGGATGGGTCCCTCAGGCGGGGCTGCGCGCGAAGGGAATGCAACTTGCGGAGGGCCCTTGGACGAGGTTAATCTCAGCTCTCACGGGTGCTGGCGCGGCCGCTGACAGCATCGGGTTGGGACACGCAGCGGTGGACGCCTGCGCTGGCCTGCCTTGGCGTGGCGTGGCCTTGATAACTTGTTGTTGGCCGCTGCAGGGGCGATTGAGTGCTCCGAGTGCTACGTTGTGTGTGAGCTGTGAGGACAAGCCAAGGGCAACTACGGGCCTGTCAGGAACCTGCTGAGTGCGTATCACTTCTTTGACTGCACAGTGCCGTACAGTGAGAGTCGACTGGCACGCGTATGCTTCCAGATACTGTGCTTCCCGGCGGTTCCACCCGCTCAGGCGTGCTGTGCCGCAAGGACACTTCCCAGTCACGACGCTTTCCGTGTCGCCTGGCGCGTTTGACGCTGGATGGAGGAAGGGGTGTGGGATGGGGTGCAGCGAGTCATGCGTATGCTGAGTGTTTAACACACACTGTGCCTCCTGAGTGCGTGTTGGATGGAGCGCTGGAGTCTGACTAGGGTGCTGCGAGCGCTTCTCAATGGGTTCGCCTGGTCCGCTGGCGGCGAAGCGCAGGGCTGCAAGAACACTGGTACGGTGCACTCGCCCGACTGACTGTATGCCGTTTCATGCCATCCTTTGTAGCTTTCTTTGAGGCGCCTCTGCCGCAGCGAGAAGGCCCGGAAACAACGGCGAGGCAGGCTCTGCATCAGGGTTCCAGGCAGTGCGGGACAGGACGTGGACTGACGTGGGGGCTGCCTCGGGGAACGCTGTCGGGAACACGACTCACGCCCGGGTGGGGACTGCCTATGGCCTGGCACTCACAGCGGTCACAGGAGGGCACGTAGCCCGCCCTCAGCACCGCCAGCACACACGTGTAGGGGCACACACGGCAAGCGACTGCGCCCTGGGCTGCGCGGCCTAAATGCGCAAGTCAGACAAAGTGCTTTCGGAAGCGGTGGGAGAGGTGGGAGCGGGAGCGGTTGGAACGGCGGGCGGCTCGCGAGTTGTGAGGACTCCACCTTTGCTAGCGACTAGCTGACGGCATTCTCCAGCTCGTTCATTCGGAGCGCGCGTCTCAGCCGCTGCGAGAGCCGCAACTACCACGTAGACTGCCGCGCGCCGTGCGCCACCGCTGCTCCTCGTCGCGTCCACGAGCTTCGCGCGATAGACTCAACCCAATGCCGGGGGCGTTTTGGGTGCCGTGCTGGGGGCGGCTGGCATCGACACCTTTCCCGAGCGGGCCGCGCTTGGCGCGGCCCCGAGGTAAGATTGGGAAACAGTGCGCCGTAGCGCATGAATGCAGGCCCCCCCCTGCACGGGCGACCTCGTCGTGAACACCGGCCGATTGCACCCGACGCCCTAGTGCCCTACCCCAAAGTCCCAAACGGTTGCCCCAGGCTCAACGCGCCACTGCCTCTCTCGCGCGCAATCATAACTAACGCCAACCGATATCACAACAGGCTTGAACACTCATTGACGAATAGCTCCAAGCGTTGCCCGCTTCTCGTGTACACGCCTCGGTAACCCGGCCAGCCTGGGCCGGAAAGCCCCACCCGACACTTAGGCAACTGATGAGCACACCGTAAACATTGCTCCTTTAGGGAATTCGACCTCGCTTGCTCTTTTCAGATGAGCGTCCGAGCCTGGAGCCTGGAGCGAGCGTGCCGCGCTGCTGAGGCTGCCGTGGCGTAACGGGGACTCTTCAGGACGCTGCTGGCGTAGCCGGGAGGGATGGAGGTGAGGACGGGCGAGGCGAGTGTCAAGGGCGTCAGGACTGGGCCGCGGCTGCTACGGACAGCGGCCTTCGGGCAACGACAGGCTCCACGGCTTCTGTACCGTTGGGCGCTTTCTGGCGGCCGATGGTGCGGCCACGGAGGAGACCAGGCTTATAAGACGTCCACTCGAAGGAGCCCCGCCCCCACACGGGCTGCTTTGCTCTGGGACTGCAATCAATCAGATGTGCGCAAGGCGCTGCACTGGCGTCAACGGTGTGGGCGGCTTCTACGAGGCCCGCGCAATCGTCGTCAAACACCATCCAAGCCGGGGCAGCTTCCCGGGCTGGAGCACCTGCGCCCAGCTCATGCGCAATATGATGGGAATGGAGCTGAGCTCACTGCCAGTCGCACAGAGAGGTGTTCCCTGTTCACATCCAGCGTGGACGGGACCGCGCAAGTTGTCTGGGCGACAGGACCTGCCCCAAGAGCGGCTGCGGTTGCACAGCAGCTGGCCAGGACAGCCAAGGGCTTGACTCCAGGCTGCTTGCTCGACACACGTTGCGCACCCGCCCCCCTCCTAGTGACGCCACGCCCGAGCCCTGGGCTCCGAGCTTTTACCTGTGCCGCTGCCAGCCGCCAGAGGCTCGCGGCACAGCATCAGCTGTCTGGACGTACAGCGCCCAGCACCAGCGCAACCAGGCGTTGTGCTCTGTAGAACTGCTTGACGTGGCCGTGGCCGTCGAAGCCCCTGTTGACCACGTTCTCCCGCCCTTTCCCTCTCCCAGAAATACGAATTCCTGAGCCGGACGGGGGAGGGGGCGTATGGGTCCGTGTGGCGGGCACGAGACAAGAACACGGGCCTCATGGTGGCCGTGAAGAAGATGAAGGACGTGCCCCAGAACGAGGAAGAGAGCGAAATCGCTATGCGGGAGGTCCGCGTGCTACAGCTTGCCAAGGTGGGGCTGCAGGAGAAGCGAGGGAGCGCATGCTGTTCGCGCGGCACGCAGTGACGTTACCACTGTGTCTTTGGTTTGCTGCGCACTTGGGATGCCGGTTGCTGGGCGGGACACAGGTGTGGGTGCCGGTTTCAGTGGTACGGTGGTTTTAGATGACCGTTGGCCCAAAAACCCGACACGTACCTGCTTGCTTGATCTCTCCCCTCGTGCACACTCCCCTTTCACCCACAGAATGTCAACATCGTCAACCTGCTGGAGGTGCGGGGCGTTTGGAGTGTTGACGTACGGGGCCCGCGGGCGCTGAGGGGTTGGAGCTTACCTAGCGCCAAGGCAGCAACGGATAGCCTTTGGCCGTAACCCGGGTCCTGCTCCGTTATGCAGGCTTACAAGAGTCAGAGCGGGCGGCTCTACCTCGTCTTTGGTAAGTTATGGGCGCCAAGGTCCAGGGTCACTAGGAACGCCCTTCACTTGTTGACGGACACGTCGGGCCAAAACAGGCAACCTCTTTCTGTCTGATAGGCGCCCATTCACACAGTCCACATTCCTCTGATCCCCTCTCCTCCCTTTCCTCCCTCCCTCCTCCCTCTCCGACAGAGTATGTGGAGCGGACGCTGCTGCAGGAGCTCAAGGGCTGCCGCGGCGGTCTGGCGCCGGGGGTGGTCAAGAGCGTGACGTGGCAGCTGGCGCAGGCGCTGTCGTACTTGCATCGGAAGCAGATCATCCACCGCGACGTCAAGCCCAGCAACATCCTGCTCACCGAGAACGGGGTGGTCAAGATCTGCGACTTCGGGTTCGCGCGTGCCATGACGTCGAGCTCCGCCGACCCTGCGTACACCACCTACGTCGTCACACGGTGGTACCGAGCACCAGAGGGTGAGCTCCTCCTCCCAGCGAAGCCCTGTGTCTCTATCATCAACAGCTCATCACGCACAGGCTCACTGCCCGCCTGCCACGCGTGCGCCCGTCTCCACCATCCCCGCCATCTTCTCGCTCACTCACTCTCCAACTCCGCGCTTGCGTCCTTCTTGTCGCCCTGCAGTGCTGGTGGGCGACAACTACGGCCCGCCGGTGGACGTGTGGGCGCTGGGCTGCATCTTCGCCGAGATGCTGGCGGGCCGGCCTCTCTTCCCCGGCAAGAACCACCACGACCAGCTCTGGCTCATCCTCAAGTGCCTGGGCACCATGACGGAGCGGCAGCTGGAGCTGCTGGACGCAGACCCGCAGTTCGCCTGCTTCCGCCTGCCCACGCAGAGCGAGGTCGAGACGCTCGAACAGCGGTGCGTCGGGGCGCTTGTGGCTGGTTCCACTACACCTTTGCTCCGGCTTCAGCGTACTGTCGGTTCCGCGTTGCTGGCTTGGTCGTGGCGTAAGCTGAAGGCCTGAAGCTGCGCTCTTTCATGCGTGTCCCCTGCCCGTGCACCCTTGCAGGCTGCCGCACGCCAGCCCGGCCGCCATGCAGCTGCTGCGCGCCTGCCTGCACCCCGACCCGCAGCAGCGCGCCACCGCCGAGGAGCTGCTGGCCATGCCCTACTTCTCGGGCGTCACCGAGGCCATGCCCCTGGACGACCTGCTCTTCTACCCCGTGAGCAGCCCGCGGCTGGGATGCAGGGGTTGCAGTTCAAACTCACCGCTTGCTCGGCCCGTGCCTGCATAGCTTTTGCAAAACTGGCATGGGAGAGCGGAGAGCAGACACGGACCGTGCTCTGAAGGTGCGCCTTCCTGTCATGTGCCCCGCAGGACCAGGACATGCGGACGCGGCTGGAGCGCGTCGTCGCGTCCGACCAGCAGGCCGCCCACGCGGCCGCCGCGCGCGAGGCCGCGCTGGCGCTGCCCAGCGGCCCTCGCATGCGCAGCGGCACCCTCGCCGCCGTCTACGGCAAGCCGCCCTCGCAGCCCTCCGGCAGCACCGCTCCGCACCTGCCCCCTGCGGCGTCCCCCTCCCGTCCCTCCGGCCCGCCGCCGCTGCCGTCCAAAGCCTCCAGCGTGCCCAAGCTTGACCCGCCGCCGGTGGGCCCCTCCACCTCCTCCCAGCTGCAGGCGCAGACCAGCGACGGCGGCGTGGGCGCTGGCGGGTTGCTCGCGCAGCAGCGACCGCCGCTGCAGCGCTACATCACGGCCCCCGCCGGCTCCATCGCGGCAAAGGTCCACGCCCAGCCGCCCCCGCTGCAGCCGCTTCACCGGGGCGAGCAGGGCACAGGGGCCTCCGGCTCGCACCTACCACCGGCACCAGGCACGGCAGCCGCCGCAGCAGCAGCAGCGGCTGCAGCGGCGGCGGCGGCAGCTGCGGCAACGGCAGCAGCCGCAACAGCAGGTTCCCACGGAGCGTATGCGGGCAACGGCCACGTGTCTTCAATGGTAGGCATGGGAATGGGCCAGGCCCACGCCGGGCCCGCCCAGGCCCGCTCCAGGTCCAGATCCAGCTCGGGCGACGGCAGCGGCTCTCAGCACAGCTCCCCCGCGCACCCGCACCCGCCCGCACCACCACCGGCCCCAGCCCAGCCCGCTCCCAGCGGCGCCGCCGCGGGTGTGGTGCCCCTAGAGCAGCGCCCGCGCGGGCGGGCGTCATGGCGTGGCTCAGGCGATGGCACGATGGACCTCGTAGGAGCCGGCATGCGCCAGACGTCAGCAGGGCATCATCTCAACCAGCCCCACACCTCGATCACGGTCACCGCAACCGCGGAGGGCGGCAACGGTCGGCCAAGCGCTAGCCCGCCGCCAGGCACCAACTTCGAAATCACCGGCGGCGTGTTGCGACCCATATCGCAGCAGCAGCGGACGACGTGGAACGGCACCAACGGCGTCGCGCCGCCGCGGCCCGGCGCCGTCAGCGCCGGCGCCGTCAACAGCGCCGGCGCCAACAACGGAGGCCCAAACTCGCTGAACTCGTCCCTCAACTCCACACACAACTCGCATGCGGAGAACGCCATGAACGGCAACATGCCGGGGGGCCACCGCAAGGCCCACTCCTTGGCTGGCAATGAGTCCCTGCCGCCGCCCAGCTTCAGCTCGGGGGCGGCGAACCGCAGCGCAGGCGGCGGGCTGGGCGGGTTGCAGGGGCGCAGCCTGGCGCCGTCCCTGGCTCCAGGCACCGGCGGGCCGGGCGCCACGGGCGGGTTGCAGCTGCCGCCGTCGCAGTTCGGCTTCCCGCCCGCGGGCAACAACCGCCTCACGCCCTCGCCGCCGCCCGGCGCCTACGTGGCAGCGGGCGGCAACGGCGCCAGCGGAACCGGCTACCTCCGCCCCACCAACGGCTCAGTGCTGAACCCCGGCCCCGGCCGCTTCAGCCAGGACGGCAGCGGCGCGGCGGCGGCCGCACTGTACGGCCAGACGCTCGGCCTCCAGGCACGTGGCTCCAGCCTGAACGGGCAGTACGGCGCGCCGAGCAACGGCGCGCACTCCACAAACACGTCCCTGCCCGGCGCCGTGGACTCGGAGACGTCAGAGCCCGGCTTCGCGGATGCGTCCGCGTTCCTCAACGACGGCCGGCGAGCATCGGACACGGCCCTCTACGCCTCCACGGTGCTCAAGGACGGCAAGACCAGCCGATCGGACCGGAACCTCATGCCACCCACGCTCATACCCCGACAGACGTCGGACGGCACCGTCGGTCCGACCGCCGGCCTGGGCGGCGGCGGAGGCGCGGGCTACATGCTGGGCGTGCTCCGGGCGCCGTCGTTCGGGCGGCGCAACGTCACCGCGCCGGTGGAGGCCGGCCCGCCCTCGCCCGAGCCGCCCGCGGCGCCCGCCAGCCTGCCGCCGCTCCAAGGCACGCCGCGCCGCATCTCTGCCCCCGAGACGCTGACCACGTCGGTCCTGGCGGGTGCCGGCGGCGGCGGGGTTGCGACGGGCGGGGGCGGCAGCCGCATCCCCTCGGCCTCCGCCTCCCAGCCGCCCAGCAGCAACGGCTACATGCAGCGGCAGGGCCTCAAGCCAACGCCCCAGGCCGCGGCGGCGCACGCCGCCCAGGCCAACGGCCCAACGGCCAACGGTCAACCGCACGGCGCGGTGGGCAGCGCCCCCAACAGCGGGACGCTGTCGGCCCAGCCGAGTCAGGCCGAGCTGGGGGACGGTGAGTCATCCCACGTGTTTCTGCCGGCCCTGGAGGTGGGCGCTGGCAGCAAGGTGAGCCGTCCGGCGGCCAGCCAGACGGCGGGCGGGCGGCGGCCCAGCAAGAGCAACCCCCTGCGGACGGCGCCGGGGTCCGACTGCAAGCGGGAGGACGCCGCAGCGAAGAGCGCTCTGGTTCTGGAGGCGGTGCCGGAGGCCGGCGTTCTGTAGAAGAGTCACTGAAAGAAGTCGATTCGGGCACGGGAAGGAAGAGGGCAAGCAGGGCACACGCAGCAGGGCAGGGGCGCCAAGCAAGCGCTGAGCAACGCGGCTCCGAGGAAGCCGCCACCGAAGCGTGTGTTGAGTATGCGTAAGAAAGAAAGCGCGGGGATTGTTTGGAGGTTGCAAGTGTAGATAGCGTGACTTGCAGGGCGCTGGCGTGGGCTTTTCACCGCGCGCAAGGTGTGGTGACGTGCGGTCGGCGGGCGGGTGTTGGGTGGCAATGGCTTGGAGGTTTCGGTCGGCCTGTTCCAAACCGGCTGGCGGTGTCGAGTCTTTGTGGATATGTGGGCACATAGATCAGGGTTATGACCAAACACAGTATGACCACTCCTTGTGCCAGTCCGGCGACCAGTCTACGCGGGGAGATGCCGCAAACATGAGTGCAGGGCTGGCCGCTGGTTGTGAAGGGAGGCCTGTGTGGCCGGACTTTGTCTCGGGGCAACGGGAACGCGGCTTCAGGTCATTGCTGACCAATGACGTTGGTGCTTTCTAGCAGGGGCTTTTACACTAGCAGCTGAGGCCTGCATTGGCCTAATGCTGCTGGCTCTGATTTGCGCCGGAGCTCCTGTCTCCATGTACGACCCGTGACCTGTGTGTGTGTGTGTACGTCGACGGTGAACGATACTGGACTGCCTTATCGCCACTCTCACACCTGACTCAAACCTCTTACACGACGACACACCCCGCGCCTAGTCTGGGCAGTTGGGCCCTGGGCGCGGGCTGTCGAGTCAAACGGCCTCTCCTACTGGTACTGTAGATAGTTCACATCTTCCCAGCGTGTGGCTGGTGTTTGCACATACATAGAGACTGGCGGGCGACCGATAGTTGAGACCGGTTAAGAAGTAGCGTTGTGCATGCGGCATGTGCGTCTGCGCGACTGGGGCGCTCCTTGCGAGGGAAGCGCCGTTTTGCGGTCCCCTCGCGCTTGCGGTGCGTGCGCGCGCATCGGTGATGTGATTGCCACTACAGTCGTGACTACCTGTAGACGCGGTGCTAGGTTGCATCCTCACTGCTCACACCCCGACTCGTCTCTTTCCGCGACTTTCTCTTCCTAGGCGTGATTCCGTGATGCTGCTAACCACGCCGTGTGGCGCTTTCTAACGAACGAGCACTGAGGACTGTGCGGGTTGTGCGGGCACTCGTGGCTGCGGCGCATGCGCCTTGGCTTGCGCCCGCATGGCGTGTCAAGATCAATGTGTACGGCTTGGATTGCACGGTGACGCCTGTCTGGACGGGCAACTTGTCGCTTGTAACTGCTGAGTTTGGGCTCTAGGATGGAGGTCAGGTTGCATGGTGGTGACGGCGGGCAGGGAAGGAGGCAGGCAGGGTTAAGGCAGGGTACGTAATACCCGTGTTGGCCGAGGGGGCGAGTTCGTATCCATCTGCTGCGACTATGCATACCGTAATGACATGAGGGCCCGCAGCGCGGTGCCTGCTGTTCTGGACTGGGCTGGGACCGTCCAGCTGCCTAGCTACAAGGGTGGGGCTTCCGCTGCTCAAATTGTTGAATAGAGGGGCGGGGCCTGGACACGCAAGTCTCCTGGCCTGCGCGCTGCATCTGGTCATCGCCGCGGCGGCCAGAAGCTTGGCTATTGCAGCCGCAACGGCTGTTCCTTGGGGGGCGTAGTTACGTGGGTGCCTGGATTGTGTGTGGGGTAGGTTGGCCGTGGAGCGCTCAGATCGTAGCGGTCGCATCGCGGCCGCGGTGTGGGGTGTGTGGCTGGTGGTGGGGAGGGGTCGAGGCCCTGGTCACATGGCTTAGGGAAGGCGGTCTCTCATGTCTGTAACTGAACACGCGTGCGTTGGTCCGTGGGCCGCTCCTGTCGCTCCCGGGCTCAGCTGTCAGGGCACAGCGGAGTAACGGACCTAACGGTAGCCCCCGGTTGTGCAGGCTAGGGTAAGGGTCCCTGCGCCCGGTCGCTTACAGCGCCAAGGGCAGTCGGTAGCTTGCCGCTGCCCCGCTACGCCACATCACCACCAGGCCGCAACCCCTCTCGGTCTTACGCATCCCCCAAGCCCCAACCCTGCCCCAACACGGCAGACACTGCAACCACGCACTGCACAGGGCAAGCAAGACCTGTGCCGCGGCCTCTGCCCCGCTACGCTCACCGAGCCTTCGGGAGTACTCTGTCCATGCTCCTCAACTCTAGTCTCCTCGCCTCGGGCTTCTTGCAACACCTGCTCCCGTGCCTGCCCCCGTGCATTCACAATCAACGCCATGCCAGAAGCAATCCACGTCAACGCCCTCACGCGGATGAAGGAACGAAGGTTACAACGCCATTATGTACGACAGCGTCACGGAAAGGGACCTTGCGGTACCTACCCTAGGGCGACATTCGTACGCCGCCCAGACACAAGCTTCAAATTGTAGCATCTTCCAAGAAAGCATGAATGGCAAATATCCTAGAACAGGCATCAGAAGCTAGCTGTTTATGGGGAGGGTAAGTCCGCATTGCTGCAAAGGGCAGTACTCATGAATCTAGTGGCCAAGAAAGCTTGACTTGCTACCGTCCTACTCCACCTAACGCGGCAGGCGTTGCAGCCTCACCGCCTCCTAAGTCCTGTCAGTCACCACGCACGATTATGTACGGCAACCTCAACACCTGTACGGCATTCTGGACCCCTAAACTGTAGCCGCGGCCCGCAGCCACTCGGCCGCTGCGGAGCGCAGCTGCCTTCGCGAGGGGTGCGCGCAGCCCCAGGCGTTGCCCGGGCTCGCCTGCACGCAGCTGACGCAGGCGGCGCGGGCGGCGGGCGTGGAGAGCTTGGCGCACTCGCCGCACGCCCAGGCGCCGATCCCCGCCGAGCCCACGCACGAGAGGCACGTGGAGCGAGCACTAGCAGCATCCGGCATCGCGGCCGTGACCTGGGGGAGCGGGGAGTGCCGGGTAGGGAGGAAGGCCTGGGGTTGAGCGCAAAGTAGAGACGGTGAGGGGGACAGTCCGCCCACCACACGCTGCAGAGGCACAGGCGCACAGCTGGCTGCAAGTATCGACGCGTACCCCCGGGGATTTGAGCGGGAAGCGGCCTTGGCCGGGGTGAGGCTAGAGTATGTTCGGGGGAGACGGAGAAAGCCCTGGGAGCTGACAGCTGAGGGCAGCCCCGCCGCACCTGGAAGCAGTTGTTGCAGCCCCACGTGTCCGCGGCGCCGGCCCCCACCACACAGGCGCTGCACTCGCGGGCGCGGGTGAGGTCGGTCCCCACCAGGGAGGGCGCGGCGCAGGGCTGCGGGCAGGCCCAGTCAGTCCCTGGGGGGGGGCGGAGGAGGAGGCGGCGGTGGAGGAGGCAGGTTGGTTAGGGCGGCATCAGGTGCGGCGCCTCGCGCGGTCACCGGCGCTTCTTCCCGCCCCCTCCCACTCCCCAGGCGGAGAAGGCCCACGGCAGCTCCTGTGCCCCGGCGTGCCCTAAAGTCGAATGCCAGGTCGCAGCACCCGGTCTGCGCTATCTCCTGCCCTCCCGCCCCTCCTGCTTCACCCCCCACGGCCAGCCCCGGCGCCTCACCCTTGGGCGCTGCCCCCGGCACGCACTCGTTCATGCACACGCCCTGCACGCCCGCGTCCGTGATGGGCGCCGCGGCGCAGGCGAGGCACTTCCAGGGGTCCAGCCCGGCGGTGCGGAGGCGGGCCACGCAGGTGCGGCAGGCGGCGGGGGCGGCGACCTGGGGCTTGGCGCATTCGAGGCAGGCGTAGTCGGAGGGGGCGCAGTCGGTGGGGGCGGGGCTGGGCGAGGGCGAGGGGGAGGGGGACCGAGAGGGAGAGGGAGAGGGGGAAGGCGAGGGGGAAGGGGACCGAGAGGGCGAGGGCGAGGGGGACGGAGAAGGAGAAGGAGAGGGAGAGCGGGATGGGGATGGAGAAGGAGTGGGGGAAGGCGAGGGCGAGGGAGATCGGGAAGGAGACGGAGATGGCGAGGGGGAGGCCGAAGGAGACGGCGAGGGCGATGGCGACGCAGAAGGGGACGGCGAGGGCGAGGGCGATGGCGAGGCCAGGGGCCCATGCGTGCAGGTGAGGGCGCAGTACGAGGCCCAGGTGCAGCCCCCGGCGGTGATGCCTCGCTCCAGGGAGGCCAGGGCCTGGGGGGGGGGGGGGGGGGGGGGGCAGGGGGCAAGGGGGGGTGAGGAGGAGGGAGCCAGAGCGTTGAGGCCTGGAGGGTTCACGAGGCATCTGGGACATCTGGGGCAGGGGGAGGAGGGGGTCAAGGAAGCAGGGCACCACCCAGGGCACCCTCCAGCGCACTGTGATACCAGGTATTAACGCTGGCCTGCCACCTCTGGCCAGAGTGCGCGCGCACCCCCCCCCCCCAGCCAGCCCAGCCCGGCGCCGCGGCTCACCGCCAGTGCGCCCGTGAAGCCCGCGTTGTAGTCCACAGCCACCTGGGGGCATGGGGGGGGGAGGGAGGGAAGGGAGAGGGGGGGAGAAGGAGGGTGGAGAGGGAGTGGTGGGGGCGGCGGGGGCAGCGCAGGAGGGAAACAGGCCACCCGTGCACTTGCAGTTCAGCCCTTCCTGCCTCCCACTCCAGCCCACGTCCCCAACCGCACCCCCAACCGCACCCCCAACCGCGCCCCCAACCGCACCCCCAACCGCACCCCCGCCCCGCACCTCGTTCTTCTTGTAGTCCCGCCGGTCGTCCACGTACGAGTCGTCCGGCCCCGGGCCGCCCACGAGCGCCCCCGCCAGTGTGCTGGGGTTGGGCCCGGGCGCATCCAGCTGCGCCCAGGAGCAGGACACGGCGTAGGCGGGGTCGCAGGAGGCGCTGCGGTGGTGGGGGCGGCCGGGGGACTTGTGCTGGGGCGTGGGCCTGAGGGCGGGAGGTGGGGAATGGGGGGAGGGGAGGATGATGGAGGGGGTTAAGGGAGGGGGGTTAGGCCAGCGGCCGGGCGACAGGAAGAGGCAGGGGTGGAATGTGCTTGCACCCACGTGCCATCGCCGCAGGTGGCGGTACCGTCCTCTCGTCTCTCCCCCAACGCCGCAGCCTCACCTGTACCCGACGACGTACGACTGGTTCTGCGTGTTGTCGCCCAGCATGTACGACACCTGCGACCGCGCCCAGCACTGTCGTACCACACGGGCCGCGGGCGTGAGGGCGGCGCCCGCGCCGCCGTCGGGGCGGGAGGAGGCCAGGGCCACGAGCGCAGCGTTGGCTGCGGTGGGATGATGGGGGTAGGAAGGGGAATTGGCACCGTATGACGGCGAGCGGATGAACACAGATGAGGCTTACAACAGGCAGGCAACGGGAGGCGCGAGTGGTCGTTGGCACCCACCCGCGTGGCGCAGGCTGCCCCACTCGGTCAGCCAGGCCAGGCCCCCGGGTGTGTAGCACAGCCCGCCGCCGCCGGTGGAGGCGCAGGAGGTGCCCCTCGAGTCGATCCACCTGCGGGAGCATGACGGCATGACGGCATCGTCAATGGTTTGAGGCACAGCCCCTCGCATGGCCGGGTGCACCGTCTCGCACCGGTGCCGGTGGGCTGGAGGCTGCCCTCAGCGTGGCCTGTACGGCACCCGCACTGCCCGTACGGCGTGTGTCCCCTCACACCTGGACGTGAAGGTGCTGAGGTAGGACTCGAAGGCCGCCACGTCAGCGGCCGAGCCCGCGCCCGAGTCCCGCAGCAGCAGCGCCGCGGGGGCGCCCATCTGGTTCCAGGACAGCTCCCTGGCGGGATAAGAGGGGGTGGGGGGGGAGGGGGGGAGGGGGGAAAGGGGAGTTCTGTGCTCGCAGGGGGGAAAGGGGAGGGCTTAGTGGGCTGGGTAGGGGTGGAGTCCTGGACAGCAAGGACTGGAAGGGTGAAGGGGGGAGGTGCCGGGCTGGCAGCGCCATGGGGCTGTTTAGGCGGGCTTGTCACCCCACGTCCCCGCCCCACTTCCCTGCCCCACCTGTCCGTCAGGTAGCGGGCGCTGTTCCAGAAGGGCAGCGCGGCGGCGCAGGCGGGGCTGGCGCCGGGGGCCACACCCGCGTCCACGTCGGCCCTGGTCGGAAGGGAAGCGGTTGATAAGAAAGGGATACAGTTGCAAAGGGGCGCTAGAAGGATTCGGGCCATGACAGTGCGGCGTGGCGTGGGCGGAATAGAATCAGAGTTGCAACTTCAGCCCAGCCACCTACCTGGCCGCACAGAGCAAAAGAAATGCGCCGCCACCTACGCAAGGCTAGCCCTACCACACTGGCGCCCCGCTCGCCCCCACCTGCACAGCCAGGCCCCCGCCCAGGCCATGTCATCGGCGGTGGAGGAGCTGGGGTAGGGCACCTCGCCAGAGGGGGGCGACCAGCTGCGGGGTCAGGCGAGGGGCGGGGAGGACGGGGTTGGGATTGAAGGGGGGAGCTGATGTCCGCGGCACTTCTTTCAGTGCGTGTCATCAGGCCTGACCGCAGTGACGTCCAAGGGGACGCAGTGCGGTGCGGAGCACAGCCTTCAGGCCAGGCCCCCGCGCCCCCGCGCCCCTGCTCACGGGTTGGGCAGCAGCTTGGCGAACTCGAACAGCTGCCGGGCGCGGCGCAGGTGGGCGGCGGCCAGGGCGGGGTCCGAGTGGGCCCCGGGGCGGCGGAGGAGCAGCGAGGCGCCGGCCAGGGTGGCGGCGGCCTTGAGGGGAGGGGGGGGCAGAGGGGGGGGCGGGGCGGGAGGTTGCGAGCGTGGGGTACGTGGGACAAGAATCAGCGGTTGCGCATCTTCTACCCAGCGACCTGCCCTCGCTTCCATGACCCATGGTGGGCAAGAGGCTGGACACAGAGGCGCAAGGTCGGGCGGGAGGGAGCTACTGCCGACGGCCCCCTACCCGGCCCCCGTTTCGGCTTCCCCCGCCTCCGGCCCCCACCTCCGCCAGGATGTCCGCTCCCTTGCCCGTGGCGGCGGTGATGGTGTGCACGGGCCGCCAGCCGGGGGTGGAGGGGGCGCCCTGCTGTGCCTGCTGCTCGGGGCGGCCCCACCTGCGGGGCGGAGGGGAGGGGTCGGGGGTGGGGCTACCAGGTGAGGCGGCAGGCACGAGAGGGGGGTACAGTGGGCACACGGAGCCGCTCAGGTTGGGCCACGGCTGAGGCAAAGGCACGGCTGAGGCACGTGCATGTCCTCAGGGCGGGCGCCGCACGGCTGAGGCAGAAGCGCCGAGGTGGAAGGGCAGGTGAGGCGACCTTGTGGGTTGGCGGCCTTTCTAGCGCTCGGGTGCCCGCCCAGGGGCTCACCAGGTGGAGTGGTCTATGCCTGGGTCACCGACCTGTGCCGCGAAGAGGGGGGCCGCAAGTGGGAACGCAGGTGGCAATCCCTGCGCGAAGCCCTCTTCGAATCCCTCCTCGACACACCTGTGCACGCGCCTGAGCCCACCGCACCCCATCCATGCACCTAGACAAAGCTAAAGGCCCAGCCAGGAGGCCTGTCCCGCTGCCCATGTGCCCAGCTGCTCCAGCTAGGGGCCTGCAATGGGGGCCTGCCCCGCTGCCCACCTGTGCGACGAAGGCGTTGGCCGAGGGAGTGTCAGAGGCCTGGTAGTGCGCCTTGGCCATGTAGGCAGCCACCCACGCCACGTTGCGTACGGCAACGTCCCACTCGCCCGCCGTACGGTACAGCGACTCCCACGTGAGGGCGCCGTACGCCAGCAGGGAGGCGGCGGAGCCCAGGGGGAGGTGGAGCTTGAGGTGGTCTGCGGGGGGGTTACACAGGGCGGGCCGGGGGGAACAGGAGTTTCCGCTTCACACAGGGATGGGACTCTGAGGGAGGAAGGGGTGGGTCAGAGGACTGATGGACCGGTTGCTGCTGATGCCATAGCTCGATCTCCCTCTTCTCCCCTTCACCTCCCCTCAGACCACTGCCCTCACCTCCGGCGTCGTACCAGCCGCCCGACAGGTCGCGGTTGATGCCGTCCGGGCCGGTGCCGTCAAGCAGGTGGCTGCGGTTGCGCCACCCGCCATTGGCCTGGGAGGCGCGGCACCAGGAGGGCAGGTCCCCGCTCATCTGGGCCTCATAGAACCTGGATGGGGGAGGGGCAGGGAGAAGCTAGGCAGGTGGGTAGGTGCGCAGGTAAGGATTGTGCAGCCCTCGGCAGGTCTACATATCCCGCACGTTGCACGTTAGCCGGTGCTGGTTTGCCCACTTGAGCCGCTGAACAGGGCGGAGCGGCCGGACGAGAGGACATGTGTGGCGCATTCGACACGCGCATTCGATTAGACGGCGAACATGCAGCCGGCCACCGAAGCTGCTTCAGATCAGTCGATCCGTCCCACACCTGAAAGATGAAGACATGAGCGCTGCGAAGTTGTGTTGCGCCGCGGCAGGCTGCACATCGCTGATGACCACGAGCGCCGCGAGGAGGGCCCAGAGCCCCATCCAAGCTTTTCCCATCGCCATGTGGCTGCTTAGCAGCACAAAACGGCGATCCTCACAAGAACCGACAGTGCTTGTTACGTGCGATGCCTGGCGACAGCTCCGTCGTCGCGGGGTAGAGTTATGTACCTGATGTGTGGCTATACCGTGTGATCACTTAGTGTGTTGGGGGGGACTGCTTGGCGGCCGATATATGCTGGTTACGCGCCGAGCTTCCCTCGGGCTGCGGCTCGGCCCCGGATGCGCTTCACCAAAGCTTCTGGGGTGCCCGCCCCTGCCCCGAGAGTATCTAAGGCAATGTAGAAGCATGAGTGTCATTGGTGCAGGCCAGTCGCTGTCGTCCGAGCGTCGGCCGACATGCGTCGACATATCGCGCCAACCCAGGGACCCCAACCAGCAGACAACGCGAGACTGCTTGAGAATTGCAAGCGTAGATCCAATGTCGTCCACAAGTGGAGGCACCCCCGGCTGACGGAGAAGGCGGACAGACGCGATAAGCCGGACAGGGCCGGACACATTCCAGGACACGTTCGCCAACGTTGTCCTATTGTACCCCTGCCCTGTACAAGCCCACGAGGTACAAATTCATGGGTTTACGAGACGTCCTCCAGAGCCGGCTCCGCGGTTCAGAGCGTCAGAATCCCTTGCAGCCTCTCCTGTCCGCAACCTATCAACCCTGGCCGCCACCGCCCCGCACTCCCTTTGCACTCCCACTCTGTCGCCCCTCCTCCAAGCCCCCGTCAGCACTGGCGGTGCCATACTCAAACTCTGCACTGGCCGTTGGGCTACCGGGCATCGCGGCTTCTGCCTCCACACGCCGTGACCGGGACGCTTGCGGCCGCCTCTGGAGCAGGACTGCAGCTTTGAGCCTGCTGTCAGTGCCATCAGTTATCTCCGTACCCCCAGGATACATGGTGGCGTTGGCCTGGCGAGCCCTGTGAGGCTGTGACAGGAGGGGGAAGCACTGCGCCGTCCTCACGGGCGCTCCGAGGGAATGGTGGCCTTGACCTTGGTGTAGAGGTCCGCTGCCACGGGGGCGCAGTAGAGGCGGAGCCGCTCCCAGGGGGTGAGGCGGGCGAAGGAGGCGCCCATGTCCTGGGGGGGGAGGGGGGGGGGGGCCAGGCAGGGCTCGACCCGTGTGCTGGAGAGGCAGGTTGGCCCAGACACGTGTGAAGCGTGCTTGGGCCTGCTGGGAAGGGCTGGGGGTCCTGAGGCTCCGAGCCCGTGTCGCTCGGGCTGCTTCAGTGCGTCTGCGCCCCCCACCAAGGGCATCAACACCACCAGGTACTGGGGACAACACAGCCCCTCTCCCCTGCCCCTCTTGCCCGCACGCACGTGGTGTCAGCCCCTGCAACCCCTCACCCCCAATCCCCACGCCCCACCCCCCTCACGTGCAGCATGTCGTCCACGTGGGCCCACGTGTACGCCACCGTGATGCCGGAGCGGATGTCGGCGGCGGCCTGGGCGGGGGAGGGGGAGGAGGGAGGGGAGGCGGTGGGGGCAAGGGGCAGGGGGGCGGGGGTGGGGCGCGGGGGCGGGGGGCAGGGGAGGAGGGAGGAGGGAGGCGGGGCGGTGCAGAGTAGACAGAGTGATGGCGATGGATGCAGGGCATGCAGAGGCGTTCCGTCCGGGCGCGCAGCCAGGACGGGCGGGTGGAGGCTGCGGGGGCACTGGGCGAGGCGAGTTCGGGGCCAGCCCGATGCTGATGCACGACCGCAATTCGCCCCCGGGGCTCCTACCACGGGGCTGAAATGGGCATCCGCCCAGGCGTACAGCCGCTCGTTGTACGCCCGCATCTGGGGGGTTGGGGAGAGGCCGCTCGGGGGGGGGGGGGTGAGAGAGGAGGAGGAGGATTTGAGCAAGCGCAGCATTGAGTGAATGAGTGGCAGAAGCGCTCTGTGTTGGGGTAAGCAACCATCCGCCCATGGCGTCCCTCCCCCTGCTCGCCCCCTGCTCTTCCACGTCCACGCGCCCGCCGCCCCACCTGCTCCCGGCTGACCCTGATGCGCCCCTCCGCCATCTCCAGGACCCATCGCGCCGCAATGTCGGCGATGAGGCAGCCGTACAGCCCCGGGTTCCAGCCCAGCACGAACAGGGAGCGGCCTGCACGCAGACATGCGCGTAAAGCGACGGTCGCCTTCCTGGCCATGCAATCACGCACCATCTAACAACATTACGCACGGTACGTACGTGCCCCCGCCCCTTCGCAGCCAGGTTGAGGTCGAGGCTGGGGCAGAGCGCCAGCCAGCCAGGGCCGGTCTCTTGTACGGCATCTCACCCCCGATCTCGTGCGGGTAGATGGCGTGGTACATGTCCAGCGTGCCGTCGGGGCGGACGATCTTGCCGTACAGATCCGGCGGCAGGAACGGCATGGACCGGCGGAAGCCCGTGGCCAGGATGAGGAGCTGAGGGGGGGGGTAGGATTAGAGGGATGCGGATGCGAATGAGATGAGCAACCTGGGCTGCTAGTGCCTACCCTGGCGGACGGACTGCGAACTCCGAACCCTCCTCAACCCCGCCCAGGTTCCTTCCCCCCACGCACGTCTGCCTCCAGACGGCTCCCGTCCCCCAGCACCACGGCCCCCGCCTCCAGCGCCCCCACGGCCCCCAGCCGCCGCTGCAGCCGGCCCCCGTGCACCGCCGCGAAGTAGCCGGGCGGCTCCACTGCACTCCGGGGGGGGAGGGGGGAGGGCACCGACAGGCACAGGCGCGCGGGTTATGTCGCGGGACCAAGCCATAGGGTAGCGGTAGCGGGACGACATAGCCGCGCTAGTCGTCCGTTTCCAACCACGCGGCAGGAGGAGCGGAAGAGCACAACTGAGCTGGTGCCTCCCTCGTCCCCCCCTCGTCCCCTCGCCCCTTCCCCCCACCGTGCAGGCTCGCGTCGAGGCCCACGTCCAGAGGGTGGGGCGGCACCGCCCCCGCCGCAGCCAGCCCCTGCTGCAGCCTGGGGGCAGGGGTGCGTGGGAGAAGGGGAATGGGGCAAGAGGTAACAGGGTAGAGGAAAAGGGCAACAGGGGGGTTACTGGCGGGCAGCGCATAGCACCCGTGTCACGCCCAACCCCCTTGTGCGGCCCTGCACGCAGCACGCACCGCATGCCCGCCTCCATGAGGCGCAGCAGCGGCCACCGCGCCGCCTCCCACAGCGGCCCCAGGGGCCAGGGCCGGGGGTGCAGCGGCCGCATCAGGCTGACACCAGCGCGGGTGCCCAGGGTCCACCTGTTCGGGGGGGGGGCGGCGTAGGGGCGGGGGGGGGGGGCAGGGGCAACGTCAGCGGGGAGATGTGTGGGCTCCACCCAATGGCCTGGTTGCTGGCAGGCAGGCATGGTGACCCCTCCCAGACCCCGCCTCGGCACGCGGGGCACGCCTCGTCTCCATCCCCACGACCACCCCCACCTCTTGCCGGTCCACACCTGCAACCCCCCAGGACCCCAAACCCCCCAACTCCCGCACCCCCTGCGCTCACTTGAGGCTCACCAGGCCCGCGAAGGCCCGGGGCACCGCCCACTTGTTGCGGCGGCACAGGTGGGTCACCTGCGGGGGAGACGGAGCCCGACCGGGGGCCAGGGCGACGGGCGGCTCGCTTGAAACCACAGCCCCACCCCCGCAGCCTGGCCAACCACCTTACGGTACCCTCCCTTATGCTATGATGTCCCTCCCTCCGTGCCCACACCTCTCTTCCCCACGCACGTCACCGCCTCCTCCCCGCCGCCTGGCCACTTGCATCCCGAGGCCAACCCCTGCTACGACAGGTGCAGCCACTCACGCTGGCCGCCGCCCCGCTGGCCGCCAGCATGGCCGCCACGTCATCACCGCTCTTGCCGTTGCCCACCACCACCACCCGCCTGCCGCCCGCAAGCAGCTGGGCGAAGCGCCGGCACGCATCCCGCTCCGCCCCCTCCATGCCTCCCTCCGTGCCTGCGTCCGTGCCTGCCTCCATGCCTCCCTCCGTGCCTTCCTCCGTGCCTCGCTCGGGCTCAGCGGGGAACCGAGCTGTCACTACCGCTGGGCCGGGAGCTGAGGCGCCGGCGGCGATGGCGCACGGTCCATTGTCGCCTGCGCCCCCGCTGGCCCCCGCCCGCGGCTGCTGCTGCCCCTTCTGGGTCTGCGCGGCGGCCAGGGCCCGGCGCAGGGCGGTGCGCAGGTGGGCGGTGTGGAGGACCTCCCCGCCCGCGGCCAGGAAGTCCTGCACGCCTGCGGGGGTGAGGGGGTGAGGGGTGCATGCGCACAGTGCGGCCTCACGGCGCAGTGCTTGCCAACTCCGCCAAGGTCCACCACCGTTCTCGTCCACGGGCCACCACCGTTTTCGCCCCGCAAGCGCCCCACCCACCTTTGTAGGCCGGCGGCTTGGGGTCATCAAAGGAGCCGCTGGCGATGATGAGCACGTCCACCTCCTCCGCCCACTCCCGCGGCCCGGCGTCCTGTCCTTCGCCTCCCTTGTCCAGGGTAGGCCCGGCCGGCGCCGCTGCAGCCCCGCCGCCGCCGCCGCCGCCGCCGCCGCCGCACTGTCCTGCCTCCGCCTGCTGCAGCTCTGGGGGGACCGTGCGGAGGGTCAGGCGCCAGCCCACAGGCGCCGCCGCGGGGCCCGTGGAGCTGACGGCAGCGGCAACTCCGGCGTCGGCGGCAGGGGCAGCGCCGGCGGCAGGGGCAGCGGCAGTGCCCTTGGCGGCGCCGTCGAGGCCCTTACCGCCGTCAGCGGCGTGGGTTGGCAGGGCGCTGACGGTCACCGTGGCGGCGACCCCAGGCGCAGCGGCGGTGGAAGCGGCGGTGGCGGCGCCGCCGTCGGATCTGTCGTACAGCGGCTCGGCCCGTACCAGGCGGGTGTTGTACTGGATGCAGGGCGTGACGCCGTACTTGTCGGCGTACGACTTGAGGTAGGCGTAGACCTGGTAGGGGGAGGAAGAAAACAATGGGGCGGTGGGGAGGAGGTGGACGTCGAGGCACCGGGAAGGGGGGGGGGACAAGGGCAGGGTGCTGCAAGGGGTCGAGGGCGGTGGGGGGGAAGCCTGACCCTCGGCGATGGGTGCGGGCGGGAGCCGCGGATCCGCGTGTATTTCTCCCCCTTGCCCCTCATCCCCCCCACCCCCCACTCCTCACCTTGGCCGCTGTGGGGTACTCCTCGTCGTACTCGGGCGGGGGCAGGGGCCCTGGGGGTGCGGCAGAGGCGGGTGCAGGGGGACTAGGGGGGCACACGGCCCTAGCCAGTGCTCTGCGGGCCCTGCCGCCTTGGCCCCCTTCTCAGCCCACCCCTCACGACTACGCAAGCAGCCCAGCTCATGCCACCTCATCCCACCCACCCCGCCCAGGCCACCTGTGTCGGGGAAGACGTACAGCTCCCGGGGGGCCTGCAGGCGGAGGCCTGGAGCGGGGCGGAGCGGGGCAAGGGGGGCGTTGAGGCGCCCGGGGGAACGCTGCCAGGTTCGCGAGCGTTACGGCGCCGCGCCGCCGCCGCACTGCGGCCGACGCAGCCCCAATCGCACCGCACCACACCGCACCCCTCTGCTCTGCACGCCTGCGCCTGCGCCTGCTCAGCCCCTACCCGGGTAGTGGCTGGCGGGGGCCCACACGCCGCCCAGCTGCGCCCGCGCCTCGTAGCACACCACCTGGTGCCCCGCCCCCCGGAAGGCCTTGGCGGCGGCGATCCCGTTGACGCCGGCGCCGACCACCGCCACCCGCAGGCGCCGGCGGGGCGGGGCAGAGGGGAGCGCCATGGCGGGGTGGCGGGGTGCGGGGAGCAGGCGTCGAGGGAAAGGGCGGCGCGCGGGGCGTGGGACTCGGCTTGAGACGGGAAGGGGAGAGTGATGCTTGGCGTGGTGCTGGAGCGCCTTTGAACGCCGGGGAACGACGCAGGGATTAGGAGTATGGGCAAGACGTGAGCAGGGGAGGGGAAGGGCGTTCAAAATGCTTGGTGGCGGGTACGGGCACTCGACGCCAGGGGCCCCAACCACCCCTCGCCAGCAGTCGAGCACAGAGCGAGCGCGCGACAGCGAGTCCCGGTCAGCCTTAGCCCCATGGTCCTTAGCACCAGCAGCACCAGCCAGCTGACGTCCCAATCAGGCCGGTAGTGCGGATGACTTGGGGCAGACCAGGAGGAGCGGGGGCGATGCAGGGTGCGGGCTCAGCGTGTGTGTGTGGGGGGGGGCGCCGCAGCCAACCTCGTACCGTCTTACTGGCCCACGCGTCGCTTCGCCTTCAGGGCCTCCACAGTCCATACCCAGGCCTGATCCCCTGCACCCATGTGTGCGGGGCCGCGGCGCGACAGCATGGCCGTGCGCTGGACCACTGCAAGATGGAACCGGGGGTCCCCGGCTGGAGCTGAGCGAGCACGTTGCATGGCACGATGCCCACAGCAGACCGCCTTCGCGGCCGCGGCTTCCCTCTCCCCGCTCCTTACGCCGCGCCCCTCCTCTAGCAACCGTGCCGCATGCTCCCTGTCCCCTGACCGGTGGCCCCAAGCCTCAGCACCGGACACTTGTGGTACGGCATGTGGCACGCTGTACGGCGCACTGCCGCGGAACACACACACACACCTCGTCGCGCCTGTCGGTGGTCAGTCCCCACCGCCACACTGCTCCGCAAGGGAGCGGCATGACTTGAAGCTACAGGCCCACCAGGTCCGTTTGCACACCGAGCTTAACCGCGACCTTGGCATTCTCCCGCGCTCGCGCTCCTCCACCCACCTGCGCTACCATGAACCAGCTCTATCGGGATATCGGACCTTACGCTGCCGTGACGCGATTGTTGCTCTCCTCGCGGCCACCAGGGCGGCCTCCCTAGCATACTTGCTCCACCACTCTGAACCACCACTTCGCCCTTTACCATGCCTCACACTCTGCTCTGCCCTCCAGCAAGCCATTACACGAACTACGTGTGTAGCGCAGTGGAGGGCAGCCGTCTGCGTCCAATTCTGGTGGCCTGAGGCCACTCTGATCAACCAACATGGCCGAAGAGCAGGAAAACATTGCTGAGGAGACTGGCATGGGCGACGACGCCGATATGGCCGAGGTGGGTCGGTGATCTCGTGGAATGCAGCCCGCGCGCGCGAACTCCCTTTGAACGTTGACCCGGGCCCCTGTTTGCAGGAGCTCGGAGGCGATGACCAGGGCGAGGGGGCCGAGGACCCTCCTGCCGACGAGCAGGGCGAGCAGGTGCGACTCCCAGTGCCGAATGCCCCGATGCACTGCCGCGCTCGGCTCACAGGCCGCCGTGCCAGAGGAGCCGTCGCGGCTTTCTACTGAGGTCTTTTCTCCGGTACTTGCGGGGCGGGGTGCAGGGCGAGGGCGAGGGCGGTGCCAGCGGCGCCGCGGAGGAGGAGATGGACGCGGAGGCCAAGCCCGAGGGCGATGGCGATGGCGGGGACAAGGCCGCGCCGGACAATGGCAAGGAGGCGGCGCAGGAGGCTGCCCCCGCCCAGGACGAGGCTGCCGGGGAGCAGGAGCGGGCCACTGCGGAGGACGAGCGGCAGCGCAACGAGGAGCAGCAGCACGGGTAGGGGGATGGGGGCTCGGGATCGAGGCGAATGGTGCAGGGCTGGCTTGGGTCGTTCGCTGGCCGCCCACAGGGCACTTCGGGCTCCCGGGTGCAGGCTGGTCGAGCTTGCCTCAGGGATCTGGGTCCCTGCCATCTAAGCTCCTGGTGATCGGGTCCGTGGTCCCACCCCAGGGGCAGTGCCGCCGACGAGGACCCGATGAGCCAGCCGCCCCACGGCACCGAGGTGGGTCTCTTGCGACGGACTGCTGATGTGCCATGGGCCCTACGAGCCACAAACCCCACGGCTCTGCAGTCCGGGCGCCGCTGCCCATGCCCTCCTGCTCCCTCTCCCTGCCCTGCCCTGCCCTGCCCTCTCTTCGCCTCGCTCCTCCCCTGCTCCCCCCCCCAACCCCCCTTCCCCCCTCCCCTGCAACCCCCCCTCCCCCAACCCCCCCAGGTCTTCATCTCCAAGGTGCCCCGCGAGGCCTCGGACGCGCAGCTCAAGGCCTTCTGCGAGCTGGCGGGGGAGGTGTACGCCATGCGTATACCCAAGGACCGGGAGAACAACACCAACAAGGGGTGCGTGGGCGGGGGGCGGGGGTGTACATGGCGGGGGCTGCTCATAGGACTACGTGGTTTTTGCCCTGCCTTCAATCCCCGCATCCCCCTCCCCCTCTTTTGTGGGGTCCGTCCTGCTCCTTCCCCGCCTCCTCCTCAATGCCTCCCCGCCTCCCACGCCCCACCCCCCAGCTACTGCTTCTGCGTGTACAAGACGCGCGAGGGCGCTGAGAAGGCCATGACCATACTGGAGAACCGGGAGGTCAAGGACTTCCCAGGCCGCCGGGTGAGGGAGCGGGCCGCGTGGGGTGGATGGCGAGTTCGATGTTCTTGGTATGCCACCCCCGTCCCGTTCTTTCCTCAACCCACCCCACCCCACCCCCTGGCCCTCCCTCCCTCCCCCCCCACCCCCCAGGTGATGGTGGTGTCCTCCATCGTCAAGCACAAGCTCTACATCGGGCTCATGCCGCGGGACATCACGCGGGAGGAGCTGGAGGGCATCCTCAAGCAGGAGGTGCAGGGTGAGGGGGCGGGGGTGAGGGCCGGGGAGGAGGGGGAAAGGTGAGGGACGGGGCGGTGAGGACGCCAAGTGCTGGGTGCGGCTTGGCGGCGACGGCCTACGAGCCAAGGGGTGGCGTGCCTGCATCAGGGTGACTGGCGGGGCGTCTTACGCGGAAGGTCCGCCCTTCCACCGCCCACCCCAACCCGCACCCCAACCCACATCCCCACCCTCCTACCCACCCTCCCTCTTCTGACCAGGCGTGGAGAAGATCGAGCTGATGATGGACAAGGAGACCAACACGGCCCGCGGCTTCGGCTTCGTGGCCTTCTACAACCACGCGGCGGCCAACGTGGCGCTGCGGCGGCTGTCAAGGGCCGAGTTCCGGGTGCGGGGGCACCAGGTGCAGGTGAGAGGCTTGGGGAGAAGAGGGGAAGGGGAGGGGAAGCGGGGGAGGGAGAGCGTATAGCGCCTGTGCATGCGCTCCCCCGCCCCGCCTCACCCCCGGTGCCCCGACACGATCCAGCTAACTACTTCAACATCCACCCCCGGCCCCCACACATACTTAGGGGCGGTGGGGGTGGGCGTTGTAGTAGTTAGCCGGATCGTGGCGGGGCACTGGGGGGGTGGGGGTGGCTGGGGGTAGAAGGAAGGGGCTGGGGGGTCGTTGAGGGGCTTGCGGCGTGTCCGGTGGCATCCGGATGTGGAGTGCAGAGTGGGGGCGTGCCCGCTAAGTGCCCCTCCCCTCCGCTGTGCTGGCTGCAGGTCATGTGGGCGGACCCCAAGCGCGACGAGATCGGCACCGAGAAGGTGGGTAGTTGGTGCGGGTGGGGGTGGCGTGGGCCGCGGGTGCACTGACGCGGGGATGAGGGTCGGGGCCTCCGCGGGCGCCAACACGCACCACACGCACCCTTCCCAACCCCCTGTTCACCCTTCTCTTGCCCCCCTCGCCCCCTCTTTCCCCGCCCCCCCAGGTCAAGTCCATCTACGTGGGCAACCTGCCCGAGCACTACACGGAGGAGGACCTGCGCAAGCTCTTCACGCCCTACGGAGCGGTGAGGGGGGGCCCTGGGGGAGGGCAAGGGGGAGTGCAAAGCACACGGACCACCCCGGAGCTCCCCGACACAACCCGATACATCCAACCACCAACCAATTCCCAACCGCCAACCGCCTCAACCGACCCAGATCGAGCGCGTGACGGTGCTGTACGCCCCCGACGACCCCGGCCGCCTGCGCAACTACGCCTTCGTCAACTTCGTGGACCGCGTGGCGGCCGTCAAGGCGGTGGGGGACGCCGACTCCAAGAAGCACGTCATGGCGGAGAAGGAGCTGGTGGTGAGTCAGCAAGCGGGGCCCGGGTGGGGCCTGGGCTGGCCATCTGCCGGTTCAGGCATGTGTTGGGGGACTATCCGACTGCCGTCTCCTCCCTCCTAAACACTACCCCCTGACCCTGGCCCTTCCTTCCCGCGAGGCGCGATCCCGCTCAGCAATAACCACCCCTCCCTCCCCCCTGTCAGGTGCACATGGCCAAGCCCCAGGCGCAGCGGGACGACGGCTCCGGCATGGGCTACCCGCCCGGGCCGCGCGGCTACGGGCCGCCGGGGTACGGCTACCCGCCGGGGGGGCGCGGCTACGGGCCCCCAGGGGGCCGCGGAGGTGCGTGCGTGGCCTGGGCGTGAGGGGCTGCTCGTTTCGGCCAGGGGCACATCAGCGCGGCAGAAGGCCGGATGTGTGGACCGGGCGGTAGTGCGTGACTGGGAAGGCAACAGCATCCTCGGCTCACGGCGGTGCGCTGCGGCTACTCCCGTCCCTGAGTCGCACGACCGAGGGATGGGGCCCGGGGTGGGTGCGACGGGACGGGCCCTCGCACCCACCCCGGGCCCCATCCCTCGGCCGCGTCACTCAGGCACGGCAGTAGCCGCTGCGTACGGCTGGCGTGCTGCGACGGAAGCGCTTCCGTCTGGGGGGACACTCTTGGGGCACTGTCTCCATTACTTCACACACACTTGGCTAACGGAACGCGGCACCGAAGTCCTGCCCTTCGCTGGGTCTCCTGGCCGCCGTCTCAACGTGTGATATCCTACCGTACCCTATTTTCTGTTGGGTCTCCCGGCCGCCATCTCAACGTGCCGGCTCCTCACCACGTGTGTCCTGACGCATCACTGCCTTGCCACGGCGCTGCCCTCTCCGCCACCGCAGGCGGCCGGGGCCGCGGGCCGGGCCGCGGCGGGCGCGGCTACGGCGGCGGCCGGGGCTACGCCGCCGACGCGGGCTACTACGAGGAGGCGTACGACGAGGGTTACGGTTACGAGGGTTACGAGGAGGACGGTTACGAAGGTTACGGTTACGCCAGTTACGCCGGGTACGGCGGCTACCCCGGCATGCCCATGCCCATGGTCATGGTACCCAGCGGCCAGGTGGGGGGGGGATTCCTGGGGCACGGGGGGCGGGGTGGGGGTTGGGGGGCAAAGGGGGCATGGGTGGACAGGGGAGAAGAGGGTGGTGTTTATCCCTTCCACTTCCAGATAGGATGCCGGCTCGGTCGTGGGGGGGGGCGCCTCGCCCGCTCCCTCGGCTCCGCCCCATGCAATCTGCCCTCGGCAATCGGGCAGCTGGGGGGTGGGAGCCGCGCTGGTGACGACCCCAGGGTACCAGAGCGGGGGTCTTGCTCGCTGGGGGCCGGGTCCTAGAGCGGGTATCCATCTCTGCGCCCCTCACGTCTTGGACCCCTTCCCGCCCCAATCCCCTCCCCCACCGCCCAGTTTGGCTACGTCATGGGTTCGGCGGGGGCTGCGGCGGGAGCCTACCTGGAGAGCGCGGAGCCGCGGGGCGGGGCGGGCTCGGGCGGGCCCATGCGGCGGGGCGGGCCGCCGGGGGGCGCGGGGCCGCGCGGCTCCGAGGGAGCGCGCGAGGGCGGCTACGGCGGAGAGCGCGGCTACGGCGGCGGCGGCCGGGGCGGCGGCGGCGGCGGCTACGAGCGTGAGGGCTACGGGCGGGAGTACGGCGGCGGCGGAGGTGGGCGGTCAGGTGGGTTTGGTTGAGGGCTGGCCCTGGGGGTTGGCTGTCGGAAGGTTGGCGGCGGCACCGAGGCGCTCTGAGCAGTGCGGGAAGGATTTAGGTCATACAAAGAGGGACGATTGCTACGCCTGGCGACCTGTGCTGGCACTGATGGGCTGCTTTCGCCCTAAACTCGCTCGGCTCCGTCCACCCAGGCGGTTACGAGCGGGAGGGCTACGGGGGAGGCGGCGAGCGTTACGCTGGCGGCGGCGGCCGGGGCGGCCGTGGTGGCGGCGGCGGCGGCTACGGAGGAGGCGAGCGGGCCGCTGGCTACGATCGAGCTGCGGGCGGCTATGGGGGCGAGCGGGGGGGAGGCGGCGGCTACGGCGGAGAACGGGCCGGCGGCTACGGCGGGGAGCGGGCCGCGTACGGCACTGAGCGTGCAGCAAGCGGCGGCTACGGCGGGGAACGAGGCGGTTACGGCGGCGGCGGCAGCGGGGGCGGGGGCTACGGCGGAGCGCCGCCGCCCCCGGCCCGGCCTGCCCCGCCTGCGGCCGCCCCGAGCAGCTACGCGGCGGGCACCACAGGTGCGTCGCTGTGTCGGCAGCAGCAAGCAAGCCCTCACCACCATAGCCCCTCCATTCAGCTGCTCGATTGAGGCTTACATGTTTGACCCGTTATCCGCCCTGGTCGCGTGTGCTGTGCTTTACTTGGGCAAGCCTGTACTGAACCCCGTGCTGTACCCCCCTTCCCCCACAGGCTACACGGGCGGCTCTGGCGGCTACACGGGGGGCAGCGGCGGCCGCGGGGGTTACACGGGCGGGTCAGGCGGGTACACGGGCGGGAGCGGCGGCGGCCGTGGCGGCGCGCCGCCCGCCGCCGGCCGTGGCGCCCCGGGAGGCGCGCGCTACGCGCCCTACTAGACACCTGTACTGCTCAAGCGTAGAGCCCCGGAGGCTGGTCCCTCCGTGCCAGGAAGGGGCTTAGAAAGGTTTACGTGTTTGCGTCGCAAGGAAGGTGTGCAGAGGATGGCAGGAGCAGGAGATGCTGTGGCGCAGAAACGAGAGGCTCGAATGCCGGTATGATGACGCCGCTCCGCCGGCGGGGGCGTGTGGTGCTACATGGAATGCGTGCGCGCGTGGCGGGACTGCATACACGCACTGATGTTATGAACTGGGGAGTGGCGAGCTGAGGCGCTCGGCAGTCTCGAGAGGCACGTTGCGAGGCGTTGAGCGGGCTTCGCATGTTGGCGAACGGAAGGCGAGGAGGGCGAGGCGCTGTGCTGTTCAAGGGTGGTTGGGGCTTGAGGCCTTTGCACGGCGTGGCATGAGTCATGCACGGGCCAGGGGGAGCATGGCTGCGCCCGGGCACTGGTGGGGCCGGCAGAAAGAGCTGTAATGAGCTGTGCATTTCGCAGCCTCGCGGTGTGTCGCCGCATTGCAGTTGCAGCTCGACGGCAAAGCAGGGCCGAAGCCGCGCTGGCGGAGCAGCTCCGCCGCGCCCAGGCGGCCAAGGGCTGCGCATCGGTGTAGCCACTTGGGAGGCTTGACAGCGAGCTATGGGGGCAGCAGTTTGGGCTTGGGTGGAAATGCTCCCCGACCCCCCTCCAAACTAACGACACAACCGCCTCACAGCGGGCCCAAATGCAACGGTCCACTCAGCCTGCGGCTTCCCATTTAGGTTCTCCGTCAGGCGTCCTCCACAGCAAGCCACGTCCTGCACAACACGGCAACGGCAATGCCCCGCCTTCCCGGTCGGGGCTCGACGGCCCCCCTCGCAACGGCACGCTTATCCAAGAATTTGTCTGTCTTCAGACCAGGGGAGACCAGGGAGTCTCCCCTGCTTCAGATCGTGCGGACCTTTCGAGTATGGTATGTATCAGGATGATATCCACCCTTGCGCAAAGTACGCGAGCAGTGCCCGTGGCATCGTATACCCCAATAACCCCATTGTGCAAGTGAGCAGTTGACAGGTGCTCGACAGTGCATGCATCATAGCTTGCGACTCATGCGACACACGCATCTCCTTTCCACGCGAGCAGCCCACCACCTTTCCTAAGTTGGACGAGTTAGGCGGCGCATCGGAATCCTTCCGAGCCCCCACAACACCGACCTGGCGGGCATGCAACGCCTCCGCGCCTCTTGAGCACAGGCCCTCCCTGCACCCGCACTCCCTCCCCTGCCCCCCCTTTCCCCGCAGCGGCCCTCCCCCTCACGCTCCCCATGCCCCTGCACATCCCCCCCACCCCCCACCCGCTCCTCACTTGCCCAGCCTCCGCACCGCCCCCCACAGCGCCACGTAGGCCAGCCCCAGCAGCCCCACCAGGATGGCGAACAGGATGCCCGTGTTGCGGGGGGGGCCGCCCTGGTCGGCAAAGCCCTGGGGACGTGGAGGAGGAGGAGGGTGGGGTGGGGGTCCACCAAGGCAGGCGTCGGGGGAAGTGAGGCAGCGCAAGAGGCTAGAGGGGCCCGGTGCCTGCAAGGCTCGATGCCCGCAAGGCCCGAAAGCCGAATGCCCGGAAGGCGAGCTGCACGAAGCAGTAGCTCCCCGCTGTGCCGTGCTCGGGACCCGGCGGCTCGTGCTCCGCCTGGACGGCGATCCGCCCGCCCACCCACCCACCCACCAGGTTGGCGATGACCGCCTCGCCGTCGTAGCCGGGGGCGCACTCCTGCTGGGGGGTGCAGTTGATCTGGGGGCGGGGAGGAGGGGCGGAGGAGGGCAGGAGGGGGGCAGAGGTGGCTGGGGTTGTGTGAAGGGTCGCACTGGGGAGGTGGGCAGACCAGCTTCCCTAGGGCGGGGCGGATACGGAGGTCCGCAGCGACAGCGTTGCAGTCCTGTTCTGCCTTACCCTCGAGACCCCAGCCTACCTGCAGACCGGTGAACTCGTTGACCGACACAGCCACGAAGCCGTACCTGACAGGGGGGGGAGGGACGAGTGGGGTGAGTGGAGGTAGTGCCTTCACCTCTGCCTCTCCGCCAGTCCCCCCTGTCGTACCGCATGGGCGAGATGTACTGGATCCACGTGAAGTACGGCGGGATGCTCTTGCTGCGGGGGCACGCACGGGCGGGCAGGTCAGCGCGGGCACGGATCCGGGCTACCCGCCGGGGACCGGACGGGCCCGGAGCGCGGGCACGGGTCGGCGCTACGACGCACATCCACACACCCGAGGTTGCCACACCAGCCCCCGCGGCTGGCCTCACGATCTCCAAGAGGCAACACGCCCGCTTCTACCCCCGCCCCCCCCCCCCCCCGCCCCCACCTGTTCACTAAGACGCCCGACGCACGATTGAGCCAGAGAACACCCACACCACCCCGAGCACACGGTTAGGCCCCACCTGTTTACGAAGAAGCCCGAGAAGACCATGAGCGGCAGCAGGAACATGGGCGCCACGGACAGCGCCATCGACAGGTCGTTGAAGAGGCAGGAGATGAAGATGCCCAGGCCCGCGCCGCAGGCGTCCATCAGGACCTTTGGGGGAAAGGAGACACGGGAGACGAGTTAGGCGATAAGCAAGGCCAGCAAAGTGCATCAACATTGCGGAGCACTGGCGAACGACTACCCGCAGGACCTTTGGGGGGGTGGGGAGGGGTGGGGAGGGGCGGGGGGGGGGGGGTTGCCTGGGTTGAGCGGCAGGGTTGAAGTGGAGGGGGGTGGAGAGAAAGCGGCCTACTATGGGGCTGTGAGGGGAAGCCAATGGGGGCCTCTTGGGGCCGGCAGCAGATCAGCTCCGAGGGGCAAGACTCCGGCCAGGCGCAAGGCCGTCCCCCCCAACCTCGACCAAGAAAGGTGGCCCTAGCAGCCCTGCCCTTGCGCCCCCGACCCACCATCGTGAGGGCGAACCAGCCAAACTTGTCCGGCTCGTTCTGGTACCCAATCATCCTGCGGGTCAGCAGCAGCGGGCAGATGCAGATACCCGATCATACATGGCGTAGATTCAACCCAGACGAGCCGCTAGGTCCGGAGTTGAGAAGGCGCGGCAGGGGCCTCTACGGTCTCAACTTGCAGCAGACGGGCCTCTACCGGTATGCCGCTACCACTGCCGGTCGGGGCATCACCATTCTTACCGCCCCCACCCCTCGCCCCCCACCCCCCGCACCAGTAGACGATGCACGCCGACATGACGGGTAGGATGATGTGCAGGGGCGCCTCCACCAGCCACCTGGGTGCGTGCGTGTGGGGGAAGGGGGTAATGAGGGTGAAGGGGTATGAGTGGAAGCGACGGGGCTGACGGGGACAGCGTGCACACTGACTGCGTGGCGAGTGAGGGGTGCAGGGTCTGGGACTGCGTGCCCCTGTACGCGACGGGCCGTCTGCCGTACCGTGACAGGAAGTACGCCGGCAGGCCGTACATGCCGTTGCCGTACTCCCGCTGGAACACGACCTTCTCCGCCCCGAACACCGTCAGCACGCCCATCACGCTGCCGAACATGCCCTGGGGGTGGGTGGGTGGGACGGGGGTGGGAGGGGTTCGGGAGGGGGGGCCCAGAGGAACACAGATGATGCGGCGCCCTTGGAGCATGATCCAGAATGCAAATCAGGCCGTAATCCAGGTACTGGAACACGTCCGAAAGATACTGTAGACAGGAAGGGACTGGATCTAGATTTGGGCCGGAAACCAGGACCCGAAGCACAGGGGTTGGGACAGGGCTCTGCTTGCGGTGCCCTGGATTGGAGGAGGAGGACCCTGTAGAGCTCTCTCCCCCTCTTTCCCCCCAAACCCCCACCTGCACGATCAGGAAGAACAGGGAGCCCAGGCGGTCCTGCACCCCTGTCAGGTCGTCGGACACCTGAGGGGGAGGCGGAGGGGGATCGCGAGATTATGAGATGCAACAGGGGGGCAGGAACGGTCCGGTACTTGTTGCCCCTCCTTCGATGACTGACTGCCCCACCTCAGTCCACCTCCGCCGCCTCGACCTTCCCCCTCCCCTCTCCTCCTGGCCCCTCCTGCCCCCTCAACTCCCCTCCCCTCCTGGCCCCCTCTCTGGTCCCTCGCCCCTCTCCCCTCTCCTCTCCCCTGCCCCCCTCGCGCACGTTTAGGAAGATGAGCCCCACCACCAGGCTGAGGAACACGGTCTGCCCCAGCTTGCCCCGCAGCACCAGGGGGTTGCGCACGGCGTTGCGGGCGGCGCGGGAGCACAGCAGCAGCAGCTGGGGGGCGGAAGGGGGCGGGTGGGGGGCGGAGGAGAAGGGGAGGGGGGCTAGGTAGGTGGGGTTGGGGGTGGGTAGGAAACGAGGGGCCGCGCGCGCGGTCAGAGCCTGGCACGGCGCGAACCATGTCCGGAGCACAAGGCAAAGCCGTGACCTGCCCGTCCAGGCCAGTCCTAGCCAGGGCCGGGAAGCCCCTCCCCACCCCCCCCTGCCCCCGCACCTGGAGCCAGAAGGGCGCGTGCCTGGTGAGCGCCTCCCGGGCTATGCCCGAGTCCTCCAGGGCCCCCCCCTGGCGGAAGGAGCGGAGCAGCCGCATGGCCTTGGGGGGGGAGGGGGGGAGGGGGGTTGAAGCTGGTGTGGCGGTGGGGCTGGCGAGCGGAAGCGGGCGTGGCGGCGCAGCCGGGGAGCGAAAGGGGGCGGAGCCACCGCCATTTGGGTGCCCCCTGCACACCCCTAGCTTGGCCGTCACACGCACAGCCTCAGGAAGGACTCAGGAAGGGCTTCACACACACCTCCACGCACCTGCGGGCTCTTCTTCCACGCCGCGATGAGGCCCTCGATCCGCGCGTCCTCCGCCTCCGCCTCCGTCCCCGCCTCCGCCTCTGCCTCCGCTGCAACATCCCTCGCCCCGGGGTCACCGGCCTCTAGCCCCCTCCCGGCCGCGGTGGCGGCGGCAGGCCCGGCGGGAGCCAGGGCGGCGGCGGCGGGGTCCGGCGGCAGCACGATGGCGGCGCCGTCGGCGCTGCGGCTGCCGCCGGCTCCGCCGCCGCCGCCCTGCAGGGATGCGTCACTGCCCTCCTCGGCTCGGAAGCGGGATGCGTTCAGGATCTCCATGAAGAGGTAGTCTGGGGTTATAGGGGGGGGGGTGAATAGGAAGGTGAGGAAGAGGGGAAAGGATGTTTGGATGTTCAAGGTAACAGGGTGGTGTGGGGTCGTTCAGGATCTTCATGAAGAGGTAGTCGAGGGGGCGGGAGGGCGTCGGGAGGGGGGGAAGGGAAGAGGAAGGGAAGTGGTTGTTTGAAGCTGGGACGGAAGAGGGTAGTGCGGGAGGCGTGGGAGGATCGCCACAACCAGGAAGTCTGGGCTTGGGCAGGTTGTGGGAGGACGCAGATAAATGTGCTATGGAAAAGGGATTGGAAAGGGACCAGAGGAAATGCAGGCCTGAGGAAGAAAGTCCAACGCATGGTGGCACGAGGTACAAGGTGGAGGAAGGAGTCCAACGCCAAAGGGGAAGCCTCGGGCTGTCCGCCCGCGCCCCCACCTTCCCCCCCTCGCCCCCACCCGCCGGGTTGGTGTACGTGGGGCAGCGGTAGCCCAGCGATGCGAACCACTCCACCATGCCCTCAGCGGGGCCCAGGTACACCACCTGGGTTGGGTGGGTGGGTGGAAGGTTTTGTGTTCGGGGGCGCGGGGGACTGGCGCCTCCCCCCTTCCTTTCCGCATTTTCCACCCCTTTTCCCCGTCCCCCCCAACCCCCCACCCCACCTGCCCCGCCGCCAGCACCAAGAGGTCGTCGAAGAGGTGGAACACCTCGGAGCTGGGCTGGGGGGGGGAGGGGGGGGGTTGAGAGGGGTGAGGAGGGGCCAAAGGTCTTGGGGGCTGTAGGGTTGGCCTAGAGGTTGGCGGGGTTGGGGCGGTGGGGGCGGCGGGGCTGTAGAGGCCGGCGCACCTCAGCAGCCAGCAGCTCAGACACCACCACTATCCCTGCCCCCCTCCCCTCCATTCCTCCTACCCGTCCCTCCCCTCCCCCCCTCCCACCCCTCACCTGGTGGATGGTGAAGACGACGGTGCGGCCGTGGTGGTGGGCCACGGAGCGGAGGATGTGGACCACCTGGGGGGGGGGGGTAGGGCAGGGGGTTAAGGAGGTCCGAGAGCGGTTGGGGAGGGCACAGGGCCGACACCGCAGCCTCCCTTCCAACTTGTCCAAGATCACCTCCCATCACCCCTCCTTCGCCCCCTCCCTCTCCCCTTTACCCCCCTTTCTCCTTTCAACTCCCACCTTAAATGCGTTGAATGCGTCCAGCCCCGAGGACGGCTCGTCCAGGAACAGTACGGCAGGCTCCGTCACCATCTCCATTCCCACGGACAGGCGCCGCTTCTCGCCGCCTTGGGGATAGGGGGAGGGGGAGGTTGAGACGGGTGAGGGGGAAGACCGGCCGTGGCTGTCGATGGGCGGGGACGCGGTCGAAGTGAGAGGCACGCTAGCAGCCACGGTGGGCGGAGGGCAAGACGGAGGGTCGAAGCTTGCGCCCTCCCCCCCCTCCCCTCCCCCTCCCCCCCTGTCCCCACCCGAGATGCCCTTGGTCAGGGAGTCCCCCACCAGGGAGTCCAGGCAGGCGCCCAGGGACAGCAGCCGGGCCACGGACAGCGCACGAGCCACCTTCTGGGGCCCTGGGGGGTGGGGGGTGAGCGGCGGGGGCGAGGTTGCGGTGAGGTTGTACGAGCTTGGCGGAAGCACGGCGAGCAGGCTCACCGGCGGTCAGGCTAAGCTGCAGGAGGCATGCCCCCTCCGAAGTTCAAACCCGTGCTCGGCCCCCTCCCGCACGCCCCTCCCCCTCCCCCGGATGCGCGCTGCACCCACGTGGCACGCTGCCCGGCAGCTTGAGCATGGCGGCGAACACCAGCGCCTCGCGTACCGTCATGGTGGACAGAATTACGTCCTGGGGAGCGGGGGGCAGGGGTCAACTCTCGAGCTAGAGTACCGTGATTGAGCGGCAGCCAGCAAGCCCGATCCGCACCCCTGATGCGCACCGCGGTCCAGAGCGTAAGGAAAGGCGTGCCGTAGGCGGGCTGTGCCTTGCCGTTGCACCCGGCCCCGCCCTTCCTCCGTTCACGGGCTTCCTGAGGTTCTCGTCCCCCCCCCCACCCACCCACACCTCCTGGTGCACGAAGCCGCTGACGCGCCGCATCTTGGCTCCGTCCATGTCCTCGCCATTGACAGTGATGGAGCCCGACACGCCCTTGGCCTTGGCGAAGCCAGCCTGGGGGTGGGGGTCCAGGCAGTGGGGGAAGGGGGTGAGAAGGGGTGAAAACAGTATTGGCAGAAGGTGCTGAGGATGTGGTGGTGAGGGGGCGCTAGCGGGAAGGGTCAGAGGCCGCGAGGCTGGCGGATAGCTCGGGACCTGGGGACACCTTCGGACGGGTGCTCTCACCACGACGTTGAGAAACGTGGTCTTGCCCGCCCCCGACGCGCCCATGACGGCAATGGTCCTCTGCGGCTCCAGCACTGCGTTGACATCCTGAGGGAGAAGGGGGGGGGCGAAGCGCACGAGGCCGGGGGAGGCAGTTCGCAGTTGCGGGTTTGGCAGGGGCGGGGGGCAGGGTTTGGGGAGGCGAGGGCAAACCACTTGGCACGACACGCCCGCCCGCCGCTTGCCTTGAGGATATGCTTGGTGACTTCGCCCTTTTTGCGCTCCTTGACCTGGAGGCAGGTCGGGGTAAAGCGGAGGCCATGCAGTCTTGCGTGCATGACGGTCGAGAGCTCACCTGCACTGAGTACCCCAAGTCCCTGGCAACTATCTGCAGCCGAGCTCTTCCTGGAGGGGAGGCGGTGAGGGCCTTCTTGAAAGCACTCGTCGAGCGCGGAGACCCCGGCAAACTGCCGTTGGCCTGCTCCACGTCTAAGGTCATGGCCGCGTTCACGGCATACAGTACAAGTGCAGTATCACACAACAAAAGGTTGCAAGACAAGACCAAGAGTCAAGGCAAATCGAGCGGCAGTGCTCGAGCACGAACCTCTCGCGAGAAGGTTGTTGACAGCTTGGCTCCCGACAAGCGCCGTGACCCAGACGACGCCCAAAGCGATGACCAGGACGCGCTGAATCACTTCGGTGGCCGGGTGCTGTTGCAGCGGCTGTGTAAAGCAGTGACAGCACAGAATGGCCCGAGCCGCGTCGCCGTTGGCCGCGAACACACGGCTCGAGCTTGAGCTCCGCTCAACCAAGCAGGTCCTCAGCTGTCGCGACGAGGAGATAGACGCCTGGCGATGCAAGGTGAGTCGTGTGCACGCCATCCCATCCTCCTCACCCCTGCCTCCGGTCAACCACGGCGACCCTCACTCCACCCCTCCCCCGCCCAGGTCGAGGAGCTGCGTGATCAGCTGGTCTCGCGCGAGCTGGTAAGCCCTTCCCGCCAGTTGTCACCTGGCCCCAGCTAGCCACCATGCCGTCGCGCCCGTGCCGGGGTGCCATGGCTCGCCGACCCACATCCCCCGGCCCAGACCACACCCTTCAACCCGCCTTCTCTGCACACCCGCCCCAGGTCCTAGCCCAAGCCCAGCAGTCTCTACGCGCCAGCGAGGCCGAGAAGCAGCTCCTGGTGGCCCAGGCGGGGCGGCTGGAGGACAGCGCCAAGCAGGCCGCCAGCCGGCACGCGCTGGAGCTCCAAGCCGCCGAGGACCGCCGGTGCGCACCGGGACCCGGGCTTGGGTGTGCGGCAGCCACCAGAGGTGTCTACTGATCTTGTAGTAGCCTAGCCTTGGACCTGTTGTCTGGCGACTTGACTTCCGACTGCTCGACTGCTCGTACTCACTTGAACTAGCTTCGTTAGTGACGCGGATGCCGCTTGGCGTCCCCGGGCTGCCCGCAGGCAGCAGGAGCTGCAGGCCCTGGGCCGGGAGCGCGACGAGGTGGTGGGGTCGCTGCGGGGCCGCATGGCCGAGCTGGCGGACCAGCTGGACGAGGCGCGGCGCAGCGTGGCGGGGCTGCTGGGGGAGCGGGAGCGCATGGCCGCAGAGGTGGGGGCTTGGGGGGAAGGGGGGAGTGGGGTGAGGGTTGGGAGCGGGATCTGGGGGGCTGTGCAGGAAGGTAGAGTAGTGGGGGGAAGGCTTGGGGGACAGGGAGGTGGGGAGGGATCACCTGGCGGTATGTGAGGCGCGCGGAAGGAGCGGGATGTCCGGTCGGGGCGTATGGCAAGCGTTGGGCTGGCGTGTGGCATGCCAGGCGGGCTCGCGCAAGCTGGGGGCCCCTACCCTGGTTGCCGCAGGTGGAGGCGGCGGGGAAGCGCGCAGCTGATGCCGAGGCGGCGGCGGAGGCTGCGCGGAGGGCCCAGGAGGCCGCGGAGCGACTGCTGGCGGACACACGCGACGAGAGGGCCAAGGTGGGGCCGGGCTCTGAAGTTGGAGTCGCGTGCTAGGGCGGGGACGGATGCGAGCCAGCCCTTGGGAGGCCGTGGCAAGCAAGCGGAGGCTGCAAGCACGAGCAGCAACGGGTGCCAGTGAGACCAAGGGCACACCCCAAAAGCTGACGCCCTCACGACCCCCGCTGCCTGCTTTCCCTGCCCCCCCCACCCACCGCAGGCGGTGATGCTGCGGGACGAGCGCATCAGCGAGCTCCAGCAGCAGGTGGGGGCGGTCTGATGAACCCCAGCGCTCCGGACACACACAGATGCCCCCTGACCACCCAGCACCATCCCGCTATGCACGTCAAGTGTACCCCCGTTTGGGCCCGCCGGTCTCTCCCACACCACCCTTACGTTGCCCCACGGCCCTGCAGGTGACCACGCTGAGCCGCGCCGGCGACGCGCGCAGCATCGAGGCGCAGGCGGCGCTGGGCAGCACCATGGGCCACTACAACGCCCTGCGCTCCGCCTGCGACCGCCAGACCGCGGAGCTGGAGGCGGCGCGGGCCGCGGAGCGCCGCACCGCTGCCGCCCTGGCGGAGGCGGAGCGCCAGCTGGCGGAGGCGCGGGCGGCCGCCGAGGGCGCCAAGGAGCGTGCGAACGAGCTGCAGGCCGAGCTGAAGCGGAGGGCGGCGCTGGCGACGGCGAACGAGGCAGAGCTGAGGGCGCTCAAGCGGCAGCAGCAGCGCGCCGCGGCGGCGGCGGCGGAGCGCGTGCAGGGCGCGGCGGCGGCGGCGGCGACGGTTCAGGACGCGGCGGGCAGCCGGGCGGAGGCGGCGCTGCGGCAGCTCGAGGTGGGAGGAGCGAGCGGCCTTCAAGAAGTGGCCTGTGTATGCCTTCGTCGAGCCTGGATTAAAATGTGCGTTTGCTTCTGCAGGCCCTGCAGGCGACTGGCGGGCTGGGCGGCTTCGCCGGAATGGGGACCGGGGCGACGGGGCTCGGTGCGGCGAGCCTGGGGGCCATGGGGCTTGGGGCCATGGGGTCAGCTGGCCTAGGCGGAGTCAACATGGCGTGGCCGGCAGTCGCGGTCACACCGAGCCCCGGCTCAATGCCCTACACGAGCGGCTACGGCTATGCGGCAACGGCGCCGCTCTACCCGGCCTTCATGCCCAGCGGGGTGGCGGTGAGGCAGGGTTTGTAGAGGGGTAAGGGCGTTGGGGTCAGGGATGCACCCTTCCATGTGGACGGATTGGAACCGGTGTTGCTGCATCACGTGGGTCTGTCCGTACGCGTCTCTCCTCTGCAGGCGCCCGCTGGGCACGGAGGCCAGGGGCCGGGTTGCTCCTGCAGGTATGGCAGGGACAAGGGAGGTTCGGGTACCGGGCCTTGTGCATAAGTTGTCGGCACGATGTGGCTGGCTTGGTAGTACTGTTTGGGCCCGTGAAAGGAGGGGCTGGGACTAGACGGGCAGAAGGTGCTTGTGCTTTAAAGCAGACAAACTCATGTGAGGTGCCACTTCTCAGGTATGGGTCATGTGGAGGCCCTGCCCCGATGGTTGGCCGGCGGGGTGGGGCAGCCACCGCGACGCCCTCCAAGCACGGCGGCCGGGAGGGACTCATCAGGAGGACGTACCAAGGGCTCTTCTGACGGTTCGGACAGGGCCGGACCTCACACCTGAGGTTGGCCACGCCTGGAGGAGGGACACTACGAGGCGAGGGTGCAACTCCTTTTCGCGTGCCACCTGCAGCGGCAGGACTCAGAAGCGAGTACGAGGGACGTCCCCTCGGGACCCACGGCCCCTGGACCATGTGGTAGTGAGGGTGGTTTGGCTGCGTGAGGAAGCATGAAAGGGCGGTGGGGGTGCTGTGTTCCCGGCGGTGTCGGAGTGCCCCTCGCAACCTCACGGGGTGCAGAGGGGGTGGGATAGCGCGCCCTGGAACGGCTCTGAGCAGGATTTCTCTTATGGAACTCAATGTATGAACCCGCTGTATTTGGCTTCGTTGCCCGTGGCGTCGGGCGTCGGACTGCCTCTGGCTTGCGCCGACATGGCTGGCACGCATGTCCATGTCGGAGCGCATGGTAGGCGCTTGCAACACCCTTCGGCCCAGCAAGCGACCAAGTAGGAGGTGGCATGTACAGGGGATATACAGGACGGGTTCGGGCGGGAGGGCTGGGGCCTTGACCAGGGGCGATTGACCTGTAGCGCGGTGTAGTACTGGTGCATGTCGGCAACACATGAGTCGCCGCAACACCTCGTTCCACCTTGTTCCTCCACACCCAATCACAAAAATGGCGTCTGCTAACGGTGGCACGCTCATCAAGACTAAGCCGCGCTGCGAGCGCAACCGTGTGCTTGTCACCGGTGGAGCTGGCTTCGTGGGCAGCCACCTGTGCGAGTACCTCGTGGAGCGTGGAGACCATGTAAGCAATACCTCAGACTGGCGCTCAACTCGTCGGTCCATAGCAAAAGCAATCTGTGGCGCATGCCTACTGATATTCCGCCTGTCTGATTGCACCAGGTGATCTGCCTCGATAACTTCTTCACGGGTAGCAAGGAGAACATTGCTCACCTGATCGGGAAGCCAAACTTCGAGGTCATCCGCCACGATGTGGTGGAGCCGATCCTGCTGGAGGTGGACCAAATCTACCACTGCGCCTGCCCGGCGTCGCCCATCCACTACAAGTGCGTGGCGCGCTTGGGTCTGGGGCCAGCTATGGCAGTTGGGTCCGCTGTTGCAGCATGCGATCGACTCATGTGCTATGGCGCTTGCGGGCGGGGCTGCTTGAGCGTCTCCGGAGGGTACATATCTTACGAAAGGGGTGGTGGCACGTTCAGCGGCGGCTGGGGGCCAGGCGGGAGGTCCGAAGGGCCGCACCGGGTGGTTTCGCCGGCGTGTCACGAGCTGGCGCAAACGGCATAGTGGACAGGCGTGGCAGCAATACAGACCATACCCTTCACCGGCGTTACCCACCCCCTGACAACACCCCCCCGCGCCAATACACAGGTACAACCCCATCAAGACCGCTAAGACCAGCTTCCTGGGGACCATGAACATGCTGGGCCTCGCCAAGCGCTGCAAGGCGCGTTTCCTCATCACCAGCACTAGTGAGGTCTACGGTGACCCTCTGGAGCACCCCCAGCGCGAGACGTACTGGGGCAACGTCAACCCCATCGGCGAGCGGTCCTGCTACGATGAGGGTGAGCGGCGGAGCTTGTGGCCCCCTGAGCGGCGGAGCTTGTGGACCTGGGCACAAGTCGGATCTGGATGCCGATGCCGGTGTTCTCGCCGCGTACAGCCTCTAACTCTTTCTCTCTTCCTCCATAGGCAAGCGTGTGGCGGAGACGCTCTGCATGGACTACAACCGCGAGCACGACCTGCAGGTACGTGGGTTGGCCGGGGCTGGGGCTGGGGCGCGCCAGCGGTATACACAGCGCGGTGTGTCATGCCATCCTTTGCCCATCTCCCATGTACACACGCGCCAACCCCTGATCCTGCTCAACCGTCTCTCTCTGCTTGGTGCAGGTCCGCATCGTGCGTATCTTCAACACCTACGGCCCCCGCATGGCCCTGGACGACGGCCGCGTGGTGAGCAACTTCGTGGCGCAGGCGCTGACCGACAAGCCCATCACCGTCTACGGTGACGGGCAACAGACGCGCTCGTTCCAGTATGTGAGCGACCTCATCAAGGGCCTCGTCACGGTCATGGACGGGCCCGAGATCGGCCCCTTCAACGTGGGCAACCCGGTGAGCAACGGGGCGGGCGTCGGGGACACGGGGTATCGATGCCGAAGAGCCAGGGCTGGCCAACTTAGCTGCTGCTGTTCCGGGTACCCATAAATCGACCGGCTGATGTCCTCTGGGGTTGCCACTGTTATCTCGCAGGGTGAGTTCACCATGCTGGAGCTGGCGAACCTGGTGAAGGAGGTGGTGAACCCCAACGCCGTGATCGAGTTCCGCGAGAACACGGCCGACGACCCCAAGTGCCGCAAGCCGGACATCACCAAGATCAAGACCACGCTGGGCTGGGAGCCGGTGGTGCCCCTGCGCGAGGGCCTCACGCGCATGGTGGACGACTTCAAGAAGCGCCTGGGCGTGGAGTAAGCCTAAGCGGGATGACGCAGCAAGCAGCAGCGTGGAGGAGCGCGGAGGATTCTGACAGAGCGTGACCTGCTGTAGAGGCGGGCGTGCTGACGGGGGCGATCTGTGGTTCGACTAGAAGGACAACGGCCGCGGTGGGATGGTGATTGCTCGGTGGCCGTTGTGACCAGGACTCCGAACAACTGGAGCAGCGTGGCCTTGGGCTAGGCCCGTTCACGCGCCTTTTACATGTGAATGATGTAGGAGCTGACCTGACCTGGACTGTGGGCGCCAGTTAGCTCGGATTAGCAGCGGGCAGCCAGCATTGGCCCCGCAACGACCACTAGGGCGCGCAAACGCGCGTGCCCCGTTGCATGTTAGATGTAGAGGACGGACCCACGTGGACGTCAAGGCCCTGGATGGTGACCGCACGAGGTCACCGCCAAGCGTGTAAGCCTACGCTGAATGGGCAAGTCCCTGGCCGTACCCAGCCTGAGGCCCCTGGTCCCCGGCCCAGCGAGTCCCCCCACGAGCTACTGGTGTCTAATTTGTGGAGGAAAGGCACTATGACTGCGGGACGGTGTGCATGCCGACGGCCTCACGTGAGGCAGGTAAAGGGGCGGAGGGAGACGTCCCTCATCCCTTCGTCAGGCGACGACTGCGGGCTTATACCGTTGGTGGCCGGGTGGTTTTGGTGGGGGGGCTCCTGAATGTCGAGGGGACGGCGGGGGGCTCCAAGTGTCGCCGTATCCGCGGCACGACCGGCCGAACGTTGAGGTCGCCTTGCTGGCTGCCCACCCACGGCCCCCCTAAGCTCTATTACGTGTCAACCATATGCAGAAGTGCTTAACCGCTAGCCATATCTGCCTTGAGGGACGCGGCCCACGCTGAACGCGAAACCTTGCTGCTCACTGGCAGCCTGCCCCCGTCTAACTGCTGTATGCATACATAAGCCTTTGATTGCTAAACTCTAGGGAATGGGCGGCCATCTCACACGGCCTTGAGCGAAAGGCCAGCAACAATGTCCGGGCGCAGCAAGAGTAGCTCGCGTTCGGCGACCGCAGAGCTATCTAAGCTCTGGGTCGACACCAACCGACGCGACGAAGCAAAGGAAGTCTTCACCCGGCACACGAAGGAGACTAGCAACCTGGATGTGCTCACCCGGTGCAAGAAGCTCAACGAGCTCCTCAGCAGCGTGAGTCGCATGTCAGCCCAGGCTTCGAGAGGCTCTTGCTTTTAGGTCGAGACTCCGGACTGCATGCCCTGCCTTGCTCTTCGCCAGCCCGGCGCTGTGCTTGCTTGTGAGGACCGTCCGCTCGTTTGAGGCTTTGTGCCGTGGCTCGACTCTCTTCCTAGTGCTGCCTAGCTGACTGCCGTGTGGGGGGCGGGCGCATGCAGGATGTGCTCAAGGGGAAGGGTGGCTCCAAGGCGCAGCTCAAGGAAATCCTGGGCATCCTCAACGCGGGCCCCGCGCGTCCGTCATTCCTGGACGATAAGCCTTCAATAACCGCCACGGTCGCGGCGAAGAAGCCTTCCGGCGGGGGTGGCGGACTCGCCGGTTCCGCTGGAGCCCCCCTCAGCTACGAGGCTGCTACGTTCGGCCTCCTGGGCGAGCTGGAGAACACGTGAGTGATCACTTCTCAACAACGTAATGCAGTTGGCTAATGCGTTGTTCGGGAACGGCACACGCCCTCGGGACCAACCTGCGCTGCCCCTGGCCGCCCGTCACTTCGCCTGACCTCATGCTCCTTCCAACTTCAGGGGACCGCCCTCAGCCAAGGGCCAGGCCGATGACGTGGACGACCTCATCAGCCTCCTCAACACCGGCGGCCCCACGCCGGAGCAGCTCAAAGCCGCCGAGGAGGCGGAGCGGCAGCAACGGGAGGCGGAGCGGCTCAAGCGGGAGGCGGCGGAGAAGGCGGAGAAGGAGCGCCAGCGCAGGGCCAAGGAGGCGGCCGAGGAGGCGGAGCGGCTCCGGAAAGCCAAGCTCGCAGAGGAAGAGGCCGAGCGGAAGCGCGTGGCGGCTGCAGCCGCCGCCGAGGCCCTCCGCCTCGAGCGCCACCGCGCCTCCGCCGCCACCACCATCCAGGCCTTCTGGCGGGGCCACTGCGCGCGCCGCCTCGCCGCCCAGCGCCGCAAGCAGGTGGCGGAGCAGCGCGCCCGCTTCGAGGCCGCCGCGGTGCTGCAGGCCTGCTGGCGCGCGCGCCGCTCCTCCCGGCAGCACCGCGCGCGCGTCGCTGCCGCGGCGGCGCTACAATGTGCGGTGCGCGCGTGGCGCGCGCGGCGGCGGCTGCAGCGCCTCCAGGTGGAGGCGTTCCGGCGGGAGCGCGCGGCCAAGATCATCCAGCGCGCGTTCCGCTACATGACGCGGTGGAAGCTGGGGGAGCTGCGCGTGCCCGTCAAGGGCCGGCCGCCCAGCGCAGGGGTGGACAGTGCGGCGCTGCTGGCCCGGCAGCTGCGGCTGCGGGGCGCCATGGACGCGCGGTGCGCGCCGGACCAGGCGCCGGCGGGCGCGCCGGGGTCAGCGGGCGCGGGTAGGCACACGGGCGTGCTGGGGGGTCGCGGCTTGGCAGGGTTACCGGGAGGCGTCGTCGGGCTCCGGCCTTCGGGCTTGCATTCAAGCAACTTTGTTCACCCGCTCTTGGCTCTGGGCTTCTGTTACGGTACCTAGCGCCCCGTGCCTCACGTGCTTCCGCCGCCCCCGCTCCGCCCCGCAGGCTCAGCCGACGAGGGCACGCCCACGCACCGCACCGTGGCGCAGCACCGGGAGCGCGTCAAGCAGGTCAGCGCGGGCGAGCGCTCCAAGCGCAACGAGGCGGGCGAGCGCACCACCATGGCCGCCTCGGAGCACCGGGAGCAGGCCGAGGCCCTGGCCATCGCACGGCAAGGCGTGGCAGTGGTGTCCTGCGCCTCGCCCTCGCACGCGGCCGCCGCCGCCGCCGCGGCGGCGGGGCCGTTCGGCGCGGCGGGGATAGCGCATGCGCCTGGGCCATCGTCCGCCGGGCCGGCGGCGGGTGCGGGGGCGCAGCCGAGTGGGCTGCCGCCGCCGCCACGCTCGCGGGACGGGCCGCGGTCGCCGGCGGTGCGGGTGCCGGCGGAGGGGGGGCCGCGGCCGCTCAGCCGCAGCGGCAGCCTCACTGCCAGTAGGCCGGGGTCGAGCGCGGATGGCGGCGGGGGCGCGGCGTTACGGCCTTCCAGCAGCCTGCGGCGGCTCTCTGGCAGCGCCGGGCTGCCGTCGCCTGGTCTCCACACGCGAACCGGCGTGGGGCCTCCCAGCTCGCCCGGCGGCCCGGGGGGTATGCGGGGGCCGCCTAGCTCTCCGGGCAGGGCCCGGGGGCACCCCACCTCGCCGGGAGCGGCGGCGGGGGCACGGGGGCCGCCCAGTTCCCCAGGGCTGCAGGGAAGCGCGCGGGGGCCGCCGAGCTCGCCGGCACGGCCGGCCGGCACGCGGCCCGCTGGCGTGGCGAGTCGGTAGCGAGCGCGGGGGCTTGTGGGTGTGGACAGGACTTTGGAGTGAAAGCGCTGGCGAAGGGGTGCATGGGCACGGGGCCATGTGCATGCTGGCTTGCATGCTGCTTGCTGCTTGCCCTGACAGCTGGAGGAAGCTGCAGGGTGAGCAGGGGTTATGTTTCGGAGCGTGGGTTTAGGTAGGAGTGCATGTACCAGCTGTGTGCCCAAGATAGACACAATGCAGAGGACGATGGCACGGGCGACTAACCAACCATACACAAGTGTACAGACCTTGACTGGATAAAGCGCTATTCATCTGCGCCAAGGCTCAATGAGGCGCGCGATGTGGCACGGCAGCATGACCGGACGCTGGTCGGGCGGCATGTATGTGATGCGGTTGACTTCGGGAGGGGGGCGCCGTGAGGCAAGCACGGACGAGGAAGGCTGGTGGGTCAAAGCCAACGTGTCCGTCAGGACCCGCCAAGTTGAGCATTCATGTAAAGGGCAATGGATCTGTTTTCAAGTTATCGCAGCTCGTACTGCTTGCCGTATCGAGCGGGGACGCATGAAGGCGGTGCAGCAAACCCCGCGGCCGCTCTCATTTGCATATGCCAAACAGCCAGCGTAGCTAGCTCCGGTAAGGCACTACCACTCCTGCACGGCAACCACATGACGACGGAAGGCCACCGGCACACTGCCGGGCCCCAATGCAGCATATGCACCCTACGTCAGCCGCTTTCATCGCCAATCGTCACTAACTTCCGTCCTGTTCGCACCCACCGGCTGAGACCAGGCAGGGCCGGTCATTCCGTCCCCGCCACGCGCGTCAAAATGCATGCCCCTGGCATGCCATCGTTCGGCATGAATGGGTGTCACACTCACCACACCACAAGATGGTACCGGTAACGTCTGTCTCTCGCGCCTTTTGACCCTCTACCTGGCCCCCCTCCGACCAGCCTTGGCTGTTGTACACTGTCCGTGCCCACCGCGTCGAGCCCCTCCGTGCTATCCCACACCACGCCGCGACAGCGCCTTGTCCACTCGCGTCCAATGCACCCGTCACCCATCAGAAGGCCACGCTGGCGCATCCGACACCTGGACACCTGGAGGGCCGCGCGCCTTGAGGCCGTGCCCCCTGGCTTGCCCCCTCGGGTCCGTCCCATGCACACATTCACCCCCGCACCACCATCCCCGTCGCGTCGTGTCGCACCCATCGTCTCTTTGCTGTACCCAATGGCAATGACTTGAATCGCTGGAAATCGTCCAAAGGCCACCACACATGAAAGTCTTAACACTGCCTCGCTCCTCCTAACATGCAGAAACCGCCGTGGCTGAGATGTTCGCTCAGTCAGCAGTCACCACCAGTGTCACGCAGTAGAAGCAGGCTGCAAGCACACTCCACCCTCCACCAGCCCGAGGCTCCCACACCGGGGACGACCCCGCCCCGCAGGCGCTGCCTGGGGCTACGACGCCGCGCCCTCCTCCTCCTCGAACGCCAGCTGCTTGCCGGCGGCCACCGCGATGGCCTCCCGAATGGCGATGGCCCAGTCGCAGCACTCCTCCACACTGGCGGCCTGCGGTCCAGGTCGGAGATTGGGTTCAGCGCAAGGACTGGACGGAGGGATTGGTACCTAGCCTGCTGTTGATGCGTACTTGCCGAAGCGCCAACTTCCGCTAACAGCCTCCCTGGCCCGCCAGCTGCGGTCCTAGAGGGTCCCATCCACCCTTGCAACCGGCCGCTGGGCTCCAGGCGCACCTGAAAGGTCACCCGACGCCCCCGGATGCCGCCCAGCCAGCCGGCTCCTTTAGCGGACTCCAGGATGTTGAAGCGGGGCGCCTGGGCAGAGGAGCGACAACACGTGTGAGCCCCATGCACGCGTCAGAACACCGCTGCCAGCGCCTGAGCCGCCGCTACAAGCCCACAACAACATGCGATATGTGCAGGAGCGCGGGAGCACATGAGCTTGTAGCGCTTCCACACAGCCCCACCTTGCCGGCCTCGAAGGCGCAGCGGGCCAACGCCAGGGAGTCGAGCGGCCGCACGTCCTCGGCCTTGGTGAACCAGTGCAGGTGGCCTGGGGGCACACGCACGCACGGAGGCGAGATCGTTCATCGTTTTCGTGACTTGCAGATCAGATGCCAGCTAGGCCGTGCCGAGTTGGCCATCAAGTGCCGTACTAGCGGCAGGTGCACGCTTGGGATTCCGAACCACCCACCCGCTCTCGTGAGCACAAAGTGGCACTTGCGCCACTTCTCGTTGGCCCCCTCCCAGATCTGAAGGTCGCCCTGCCGCGCGATCTCGGGCGAGCAGAAGAGCTCGTGGCACACCGAGTGCAGGCACTCGGCCTGCCGCGACGCCAGGCCCTCGGCGGTGCGTGTGGCGGTGGCGGCCATGTCCCGCAGTGCGTTGAGCTTGAGCTCCGGCTGTATGGAGCGGAGCACCGACTGCCGAGGGAGGGAGCAACAAAGAACAAACACGTGTGTGGGGTGGTCATGGTAATAGAGCGTTGGGCACGCGGTCATGCCAGGAGCGGGGTCTGTAGGAGGCAGGACCGGGCTACGGTCTCGCAGCAGAGGCGAGCGCGCGGGCGTGGAGGTATCGAGGTCTCTCTTTCAGGCCCTCCCGGGCCAAGCCTGCGTCCCGCCCCTGGCAGCCTGCCCAGACAGCTGCCACGCAGCGCCAGCCCGCGCCCGCGCCCCACCGTGAGTGCGTCCAGGTCGTGCTGCAGCGGCAGCAGCGCGGCCCGGTAGCTGTCTACCGCCATCGTCATCGCCTGCAGACGGGGGCGGAGCGGGGGGCAATCTGGTGATCTAGAAGGAGGAGGCGTCGCCGGCGTGGCCCAAGTGCTGACACCCCCTATGGGGGTGGGGGCCGCCAGAGGTAATCTGGTAATTAGGAAGAGGAGCACCATAGCTCCGCGCCCCCAGCTGTTCGGAGCCACCCGCTATCATGGACCGTCGCTCGACAAAGCCCCGTCTGTCTGCCCCGCTCCAGGCCCCCCCCCGGAGGACACGCGCCTGTGTGGACAGCTCCAGGCGCCGCGTCTCCAGCTCCGTGAGCCGCTTGAAGCCGTGCTTGAGCAGCGACCGCTCCTTGTCCTGGGGAGCGGGGGTGGGCGGCCCCCGGGGAGGAGAGAGGTGTCCGTCAGCCGTGGAGGCGGAGCGCCACACGGGCTGCCGCGGCGCAGGGCAGTCCTCCGCCCAGGCCTACCTCACTGCCGGCAGCCCCGGACCGGGTTGGGCCCGCCAAGCACCTAGCACCGTAGGCCCACATGCCGCCTCCGCCCTCGGCAACGGCCCCGCTTCCCGCACGGCTGGCCCGCCCCATAGCTCCTTCCCCTTACCTGACACCCTGTGCCCTCTCCAGCTGACCCCGCCTCTCCGTCCTCAACCTGCCTACCGGCTCCCGCCTGCCCCTCCGCCCCCCACGTGCCCACACGCCCCCAACGAGCCCCCCCACCTGCCACCGCTGCAGCGTCTGCTGCTCCTGCACCAGCCGCCCCTCCGAGGCCCACGGGTCGCTCTCGGGCGCCCGGGTGGGCCGCCCCGCGCGCCGCTCCGCCAGCACCGTCTCGAAGCCCCTGCGCCAGGGCGGCAGCGAAGGAAGTCCGTCATGCCCAGCATACGTACATCCCACCATGCAGAGCCTCCATACTCAGCAGATACAGCCCGCCGTTTTTCGGGCGGGAGTGCAGGATCTGGTGGAATGGCCGCCCTGCCGCTCCCGCCCTACCCCACACAGACACCTGGGCTAAGCGCGCCGTGTGCGTGGCCGTACGCCTCCCGTCGGCCGTGCGCCCCCAAACTGCCTGGTGGCCTAATCCCCCTGGCCATTGGCGCTGCATCTTCCCAGTCATGAGCCAGCGCTCCCCGGTATCACCGCCCCCCTGTCCTCCCCCGTGCCAACCCTGCTCGTACCCCCACCTGCACGCCACCACGTGGTCAGCCAGGGCGGTGGCCAGGCCCCGCCGCGCCGTGTCGATGCTCCGCTGCGCCGTGGCGGCCTCACTCGACACCTCCCGCGCCGCCGCCCGGTACGCCGCCAGCAGCGCCGACACGTCCTTGGCCAGGCCGGACAGCGTGCCGTGCAGCGGGCTGGGCGGGGTGCGATGGAGGGGGATGGAGGGGGACGGAGGCGATGTGGGCTGGGACAGAGTCCACGTACAGAGGCAAGGTCTCCGTTGTTCGTTCCCGGGCCATCCCACATAACAGGGCTGAGTCTCCGTTGTTCGGGCCCCGACACCATACCACACCAGCCGGACCCTGCGTTTCACTGCGCTTACGGTACACACCGGTACCGTGGTGCGCCCCCGTCCGCACCTGTGCGCCTGGCTGATGACCGAGGGCAGCCGCATGAGTGCCTCCCCGGCGCTGCGGAGGTCTCCGTCGTCCGCCTCCAGCCCCACCAGCCGCACGCGGGCCGCCGCCGCCATGGCCGCAGCGTAGGCCGCCTCCGCCTGCCCCAGCGCCGTCAGCAGCGCCGCCAGGCCCTCCAGGATCCTGGTGGACCCGTGGGGGGAGGGAGGGCGCGTGCCGGTCGGTCCGTGCCCGAGTGCCTCCCTCTCCTGTGCGACGCCCCCGCCGGTCGCCACAACCTTCCTCAACCCTGCCTCCCCTGCCCTGCCCAGCGCCCTGCACCTTCCCCTCTTCCCTTATCCCGCCCACGCCCGCACCACGCCCTGTCCCCCTCCATACCTGCGTCCCACTGCCGCACCCCCGCACCCCCGCCCTCCGCCCGCTCACTTGCAGCTGTTCTCCAGCCGCTCCGAGATGCGCCCCGCCAGCTCCCGGTTGACCTTGCTCTCCTCCTCCACGTCATCCTCAGTGGCGGCCACCGTGGCCCGCTGCCGCGCGATCTCCGCATCGAACATGCCAATGGACGACACGGAGGCCATCATGAGGTGGTCCCGCTCCAGGGCCCCGCCCAGGCTGGCGCCGCCGTTGGCCCCGCCCATGCCCGCGCCCGTGCTGGGCGTGCGGCCCAGGCCCGTGCTGGCCCCAGCGCAGCTGCTGCGGCCCGAGAGGGAGGGCGGCCCGCTCGCGGCTGTTGAGGTTGTGGGGGGGAGGCGGGGAGGGTTGCGGTCGGTGTGTATCGGACAGGGCCTTGGCCCTAGCTATGGTGGTCCCCCCGACGCCTGCCCTTCCAGCAAGTTACCGCTGGAAGCAGGACCCGTCCTCAGGCTGGAAGCCTTCTCCCCTCCCCCAGCCGCACCTGCCGCCGTCATGTAGCTCTCGCTGATGCCCGACGACGCCACGTCCATCTCCCTCCGCGCCGCCCGCCCGATGCTGACGTTGCGTGTGATCATGGACATGTCAAAGGGCTGAGCAAACTTGGGGCTGGCCCTGAGGGCGGACGGGCCCGTGGGGGGCAGGGTTGAGGCGTGTGGTGAGGAGCGGTGCACACAAGCCGCGGCCGTATTCTGGGCAGGCCCCGCAAAACCTGTGAGCATTCTGTTGGGGCTTGACGTCCGCCGCTCCGGGGAGGGATGGGGCTTGCAACCCCCCAGCAACCCCCCAGCCGTGCGGCCCCTCCACCCCTGCCGCGAGCCCCTGCCTGCTCCCGGGAGCACCGATGGACGCTTGGCAACTCTGATGCCAGCCTCACCGCGCCAGCATTTCGGCGAGGACCTCCTCGTCTAGTGCGTCATCGAGGTCCCCGTCTGGCCTCCGCTGTTGGTCCCCGCCGCGCCTGATGTCCATGGGTGGGCTCCGTAGTGCTGCAGACGGCGGTGTGCCAACCACGACCGCTTCTACCGAGCCATCATCTTCAGTTCTTGGCGTGGTGGGCTCGTCAAGGGCCTGCAGCCGCGGTCGGGGCCGAGGGGGCGCGGGAGGGTGGTCCAAGCGCGGGCGACAGCGTCAGCGGGCAGTCGTGGCCTCGCCGGAGGCCCCTCCGCGCCATCCTGGATTCTGCGCCCGTTTGTCATGCGTATTCCGGTCAAGTCAACGCGTTCCGCGAGCGTTCTGCGGGCATCCTACCTCGCGGAGCTCCGGGCAAAGGTCCCTCGCAGACAGGAGGCAGTCAGCATCCTCCTCTATGGCCTCCTTTTGGCTTAACAAAGGCCCTAGGGGTTCCAGCATCACCGCTTGTAACGCTATGGATAAGCGGGGCTAAGGAAATAAACGTGTGAGCAATTTCTGTTGTGACCGCGCTGACGCGAGCGAAGAGGCCCTGGTCGAGCACAGGTTTGCAAAGTGGACAGCTAGCTGCAGTGTGGGACTGTGGCGAGGTTGTCTCCCGAGGCCAACAAGACTTGCGCGCCAACTCGGCCCGGCACGCGACGTACCACCCGCGCCAAGCCCCTGGCCTCGACCCGAGCCCCGAGTCCGCCCTCTGATTAACTACCCATTCAATCAACAGACACACAATCCTGTCCTCCTTTCCTCCGAGCCCTTGTGCTCTACATGTTTGCAACCATGTGTTGGACTGGACATGCCGATCCTTCACATGCCCCCTTTGCCACTGGTCACCCTCCTACATGCAGTTATTCCTCACCACGGCCCATCCTTTAGCACTGTATTGCCTTTCGTGTCTCCACACAGCCTCTTCAATCCACCCTTCGCGTGCCCCGCCTCGCAAACTCTCCACAGCCCCGGTTAGCCCCCTCGACGCCGCTGCACCTCAGCCCCTCCCAGCCTCACCCTACAGCGCCACCGACGCCCCTGCCCTCCCTCCCCACCCGCACCACCATCTCCATCCGCCCCTCCATCACCTCACCACATGACCCACAGCCACTCGAGCAGCGCCGACTGCTCCCCCCGCCTCGCGGCCGCCGCCGCCGCGGCCGTCGCCGGGCCCTGCACCCTCGCCCACAGCTCCGACCCCAGCACCGCCTCCCTCAGCTGCGCCACCACTGGCCGGTGCGCCGGGTCCGTCGCCTCCGCCACCGCCGCCCACACAATCCCCACCATGGCCGCTCGTCCCAACCACCGGTGCGCCACGGGGCTTGTCAGCAGGCCACGTGTGCGCCACCGCACGTGCGGCGCCATCTGCCGCTGCGCCGCCGTCAGCAGCAGTAGCAGCGCGAAGGCCGAGGGCACCGCCAGCGGCCGCTCGGCCGCCTGCGCCGCCAGCGTGTGGCCGTTAGTCAGCTCGTTAGTCATGCCAGCCAGCAGGCCGATGAGCGCCAGGCGGCCGTTGAGCAGCTCCACAGGGCGCCACAGGGCCAGCTGGTGGGGAGAGGGGGGAAGGGGGGAGGGGGGAAGGGTTGAGGAAATTAACGGAAGGAGAAGCAGAGGTGAGCATGGGTGAGGTAGGGCAGGTGGGAAAGGGGTGTTCGGGGCACTACAGCATCTGTTTGGGGTGCGTGGGGAGAGGCAGGGTTCGCAGCAAAGTGCAACGAGGGTAAAGAGGGTCCTTTAACCCCTCGGCTGTGTCCGCGTCACCCCTCATCAGCCCGCCCTCCAGAGTCAAGACACCAAACCGAACACCCACGCACCTGCGTGTGGATGAGCTCCGCCTGCAGCCGCCACAGCGCCAGGGCCAGGGCCACGTGCGCCAGCGGGTGCTCCCCCACCCACTCCTCCAGCGCCTCCGCCGCCGCCCGCTGCGCCGCCGCGCCCTCCGCCAGCGCCGCCATGGTCTCCGCCGCCTGCTGCGACGTGTGCACGTGCCCGCCGCAACCCGTCGCGCCGCCCCTGGCGGCGCCGCCAGCGGCCGCGGCGGCGCTAACGTCAGCGGCGGCCTCAGCCGCCGCCAGGCCGGCGGCGGCGGCGTCCGGGCTGCCGCCGCCAACGGCCAGCCGCTCCCGCTCCTCCTGGCGGCGGTTGAGGCCCGCGACGATTGCTCTTCCCAGGGCGAGGGCGGCCTCGTTGTCGGCGGCGGCGTCAGCAGGGTCGCGGGGGTCGACGGCGCCGCCGGCGCCGGCCAGGAGCTGCTGAAGTGGGTTGGACGGCGGCGGCGGTGGCGGCGCCGCCGGCAGGAAGGTACGGCGCAGGCCGTTGAAGAGGCGCTTGGAGGCCCAGGAGGCCCCGGCGCGGAGGAGGGAGGAGCGGGGGCTGGCGGCGCGGTCGCTTGGCGGGTTGGGGCTGGAGGAGGGGACGGAGGAGGAGGTGGAGGTGGGCGTGGTGGAGGCTGGAGGGGGGTAGGCGGCGGGGCGGTGCGAGCTGGGCTGCATTGCCGGCGGCGCGGGGAGGGCCGACGGCGGCGGCGGCGGCAGCGGCGACGCCGGCGCCGACCCAGATGGCAGAGCTGGTGGCGCCGCCGTGGCGGCGGCCTGGCGGGACGACGCGACGCCTGGCGGCGCGACATCGCCTTCAGGCGGCGGCGCCGGCACGGCCGCAGACGGCGCCCCGGCCTCCACGGCCTCCAGGTCGGTGGCTGTGGGCCTTGCATCCCCCAGGACCAGGCGGTAGCGCTGACCCAGATCGGCCGGCGGCCGGCTGCCCCGCGGCAGCAGCAGCCCGCTGGCGGCGCCGCGGACCCCCGACAGAGCGCTGACCAGCCCCGGCGGCCGGCTCGGCCGCCACCTCTCCCCCGCCGCCGCCGCCACCTCCGGACCTGCGTCTGTCGCCGCCGCGGCGCCGCCGTCGGCGTCGTTGGCGGAGGGGTCGCTGCTGTTGGCGGCGCCGCCGACGCTGGCCCACCGGCGGCGGCGGGCCTCGCTGGTGGCTCGGTGCTGGGCGAGGTGGGCGTCCAGGGCGGCGCGGGCGGCGTCCACGGGAGGGGGGGATGTGGTGGGGGCCGTGGGGGAGGGGCGGTCGCTAGGGGTTGGCTGGGCGCCAGCGCTGTCGCAGGCGCCGTCGCCGCAGGAGGAGGAGGAGGGGGGTGGCGGGGTGAAGGAGGAGAGGGAGGAGGAGAAGGAGGGCGCTGAGCCGTGAAGGTCCGGCACAGGGCGGACGGCGGCGGAGGGCGGCTGGGGCAGCAGCCCGAGCGTGCGAGTCGCTGGCGGCGGCAGCAGACTGCGGAGGCTGCGCAGGCTGGCGCCGGGCTCGCCGTGGCCTAGGGTGGCGGCGCCGCTTCCGCTACCCTCGCCGGGGAAACCTCCACCGCCGCTGCTATTGGCGCCCTTGGCTCCGGCTGTAAGCTGCGCGTCGACGCTTGAGGACGACGATACAGCGTCCATGCCCCGGGTACCAGAAGCTGGGGCGGGAGCCGGAGGGGCCTCAGCAGAGCCCCTCGCCGCGTGGGCAGCGCAGCTTCCGGTCGCTGCGTCAGCGCCGGTCTCGCGGCGTGGAGCCGCGCCGGCGCTGCTCGCCAGCGGCTTCTGTCGCGAGGCCAGGCCCGAGCGCTGAACGGGCGGCGGCGTGGGCTGGAGCGAGGCTGTGGGGCGCGCTGGGCCGTGGCGCGAGCTGCGTGAGGTGGCTCGCGGCCCGGGGCCTAGCGGGCGCGGGGCGCCGCAATAGAGCTCGCGCATCGTGTGATGTTTGTTGCACAGTCAGTTTGCTACTGAGCTGGGGTGCAAGAAGCGACTGAAGGAGGGGCATATAAGGTTCAGTATCCAGCGACGGAAAGGAAAGCGCGGGAGGCGCGATGGCTCATGCGCACCGGATGCAGCCCGGGCCCGCCGCCAACACCCCCCACTCGCCAACACCCCCCACTCGCCAACACCCCCAACCCAGCCATGTTCAGCCCCGAAGCAACTGCAGTAATCACAACGAACGTCCCCGGCCTACAAACCCAATTGCCTCAACCCCGGTCACACCCCAGTCGTCACGCGCGCGGCGCAGCGCTCTCCCGCGCTCCACCCTCGCCTTCCCCCTGCCTCCCCAGCGTCTTGTCAAGCCTGTGCACCCCCAACCACATGTGCCCGTCAACCCGTCCCCCCCGACCCACATCGGTTCCCACTGCCTCAGCCGCTCTCATGGGCCTCAGCCGTTGATCTCCCGCCCGAGCCAGCGCACCACCTGCACCGCCGCCGTCGCCAGCAGCCCGCGCGCCCACGCCGCCGCCCGGCCGCCCACGCCGCCGCCCCTCTCCTCCGCCCCCCCGCCGCTTCCTGCGGGCGTGGCAGCGGCCGTCGCCGCCAGCGCCCCACCTGTGTCGGGCCCCATCACCTTCGCGGGGCCGCCGCCCTCCCCACGCATATCCATGACATAGGAATTGGCGGGTTGCCTTGCAGCTTCCGGCAGCCCCGCCGTTGCGTTGCTGGCAGGCGTGGATCGCTCCTGCGTGCCCGGCGGCAGGCTGCCCGCGAGCTGTAGATCGGGCGGCTGTAGCACGAACGCCTGTAGCGCCGCCGCGGATGCAGGCAGAGGTTGTGTCATCGTGGCGTTCGGACCGCCGGCGGTGCCGTTGGCGGTTGCGTTGGGGCTAGATGGGGGTGGGGAGGAGGCGGAGGTGATGCTGCTCGCGTCGCCGGCTGCGCCCGCGGAGGACCCCGACAGGACGAGCATGTCCCGCAGCTCGTCGGCCGCCTGCAGCATGCTCCAGGCGCCTTGCTGACTCAGCAGCGTGACCAGCTCCCTGACGGGAGGAAGGGACACGGGGCGGGGGTGCGTCGGCAGAAGAGAGGAGCTTGAGTAGAGGGCGGGTAGGGAAGAGTGAGGTGGCGGGCGCGGTAGGTGGAGGGCGTGGCATAGCCAGTGGCCCAGCGCTACCCCCACGCATCCGCCAAGAAGACGCCGGTGCAGCCCTTCGGTCTCTATCACCCATGCCTGGATTGCCTGCCCCAGGCTTACGGGGAGTAGTTGGCTGTGAAGGTGGAGATGTAGGGGTAGTGCTGCAGATCACTGAGGGGGTGAGGGGATGAGAAGACGGGCGCGAGTTGGTGGCAGCCGGCATCGGGGCTCGGTGCTGGACGATACCAGCTCTTACCACTCCCAGTCTCCCACTCCCACTCCCACTCCCACTCCCACTCCCACCCTGCCGAGCGTGTACCACCGCTTCCCCGCCCCACAGCCCCTCTGGGTGCCCCCACGCTCCGCGCTTGCCTGTCCTCGGTGTCCCTGCTCTTGTTCAGGAACGCGCGCGTGTCGTTGGGCAGCTGCGCCTCCCACTGGTCTGCCTGACGGGGCCAAGCAGGGAGGTTAAGAGGCGCATTGGCGCCTGTTAGTTGAGCCGTTGTAGCGGCGGTGCCGACCCACATCGATCTCCATCCCGCAACCGGAACGTGCCGCCCGACCCACATCCGCTACCCTGCGCGGAATCCCCTAAGCCCGGCGGCACGCTCCACTTGTCGGTAGGTTTCGCCCGACCCACAGAGTCAGAGCGATGCGGCGATGCCGTACGGCAATGCCCGCATGCCCCCACGACCCACGCCCCACCGCACACGCCCCCCCCCCCCCCAGCCCCCACCCACCCGCATGTTGACCAGCCACAGTACGTCCACGGTCCACCCCCCGATGATGCCCTGCCCGGGGTTGTCGAGCACCGGGTAGGCGGCGCGGTGCAGGGCGGCCTGGCCGTTCTTCAGGCTGCCGGCCAGCGCCGCATAGAGCTCGTCGTAGCCCTCGCGTGGGAAAACCTGTGGGAGGAGGGAGAAAAGGAAAAGGCGAGAAGAGGATGGATGGCATGGGTACCGCTGTGACTCATGGCGCTTGCTTGGGGTTGCTTGCTGCAAGGGATGGTGGGTGGCTCAGGCTGCGGTGTACTGCAACCCCGCCCCTGCCGTACCTGGAGCGCCTGGTTGTAGACGCCTGGCTGCACGCCCGTGATGCCCTCCTTCAGTCCCTCGTACTGTGTGGCGTTGAGCGGTACGGCACCGAACAGGCCCGCCACGTCGTACTGAGCTGTACGGCAGCGGAGCAGAGGGAGGAAGCATCAGATCAAGAGGCGTACATTACACGGGGCGACGGGTGAGCGGCCAATACCTAGCCCTGTTTCATGCGCTCTGGCCACCCGAGTCCCGACCTCCTGACCTACCAACGGCCCAATCTGCCGGTGAGACGTCGGCCGAGTGGGACGCAGCCACGCACGCGATAACGTGCTGCACACGCCGCCGCAGCAGGGGGGTGACGGCCAGGTTATCCGCGCCCGCTCCGTCCGCGAAGGAAAGCCGGGCGCCCGTGTAGTTCCGAGTATTCCTGTGGTGAGCGGCAGGTGGTGACGGATCCACATTACAGGTACGATGTGCAGGGCCTGGGCTGGTTGAGCAGATAGTGGACCTTGCCCCGGCGTCGCTATCATACGGTACCTGACCCTGCCATCAACTCTTCGCCTGCCCTTACCAGTACTGCAGCCGCTCCGTGCCCGTCAGGGCGAAACCGGCGGTGCTGGTGGGCCGCACACCCTGCACCGACCGCTCATGGGGAGGAGGGCGAGGGGGAGGAAGCCAACGGCGGCGGTCAGGTCACCCAAGAAGGGCCACTCCCGTGCGGTGAGACCGCCAGGGACCACTGCACATGCGAGATGCGACTTCCGTCCGAATGCGGATCCTGCCGGATCGTGCAGTACCTACCCACCTGGACCACGAAGGACGATGAGATGCCCAGGTAGGTGCCCAGAGGGACCAGGCGCTCGGGGGTCACGTTGACGGCGCCCTGGGGAGGGAAGGCGGGGGTAGCTGAAGGCAGCTGCTAGGAAGGCGCCACAGGCTGACGAAGTCCAGGACGGAGCAGAGCATGGGGCCATCAGGGGCTGCCCGGCTAGCGCGTCCCCCCCATCAGCCTGTGTCAGTCCCTCTCGCCGCTCTTACCTGGAGGCCCACGGGCGGTGCCGCGGTCGGCGGTTTGTCGGGCGGCGGGCTGTTGAAGCCCTGCATGTGAGGAGGGAGTCTCGTGAGGGCTAGAGGGACTGCCTGCACGGCCCCTGCCCCTTTGGCTTCCACTCCCGCTTTTGCTCCCCGAGTCCAGGGCCCAGGGTCCAGGCCGCCGCCCAACAGTTGCCGCCCATAGCCCCTTCCATGGTCTGCCAACGGGCTCCCTGCCCCCTGCCCCACGCCACCCACCAGCGGCTCCAAGAAGCCGGCTCCGATGGGTGGGTCCACGGTGGTGTTGCGGGCGGGGGCGCCCGTGTAGAGGGGCGTGATCTGCGGGCCATGCGGCCAGCACAGCCATGGGCGTGACCTGGCTGCATGGGGAGCGACACATGCATGTGCTCCCCCCTCCGGCCGCCCAACCCCTCCCCAAGCACAAACAGGCCCCAGCCTCTGCCCCGCTAGGCTGTGGGCGGTGTGTAGCTCAGTCCGTGCCTTGCTCGACCTCAAAAGGGCCCCCCACCCCCACCTCGAAGGGGTAGAACATGCGGGCCGTCTCGGCGCGCAGAATGGAACCCATTACAATGGGGTAGGCGCTGGGGGCAGCATCAGGGGACACACACACGTGGGGGTGCGGGGCGCATGAGCAGGGAACACACGATGGCGGATCGGATCGGCAAGCGAGGCCTGCTGCGCGCGGTAGCGCTGGACCTGTTGACGTCCACTCACTCGGCACCGCCCCCCGCTCACCCACCGGTCCGGTGTGGCCATGGCTGCGTAGAGGGGCACCCCCGGGTAGGCGGCGGCCAGGCGGGTGGCCACCTCGCCCCGCGTGCCCAGGGCCGTGATGGACGAATTCTGGGGAGGACGGGCACAGACGGTTGCGCGCGGGAGCGGGTGGGGGGCACGGGCGCAGCATGGGGAGCCAGCGGCCGGGAGGGAGGGAGGGAGCACGGGGTAGCGAGGCGGACAGGGGTGGGGGTGGGAAGCAGGGGGGGCGAGCTAGCTCGGAAGATGAGGACGAGGAGTGGCACGGCGGTGGCAGGGGGATTGACGGCACGGGCCTGACATCCCTATGCCCCGCCCCCACCCACCTGCAGCCCCAGTCCGTAGGGGTCCAGGAAGGCCCCCGTGATGGCCGAGGTCCAGCCGCTGAAGGAGTCGCGGCCGGGGGTGACTGCGTGCGGGGTCGAACAGGGCGGTCAAGACTTGAAGCACACCTCAGGGACTGCTTAAACACGGACCCAGTGCGCACGATATTGGTCTCCCTCGAGGGATAGCACTGCAATTGGGGTCTTCAAACCTTCCACCATTTTTTTGCCGCAAACCAAGTCCCCTTCCACCCAAGCCGCAGGCCACCCACAGAGGTCCGCCAGAACGCCCTTCACGGCGTCAGCAATGATGCTCTTGGCCGCCAGCGTGTCCCCCCAGGACCCCCCCGGCAGCAGGGAGGGTGAGGCCAGGGCGTCCCGGTTCAGGGCGGCGGGGGGCGCGTAGGGCCCTAGGAAGGCACCCACGGGGTACTGGAGGAGGAGGAAGGAAGAGGCGGACTTGAGGCATGGGGCAGATATGGAGCTGTGTAATGCCGCTCGCTGTGTCTGGCGTTGCGGCTGCTTGACCCGCTCCTCTCTCTCACTTCGCCTAGTTGGATCCTTAACTACCGGCTCCGACAGCGCCGTGAGGGCGTTGTGGTCGGGCCCCTGGCGCCCAGCCCGGCGGCCCTCCATCCAGTCTCTCGTCTCTCGTGCCCTGCTTCCCCGCCTCACCCCTCCGTACGACAGCGCTCCGTTGAACCAGCTGCCCCCCGAGTTGGATGCGATGTAGCGGAGGTGGGGCAGCACACCCAGCTGGGGGGCAGGGGGAGGGAGGGGGGGCGTCCGGAGAGGAGGGTTTGACAAGCCCGTACTCGACTCGGCCCCTTGCCCCCGGAGCCTGCAGCCGGCTTCCTTCCAGTCTCAAGTCCCAACCCCCTCTCCCCTTTCTCCTCCCCTCCCCCTCCCCCTCCCCCTCCCATCTCCCCCCCAGCCCCCTCACCACGTGCAACGCCCGCACCCATCCCAGCGCTAGGGTAGCTGCCCGGTAGCCGCCCCCGCTCAGAGCCAGGCCGATGTTGGGGCGGGCCTGCAGGCAGGCAGGGGCCGTGGGGTCAAGGAGCGGACGGCGGACCAACCAAGAGAGCGCTCCCTAGTCTCTGTCCTGCGCGACACCACACTGCACCACCCGACCGCCCAGCCAGCCTCCCGTCCCCCTTCCATGCCCACCCCCCTCCGCCTTCCCCCAGCACTGCCCCCCACCTGCAGTGCCGGTATGCCCCAGGGCCCCTCCGGGTCCAGCTCGGGGAACACGAAGCCGGGCTGGTCGGAGCCGGACCACACGAACACGCGGGCGGGGTCGGACGGGTCAAAGACCTGGACGTCGAATGAAGTGGGGGAACCGGTCAAGGGGGAAGAGGCGTCTCAGCGGGGTGCAGGCGCCGGCCGGCGCGCCTCCCCTTCGCGAGCCCCACCCACCGCCGCATTGCAGGCGCCCGGGAGGCAAGCCGCCAGCGCCAATGCCAGCGCCAGCGCCCGCGGTAGCGTCGAGAGGCTGCGGCTGCAACGAGGTGCGCGCGCCGCAGCGCAGCCGCGGACCCGCATTGCGTCTCCCTCGCTGGGGCAGCCGAGGTCAGCGCTTCAGGCCCTGATGCTGTGTGGTGCGTCCGGGTCCTGAGACTGTGGCGTTCGGGTAGCCGTGAGGCAGAAGGCATCGCGCGAGGCGGCGGCGGGGGCCGGTGGGTCTGACGTAATTTCCGGCGGCGCGGGCCGCATGCGCATAATACGCATCTCCCTCCCAGCTTCCTACACGTGTGGGCACCACCATGATGCCTCCCGGAGGCTTCAGCGGGGTACGAGGGGTAGATAGGGGGAGCAGCGAGGGGTAAATGCGGGAGTGGGGAGCGGGGCAGGAGGTGGGCACCACGAACCAACTGCGGGGCAGCAGGCGGGGGGCCAACCAGCCCTGTGTCCTACCTGTGCTGCCGTGGCCGCGGCCATGTTGGCACGACCCATATGAAAGAACGGGAAGACGCCCGAAGGTTGGCGCTGTGTGCCGCGTTGTTCAAGGGGTCTGGCAGCCGACGGCCTGCTGAGCATTGAGGGCGCCGGCCGGCGCTGGCAGAGCTTGGACAACAGTGACGGCAGTGCCCAAGAGGTTGCAGCGAGCCTCGAGAGAGCTGGGGCGGAGGCTTGAGCAGCCCCATCAGGGGCTCTGCCAAGCTCAGGCAGCTGCCGGGGAGGGGGACGCAGGGGACGGCCAGGGGGGAGAGCGGGCACGGGCTACTACGTCACGGCGGGGCCGTGTGGACTTGAACGGAGCGATGCCGGCTGCGAGAACTGCACCAATTGTAGCTGCTGGCCTGGTCGCTGAGCGTCTGTCGCGGCGTGCTGCCAAACTCAGCCCCGTTGCATTGCATGGCGCGGGGGGGGTGTGCGGGGCCGTCCACACGCCGCGTTGAAGCCGCCAAGCCTCTAACTGCCGTTTGTGACAGGCTGCTGGTGTTGCTGGTGTGATCGGCTTTGGCGGGCCGACGAAATGTGAAGGGCCTTGCAATTTTGACCGCTGGTTCAATGAATCCCCCGTAACCGGGCAGTCTCTCCATTTGTATCTATCATCATAAAGGTATGAGGCTTCCGATTGCCGCCGAACTAGCTTGCCACGTATTACGTACGATGCAGGAGCCCCTGTTTCTTTCAATAACTCGACCTACCAAGCGACGTGTGCGTTTACTATCGGCAGTAGGGCGGGGCTGCGCTGGCCCTGGACGCGCCCGCGCATCTGGACCTGGTCACGTGACGGATACGGAGAGCTGTACACGGACGGAAAGGGCGCGGGCGGGGCGCCCAAGGGGTCGATAAATGGCCAGGGAGCACCTCGCGTATGCATACATACGCATGAATAGCTAGGCACGCAGGCACACATAACTCTTCCGGCACGCCAACCCCCGCCCTCGACGCCACCCTCCCCCCCGACAAAAATAGAACACCCCCCGCCGGTCGCTTCTCTCCTGCAGACCAGGGCGCTAGCCACGACTGAAGGAAGCGGCTTACCCACGCAAACGCGAGTTGACTAGTCCGCTTTTGGTCGCGGGGGGCGAAGTCGCAACCTGGTTGGAGCGATGGCGATTTCCCACGACGAGGGTGTTTCAGTGGCCTCAGAGCCTGTGACAGTACCTTCACCTAAGCCCACTTGCAATAGCGACAACAACGACATCGAAACCGGCCTCAACGCCCTTGGCGACGGCCCGCTGGCCCCAGACCGGCTGTACCGACCGACGGAGTGCAGGCGGCGCCGCGTCGACGGTGTTCTCGCGCTGGCGGTATTCCTCGGCGCGGCAGCACTCACGACCTGGTACATGCTGAATGTGAGCCCCGCAACGCCCGGTGTCGGCCGCGCGCTGTTGGTCTGCCGCACGGGCACCCGCCTCTTCTCTGTTCACGACACACGCACAAAACCCTCCGACCAAGGACGCGTTCGCCTCGGCTGTCGGGAATGTATCGCAACGCTGATGACCTCGCTCGTCTGACTTATACTATTGAACGCTTTCCTACAGGTGTACAGCCCTTCCGACCCCGCCCGCGTGTTCGTGTGGTCCGGCTCCGACCAGCCCGGCTTCGTGTTCCCCGAGCTGGACCCGGAGGGGCCCTGGGGCATACCGGCGCTGCAGGTGGGGGGCACTGCTGGGGAAGGGGGGAGCGGAAGGGGAAGCGGAAGGAGAAGCGCGGGAGGGAGAGGGGGGCGGGGGAGTGCGAACATGAGGGGGGCAGGAGGCTGGCTGGGCGGTCGGGCGGTGCAGTGTGGTGTCGCGCAGGACAGAGACTAGGGAGCGCTCTCTTGGTTGGTCCGCCGTCCGCTCCTTGACCCCACGGCCCCTGCCTGCCCGCAGGCCCGCCCCAACATCGGCCTGGCTCTGAGCGGGGGCGGCTACCGGGCAGCTACCCTGGCGCTGGGATGGGTGCGGGCGTTGCACGTGGTGAGGGGGGCTGGGGGGGGGGGGGGGGAGGGGGCGGGGGGGAGAAAGGGGAGAGGGGATTGGGACTTGAGACTGGAAAGAAGTCGGCAACAGGCTCCGAGGGCAAGGGGCCGCCGAGTCAAGTACGGGCTTGTCAAGCCCTTCTCTCCGAACGCCCCCCCTCCCTCCCCCTGCCCCCCAGCTGGGTGTGCTGCCCCACCTCCGCTACATCGCATCCAACTCGGGGGGCAGCTGGTTCAACGGAGCGCTGTCGTACGGAGGGGTGAGGTCGGGGGACGAGGGACGAGGGACTGGGTGGAGGGCCGCAGGGCTGGGCGCTAAGGGCCCGTCCACAGAGAGAGGGAAAGAGGCGGGCCGTTTGAAAGACGCAGCGGCACCGCCAGACACGCCCGTGAAACGGTGAACGGCAATCGGCAGTGACATGTTTACCCCACGCCTCACGCCTCCTCTTGCCCCTTCCCCCTGCCCCCCAGTACCCCGTGGGTGCCTTCCTAGGGCCCTACGCGCCCCCCGCCGCCCTGAACCGTGATGCCCTAGCCTCGTCCTCCCTGCTGCCGGCCGGGTCCTGGGGGGACACTGTTGCGGCAAAGAGCATCATCCCTGACGCAGTGAAAGACATCATTGGCGACTTGTGTGAGTCGTGGGGGCGGGGTGCGGGCGGTTCGGGGATGCACGACGCCCATGGCATGGGGAGGGTATGCAGTGAGGGGGTGAGTGTTGCGCTCGCAAGCTGTCGCCACACACCGTCCTCGCCTACCTGACGATCGGCATGGTCGTTCTCTTTCCATCTGCCCCCCCCCAGTCGCACCCAGCCATGAGTCCGTGGGCGGCTGGACGCACTCGATCACGGAGAACTTCCTCCGCCCCTACGGCCTGGGACTGCAGGTGGGGGGTGGGGCTGCTGTGCGTGTGCTGTGCAGGACAGAAGGGAACTCGAGCCATCTACGGTACCTTTATTTGTCCTGTTGCCCAAGTCTTTTGCTGTGCTTGATTGGCGCCTCACAACCTCACGCACACGACCCTCACCCTTTTGCTTCCTGTGCAGAATTCGTCCATCACGGCCCTGGGCACGCGGGGCGAGGTGGCCACCCGCCTGGCCGCCGCCTACCCGGGGGTGCCCCTCTACGCAGCCATGGCCACACCGGACCGGTGGGTGTGAGGCAGCAGGTCAAAGCCTGGGAGGGTCATCAGCAACTAGGAGCTCTAGCTGGGGTAATCCCCACTGGAGAGCCCCTCACGCTTGAAGCTTGCACCCAGGCCGCCACGCCCATCATCAACGACCCTGTTCCTCACCCCCCCACCCGTCCCCCCTTTCCCCCCCCCCAGCGCCTACCCCATCGTGCTCGGGTCCATCATGGATGTGAACACCGACCGCGTGTTCTATCCCTTTGAGGTGAGCCGAGGCATCCCACGCATGGGGGGACATACCAGTACCGCCCACAGCAAGGCTCGCGCGCCGCCCGCTGAGGGTGCCTGACGCTTCCCCCTTCCATCCACCCACGTGTCGGTCGCCCGCAGATCACGCCCCTCTACGCCGGAGCGCCCGCCCGCTTCCCCGGCCTGGACCCACCCATCGGAGCCGGCTTTCTGGAGCCGCTGGTGGGTAGTGCACGGCGTGGGCGCAAGATCTCAAAATGGTGCAAAGGCGCATGTGCTGATCGCCGAACTCCGAACCACGGGTGCAGGGCTTCAACAGCCCCGCGCCCAGCAACCCCCCGCGAGGGGCGCCAGCCGTGGGCCTGCAGGTGGGTGGCCGTGGTGAGGGCGGGGCTCCACCAGCAGGCTTCCTGCACGAGGCCTGTCGATGCCCGGCTCACCAACCCCCATCCACCAGCTGCTCCCACTCGTCTCCTTCGCTCCGCTCCGCCTGCAGGGCGCCGTCAATGTGACCCCCGAGCGCCTGGTCCCCCTTGCCACCTACCTGGGCATCTCCTCCTCCTTCGTGGCGCAGGGGCTGCGGCCCGCCAGCAGCAGCGGCTTCACGCTCACGGGCACGGAGCGGCTGCAGTACTGGTGAGCCTCACCCCCGAGGGGGGGATAGAGAATTAGGTCGGGGTTCGTTCTTGTGTGGGAACTTGCCAGATAGCCGTGCCGGCGGCCCCTGGTCCCCAAAGCTTCCTCGTTTTATGATCCAGTTGGTTCCGGGCCCCATTCTGGCCACGCTCCTCAGGAACACGCTCGACTACAAGGGCGCCCGGCTCTCCTTCGCGGATGGAGGCGGCGCGGATAATCTGGCCGTCGCACCCCTGCTCCGGCGGCGCGTGAAGCACGTGGTGGTGGCTGTGGCCGCATGCACCTCGGCGGACGTGGCAGCCGCAGACTGGGCCGTGGGTGAGCCTGGCTCCAGCCGGGAGGGAGGCCGTACGTCCGTCGACCCGGGCAGAACGTGCGCCTTGACATGGGGCCCCTGGTCGATGAGGCCCTCCACATCATGCCTCCCAACCCCTGCCCTGTCCTCTGCTCCCCTGCCGTACAGCCCAGTACGACGTGGCGGGCCTTTTCGGTGCCGTACCGCTCAACGCCACGCAGTACGAGGGTTTCAAGGAGGGCATCACGGGCGTGCAGCCCGACGTGTGGAACAGGGCGCTCCAGGTGTGTACGGCAGGCTCGGCTGCCCACACAGCATGCCCATGCACGTGCTCTTGTGTCCATGCCACTCCGGGCGGTGACGCGCCATCCTCTCTCTCTCTCTGCCGCCTGCCCGGCATTCCGCCACGTGTGTCCCTCCCTGACTTGTGCCTGCCCTTGCAACCCGCTCAGGTGTTCCCACGAGAGGGCTTCGATGAGCTCTACGCGGCCCTCCAGGAGCGCCTGCGTGAAGGGCGGCCCGCGGTGCACCGCGCCTCTTACACAGTGCTCGACAACCCAGGGCAGGCCATCCAGGGAGGGTGGAGCGTGGACGTGCTGTGGGTCATTAACATGAAGGTGGGTCCGTTGTTAGGGGCCGTGCCTGGCGGGTTTGTTCAGGATGGCCGTAGTGGGCTCGGATGACATGGGACAGGATCACCAGGCCCGCTCGGCCTTACCTGCTTGGCCTTGCATGACCGGTTGCCCTCATCTTGCATGCAGGTGGATGCGTGGGAGGAGCAGCTGCCGGACGACACACGGGACTTCCTGAAGCACGTGCGCAACGAAGCGGGCAGGTGGGCGAGGGCGGGCAGCGGGGACCACTTGTTCTGGGCGCAGCGCCTGGGGACCTGCCGTACGCGCCGCCAGGGCCGCCCCCACTGACCCCCTCTCCCGCTGACCCCACCCCCTGCCACCCGCAGCGACATGCGGCACTACCCCTACATCAACCTGTACAACACCTACTACTCCAGGTTCGTGAGCAGCCCGGGGTACGGGGCCCCAGCGCCGCTGGGCTTGTGCCCAAACAGCACCAGGCACCTTCTCGGCTCCCACGCACGCACCTACCCTGACGCCGCCGGCCCCAACCCGCGCCCTGCCTTCCTTCTTCCCCTCGCTCACTCTGCCCTGCCCTCTCAGGGAGCTGGTGACGCTCATGAGCCAGCAGGCCTCGTGGACCACCCTACAGGCCGCTCCAGAGCTGAGGGACATGCTGGCGCAGGCGGCCGCGGACACACCCAAGAGCCCAAGCCCAAGCGGAACTGCTGCTGCTGGTGACGCTGCCGGAGCGGCTCGGGTAGCCCCAGCAGAGGGAGGGGATGGCAGCGCCGCCGCACCAGCCGCAACCGCCACGGCTGCACCGGCGGAGGCGACGAGCGCGAGTGGCAGTGGGCCTGCTGGCGGCATGGAGCCCTCGGAGGACGGCAGCACTGCCACCGCCATGTCCATGCCGCCGCCGTCAGCACCCGAGGCAACGTCGAGCGCTGGTGCCGCCAAGGTTGACGCACCTGATAGCAGCACCGTTGAGGGTGCTGGCGCTGGCGCTGGAGCTGGCGCTGCCACTACGGCTGGCGGGGCCAATGGCGCTGGCGTTGGCGCCGTCGCTGCTCTCCTGACCGCCACCACTCCTGCCATTGAGCCGGACGTCGCGGCCGTCACGGAGGCAGCAGCGCAGCGCCCCCTGCCTACTGCTGCGGGCCTGGAGGCGTTCTTGCGGCAGCCCACGGCCCTGCAGCTGGCAGGGGCGCTGCCGCCGCCACCTCGGGACACGCAGGAAGGGACCGGGACTGCCGAGGGCGTTGACGCCTCCGCCGCCGGCCTCCCAGCCGCTGCCCGCAAGCCGGAAGTGTCGTACATCATCATGAACCTAGTGGACAAGGGCGCGAGGACGGAAAGGAATGGAGCCGGCGGCAGCGGCAGCACGCCTGTACACATTGTTGGGCCTGACGTAACTGATGCTCTGGCGGCAACGGCCGCGGCGGCCACCGGCCAGACCGGGGCCGCTGGGGCACGGGGCGGGGCAGTACGGGGTAGGGCTGGGGCGTGGGGAAGGGGCCTGGTGGCAGCGGTGATGGCACATTGCCTTCGCAGGCTAGCGCTTGGGCTCAACGCGTGAGGATGCAGGTTCGACAGGCCTATCGAGGCCCCTGGGGGAGGGGGAAAGCGGGGACCTTGGTGGGTTTGGGGGGCAAGCAAGGGGCATAGTGCTTGATAGATTATACTTATGACTCGTAGGCACGCGCACATCGCAGGCCGCTATCAGTTCGAGGGGTACTGCCGGGTCACTTAGTGCAGAGACTTTCTGGATTGGGAAGCGGCGGGTTAGGGTAGAGGTAGAGGACCATGGGGTGGCTTGGGGCGGGTGGGGTGGGGGCTAACAATGCACACTGCGCTCATTGCGCTCGAATGGATATTGGATACTAATACCGCTACTACCGTATATGGCTTGGGCTTGAGAGCATGATACTCGTATAGACACCGGCATCCGTACTCGAATTAGGTAAAGACAGGGCACTCTTAGTCGTGGGCGCAAGCTTCTCCTTGTCGATGATGTATGCCCCCGTTGGGGGGTGCACTTGTCAGGGGGGTTTCCCGCTAGGACGCTTGAGCTGTTGCTGTCGGCTTGATCCAATCTCCTGCTTTGTATGTTTAGTCTTCAGATGTTCAAGTTGTCCGCAGGTCATATAGTACTGGCGCTCGTCCCGAGCTTGGCACCGAATGTGGGGGCCGGCGCGCGTGAATGGGCAAGCGTTCTTAGTGCCTGATGACGTCGTCCTGCACCGCTGTAACTTGATGCACGCACACAAGAACATTTGCAGATGATTATCTGCGGTCACCCTCAGGCCGGGAAGTTGACGCGCTCCGAGGGCCCCCGCGAAGCGAGGGTGCGGCGGTTCGTGCCGGCCTGTGCCGACGCGTCGGTCGGCCACTACACCCACTGCCGCATACACCCCAGAGCTGTTTCCTCATGCTGAAACACTCCAAAGACATCTGAGTCCCGTCTTAGCCTGCTTTGCAGCCTTCTGTCTCCCGCTGTCGGTGGCCCGTGCCTCACGCAGATCCTTACCAGTACTAAATGTAGCCTGCCATGTTGGTCTTAGCGATCCTTGCGACCCTAGCAGCGACGTGTGGTGGACGCGCGAGTTCTGCGGCGGGAACTCTACCGGGATGGTTCACAGGCTCTGCGACAGCTGAGCTAGAGACCAGCTCTCACAGCCCTGCGATCGGGTTACAAAACGACGGGCGGTCGCTGCGAGCTGCACACTGCGGACCGCTGACAAAGGAATTGGTGCTGGGCGTCGCGAAGCAGGGCACGGTCCTGCTATCTGGTACGCGCGAGCGCAAAACCAGCTCTCGGGGCTCGTGTGGGAATCGTGCTGTTGCAAGGAGCCGTCCCATACAGGGCCTCGGGGTACCTACTGCCCCGCCTCCCCTCCGCTGCCCGTCCCGACACTACCCCCGCGCGGGCGCCGACCCACACCGCCCGCCTGGCTCGCAGCTGTGGATACGCTCGTCTGGAAGAGCTTCGGCCCCAGCTACCTAGAGAATGTCCAGTCGGCGGGCATCACCTACTGGCTCATTGCGGCGCTGGACCCAGCCACTTCGATCGCTTTAGCCGAAGCGGGCGCTGCGGCCCACTGCTTCAATGCGCCCTGGGACAAGATGCCTAAACGCGACAAAGCGGGTGGGGTCTCCGGGGTGTGGCCTAGGGGCTCACTACTGGGTCAGGCTTACCTCCGGGCAGGGCGCCTGAAAGGGGGGCGGTCGCGAGGGTAGCCCAGGGCACGGAGGGCGGGGGGGCGCAGCTTGCTGGTAGGGTGCGGCCGACATCCGCCCCCCGCCCCCGCTTCACCTTACGCAGCGGGCTCCTACAAGTGGGGCAGCAGCCACTGGAAAGACACCACCTGGAACAAGGTGGGCTGGCGGCCGCTGTGCAGCCCTACCGGTGGGCATGGGCCTGCGCTCAGGCGCGCGCAGGCCTTCGGGGCCCAATGTACGCGAGGTGCATGCGGCTTATGCTCGGGACAGACTAGGCAAGGCGGTGATCAGCTCAAGTGTGCAGCGGGGCCGAGGTCGGGAACTCTGATGGGCCGGGTTCAGGCGCTTGTTGGTGTGGTGTACGGTACCGGCATTAACACGTGAGGCTCGACAGATCTCTGCTCGTGCCCCTGCCCCTGCCACGTCAGGTGCACATCGCCAAGGCTGTGTACGAGTACGGCGTGCACATCATCCACAGGTGCCTGGGTGTGGCACTGTCTGGGGGTGGGGCTGGTGCTGGAGGTGGCGGGGCGAGGCTGGCATGGCACACGACCGGTGCGGTAGTGCTCCGCGGATGGCCTCGGGGCCTGGCTGCATGGGTCCGCGGGGGAGACCCTCTTGGACTGCGCCCGTTCCCCGGCGACCGTCCCAGCCGATGCGTTGGCGCTTGGCGGAGGGCCTCATCGCTCGGCACATGGGCACGCGGGGGCGCTCCGCACGTAGGGCCCCCGGTCCACTGTGCCTCACCCAGCCCCTTGACCCGCCCTCGCCGGCAGTGACACGGACGTCACGTGGTTCAACGACCCGCTGCCGTACTTCCACGGGGAGCAGTGGAGCAAGGTACGGGGCGGGCGGAGGTTGGCCGGGACAGGGAAGCCTGTTCAGACGGGAGCCCAGGCTCGCCTGCTCCCTGCGGCCATCGGTGCCATAAGCGCACCCTCCCCCACAGTGCCACTCAACCGTCAAGCGCCAGCCGCAGACGTGCCTACCGCAACCTTGGAGAACGAACGCCCAATCCTTAGGCCCTCGCCCCGCGCAAAAAGCCCGTGTCAGCCGTCCCCGTCATCCCTTTGCCACCCCTGCCCCCAGGTGCACGTGGCTATGGCTACTGACGCGCTGCTGACGCAGAATCCCGTGGGGGACGTGGGCCCCGAGCTGGGCACCAGCCCCCACTGGAACATCAACACGGGTGAGGGGCAGTGCAGGGGACGGGAGGCAACACCCTGTGCTGATGAGCTCTAGCACAGCGGCCCGGGGCCCGCTGCCCTCCTCCCAAGGTGGGCCGCCCTCTCAGCTCCCGCCCCAGCGTGGCGACCCCGTCCGGCTGGGAAACCGCGCCGCCCTTCGTGCCCTCGGCCTTGCGCAGCGCGGCTTCACTGCCCCTCTCTCACATGTCACACTTCGCTCCCCTCCCGCCCCGGCCCCGCCCCCAGGCATCTACTTCTTCCGGCAGTGGCCGGGGGGGCTGGACTTCTACAATGCCTGGCTGGGCTGGGAGCCGCGGAACGTGGGACACGACCAGGTGGGGCGGGGGGGTAGCATGGGGCAGACGGAAGGGGAAGGCGCACGCGTTAGCAGCGTGAACGTCTCCACAGGAAGCAAGGAGCAGCGGGTTCTGGCAATGGGGCGGACCGGATCCCACGTCGTGTTTAGCCGGCAGGTCCCCGTACTACCACCCCTTGCTCCTCGTCCCCCACGCCCTAACCCCCAACCCCCCAAACACTCTCTCCCCTCTCACCCCCAGGACGGCTTCAACTACCTGGTGCGGGGGCAGTGGTTCCACGGCGACAGGGACATGCCCACCGCCGTGCTGCCCGCGGGCACGCCCTGGGACAACCGTTACTTCTGGGCCGCCTTCTCCAACACCACCGCCATCTCCTTCCTGCCGGCGTCCTCCTTCGGCAACGCATACACCTATGTCAACGCGCGGCTGTACGAGGTGCGTGTGTAGGCTGCAGCGTGGGCGGCGAGGGCAGCGCCGGGTGCTTCTGCCGTGGAGGGTAGCACAAGTGAGGGGCGGCCGCGGCTCGTTCTGCACGCTTGGGGCGTGCGGCTGGGGCTTGCAAACCCCGGCGCTCCGCCCTTCACCCGGTCCCCCCTCTCCCGCGCCCGCTGCCGAGCGCAGAAGCTCAAGCACCCCCTGTACGAGGTGCACTGGGTGTGGGGCGGCAAGACCATCGAGTCCAAGCGCCAGAACATGCGGGACGCCATGAAGTTCCACGACCCGCCCGTGAGCGCCTCCGTGCATGCGGGGGCTCGGGCTCGGGCTCGCGGTCGGGACTCGGTTCTTTCCTCCACGTCAAGTCGTCTGTGCCGGTAGTAGAAGAGCCCAGAAGCGGACTTCTTGAGGTTCCCATCCTGGCCCCAATCCCTGCGCTGCCCCCCCCCCCCAATCCTGTCGCGGCCCCCAGGAGTACTACACGGAGCCCAACCTCATCTCATTCGACCTGGAGCACATGCAGGTGTGCACCGGGGGCAGCGCCTTATCCCAGTGGTGCGCACCGAGGGCAGCGCAGTCCTCGGGCGGCACCAAACGCAGCGGGGGCTGGGCACACGCAGCTCCGCAGCTTGGCTGCACACCACGGACCACCGCCACCTGTGTTGCTGCCGACCACCACACGGTCCCCCGACCCCTCACCCCCCCCCACACGCCCCAGCCCCCCGACGGCTACAATAGCTGGCCCGAGCCCCAGACGGAGCGCATGGTGCGGTTCCACGTGGAGGCCACCAACCGGCAGCTGGCGCAGGCCTACTGGGCCTTCGCGGCCGCCCTGGTCGCCAACCGCACCCTGGTCATGCCCAAGGTGCGGAGGAGCCGGCGGGGGGAGCGGGGGGCTGCTGGGGAGGAGAGGAGGTGATGGAGGAAGCATACGCCGCGTACGGCTACGCGAGCTGGGCAGAGCGGGCGGGGTGCGTCCTGCCAAAGAGGGTGCGCAGTAGGTTTTGGAGGGGTGCGCGATTTGGGCGGTGGCGCTGTGCCAAGTCCGAGGCCCTCCGCCCGCTGCCCGCTGCGCTCTGCCCCGCTCCGCAGTTCCTGTGCTACTGCTCCAAGAACTGGTACCAGACGCACGCCTGCCGCGTCAACAACGAGCCCGCCACAACGGTGAGCCCCCGCAGGCGGCAGGCGGCGCTGCCCTTTGGCTCTCGCCCCTTTCCTTCGCCCACCCCCCTCCCCGCCCCTTTGCCCGACCCACCTCCTCCCACCCCACGCCCTTCCCTCCCCCTCCTCCCTCCTTACCCACCCTCCTTGTCCACCCTCCTCCGTCCTCCCTCCTCCCTTCATCCGTGCCCCGCAGTTCCCGTTCGTGTGCGCTCTGAGCCAGGTGATGAAGGTCAAGGCGCTGGAGCAGGGCCTGGGCCTGCCGGGGTCCACGGACTACTCGGGCCACCGCGTGTTCATCCGGGAGTACTCGTACCTAGACAACCCCAAGGTGCCGACGCGGCTCAAGGTGAGCTCGGTTTGCTAAAGGCAGGGCATGGCGGGGCTGCAGGCGAGGGTTGCGGTTGCATGCCAGAGCAGCGTGCGCACGTGCGTTGCTGCGTCCTGCCTGGGCGGCGACACGGCAAAGGAGTCGAGGGCATGGCTGGTCGCAAGGGCAAGGAGCCTGGCCTGCGTCCAGCTGTACCGCTACGGTACCGGTAACCCTGCGCGTTCCCTGCCGCCTCGCGCCCTCCTCTCGCTGTCGCCCTCGAACCGTACGGCATAACCCCCCATCCCCCATGGCCCCCACCCATGTGGCGCGTGCGCCCCTCCGCCCCGCAGCAAAGCCTGTTGGAGGTGGTGACCCTAGAGCCCCGGCCCGCGTTCGTCCACGACCCCGCGCAGCTCATACGCAAGATCGGGCCCTCGCCGCGCGGCTACGGCTCGCAGGTGGTCGTCCATGCGCCCCTCTCCGACGGTGCGTGCGGTGGGCAGCGCATTGCCGGGGAGCGAGGGGTAGGCTAGGCAGAATCGCTGGCAGCACCCTTGGCGCTGGATGCGCGTACGCTAATGATCCTTGGTGCCTCACGCCTTCACCGGTACGGCAGTCGTCGGCTGAGCCACCGCTACCCTCGCCGCCCCCGTCTGCCGCCGATCATCAGCCAGCCTGGCCTCCACTCGACAGCAGCTCACACCGCACCCCTGTCGAACCCTGCGCTCTCGCCGGGACCATGCCTCCACTGCCCTCTCCAACCTCCACCCACCCTCCCCTCTCCCCACATCCCACACCCCCCCAGTCGAGCTGCGCGCGCTCTTCACGCTGGCGCCCTTCCGCGAGGCGCGGGTGGTCCACATCGCCCAGCCGCACAAGCTGTTCAAGGGCTTCACGAGGCCCGAGACGCAGGTGCGCAGCGGCTCGGGGCGCTGCCTTGGCACGCAGACCACATGCCCCTGCGTTACCGGGTTGTATCATTGGGCGAATAAACAGAGGCCCGCTGACATGGAGGGGTGCACTGTTGGAGGGGTGCTGCGACGCAGCTGTGGTGCGGTGCCCTGTGCTGTGTGCTCATCGGCGCCTGCCCCGCCAACCGGCTGTTTGTCTTGCGCCCCCCTGCAGGCCCAGTTCGATGAGGAGATCCAGAAGAAGGCCGCATACTGGTGCTGCCGTACACCCGTGGACATGAAGGTACGGCGGGCTGCTCGACCCCTGACCCAATCTTCCTCACCTCCCTCCAACCACCCGCAACCCGCCTCCAAACTCCTCGACCCCCACCCCCTCCACACACCCCTCCCCACCCGCCCACCCCCCACCCCACCCCCCCGCAGGCCATGAACGCCAGCGACCGCATGCAGCTGTCGCTGCTGCCGCCCGAGCGCCACGGCGCCCTGCCCCGCCTGGGCCCCGACTCGCACGCGCAATACCTGCAGGACCTGGGGCCCGTGGTGCCGCGCACGGAGCCGGTCATGTGAGGCACGTGCAGCAGCAGCAGGGGGATGAGGGCTTGATGAGGGCGCGTGGGTGGTCGGGTGGCTAGTGTGAAGTGAGTGTGTCAAGGAGCGAGGGGCGATGAGGGAAGGGTAGCCTGGGCGGTGGGCGGAGGGTGCTGGCGGATGGATGGTCAGGGAGCTGAGGGGCCGTCTGCCGCTGAGGCAGCGGTCGTTGGTGCAGCGGTTCAGGGCTGTCACGGCATGCCGATACTGGTAACATGCATGCGCATTACTAGCTGACAAGAATGCGGAGCATGAGGAGAGAGCAGGGGCTATCAATCCGAGCATAAGCAGACTGGTCGAATTAAGTTAACCTTGCCTCCTGCTTGCCCTCGGCAGCCCCTCCGTCATGACACCCATTCCGCCGCCCTGCAGCAGCCTGTCTAACGCGGACCGAGAGCAGCAGCTGCACATGAGCTTGCAAAGCCCATGCTTAACAACGCATATCCTCCCAATCACGCTCCTCTAACTCACTTGTCTCTCAGACACGCTCCAATGCTTGCCCCCCAACAGTACACAAAGTTGCAGTGCAGAGGTCCTACCCGCTCATCCCCATCGTCCACAGCCCTCCCAGCCGCGCCTTCTTGCTCCTGTGCGGCGGCCTACCAGCCTGGGCCAACCAAGCCCACATGCTCCTTGCCCCGCCCAGGGCTTAAATCCACCCGCCATGGACACGATCCCCGTGTCCTCCGCAGCTCTGCTAACGGTCCAGCAGCTGCCGGCTGCCGGAACGTCCACTGAAGTCCATGACACGGAGCCTCCAGCGCTGGGCGGGGGGCCGGGGGCGCTGTACGCGGCCGCCCTCCTCCTGAGCCAGGAACGGGGGCCATGCTGTGCCGCTGCGCCCCTCCATGCCCCGACGTCAAACCTCCAGCGTCTCATGCCTACCCGCCTCTTCCGCCAGCCTGCAACCCGGCCCCTCGCTCCCCTCCTGCTAGTCCGGGAAGCAGCTCCCTAGTGCAGTGTGGTCAACAGTCCTGCCAGCAATGGTCAATCAGTCGCTCTCCATGGTTCTGCATCTGCAGTTCTACGTCCCGCTCATCTACATGAGCAGGTCGAAGTCGTCCAGCTTGTCGTTGTACTTGAGCACCTTGCGCTTCACCTTGCTCGTGTCCACCCACGTGACGAAGTCCTCCATGTTCCGCGTCACGTGGTAGGCGGGGTCGGTCACGGTGGTGGGGCCCACACGCACGTGGCCCTGGGAGTGGGCGGCGCACACAGGGGGCAGGGCGTGGGAGGGCGAGAAGGGAGGCGGCACGCCTAGCCATCCCTGCCTTGCCGCTACCCGTGAACTCCTGTCGGAGGATTCGTGCAGCGTGACGGCCCCAGACTTTCCGCCTTCGTGACACCCTAAAAGCGCCGCAGTGCCACCGGAACAGCAGCATGCCCAGGAACACCATGGGCTGCTCGCGTCTGCTCAGCGCGTCAGCACTGGCCCCGCTCTCCCAGCTTGCCGTGTCCTGCAACCTCGCCACACCTGCTCAACGAACGTGGCGGCCTCCCGCAGCGTCTCCGCCATCTTGAGCCGCACCATGACCACCGCCAGCCGCCGCCGGCAGAAGGAGGCCGTGGCCAGCTTGTCGCACTGCACCAGGCTCTTCTTGGTGGGGATGACCCCCATGTTGTGCAGCCTGCCGAGAGGAGAGAGGCAGGGGGTTAGGGAGGGACAGCGAGGAGTGTGGCAAGGGGACGAGGTACGGCCCGTTGAGGCCGTGGGAGGGGAGCTGGATGCCGAGGCGGACTTGCGCGGGGTGGAGCGAGGGAGAGGGGTATCCCTGGGCACGCGACCTACTTCTCGAGCAGCTGGTCGGTGAGCTCTATCCGGGTGGGGTCTTTGGGGTCCAGCTGTTTGATGAGGCTGGTCATCTTTGTTATCATGCCGCAAATCTTGTTGTATTTCTTGTAGTCGTCGCGGTCCTGGATGTGGTATCGCCGCATCACCTGCGTCGCGCGCCCAGCGGCGGCAGGCCAGTGTTTCAGCTCCTCACGGCTATTACCCCGCTAGCCCCCTGGCAAGGCAGTGGCCTGGCGACGCGCGAGCGCCCGGCCGCCAGATGCTTCCGCCAAGTCGCCTCCACACCTGCAGCTCCCGCACGTTGTCGTCGCTCTTCCATCGTAGGAAGTCAACCTTCTTCAACAGCTTCTTTTCGTGGTGTTTGAGTTGACGCATTCTTTCCTCCCTGTTTTGCTACGAGGGGTTGTTACTTGGCCAGTGTGCGGTGCGCTAGGAAAATTACGCGGTGAGCACGCTAATAAGCAATGTCTCGATCCCCAGCACAGAAAGCCCTGAAGCGAGTCTAATCGTCGCTCGCCGAACCAGCGTATCTGCGGCTCCTGTCTGGCAATACAGGCTCTATTTTGTCTCGAGTATTTGCCGCATCAACGACTGCGGGAATTGAGAGGGTCGAAAGTCGGGGCGCGATCGCGGTGCAAGCTTGCCCTTTTCCGGAAGCCCCGCCCTCTTCTTGGCATACCGACCACACCACCGCTACACAGTTGACAGAGATGGCACTCTCCACTCTTCCTTTCGCTGGATCCTCTGCCTCCACCAGCCGGCGTGTGCTAGCGGGATGCCCAGCACGGCTCCCCCGCGCTGCGCCGTGCGCCTCTGGAGCCGTCGCCAGGCCAGCTGTGCGCAGCGTGGTGGTCCGTGTCGCCGAGATGAGCAGGCCAGTCCTCGACGAGCCAAAGGAAGTTGGCGAGCGATTCCTCGACGTTGAGGCGATGCTCCAGAACTTCGACCCCTTGAACGGAGACCACCTCCTACAGTGGGGCTCGGACGAGGACGAGGACGAGGTCCGATTTGCCCAGCCCGGCACCCTAGCCGAAGCCACGGGAGCGTGGGAGGACGAGGCTTCGGGCTACGCTGGCCACGAGCTGTTCCCAGTAAGTGCCTCGGCCCAACATGTCCTTTGGGGGCACATGAGAGCCAGGGCCCGCTGGGAGCTAAGATCTCCGCACTTGGGACTGTTGCGCTTGCTGTCGGATTCGGCATTTTGCATCCGAGACGCGCGCTGACCTCTCGCGCGGTTCCCGTGAATTGCAGGCTCACATCGACTACGGTGCCGGTTCTGAGTCGGAGGATGAGGGCACGGCGCACAGCTCGCCGCTGTCTTCGGCGAGCGCTGCCCTGCTGAGCACCGCGCGCCCCGCCGCCGCCGCTTCGGCCTCCCTGCCCGCTGAGCCCCTCCCCAGCGCTTACACGTCAGAGGCGGGCTTCCTGGTGAGCAAACAACCCCAAAACGAGTAACTGCATCGTGCTGGGCGTGCTGGGCCACCAAACAATGCCGTTCACGCTCTGCAAGTATCTGGGCCAAAGTATCCCCCCGGATCCTGATCCAAATCCTGATCCCCTCGCCTTCCCTGGTCTTCCTCAGGAGATCCCCGTGCATGAGCTCCAGGAGCGCCTGCTGACGGGGCAGTTCGCTGTGCTGCTGGACGTGCGCAGCCGCGCCGAGTACGACGGGGGGCACGTGGCCGGCGCCATGTGCCTTCCCCTCGACACGGACCTCTCCACCGCCGTACGCTCCGGCCAGCTGGACGAGTATCGCTCCCAACCTATCGCCATCATCTGCGCCACCGGTGCCCGGTCGTCGCAGGCCACGGTGAGCCTGGGCTGGGGTTGACGCCACCAGGGCCATTGGGGGTGCTGTCCATCAGGTTGGGACCGCTTCTGTGACGTGGAAGACTCTCCACACTCTAGACTTCCTAGAATGACCAGTCATGGGCATTGAGTGACAATTCGTGACTGCGGCGAGGGTTCTGTGGGAGATGAGTAAACAGGATCCTGACGGCACGGTTCCCATCGCAGGTGCGCCTGAGCAAGGTGTTTGGCTTCAGCAACGTGTACAATGTGAAGGGTGGTTTCAAGGCCTGGCGGGCCGAGGGCCACCCCGTCGCCGTCACCCCTGGCGCTCTTTCGGGCAGCGGTGGCGGCGGCTGCGGCTGCGGCGGGGGCGGATCTGGCGGCTGCGGTAGCAAGAAGCAGTGAGTGTACAGTGCGTGCCCTGAAACCGGACCCAGATCCTCAGACAGCCGATCTGGGTGAAGCGAAGCGCTGACCTGGCGCAGAAGGCCTTTAGTGGGCTGTGCCGGGCGCGTTGGTGGCAGATGTGTTGGATGCTAGAGCGGAAACTGCGCGGCAGATATTCTGGCGCAGCATGGGAGTGCGGAGTCGAGTCGATGAAGAGCCGGTCATTGGGGCCTTCGGATGATTTGGGGGCCGGGCATTCCGCAGCAAGCACGCCTAGTCGCTGGCAAAGAGCTTGCGCGACGATACCGGTAGTGCGGTGCTATCCACAGTCATGGTCGTATCGCTGGCGCATGATGGGCATATGGCTTGCCAAGGTGTGTGGTGGTGGTGGGAACCTGGCAAGAGCAGGAGCAGAAGCGTGTCGTTAACTTCGTTTGCGAAATAAGTCCTTACAAGCGCTTTCTCTGTAGCAGCTTAGGGTGTGTTGCGAGATTCGTCCTTGTACACTAGCGGTTTTGGTGTAGGTGTTGCCGTGAGGCAGGTCGAAGTAGAGGCGAGTAGTGAGGTGAGCCGGACACTGGAGCGTGTGCGGTCGGTTGGGAAATGGGGAGGAGCACGAAGGGGATGAATGGTGCAGGGAATGAGTAGTGAGGTGAGCCGCGGCTTTGGGTTTTGTCGTGTTGGGCCGATATCGTGTAATCACAAGGCCGGGTCCTCACAAGGTCGTCTCAAATTGTCAGTCCCCAACGGCCCACAAATTGGAGCAGCCCACCGGCCAGGTCAGCAGACCTCCGCTTGGATTGCTGTCCGCAGCGGGCCAGCGGCCTGTACGAGTGATATGTGGGGACGGAAGGCATAGCCTCCATGCAGTGCAGGGGGAGTCGACACTCGACGACAGTCGAGCAGTCTCTTCCGAGCGGCTTACATTGCTCACCACAGGCTTCCAGCGCGATCTCGACATCACCACAAACATGAATGACTATATTGGGGTGCTGACAGCGTCAAGCTTTCCTCTCATTCTCTCAGGCCCTCACTTCTGCACCTCCTTCCGTCCTCAGCTACAATCCGTCGTCACCCTTTCCCTTCCCGCGACGTCCCGTGCGGCTCTTGTTGGCACATCCACGTCAGCTACGCCTACCCGAGTACCTGTCAGCCATCACCTTCGTTGCTCAATGCGCCTTCCATCCACAAATGCGCATTGTGGGTCGCCTGCTCAGTGTCATGTCACCGCCTGCACCTGGCCCACCTGACCTGCGCCCCGTCACTGCCCTTCTGAGTCCCTTGATCTCAGCCTGCATCTCACCATCTCACCGCTTCAGCAATTTCCCTGTCCCTCCCTGGGTGCGTCCTTCCCCAGCCTGCCTCCATCACCGCCGTCCGCTCTCTCCACCCGTCGACCTTGCACTCCACGCATACCATCCGGCCTCCCACCTGCCTGACCCGCCTCCCCTCCCCATCCTGCTCCTCCCCCTCGGGCGCCTCCCCCTCCTCTCCGTGCCCCTCCTCACCCAACGGCCACCACGCCCACGCCCTTGCGCCCCACGTTCTCACCCTTGGCGTTCTGCACGTCCTTGCCGCCCGGCCCCATGTGCACGATCCCCTCCTCCCGCAGCTCCGCCTCCACGCCCATGTCGTGCCCCAGCACCGCCTGCGCCTTGCGCGACGCCTCCCGCACCCCCGCCAGGTCGTCCGGCAGCGTCTTGAAGTACCGCACCAGCGTCTTGGAGCCCTCCTGCGGGCGTGCACGGACGCGGAAGAGGGGCAGGAGGATGAGGAGGCGTGTGTTACGGTTGGGGCTGCTAGGGGCTGCAGCGGGGGGCTGCAGTGCGCATGCGTTGTGGGACCGTCGCTCAGGAGGGGCCCCTGTCCTGACGCTGGCCGGGCAGGCGCCCCGTGCCCCGACCGGCCGACCCACCTTGAGCTTGCGGTCCACGCTGCCGTCCGGCTCCCACGCGTATAGCCCGAACTTCATCGTGTAGCCGGTGGCCCACTCCAGGTTGTCCAGCAGCGTCCTGCGGGCCGCCGCGGGAGGTAGCAGGGCTGTAACCGACAGGACTTGCAAAGCCCGCACACCGCACATGGGCTCTCGTGAACCCCCGCGCTGCCCCCGGCCAGGGACACACTCGGCACGCCCTTGCGGCCCCCTGCGGCCCCCGCCCTGCGCCCCCCGCCCTGCGCCCCACCAGTAGTAGAAGCCGCGCACGTCGTAGCCGTCCGCCACGGCCCGCAGCACCTGGGGCGGGACGTGGTTGCAAGGGAGGTGGGTTGTGGTGAGCACATAACCGTAACAGCGGTGAGCTGTCTGACTCGGCATATGCTAGCGCTAAATGGGGGGCCCGGCGCTCATGCTCAGGGGCTTCTCGCGGCCCCTAGTTGCTTCGTCCCCTCTTCGTCCCCCCGCCCTGCCCCGCTGCCCGCGCCCCCGTCCCACCGCCTTGAAGTATGCGTCAATCATGATGGCGCGGCGGTCGTCCCGGGAGTCGGCGATGCCCGTCTCCGTGATGTACATGGGGATGCCGAACTTGGAGCACCTGCACAGGAGAGCGGCCGGCGAACAAACGACAGCGCGATCAGAGCCCCATCGTCTCCCCTGCGGGCAGGCCACCTGACCCTCATCGCTGCCCTTCGCCCGCTGCAAGACACATTGTTCGCTCGTCTCCACCGCAGCGCACAGGCGGGGCGTCTCTGACCCCCGCCCGGTGTGCCCGGCCTCGTGCCCCACCGCTTGATGCAGTTGTACATGCCCTCCGGGTACACCGGGTAGTACATGTCCGTCATGACCTCGGCGGCCCGGCAGCTCGGCGCCAGGTACCAGGAGAAGATGCCGCGGGAGTAGTAGTTGATGCCCCACCTGGCGGGGGAAAACGGGGGTGGGAGGAGGGGTTTGGGAAGACAGCGGGGCACCTAGGCGAGAAGCCCGGGGGCTGGATAAACGGCATGGTCCTGTAGAGCCCAACCCACCAGTCGCAGGGCGGCCGGCCGTTGGGGTCCTTCCACTGCTGCCACGTCCCCAGCACGGGCAGCTTCCACACGAACTCGCCTGCAGAGCCAGACAGGTGCGGACGCGGCCTGGCCGTCAGACGAAGGCAACCCCTTGTGCCAGCAGCGACGTGCTTGCCCCTGCAGCTCATCAGCGCTTTGGGGCTGCAAGGCCTCTCACCCCCAGGTGCACCCCCCCTCTGCACCCGCCGGGCCCCCTCACCCGTCATCATCCAGTGCTCCATGACGTCCCAGCCCCACCAGTACGTCATCCAGTCGGACAGCAGCCTAGCGGGCGGGCGGGTGGCGCAGGCGGTTTGCGTGGGGATTCACGAGCAGCACGGGAACCACAGGAGCAGTCCCTTACGCCCGCCGCCACGGCCACCCTACGCCCCCTCCTGCTCCCTCCTGCCCCCCTGCTCACTTGGCGACCCCGTACACCAGGCCGGTGCCCTGCGCCTCGAACGTGATGTGGTGGCTCACCAGACCCACCTGCGCGGAGGCAGCGGAGGGGGGAGGGGAGGGGCTTTGATGACTACGGCACAAGGCAGGCCTCACACCAGGGCCCAGCTACTCATGACCGTCGACTGGGGAGCCTGACCCGCCCCTGGCAGCGACCAGCACTTGCAAGCGCAGCTCAAACCCTGTGAGACCCTGTCGGTGTCTTGGCTTGGCGAGATCTACGACCCAAGAGGAGCACACCAAGAGGAGCACACCGCCGGCCTCACCCTCCCCCACCTGCGCCGCCTGCCCCCCCGGCATGGCCTTGATGGCCTTGTAGGCTGCCACGTGGGCCTGGGGGAGGGGGTGGGGGAGTCCTCGTACGGTAAGGGCCAAGGACCCCACGCCAGGGGCTCACCCTGGGACTCAAACCTCATACCGGCAACCTGCCAACATTGCTGCCACGCGGCTCGCCCTGCCCCCTAACCGCGCACCACACAGCCCTGCCCCTTGCCCTCTTCCCCCCACGCCCCTCACGCGCATGCGCGAGCAGCCTCAGTCCAGACCGCCCCTGCCTAGCCACCAAGCAGATTCCGGTGTACTACCGCTGCCGCGTCTAAGCTTCGCCTTCCTCCCACCGCCCCACCCCCACCTTGAGCATGGCGCTGACAGAGGGGCTGCATGTCGGCCCCCCAAACGCCCCTCCCCCCCACGACCCCACCTTGAGCATGGTGCTGAGCATGCGGCCCGCCCCCACCAGGTCGAAGATGCGCCCGGGCGGGGCGATGCCCACCACCCAGCCCAGGAACAGGTAGCACTGCGGGAGGGCTGGGCAGGTGGGGTCAGCACTCCGCAGGGGGGCGTGTGAAGGACCCGCACACAACGGCACCGGTACAGGGGAGTGACCAAGCGGTGTGTGCTGTGCTGCGCAGGCGAAAATTGGGGGCCGGGCAGGGTGCCACTGCTGGGCCGACCAAGGACGAGCGCCAACCGCTGGGCGTACGACAGCAGGTGACTGCGGCCTCCTGTCTGCCCAACACGTGCTGTGCACCGGCCGGTCCTGGCACCGCCAGACACGTGTGCGGGGAGCGCTGCGGGCTGCTGTCGGGCGCTGCGGGCTGCGGACACTTCAGGCAACCCACCGTGGGCTCGTTGAACGTGGCCCACAGCGTGATCTTGCTCCCGAACCACTTGAAGCAGAGCTCCGAGAACTTGACGAAGGCCGGGATGTTCTCCTCCTTGGTCCACCCGCCCGCCTTCTCGAACCAGGTGGGGTGCACGAAGTGCCACAGCGTGGCGTTGGGCACCAGGCCGTGGGAGAGCATGCAGTCAATCATCTGGTGGTACCTGGGGGGGGGGGGGCGGAGGGGATCGGAGGCACACAGACCCAATGACCATCGTGCACCACAACCGGTTCACGGCCGCTGAGCAACGAAGCCCTCCGCCCTACCCACCACCTCTCCTCCATCCCTCCCAACACCCCTCCGACAATGCCATGCCCGGTACGCACAGCCCCTCGCCCTTGGCCCCTTCACCTCGCTCCCCCTTCCCTACACCCCTCTCCTACTACACGATTGCTGGGGCCATGTCCGGTACGCACAGCCCCCCTCCCCCCTTCGCCCCCGCCCCCCCGCCCCACCTGCGCACTGCCTCCATGTCGTACACGCCCCGCTCCGGCTCGATGCGGGCCCACTCGAACGAGAAGCGGAAGGTCGTGCTGCCAATGTCAGCGGCAAGCTTGATGTCTTTCTCATAGCTGCGAAGGGGGCGTGGATGGCGTGAAAGGCACAGGATGGTTAAGATCGGCAAACCGGGCTCGGCAGGAACGCGGGGCAGGCACCCTGCGGACATACGCGGCGAGCAAGGGTATAGGGGATGGCGTGGGCCGTGAAGGCGGGCTGCGCGAGCGGCTACGCTGGCGTGTCCATGGCCCCGTGTTCGCGGCCTGCAGCTGCCTCCGCCGGCCCCGCTCCAGCACACGTAACGCCTGTCGGGTGTGTGCGTGAGCGGCTCACTTGTTCCAGAAGTCGCTGCACTTGTCGATGTTGTATTTGCCCCGGATAGCGCTCACGCCGAACGAGCGGAAGGGCCAGCGGCTGCGGGCGAAATCCGTCCAGTTGGAGCCATTGTCGCCGGAGTTTTGCCACACGCTGATGGCCGCCCCCTTCAGAAAGCGCGGGGGCGCGTCGCCATCCCCGTTGCCGTTGCTCGCGGCCTTGGCTTTGCTCATAGTGTTTCGCGGCTATGTCGACATGCAGAAGTGCGGGACTGCAGCGACAGGCTATCGGTATGGTTGCGCGTGTGTGTGGAGCACTCCGTGCAGCCTGTGGTCTATGCTCGCGCGGCTCGCATGCAAAATGACGGATGGTCCAAAGGCGGGATGGCGCGCAAGGTTTCTGCGCTGCCGGCTTCACCGATCTAGCTACACCTCTAGCCGCAACAGGATGTCCCTCATTCCACACACCACTCGACACCAGCAGACCCTGGCTTCCGTGCGTACCCCGAGACTCCAATCGTCGTCTCGCAGGCAGCGCGCTTCCGCACGTACCAGCGCACTTTTGTAACATCAGCATCCAATTAGTTCCATTAGAAGTGCTGTAACCGCTCCGCAGCGCACTGCAAGGCAGGGGCCCGTGGGTCGCGCCATCCCCGCCCATGCCGCCTCCGACGGATGGCGCCCCGAAGCCGCCCCCGCTCCCCGACATCTTCCTCAAAGGCGTGGGACTGAGCGTGTGGCAGGCCTCGGGGGACAAGGGCAGCAACTGGACCGACTTCGCGCACGGCCGATGGCCAGTGCCATGGCTGGGGCCGGTGCCATCGTGCCGAGGCCGCTACGGCATTGACACCGCCAACGGCTTCTGGGACAGGCGAGCGACGGGGAGGGGCCACAGCATCAAAGGGGGTGCGGGTTTACACCGACAGCTGGCACACGGAAGCTGGCTGGCAGCAGCCTTCCCGAAACGGCGGCGGCTTGGCAGGCTGCCCCTCGCCCTGCCCAGCCCTTCCCCCGCAACGTGCCCCCATCCTTCGCCGCCGCTCCAAGGCAGGTCTCCAGCTTGTCACCTCTCAGCCCCATGATCAGGCACCACCTCTGCCCCTACACCTGCAGGTACGAGGAGGACATCCGGCTGGCCGCGCAGCTGGGCTGCACGTCCTTCCGCTTCTCGTTCGAGTGGGCCCGCATCGAGCCGGAGCGGGGCGTGTGCGACATGGAGGCAGTGCGCAGGTGGGGCGGGGGGGGGGGCGGGGGGGGGGGGAAGAGGAGGGAGGGATCAAGGGCAGGAGGCTGTGCGTACCGGTGATGGCCCCAGCGTCCGTGAAGAAGGGAGGCAGGGGGGAAGGTGGGGAGGGCGGAGGGCTTTGATGCTCAGCGTCCGTGCAACCGGTTGTGGTGAAGATGGGTCACTGGGTCTGTGTGCCTCGGTTCCCCCCCCCCCAAACCCTCCCCCAGGTACCACCAGATGATTGACTGCATGCTCTCCCACGGCCTGGTGCCCAGCGCCACGCTGTGGCACTTCGTGCACCCCACCTGGTTCGAGAAGGCGGGCGGGTGGACCAAGGAGGAGAACATCCCGGCCTTCGTCAAGTTCTCGGAGCTCTGCTTCAAGTGGTTCGGGAGCAAGATCACGCTGTGGGCGACCATCAATGAACCCACGGTGAGCACTTGCGGTTGTCGGCCGCTCTGCCACCCTTGTGTCGTTAGGGAGGCAGGCATGTACGGCATCTCTGCGTCCTCTGCCCATACCGGGCGCTCCCTTCCGTGCCTAGCTGGACCCCTGACCCCCCATACGACCCTCCGGCCCCGCTCCCCCCCCTCCCCAGTGCGCCCTGTTCCTGGGCCACATCATCGGCATCGCCCCCCCGGGCCGCTTCATGGACCTGGTGGGGGCGGGCCGCATGCTCAGCTCGCTGCTAAAGGTGGGGTCGTGGGGGGGCTGGTGCGTGGGCGGGTGGGCGGGTGCATGCTCAATGCCCTGCTCATGGTGCGTGGCGAGGGGTCAGGCGGCACGAGGGGAGCGTGAGAGCGCGCAGGAACGACATGCGGCCGGTCTGTCGCACACCTCATGCGCTAGAGGCCTGTCGGTATCGCCATTCTGTCCTGATCTTGCTTTTCCTCCCCCAGGCCCACGTGGCAGCCTACAAGGCCATCAAGGCCATGCCGGGGGGGCAGGCGGCGCAGGTGGGGGAGGGGGAGGCCGGCGGTGTGTTCACCAGTCAGGTGTACTCCCTAGGCAGGCGGCGTGTTCACAAGTCATGATGTCACCGGTGTCGCCGGGTCTCTCAGGGTGCGAGCTGCGCTTGCACATGCTGGTCGCTGCCACTGACGCTGACACTGGTGTCGCCCCGCTGCGCAAGCTGCTTGAGGTGGTGGTGTAGCGTCCTACAACCCCAGCAGCCTACGTATCTGCCGTTCTGAGCTTGCTCCCTCCCCTGCCCAGGTGGGGCTGGTGAACCACCACATCCGGTTCGAGCCGCAGGGCACGGGCCTGGTGTTCACCTTCGCCAAGTGAGAGCTTGCCTAGGGGCAGGGGAACGGGAAGGGGGCAGGACAGATGGGGCCGCACACGGCCTGGCTTGGGTCATGCCGGGCTGCCTGGGCGGCGAGTTGCAGAGACGTGCTATCATGCTTTCAACAACTATATTTAACGGTTGGCGGTGCCTTGCAGGGTGGTCGCGGACTGGCTCACCTACTGGTGGGTGGGTGCACTTGGGTGCAGGTCCAGAGCTTGATAGCCCCAAAGGAATCTCTCAGCTGTCCCGTGGCCCTCCCGTTTTGACCCCCCACGTCCCTTGCCCCCCCAGGGTGGGCGCCAACGTGATGGAGCACTGGATGCTCACCGGTGGGTGGCAGGAAGGCAGGCAACTCCGGAGTTGATATCAAGTTGAGGACAGGAGATGAAGCCTAAGAGTTGAAGTGCCCTTGGGCAAGCTTGAGCAAGGCGCGAGCTGGTTCACAAGGTAGGCCCCGCCGGTGCGGCGGGGGGCACAGTGTCTGGTTCGTTGGGAATGGCAGCCCACCGATAGGCAGCGACTGAGCGGATGCCCATACGCAGGCGAGTTCGTGTGGAAGCTTCCCGTCATGGGAGTGTGGCAGCAGTGGAAGGACCCCAACGGACGGCCACCCTGCGACTGGTGGGTTGGGTGCACGACCCGATTGCCTAGCGGCTGGGCAGCTCGAATGGGCTCCCGGCCTATGCTCGCAGCCAATGAGCACCCTTCATAGCTCAAGCTGCCTGCGCCAACGGCACGGCAGCACCCCAAGCGCTTGCCTCACAGACCCCGCTCCGCCCTCCCTGACTTTGAATCCTCCTTCTGACGCGTGTCCTTGCCCGCCAAACCCGCCAGGTGGGGCATCAACTACTACTCGCGGGGGGTGGTGTCCTGGGCGCTCACGCCCACGCACCGGCAGCAGGAGGTCATGACGGACATGTACTACCCGGTGTACCCGGAGGGAATGTACCGAGTCATCCAGAGGTAAGATGCGTGGCCACTGGCCAGCGGTACTACGGTTCTGCAGTAGGAGGTAGCGCGGTAGCGGTAGCGGTACGCCAAGCACGGCTAGGTGCTATGACAGTGCGGGCTGGCCCATGGACGAGGATCATAAGATGGCGGGCGATCCTGGAGCAAGGGCGCTTCTGTGTCCACGCCACAGGTGCTCCGAGTTCGGCATCCCCATGTACATCACGGAGACCGGCATCGCGGACGCACGTGACGACCGGAGGGCCCACATGATCGACGCCTACATGCAGCAGGTCAGCACGTGACAGCGCACCTCTCCGCGGGAGGGTGTCGCGGGGAGCGGGGACACGTGCACCCTTACCTTCCTGGTGCGCGGGGAAAGGGAGCTGGCCGGGTTGCAGACAGATGGATGCCTCTAGGGACCTTGTGCCTGCCCCGCCCTGCGCCGCGGCCGGAGGAAGCCCGCAGCGCGCTGCCTTGGTCCGCCCTGCTCGGTCCCCTGGGCCCGACTTGGTCTCAGCTGGGCCCCCACTGGGCCCCGCTCCCTCTGCCCCCAGGTGCTGCACGCAGTTGCGGACGGCTACGACGTGCGCGGGGTCTACTACTGGTGCGAGGGGCTTGGGACCAACGGAATGAGCCCAGGTTGTCGAAGGGCAGGGCGAGGGCGGCGCAGTACAGAGGTCTTGGAGTCGGGAGCTGCAGTCCGTGGCGGCAGGTGGCCGAGGCCAACGCAGCCAAGGCTCAAGCTCAACGCTGCGAGCTACCGCCCCGTGACCCGCTCCGCAGGACCCTGGTGGACGGCTTCGAGTGGGCCACCGGCTACTCCATGAAGTTCGGGCTGTACGCGTGGGAGCCGGACGGCAGCGTGGACCGCAAGCTCAAGGTGGGTCGGGGCGATGAGGGAAGGCAGGGTGCAGCGCCTGCGCGGGGAAGATGGCTCGATCTGGCGTGGGGCGTCAGCCAACACGTTAGTCAGCCGTTCGGTTTCTGGCGCCTGCACCAACCCGGTGGGGCCTCCACCCTCCGCCATGTCCGCAGGAGGGCAGCACCTCCCTGCGGCGCCTGTACCGCACCCTGCCCGACCGTCTGGACCAGCTGCGGGTGGCGGCGCGGTGGCGGCTGGGGGAGCAGGAGCGCCTGCGGGCGGGGCGGGAGGCGGCGGAGCCCCGCGGCGACGGCGGCGAGGAGACCGGGGCGAAGGTGGACGATGGCGGAGGCGCCGGCGGGAAGGCGAACGGAATCGGCGGACCGCAGATTGGTATGGGCCAGGCGAACGGAGGCGAGGGGGCCGAGGGCGGAGAGGGAGATGAGGAGCACGCCAACGGCGATGGGGCAGCGCATGCGGAGGTGAGGAAGAAGAAGGCGGCGGCGGAGCAGCCGGCGGGGCCGCAGGCACACGGGGACGGCTCCCCGCTGCTGGGGCCGGCGGTGGGGCAGCAGTGCGGGAGCGGCTAATGGGTGCGGACCTGGCCGGCTGAGACGGCTGGAGAGAAGGGGCGGAGATGCGGGGTGGGGAATAAAGAGGAAGGCCAGCGATGGGCGGGCGGGTGGTTGATCAGGAGGCTTGTGTGATACCATGCCGGTACAACTGTAGTTCGAGTGCGTGTGAATGTGTGATAACTCAGCAGCCGGCGTGAACTGGAGTCGTCATTGTACGTGCTTACATGAGCATGAACTGCGCGTTGAGAGTTCGAAGCCAGGGAGTCTTCTGGCCATTGCACGGTCGCCTGCCCCTTGAGAGGTGGAGCGAGTGTCAAGTCTGCTAGATGTTGCGGGTTGGCCTAGCCACGCACTCTGAGAAGCGGAGGGAGTGGGAGGGCTCGCTGGCTGGGCTTCCCGGCCGGGGTCTCGCCCTCGGGGAGCTCTGGTAGTTGGTGGGACTGTGGGGAGGTTGATTGCCCGCGGCGTCGTATTTGGAAGGCTGGCGAGGGCTGGCGGGACGTGGGGACGCATGGAGGTGCGCAGTTGGATTGACTGGCCGCGGCGCCTCACGGGGAGGCATGTGGAGGGCCACTTGAGCCCAGTTTCTCTGCAACACTCGGGGTCCGCCTTGTGCCTCGTTCCCGCGCCTGTTAAAGCATGCGCCCCGCTCCAGCGCCAAATAGCGTGTCTCGCCAGCGCCATTACCGCCATCACAAACGCCCAGCTTCCCGAAATCCCGATCAGGTTCATGGATGGGTGACATGACCCCGCAGAGCCAGCGCCGGCGCGCCTGCCTCTCGGTGTGGCACGTGCGTGCTTCTGGCCCCTCACCCCACATCCCACCACGCACTCTCACTGCCCTCTCCCTCTGTACCACCAACTCATGCGTACATCAGCATCCTGCCCATGTCCATTTCTTCCTGTCACATGCCCGCACGGCAAATGTCTCCCGCATTCAAGCGTCGGCCCTACGCCTCCGACTCTCTTGAAGTTGCATCTTCCCTGCATGCGCGTCACCCTGCTGCGGCAGTCTGCCTCAATCGGATCTCCGGGAGGGAGCGCTTGACAAATGCGGTCTAACACACTATCCCAAGCCTCCTGAAGTGAGGGATACGGTTGCGGCGCACACCAGTCCCGCCTCGGCTGTCACCCGGGCGGAAATGCCCGCGGCCCCAGGATGGGGTTCATGTAGGCTGTGTCCACCACCTCCTGCGGGAGGGGGGGATGTGCGAGGGTGCAACGGGATCTGGGTCGTGCAGCGACTGTTGCGTCATGGTGGGGGTATGTTGGGTCAAGCAAGGCGTCGCTTGGGGCCAGATTCCCTAGCGCCTTGCTCGCCTTGAACCGCTTGGGGCCAGAGACCCTGAGTCAAGCCCATAGTGTCAGGAACCCAGGACTGGCAACTGCACGTTCCCTCCTTCCTTGCCTTGAACAGTGCCACTTTGCCCTCCCGCACTGTGGCCAGGTGCACGAGCGTGGTGTCGAAGGCCTGGGCCGTCTCCTGCTAGGACGGCAGAGGTGCGAGGGCGGGGTTTAGCCAGCAGTCGGTGCCACCCCTGCCCCGGCTTTGAGCCGCAAGGGGTAACATTAAGACCAGTGCTTGAGGGCGGGATTAGCATGAGGTCCGGGGCAGCACGACGCGGCCCCACCTTCCCGGTGCCGGTGATGTGCACAGTGAAGACCACCCTGCTGCCCTGGGTAGGAGGCCGGGCGCAGAAGGGACATCACAAGGCCAGGTGCTTGGGGAAGGGCGGCGGCAGAGCCAGGAGGGCGGCCTGCCCCACTGCAGGCCGAAAGCGGTCGAGCACCCGTACCATACCTCTGCTGCAAACAGCGTGGGCTCCAGCTGCCGGATGTCGTACGCCTCCGGCAGCCAGGCGAAGAATCGCTGTAGCGCACGACGGCCCTGGGGGCAGGTGCATGCGACGGAGAGGCAAGCAAGTCAGGTGAGTTGGGAGACAAGGAGGACAGCTTGCGTGACGCGCCAATCCATGCTCCTCACCTTTGCCGTCATGAACCCGCCTGTCCTACCGTGTCTTCGAAGCGGTTGATGTTGCTCTCCCACACCAGGCTGCGGCGGCAGAGTAGGGGGCAGGGGACGGCGGGGGGCTAAGGCCGTGCCCCCAACGCAGCCGCTAATCCGCTGTCAGGCTCCGTGTCAGCAGTGCACACCCGTTGGCATACAGGCCTCTGCACCCACTCTTCTGCGAAGCACTCCTCAAAGGCCCTCCAGTCCTCCGGTGAGCGGCTGGCGAGGTACGTGCCGAGGGCACCATACGCGCCTTGCAGCACGGCGGTGGCGTCGGGCGCTGTTCGCATGGGCCGGCTCAGCCTTGCGCCTGCTCCCGCTGCGGTTTGGAAGGACAGACCGGTGTACTTGCTGCGATGGCAGCTCGCGGGCAGCGAGGGGGGACGGGCCCCCCGGCTTGGGGGTTGCGCGGCCGCCTCCCAGGCCCGCCGAGTATGGGTGCACCAGCGCCCTCGGCGGAGCCAGTGCCTTGGCCAGTGCGCGGTTCTCGGTGATAATTGCTACGCCAAATCACCGAGTCCTGTTCGCACTTCACGACTTGCCTGCTCGCGCGCTGGGCGTTCCGGGAACTTCCGGGACCAGCGACAGCGACACCATCCCGACCGCAAAGCCAGCTGAGCGAAGCAGCTCCCGCCGAGTCGTTCCAGCGCCGACATCTTTGTGATCTGGAGATGACCGAGTACACACGCTGCGCGCTCTGGGCGGGGCAGGTCGCCGGAGTCGGCACTGACCCGTCGCGGACACGTCACGGACACGAGCTAGCATAGCTGACTGGCCTATGGCCCTATGCACTGTGCCAGCCGTATGTGCGAAGGCGGGGCGCCCGCATGCGGTTCTAAGAGGTGTGCAGGTCCAGGGTTACAAGGAGGTCAACAAGAGGCAGCATCCTACCTGCCACTCCGTACGATCCCGTACAACCGGCTCCATCCGGTCAGCCCTTATGATCACGCTCCCTTGCCGCACACATCCACAATCCTTTAGCAAGTACCAACTTGCACATGCTCTAGCTCACCATATCCCACACTTGTCCCGGCTCTACCTATGCCTCGTGTCACGTATCAAAGCCCGTGGTCCACCATGCCTGCAACTCACCGGACCCACATCCAACCCTGCACTACTCTCCAGCCTATGTCTTCGGCCGCACACATCACAGCTTCACATTCAACCACCACATCCACATGTAACTGTGCCTACGCCAGTGGCCTTGCCCGATCACGTGCCCGTATCGTATCCTCAGTTCACGCATGCAGCTGCATCCCTCGCCCTCACGCCCTCCCCACGCTGCTTGCAGTCTCTCTCCATCTCCCTCAACACACACTTGGCACATGAAACAACGACGCTACACTCCCCCTATCACGCCGCTCATCCATCATCCACCACGCGGTTGTGGACCCCGCCCTCACGCCAGCCAAGCCCGCCGCGACGGCGCCTGGCGGGTGCGCGAAGCCATCGGCAGCAGCGTCCCGCCCGTGCTCCCCGAGCGCATCAGCACCCCCAGGGCGCCGCTGCTCCCGCTACTCCCGCCGTGCCGCCCCCACCACGACCGCGCTGCCGCGTACAGCATGCACCAGGCCATGAGCATCAATAGGAACGCGCCCCACATCAGCGACAGGCTCATGATTGGGCCCATGCTCCCAGGCCAGCTTTCCTCCGGGTCCTCTGGCCCCGCACCCGCACCGCCACCCGCGAGACCCGCACCGCCCGCCCCTGCCGCTCCGCCGCCGCCGGCTGACCCCGCGTGGCCCGAGCTGCGGAGCCAGGAGCCAGGCAGCGGCAGGAGCCGGGTCGCGAGGCGCGCTAGGAGCGGCGGCTGTGGGCCCATGCCGGGGAGGTGTAGCGCCTCTGCTAGAGCGGCGCCGATGGGCCAACCCACATCGCCGGAGCCTGCGGGTTGCGGAGGAGGTCCCAAATGTAAACCTCCGCAGCTTCGGGCAAGGCTTTTGCCCTGCCGGACCTCCAGGATACAGAGTAACACGGTAGCTCGAGTTTGGCGCTCCAGCCTCGCCCTTTCGCAAACCCTACTCACCGACTTCGAACTGCCCCGGCTCCAGCTTGAGCCCCGCGCTGAGCAGCTGCGCCACGTACGGCCCCCACAGGCAGTACTTCTCCACATTTATGTGATGCCCCAGCCGCGTGTCCACCTGCGGCGCGCGGCAGCAGGGGAGTGGCAGGGGTCAGCAGGGGAGTGGCAGGGGTCAGCGGGGCAAGGACAGGGGACAGCAGGCCCAGACCCTAGTCGCAGCCCTTGACCATGTCGCTGCTGCCGCCGTGCCCGAGGACGTGGCAAGTGGTGCGGATTGAAGGCCAGGCGGCTACCCGGCAGGCAACGCTTGAGGTCAACCACCTGCCTCCGCCCATGCCAAGAGCCAAAGCTGCGCACCTCTCGCCAGTCCAGGCTGCAGTGCGCCTGCGCGGCCGACAGCACGGCCCCCGGCGTGTGGTCGGGCCCCAGGCCGAAGAACTTCCACACCACGTAGAACCCGGCCAGCGCCACGAAGGGACCCTGGCACATGGGAAGCCGGAAGAACAAGGAGGGGGCAGGCACGTCACGACGGTGGGGACTGCAGCCATGGTGGAATGGAACATCTCCATGCTGCGTTGTAGTCTTCAACCCGGGCAGGTGGCAGGTGGCCGCGCGTGGGCGCAAGCAGCGCCGCACACGCCGCACCCTCCGCAGCCGGCGGCCCGCACCTGCAGCGCCGGCGCCGCCCAGCCCAGCAAGCAGCTGGAGCCGCCCCCGCACTCCGCCGAGGCATTGACCGCCCGGGACACCAGGGCCAGGCAGGCCGCCCAGTCGGGGGCGCCGCGCAGCTGCACGCTCGAGTGCTGGGGCAGCACGCCGTGGCGGTTGAGGCCGCGGGCGTAGGACCGGGAGAAGCCTGGGGGTGGGGTGAGGGGTAGAGAGTGTGAGGGTGTGTGCACAATGCATGGCGGTGGGAGGAGGGGCGGAACCAAGGGGTTGGCTGGCAAGCCGTCAGCCGTCAGCCGTCACGAGGGTGAGCGGAGAGAGGGTGAGGGTGAGGGCTGCGCACGACCGTGTGCTTCGACGCTCACCCTCGTGCATGCATGGGTGCCGTACTGTCAGTACCGTCTGCGTACGGTGCCGTACGTCATGGTCGTCCCGCCCAACCACCACCACGCCGTGGCCGTGGCCGCCGCCGCCGCCCTCCTTGGCCGTCGACGTTGCCTCCAGCGCCGCTGCCCGCGCCGCCGTCGCGGCGGCCGCTGCCAGGCCCGCCGCCGCCTCTAAATGGTCTGCGTCCGACACCGCCGCCGCGGCGGCGGCGGTGACGGCAGCGGCAGCGGACGTGGCAACGGAGCCGGTCGCGGACGCGGCCAGACCTGCCGCTGCCGCAGCAGCAGCCACAATCGTGGCGGACGCGGGATCTGATTCACTCTTGTCTAACTGTCGCCGCTGGGTGGGATCGGTGTCCATTCGGGGGTCTCGAGCAGACGCCGCGGACGCTTCCTCGCCGCCAACAGTGGCAGCCTCGAGCTCCCTCCCGCCCTGGCTATCGTGCCCCTCCACGGCATCCCCCGTCCCTGCCACTTCAACAGACAGCAGCCCTCTCCGCCGCACAGTTGCAGTCCCTGCTCCCGTCTGCCCCGTGCTGCCCCCACCGCTGACGCCGCCGCCGCTGGTGCCCGAAGCGGACCCAGACAGTTCCGTTCCAGCGCCCAGGGCTCCGCCAGCCGCAGCAGTCTGGCTACCATTAACTGGACCAGTCGCAAGCCCGCCCACAGTTGCTACGGCCGACTGGTTGAGGCCAGCGGAGCCACTCCCGGCGGACTCGCTGCTGGTGTGCGCTCCGCCTGCCAGCGTCGCAGGGCTGACCTCGCCACTCGCGTTGATGCTGACCGTGCGGACGCTGCCCCCAGCCCCTGCGCCGGAGCCACTCTGTAGCGCCGCCTGGGCCGCCGCTGCGGCAGCAGCAGCTGCCGCCGCGGCGTCTGCGCTTGCGCCGCCTGCCGCCGCCAGGACGGCCCCGGCCCCGACGACGCCGGCAGCGCTCCCGTTTGCTGCCGCAGCCCCTGCAGCTGCCTTCAGCTGCTCCTTGACCAGCTGGATGATCCGCTCGCTGTCCTTCCGCTGCTGCTCCAGCTCTGTAACCCGTGTCCGTAGTTGGGCAACCGCGCTGGTGCCCGTGCCCCGTGCCTCGCCGGCACCTACAGCCTCTCCTGCGGCTCCCGCAGCGGTTGCCGCCAGGGCAGCGCCCACGGCACTCGATGCGTTGGCCAGGTTCACGGCAGCCGCGGCCGTGGTTGCGCCCGCGGCGACAACCTGAGCCTGCTGCCGCGTCCCCTGTTGCATCAGCGAGTAATCGGTGCTTGCCATGGCGGCTTGGGCTTGCTGCGCTTGCTGCCCCGCCAGAGACCCGGCTGTCCCGCCAGTCGCGCCGTGTGCTAAGGCTCCACCCGAGGCTGTGGCTGTGCCAGCGGCCTCAGTCGCCACAACGCCCGTGGCCCCGAGGCCGGCTGTAGCTTGCAGGCCTGCGGCTGTGCCCTGCCCAGAGGCCTGCCCGCGCAGTACCCCAGCCGCCTGCGACTTGGGGGCGGGCCCGAGCAGGTCCGGTGACACAAGTGCGGTAGGAGGCGGCGGCAGGACGCGGGGTGCCTGCTGCCCGGGCGACGGCTCGGGCGGCGAAGGCGGCAAGAGCGGTGACTTCGGCGGCAGTGGAGGCGGCGGCGGCGGTTTCGCAAGCGGGGGAGGCGCCGCCTTACTGCCGCCCCCGCCCCCGCTGCTGCTGCTGCCGCTGCCGCCGTGAAGCGCCGGCCGCTGCGGCCGGGCCCGGAAGGCGCGGTCGGTCTCCACCTGCAGCTCGCTGGCTGAGCTAGCGTTGGCAGCTGGTGGGGACAGGCGCAGCGGTGGCGGCGGTGGCGGGTGCAGCATGTCCTGCCAGTGGGAGGGCATCCGTCAGCAACCCTAGGCTAAGCAACGGCCTTAAGCCTGCTCTCGTGGTGGCCGCAGTACCTACAGCCCCACTCCATCGCCCATAGAGCAGTGTGACCACCCGAGGCCCCTACACCACACCCGCCCTCCCCAGCCCCCACCCACCGCCAGGAGCATGCTGACGGTGCGGTCAAAGGCGTCGTTGAGGCCGTACCGCTGGAAGGTGTGGGTCACCAGCATGTAGGCGCGCGGGCCCAGCACCAGGCCCCGGCCCGACTCGCTGCCGCCGGCCTGCGCCTGCGCCTGCTGCTGCCTGTGGTGCTCGTGCACCCCTCTCACGTGCTGCACATCGTGGCCGGCCAGCTCCTTGGCGGCACCCGCGGACCGCCCCTGCGCCTCCGCGCCCCGTGCCTCCTCCAGTGCCTCCCGGTGGACCACGTCCTCGTGGCCCTGTGAGCGTGCTTCGCCGGAACCCCCGCCGCCGCCTGCGTCTCCTAGGCGCTCCACGCCCGCCCGTGCCTCCCCCAGCTGCAGCAGCAGCCGATCGCTCCCATGACTCCGGCTAAGGCCATGCTCACGATCAGAGCCGTCGCCGCGTCCGGCGCTGCCCCGCTCGTGGTCCCGACCGCCGTGGGCGTCCGTGGCGTGCTTCTCGAGCTGCTCGTGTGCCCGCGCCTCCCAGCTGCCGCCAGCTTCTACCAGAGCCTGCTTGCGCTGCTGCCGCCGCCACTGCTCGCGCGGCAGCGCCTCTGTGCAGTGCACCATCTGGGTCGGCGGGCGGGGCGAGGGGGCAGGAGTGGTAGCGATGTGGGTCGGCGCTGCGGACCAACCATTGCGTTTCGACACATGCGCGTCTCGGCTCCATGACTGCTGCCAGAGGTTCATTCAAGCAACCTTGTCTATGAACCCATCTGGGTCGGCGCGCGCCCATCCCAAGCTCACCTCTAATGACGACCCGCCCAGATCAAGTGAGCCGACCAGCGCCGTTGTCCCCGTGCCGGGTGACTGGGCCTGTGGCGTCGCCACCTGCGCCTTGTCGGCACCCCCACGCCGCCCCAGCCCCGCCGTCCCTTCGCCGTCCGCCCGTGCCGAGTCCAGCGCAGTAGCGGTTGCCTGGCTGGTGGGCTCGTCCAACGCCCCCCGAAGGTAGTTGATCGCGATCCAGCCGTACACGCCCTCGTCCGTACCGCTGATGATCCGCGCCCAGTCCGGATCAAACCTGAGAAAGGAGCATGGTAAGAAAGCTTGGTGCATGCCGCCCGCCGCAAGCACCCCAACAACCAACAACAGTATGTACGGGTGGTCCCCCGGACATCAACAGCAAGCCAGGGTTCCTTCGTCCGCCCAACACGGCACGCACCTGAAGCCCGAGCCTTGTAGCACCTGCTTCGCACGGTCCATTAGCCCCCGCTGCTTCTCCTCCGGAAGCCGCCTCACGCCTGCGGTCCGTGAGGGCACGGCGCACAGCAAGGTTGCCTCGCGAGCTTCGCGGCCGGGAGGCCTCAAAACACAACCCCAGGGCGTGCAATTGGCAGCAAACGAGCGTGGGTCCTTCGCTGGTTGCACCGCTGAGCTGGCCCAAAGGCCTCGACCTCTAGGCCCGACGCGCACCCGCGGTGGCGAAGAGGAAGACCGGCACCGCGCGTAGCTGCTTTGGCGGGATAACGGCGCGGGCCCAATCGAGAAGAGGACCAAGAGAGTGTGCCTCCAGATCAGCCTCAGGCCGGTCAGCGAAGCTATCCATCCCTGGCAGCGTCTCCACTCGGTTGTAGGAGCCTGGCAGGGTTGAAAGGTGAAGGGGGTGGGAAGCGGCAGTTGTGGGCTGCTGGATACAGAGCCCCACGCGGCCGTCAACAGGCACAGTGTCACGGGCACCGCCCGGTGGGCTGCGTCCCCGGACTCCTGGCGGCACGAGGGTTGTGCCAAGGCGTCTACCCCGTCGGCCCATGGTTGGCTAGCACCTTTCCCGCGGCCCCCCTCTCCCGCCACGTACTCAGGCCGGGCTTCTTGGGCACCAGGTGCGCTGCCGCCGACGGCGGGATGAGTTCAAGCTGCGGCATACTCCCCCTCGACTTGATATATCGCCAGGTAAAGACGTAGCTGCGCGGGAGGCAGCGTTTAGATGATGGCGGGGTCCATGCGAGCAAGCTTCAGCCGCGCCAAAACTCACATTCTGCTGCCAGAGCTCCCACAGTCGATGACAGCAACATGATTCCCGCTGATGGGTGTCCGCGCCCAAAGCAACAGCGCGATGAGGCCCGCGATGCACACGAGCGAGAAGGGTAGCGGGCTCATCTGAGGCGCCCGTAAAATTCTGCTGGCTCCCTAGCGCCCTGTGCCGCTTAGCAGGGGCGTCTGCAAAGACACATAAATGAGCAACTCCATTCGACCGCGGGTGCTATGCTAGCCCAACTAAGCCAAGCAAGAGTATTGCAAGTTATGCATTGTTGGGGATGGAGCGCCAGTCTTACAACTCGGTCGCCATGTGCGACCGCCGCGACCCCACACACACACGCTTCCCGCGCCCCCGCGACCTTGCCCGCACCGCGCGGCTCCTCGCCACTCCTCTGAACACCTGCCTCAGTCCTCACATCTGTCCTCTGATGCCAACTGTCCAAGTGTTGTGTCCTACCCCGATCAGCACACATACCCCGATCACTGGGAGATAGCTGCTCAAATGCTCAAGCAAGAGCGCGCTCTTCAGGCACCTTCTCTGTCCGTCATCACCATAACCTGTCCACGTAACGTCGCGTCTGATCACCGTTAAACTCATACGCGCTTGCTCACATCCTGGCTCCCCGAGAGTCCCACTGCCAGCGCCTCAAGCCGGCACAGGCGCCGGGCCAGCCCGACCCTGCTCCGACACCGCAGCGACCTTCTTACCCCGCTCCCGTCCTGAGTCCGCGGCCTTCACCCCCGCTGCCTTCCCCGCCTTACCCACCGCGTCCGCCGCCTTGGCCGCCCCTCTCGCCACCGGGCCGCCAGCCCCCGCTGGCGCGGCCGCTGCTGCCGCCGCTGCCGCTGCGGCCGCCGCTTCCCCCAGCCCCGGCTCCACCAGGGCCAGCATGGCCTCCATGGTGTAGCGCGCATCGTTGCCGCCGTTGTGCAGCTTGGAGGCCGCGATGCCCAGCGTCTTGAGCAGCACGCGGAGGCTCACCTGCGGGGGGCAACGCACGGGGGCACCGGTGAGCAACCGTTGCATACACTTGGAGAAAGTCAGGCAGGCACAAGCCCAGGGCGGCAGCTCCATAAGCATGAGGTTGGAGTGATGACGACAGCCACACTTTCGCGCAAAGCGCCCGGCTGCTCCTCTCACCGCGCTCTTTTCCTGCCCCGCCGGCGCCCCCAGCGCCGCCCAGGCGAGGTCCGACGTGTCCACCACTGCCGCGCCCCGCGGTATGGCCACCCCCAGCAGCGAGGCCAGGGCCTTGAGGTCCTGGGACAACCTGATAGCAGGGCAGCAGTCGAGGGAGAAGGACGTGTTGGAAAGGGCCCGCATCAGGGGTCAAGTGATCGAGCAAGTGATTTCCAGGCCGTTGACACGACCCCTAGCCGTGCTAGGCAAGTACACTATTGGACCCTGCATGCGCAAAACCAGGAATCGGGCCATGTGGGACGCGTGCTGCTCCCGTCGCCTCGAACGCGTCGCTCGCCTCACCCGTGCCCCACGACCACCAACTGCATGGGAGGCGCCGGGGCCTCATCGCGGCCAGCCACGCCTGGCGCCGCCTCCACGTCAGCCCCTGACCCCGCGCTGTCGACACAGCTCCTCGTCCCGTTGCTGGTAGCTGCGGGCGCCGCGCCGTCGGCCCCCGCCGTCGCCGCCGCCCGCTGCTCGTCCTGCCATGCCCGCCACACGGCAGCGCCGTACGAGTCCATGTCGGACTGTAGCGCGGCGGCGCCCTCCGCCAGGGAGCCCTTGGTGCTGGTGCCGAACAGAAACTGCATTAGGGATTGGAGGGATCAGGTTGACGGGGTAAACGGAGGTCGCAGGCGGCTAGCAAAGAGGTGGCGGATCCTTGACAGCCATCCCGACCGCACCTCATTCTTGTGGTCGGGCACGAAGAGGCGGTTGATGAGGGACTCGTGCTCCGCCACTATGTGGTGTCTGCAGAGGGGGTGAGGCGAGTGAGGCTGGCCCAAGATATGCTCAACAGCAGAAGTGCGGACAGCTGGCGAGAACGCGGCTGGTGGGTTGTGGCGGGCGCGCTCTAGCCACCCGAAGCCCAACCGACTTGCAGGCGCTTGCAGCCCGCAGGCCGCTCTTGCCCTCACCTGGAGCGCAGCGTGCGCGTGACGTTGTCCCACATGGTCCACCCGATCTCCGTGACCTTGGTGTTGTCCTGCTCCCACCTGCAGTAACGTGCCGGACGGCGGCGCAAGGCGTTGGGCTCCAGCACTCTCTGGGCTCCAGCCCAAGTGCAACCGCCCTCCTTGGCCCAAAGTGCCCCCGATGCGCTCCTCCGGAGGGCCTAAACTGATCAGGCTGGCCGCCTTCGCCATAGCCAGTTCTTGGACACATGCTTACGGGCCAGCGTTCCCGTTCCCTCGGCCTCACCACTCCAGGTCCACGCTGCAGCAGTAGACCAGCACGCCGTCCGCGCCGCCCACGCGCCTGCCGCTTGTCCCTGCGCCAACCCCATCGTCGTCCTCGCCCCCGGCCTGCGGCTCCGGGTCTGAGTCGTGGTCCCCGGGCCCAGCGCCGCCGTGCGGCGTGGCTGTACTCCCGTCGCCGTCCTGCGCCGTGACGTATCGGGGCGTGCAGGCCGGCCAAGCGGGCGTTGCAGGGCCCGCACTCGGCATCATGGAGGACCAGCCGCTGCCTGCGTCGCCCCCTGCAGCGGAGGCGGAGGCGCCCCCGGCGGCGCTGCTGCCGGGCGTCTCGGCCCACAGGTCCGCCCTCCCTCCCTCCCTCAGCACGCGCAGCAGGGGCAGGGGCGCGGAGGCTGCGGCCGGCGTGTCCCGGCCGCTGGGGCCGGCGGAGGCTGCCGCTGAGCTGGCGGCGCCATCTGGGTCGGGGCCGCCCCGATCTGGGTCGGCGTTTGCGCCCGAGCTGCGAAGTGGGTCAGCCTCGGAGTCGGAGCCGCCGCCCACGTCCGACACGCGAACGGGGTGGGAGACGCAGGGGTGGGTCCCCGTCCCTGTGAGGGGGCCTGCGGTGCCCGCTGGCCGGAAGGGCTCTGTGTAGAGCCGGGCGGCGGCGAGCAAGGCCTGGGCCCCCACGCGCTGCCTGCCCAGCTTCAACTCCTTGGCCGCCCGTTTCAGGTCCTTGAACAGGCCTTTCACCTCGGCCTCGCCTGCAAGGATAGCGGGCGTTAAGGACCAGAAAGGGGGCAGGGTCCTTAGGACAGGGGCGCTGTGGGGCGGCAGGCAGGCAAGCACGGTGCGTTTTGCCCGGCCCAGTCAGGCCCAGGCTGGACCTACTCTGCAGGGCGTCCAACGACTTCACGTCCTCCACCTCCTCCGTCTGCCACTGCACCGACGCCACGTCCACTTGCGGTACGCCACGCTCCGCCAGCCAGGTCGCAAACTGCATGCTTGCATGCTGTGCGCACTCCTCGTTTGCAAAGATCGTCCGCTTCCCCGTCGCCTTGCTTGTAGCTGCATGTCAGCATTGGCAAATGAGAGCTAGCTGGCTTTGGCTTGCGGCTGACTTTAGCATGCGACTTACCTGCGAACAAGCCTCCCCGCTCGATGAAGAACGCTGTCCCCTTCCAGTACTGAGCTACTAGCTTCTGCTCATCGGGGGAGTGCCCAGCTAGCAGCCGGCCGTGCGCTAGCTCCAAGGTGCCCACTGCGACAAGCTGCGTCATATCTCTGCTATACCACGGTCACTTGGTTGAGTTACATAGCTTGAGTATCAAGTGAATCAACACGCGGGGCAGCCGTCGCGGCCTTGTCAAAAGCGTCCGCCACGCCAGCGCTCGAGCAGCGGGATCTGCACCTGGGCCACTCCAAGCGACCAAGCCGTCAAGGGCCACCCAATGCCGCCTCCCATAACCTATACCTCCGGCCTCTACTCCCCCTTACACAGCCGCCTGCATCTGCACCTGTGATGCCGGTCCCTACTGCCTACCCTGGCACGTTGAGCACATGCCCTCTCCCCTTGCACCCGGCACATCAGCGTGTCGACCCCTTACCAGCCCGCTGCCCCCATCACAACCTGTCGTCGCCCATGCCATCCACGCATGAAGACCGAAACGTCTGCAACGCTCGCTGTGCTGCGAGCCTGCGACGCGCCAGTTGCCCGCTACCGCCCGCTGCGGCAGCCGTCCCATCCGTGCACCCACCCCCCGCCCGTGCACCCACCCACCCCAACGCGTCAACCGCCATGCCCTCCTCCCGCCGCTGCCCTCCCTGTAGCCAGCCCGCACACGCCCCGACCATACCAGCGTTGCGACTGCGCTTTGCTACCCACCCGCTTGGAGCCGCGGCCCGCACTTCAACTGCTCCCCGCCTCGCTCCACGCGCCTTAGCCGGTGGGCGGCCACCCAGCCGTTGGGCCCTGCAGGGCCAGCACTGCCGCCAAAGCCAGCGCCAGCCCCAGCCGCCACCGCCTCCGGCCGCCGCTCCACGTCCCGGGCCCCGCGCCTCCCGGGCTCGGAGGCGGGGGCGGAGGGGGCGGGGAGGGGGGCGCTGGGGCCTCCGGACCCGAGGAGGAGGAGACCGTGGCGGTGGCTGGAGGGATGACGGGCGGGGCCGCCTGGCCGGTCACTCGTGGAGCCGGGGCCTGGGCGCGGGGGCGGGGGGCGGGGGGCGGGGGGAGAGACCACGTGCGGCCGTGCGGGAGGGTCAGTGCAACGAGGGGCAGCGGGTCTCGAGCGCAGCTGAGGCTCCTGGGTAATGTATGCTCAGATCCCACCATTGGCAGCTTGGCCACCATTCGTGCCTTAGTCTACTGATGTGGCGATTACCCCACAACGTGGCCGCGGCCCAATGGACGTTAACCCTTCCCCTGTCCCAACCATGCCCCGAGCCCCCGACCCACTTTTGCCGGCAAGGCACCCGCGGGAGGCGCCGCTGCGGGGGGCACGGCGGGCGGGACTGGCCCCGACCCGCCGTTCCCCACCACGGGCGGGGTCATCAACTGTGAGCCGTTGTTAGCCCCCGGGCCCGGCAGGGGCACCACGATCCGCCGTACGGCACCCGCGTCCGAGGGCCGAGCGCCCGTGCCGTTGGCGGCGCTGCTGTTGCCCCCCCGGGGGCCGCTGCTGCCGCCGCCGTCCACACTTCTGACCACGGCACCCGGCGCCCCGCCCGCCCGCCCAGCTGCGGGGCCAGAAGGCACAGCAACGGCAGGGGAGGATGCGTGTTACGGTGACATGTCTGACGGCCTTGGCTCTCGCACCCCCGATAGTCGCAACAGGGCTCCCCATTTGCACCTGACACTCACCTACGCTTGCCGTCCCATCACTCTGCTCTGCACCGCACCCCCTTCTCCCTCCCGCTGCACCCCCGCCCAACCACATCCCCTCCCCCTCTTCCCTCACCCGCCCCAGGTGTGGCTGCCTCCACGGGCGCCTGCGGCAGGGTGGTGATCTTGAGGGTGGCGTTGAGGGCGGGATAGGCCACGGCGGCCAGGGGCAGGGACAGCACGTCCACCGGCAGCCGAGCCTGGGGGAGGGTGAGGCAGTCGGCGGGGCCAGGCCGTTCAACACGTTCCCGTCTTGGATGCCTTGACCCGCCGCGCATGTACCTTCAGCCGCAAGCATCCTAGCTTCACGCTGCCTTCACCCAATGCGTGAGGGCCAACACATAACGTTGAGGCGCTTTGACCCTCTCTGCTGCGTCTGCAGCGTCTCACAATGCCCGTCACGTTCCCCCGGATGAATAGGTCGGCGGCGGTGAAGTCGATGGGGGTGGAGTCAGGTGTGATGGTGTAGCGGAAGGTGAGGTTGACCAGGCGCAGGGTCACGATCTGGTCCACCTGGGCAGGAGGGTGAGGGGGACCGGAAGCGTGGGGTTCGGGCATCCGGGCAGACAACCAGACTGCCGTGAGGGCGCACCACCGCCTGGCCGAGTTGGGCCGGGGCTTTCACCTGAGCGTGCTCTCCCCGCCCCGCCTTTCCCCGTACCTGTCCTTTCCGTTCCCCCTCTTCCCTCTCCCCATATCCTACCGCATCCACCGCTAGCCACATGTTGGGGTAGCCCGGGTACGACACGCCCCTCAGGTCCGCCGCCGCCAGCCCCAGCAGCGCCGAGGACACCGAGGCCGCCCCCCGCAGCAGCGTCAGGTTGGTGGTCACGGAGCGGGCGGTGCCGGCGGAGGCCAGGGTGCGGGGCCAGGGGGCGGGGGAGTACATGAACATCTGGGGGCAGGAGGGCAGGGAGGCGGGGGGAGGCGGGAGGTTGCGAGCGGGGGACGGGAGAGGTGCAGATGGGGGGCTCAAGGGGGGTAGCAGAGCAGGCGGAGGAACCGTGGCAAGGTCGTGTGCAGGGCGAAGAGTGGACTGCTTAGGGTGCAGGGCACAGCCCCCCCGAGCTTTCCCTCTCGCGGCCCTCTCACCTGGAAGCTGGTGAGGTTGGCCTCCCCCACCACCGCGCCCGTGCCCCCCGCCACCCCCACCACCGCCACGTCCCCGGGCATGGTGGACACTGAGAACACGGGCGGGATGGAGGCCTGGCCGCTGCCGTCCACCTCCACCGCGCCGCCCGCGCCGTCCGCAAAGGTGCGGTTGGCGGTGTTGGAGGAGTTGCCGCCGCGCAGGGGCCCGGTGGCGAGCGTGACGGAGAGGCCGCGGTTGGTCTTGGGCCTGGGGGGCGGGGGCGGGGGCGGACAGTGGAGCGACCGAGGGCGGGGGGCAGGCGTCAAGGGGCGGGCGTGCCGCGCGGAGCAGTCACGGGGCCCTGTGTAGCTGAGCCCAGTGACGCTGCGCCAGGCAGGGCCGGCCGGGGCTTGCATTCCAGCACGCGTCAGCGGGCACGTGTGAAGTCGATACGGCATGCATGCTGCCGCGAGAAGGGCCAACGTGTGCTGTGTGCTGTGCAGGCCCTCCCTCCCCTCTAGTCCTACCGAGGCCCCAGCACCGCCGCTGACTCCAGGTCCAGGGGGGCCGACACGAAGCCCGCGTCCCCCCGCGCCACCACCGCCAGGATGGCGTCCGTGGTGTTGGGGCAGGCGGCGGGGTCCTCTGGGGGGCGGTGAGGGGCGGCGACGGGGCAAGAGCTCTGGCCCAAACTGTGCGCTGTGTACCCTTGCGCCGTGCCCTTGAGCATGCGCCCTGCCCCTCCCCCGGCAGGCCGCCTCCCCCCCTCCCCCCTCTAGCCCCCCGTCCCTCCCCCCCGTCCCGCCCCCCCCACCATTGAGCAGCGCCACGGGTATGGCCCCCATGGCGGGGATGGTGCGGGTGCCGTTGGCGGGGCGCACCGTCACCTGACGGGAGGGGGGGGGGCAGGCGCAGGGGGACACAGGGCGGACGCGAGACATGGACGGCGGGAAGGCAAGGGGCACCTAACCGCATCCTGATGGGCAGGGGCCTCTCGGCAGTCGGCACTGTACACCAGGGGGCGAGCGGAGGCCCCACAGAGCCCCCCACAGCCCCTCAGCCCCCCTCCCGGCACTCGCCTCGATGGGGTCAGACCAGGAGCCCCCCACTGTGAAGGTGGACAGCTGCGGCAGCAGGCGCAGCAGCATGACGCACACCTGGGAGTGGGGGGCGTTAGGGGGGATGGGGGGGGGGGGTCGGGTGGAGGCGAGCGATGAGAGGGAAAGCGGGGTGGGGCGCCGCAGGCGGGCGCACTGGCCTTCTGGGTGACTGGCATCAAGGCAGGACCCAGGAGGGCCCAACGGGCTGTACGGTCAGCTCTCAGCCCGCAAGACCCCTTGCATAGCTCCAGCTGAACCTCTCCGCACGCCGTCAGGGGCACCCCGCTCCGATACACACTCTTGGCCCTAAGGGCCTGTTCACATGTGACGTGGTTCGCTCGAACCACGTTTTGTTGTTCGTGTCGGTTCGCACAAGGGGACAAGTGCTGGTGCCAGCCGACCAGGTCGAACCAACCGTGGTTCGGACGTGGTTCGCGCGAACCAGGGGTGGTGGACCCCGGTTCGGTTCCCGACGTGGTTCGAGCCGAACCACGTTTCGTGGTTCGCGTGGTTCGCCTCACTTGTGAACACACCCTAACGCCCGGAGTCTCGCCGGGCTTTCCGCAGTTTCCTCGTTACCACTCTTGGCCCTAACGGAGCGTGCGGGTTGGGTTAACACCTATAACAGAACGAGCTATCAGGGACGCTCTACCCACCCCGAGTACCAACCCCCACCCGACCCTACACAGTACCCGCATTACACGCTTCTTCTGACCCCTGCCCCGCCGCACAAACTCTCGAGACCCCACCCGGTCTGTGGGGCGGCCGAAGGAGCCGTTGGCCAGGCGGATAAAGTCGGTGACCGGGGGGGCCTGGGCGGGGGCTGCGGCCGGGGCCCCGGCGGGTCCTGTTGCAGGGGCAGCCTGCTTGGCCGGGGCAGGCGCTGGGGCGGGGGCGGGGGCAGGCTTGGCCGGGGCAGGGGGCTTTGATGGCGCCGGGGCCGGGGCCGGGGCCGGTGGTGGCGGCGCGGCGGCGGCCGCCGGAGCAGCTGCTGGCGGGGACATGGCGGCGAGGGAGGGCGTGGGCGCCGCCGCTGCCACCCCCGTGCTCCTTGGGTGCCCGGTGAGGTACCTGCGTGCGTGCACCCAAGGGGTGGGTCCGTGTCGGTCAGAGCGCCTGTTCTCTCGTGCTGCAGCCGCGGGAGCAAAGGGCAGTCGACGGCCGCCCCTCACGCAGGGCCTCCCTTTCTGGCCCTCCTGCCCCTCTTGCGCCCCCACGCACCCGCAGCACCACAGTACCGTCAGCGCCAACGCAAGACGGACCAGCCTCGGCGTCGTCCTAAGCGGCGGGATGTCGTCCCGGCGCGTCCGCCGCGCGCGGGGGCAGCGGCGCGACGCCGAGCCCGCAGGCCCCGGCGCCATCCTCGCCGCTGGCTGCAAGCGGCCGCCGCCCGTTTCTGTGCCTCGCTCCGTCAACGCAGAGGTCGTTAGAGGGAGGCCGCGGATGAATTGGAGGCGCAGAAGCGGCGAGCGAAGCGAAGCGAACGGGTCCGTTGGGTCGGTGCAACACGCCGTGCAGACGTGGGCACGGGCAAAGTGTGTGCGGCTGTGGCTGGGTGCTGTTCTTGTTGCGACAAGTTTGGCTGTTCGAGGCGGCTTCCGAGGAGGCCCCTTCGCGGCCCCAGAAGCCCTCAAGGTCCTTGGGTCGAGAAGCTGCCGGGCCCGGAGCTGCGCTTGCGGCGTGTTGAGGCAGCTGCGGGCTCGTTGCGGCATACGGGGGGAGACAGCGAGGCGGTGGCAGCGCGGGCGCGGGACTTACATGTTTGCCTCGCTCCCGCACGCACAAGAAACCGGTCAGGACCAAACCAAGCCCCACCTCACGTCCCCCAGCAACACCCCAGCCAGCGCCCCGCCGCCCCCGCGGCCCGCCCCGAGCACTCGGGCGGGCCGCGACCAAAACTGCGGCAGCAGCGCATAACTCCGATCCCGGCCCCTGCGCATCCCCACCCCCGTCCATGCGCGTCTTCCCCGTCCCCGTCAAATCCCTCCGCCCCCGTCACAGGACCCCAACCCGCCGCTCCCGGCATACTCCAGCTCTCCTAGCCCCGCACCCAGCCACCTCGATGATTCCATGCTGCAGGCAGGCGCTCCCCTCCGGCCTCCAGCGCCGCGCCTGCTGCAGCTCGCCGCTGCCAAGCTTCACGCGGCCCCTCCACGTCGCCTCGCAGCTCGCTCCGCCGCATTGGACGCAAGGCCCAGGTCAAAGTGCCGTACGTACGGCACCGTCAGGTCGTAGAGAGATCCGCTTAGTAATAGAACGACGTGATGACCCAGTTGAAGAGCGCAGAGCCCAGGATCTTGAGCGAGATCTGTGTGGGGCGGCAGGCGACGCATACTTAGCCTCTCCGCCCGCGACTCGTCCCTAACCTTGCTGACCCCCTACCAAGCGCCCATCTGCCCCATGCCCATGCCCTCCACCCCATTCCTACCCCTCCTCCCCCGGCCCTCTCCAATCCACGTTCCACGTTCCACACTCCGCCCCATGCCGGCCACGCGGCGGCGGCCCCACCACCCACCATCGGGTTGGGCGCCCCCGGCAGCGTGGGCAGCACCACCTTGAACTTCTGCACCAGGTACTCGGGCGCCGAGAACACCAGCGTGCCGGCGATGGTGGCCAGGATGGCCAGCAGGAAGCCGCGCACAAAGTTCTTGGAGGCTGGGGGATGAGGGAGGGGTGGGGGGTCAGGGGCAGAGCACGGGGCGTCGCCATGCAGGCACAGGATGCGTACTAGGCTTGCCTGGGCCGGGCTATGGCCAACTGCCCTGCCCGCCCCACCCGGCTCCGCTGTGCCATACCCCCGCTGTCACGTCCGGCCCTATCCCCGCGCCCCATCCCGCTGCCCCCCAGGTCCCACCTCGCCCGCCCTCCTCCTCGCTGGCCATCTCCGGGTCCGAGGGCGGCGGCGCAATGGCGTTCTGCTTCATGACGTTGGCCACAATGCCGATGAGGCCGCCTGGGAACAACGGGTGGGAGCAGGCCGGGACAACGTCAAAAGGTGGCCTTGTACCGGTACGCCGCCGCCGGGGCTGATAGCGCCTCCAGGGTGCTTGACTGCGCCTAAGGCAGCTGTGGCTTTGCCTGTAACATGGCGCCTTCCCTGCTCCACCCGGTCCGCCCTGCCCTTGCGCAGCTAACCCGCGGCCCAGCCTCCCAGCCGTCACAGCCGTCAACCCAGCCGTTAGCCCAGTCGGCGCTAGGCACTCCGCACTCACAGAAGATGGTCTTGCTGAGCGAGGGCTGCTGGAAGCCGTACGCCACCATGCCCAGCTGCATGGCGCCAATCACCATGATCACCTTGGGCGTGGCATCCCAGCGCCTGGGGGGAGGAGGGGGAGGAGGAGGCACGACGGTGGTGGGTGGGCAGGGGGCCGTTGAGGCACGTGCAACAGCAAGAGCAAGGTACCCGAGCAGCATGGATGTGCGTTGGAGTGCGCGGCGGGATCGAATGCTGAGCTGCTGCACCGCTGCGATGGCCCACTACAGATGTGCCGCTCGCTGCCACGTCCCAGGGCAGACGGGGTCGACGGGGAGCCCAAGCACTCGGGTCCTCGTGACTCCTCCAGAACCCTGCCAGTGCCACCCCTCCGCCTTCCTGACCCGCATCCCCGCATCCCCCTCCCGCTCCGACGTGCTAGCATACGCGCCCTCGGGCCAAGTGCCCCCAGCCCTCCAGGACTGCGCAGCGCGAAGCATCCATCCATGCCCCAACCCACTTTGGCCGCCAGGGGAACAGGGGCTCCTGGTCCGCAAACGCAATCGACTTGTTAACGCCTTTCCCCTGCACAGCAGCCAGAGGCAATTGAGCTCAAAGGCGGGCGACTTGCAGACGGCACGCCAGACGCACGTCGCTTCCCAGCCGGCAAGGCTAGTTGCGATTGCCTCATCGGCACACCTTCAGGCGAGAGGTCAGGCTGGAAAGCATGAGCGCGTTGTGCGCCTCCTCAATCTTCTTGAGTTTCTCGTTGTCATAACGCGCCGCGTACTTGGAGACGCGGTAGGCCTGCGATCACGCAGCAGGGTTCGTTGGAGCGCTGCTGAAGCCAATGCAGGTCCAAGCTGTTCCCAGGGCCGGGTCCAAGGCCACCTTGTCAATCGCAGCACTGTCCCCTTCGCTCTCGGCGCGGTCGAGGCCCAGCACCCGGTACGGGTCCTCGCTGGCAGCTGAACAGACGTGACGCGTAACGACTTGACGCGCGGGCGTGAAGGGGGCCCGAGTTGCGTGCCTGAACGGCGCCTGGGCCGGCCGCAGGCCAACACGTTGGAGCTGCATGTTTCCTTGTGTGTTTATCGCAACGGGCAAAGTGGGTTAGCTTTCGTGCCACGCCCAGGTCAAGTCGGGACTGCATCTCGCGCCGCAAACCGTGTGCCAAGAGATTTCCCCCGTGCCCCCCGCCCATCCGCCAAACGTTCTCTTCGTAACCCAGCGCCTCCCGCACCGGGTGTCAATCAGCTTTCTACTAGCTGTGTATGACACCACGACGGCTGCGTCGGGAACTGAAAGTGGCAACATTTCTGGGCACCCCGCACGGGGTGTCGGGCCGGGCTGGCCTGCAGGAGTGCAGTCAGGGGCATGAATGGGCTTCCATCTGCGTGCCTCTTATCTAGGGAGGACAGAGACACAGAGTGCTGTCGGTCTTGCACGACCCTTTGCAACATCAGCCTTGCCGCATCACGCTGGGAAGGAGCGTTCCTGCTCCCAAGTTGAGACGATGAAGCAGCTGCGTCCCTGCCGTGCTTATTGTCCACCAGCACAGCCGTCCCTGCCGCACGCCCCGTCACCAGCCTCTACTGGCCCTGACTGGCCCCTCTCACACGTCCCACCGCTCGCTCGTGCCCCTGCTCACCCCTCTCGCACCCCTCTCATGCACGCCGCCTGCTATCTAGCCATGGCCATGGCCCCTCGACCGTCTCTGCAGCCCCCCGCCTCATCACACACCCACAGGCAACAGCCCTATGCGGCCCCTTCCGCTCTCCGCTGCAGTAGCGCCACGAGCTCCGTCAGCCGAGCGTTCTCCACCTGCATGCGGGGGTGGGGCACACGGCGGAGTTGAGCGCCTGATTACCCGCTCGACCCTTGGCCTTTTGGACCTTCGGCTGCCCTCGGCCCTGCCCATCTGCCCATACCGCCGGATAGCTGCTCATGAAGTTTGCCCAATCGGCAGTTCCCCAACAGTGCATCCTAACCAGCAGTCCCACCTCGAGAAGCCGTATCTGCTGGTCCGCTGCGCCGCCGTCCCACTGCCCTCCCCGCGGCGGCATGCCCCCGCTGCCCGGCCGCCCCGCCCCGGCGGTGGGGGTGGACCCCGCAGACGCGCGCTGCTGCAGCGCCATTATGATAGCCTCCTGCCGGGGGCCAAGATCGGGGCCAAGATCCAGAAATCAAGCGACGGGGCTCACGATGCCGTACATATCCGCATCTCCACAGGGGCTTTACGACCGTCAGCCGTGCCCCATGACTCTCTATCGCCCCTCATGAGCCGTGGCGCAACGGCACAGCGGCCAGGGTAGTTGCGGCTGGTGCACGGTGCTGCGCAGGCCAGTCCCACGAGCCATGCGCGGGCTGTCAGCAGTCTGACTTGACCCACATCAACCGTTGCCCACGGCCGCCTCAGGCCCGCACCTGGCGGTCGATCTGCTCCTCCTGCTCCTGCACCTTCCGCCGCAGGCTGCCCACCTCCCGCCACAGGTCCTCCTCGCCGATGGGCCCAGCGGGGTTGGACGGCTTGCCGCTGCGGGGACAGGCCCATGGTCCAAAGGGTCGAAGCGTTTGGAACACGTACACAGACCACAGATTCCTAATAAGATGCGGCTCGCCCAGCTTTCTTGTCGGGTTCGCGCCCTGGTCAAGCCCTGTGCCAGTGCATGGTGCCAGTCCCAAACCCATGCACGAGAGCCCGGCGCGGCTCACCCTCTCCCCAGCGCCGGCGCGCCGCCCGGCCCCGCCTTCCGCAGCGCCGCCAGCTCCTGCTTGAGCGCCGCTATGAGCTTGTCGTCGGTCTCGGTCTTCTCCAGCACCACCGACACCTTTGACTTCATGGAGGACAGCTCAGCCTGCGGGCGTGGGGGAAGTGTGGGGTGGAGCGATGGAGGGCGCACGGATGGATGGAGCGATGAAGGGCGCGTGGCACGACGGGTGGAGGGTGGTGGTAGGGTCGGGGCCATGGGGACGATGCTACGGCCGCGGAGACTGAGCTGCGCCGCACAGGAGTCGCGAAACCTGCAGCTTCCCCGACGTGCACTGGCGCGCTGGAGCTGACCGTTTACAGTAAAGCCGGCATTGTGCCGGCATTGTGCCGGCATTGTGCCCGTCGGCCCGATTGCGCCGGGCACCTGCTCCTGCCCCCACCTCGAGGATCTTTCTCCGCGAGATGGCTCCGTCGTACTTGAGCTTCAGCGCCTCCAGCTCCCCGCGTACGGCACCCAGATCCCCGGTGAGCCGGTCCAGTTCCTGGGGGCGGGCCGGGATGACAGGGTCGACAAGCAGTGAGAAAGCGTGGGCGTGCTTGTTGGTGGAGATCTACCGCGTCCTTGCTCCCACGAGACGGCAGCGCTAGCATTGGGGCAGCGCTTGCGGGTCGGCTGCGCCAAGCCATCGCCTAATTGCCCCTTGCACCCTTGCTCTTTGCGGTGTGTGCCTATACGGGGCTGTACTGCCGGCAACACGCGGGCGCCCGCCAGTCTCTGCCGCACATTGTTGCGCTCCTTGGAGATCTTGGTGATGACGCCCTTGGCGGCCGCCTCCTGCTTGGTCTCGACCGCCACCTGGCCCGCAGCCGCCTTGAGCTGCTTCACCTGCAGAGTCGGTCCGCCGTTCCAATGTGGGAGCGGGCAGCGGTGGAAGAAGCTGTAAGCGACGACTTCTCATGCATTGCCACCACCCTTCCCTTCCACCAACGCCTTCCTGCAAGCTGAGATCTCGCGCCCTACACATGCTCCTTTACTTCCTCCAACGCGCGGCAGCACCTAGCACGCGCTCCCTCACCCTTTCCACCCCACCTCAAGTCCACGGCCCCGCCCCGGTCCCCCTTGCACGGCCACACGCGCACGCACCTGGTACTGCAGAGCGATGATCTGCTCTCGCCGCCCCTTCCACTCCGCCGCGTTGCCGTCCTCCATCAGCTTGGACAGGGGCACGTCCTCGCCCACCTCCCGCACCAGCGCCCGCGTCAGCTTCTTGTTCTCAGACTCCAGATTGAACACCTGCACCACGCCGAAGGACGAAGAGGAATGATACAGCACCTGGACGCATGTGGCTGCGATGACGGCCATCTCCGTTGCCCTTTTGACCGCAAGCCCAGATCACCCACCTTTTGCTCCATCTGCGCGATCTTATTCGTGGACGCCAGGAATTTGTCCTTCCAGCCCGCCGCTTCCTTCTGGGCTGCCTCCGCCGCCTCCGCCGCCTGCTCCACCATGCCACGGGCAATCTGCTCGATGGCCTGTGAGGGCGCACGTGGGTGAGCGTTGGACCGCAAGGCATGCCGGACCCTTGGGATGCACGGAAAGAGCGTGGAGCGCCAACATGGGACAACCGTTTTGCCAGTGCGCATTCGACGGCCAGGAGGACCTTGAGGTCACCACACAAGGCCCATGGGCAGCGTACACGTGCTTGATGACAGGCATATGTACGAGTCGGGACACCTTCACAACCCTGTCCCAAAGCACCAGTCGGCCGGCGGGAGACTTGTTGCCGGACTCACCTCCGGCGGGGGCGCCGAGGGGCCGCCCCCTCCCGCTTGTCCCGACGCAGGGCGGGGCGGCCCCGCCGCGGCCTCGGCCTGTAGCTGAGCCACCCGCTGTTTCTCACGCTCCAGCATGAGGTTGAGCTGCCGATTCTGCGGTCGCGGGAGCTCCCGGTCACGACGCGGCTCGCATTGACCGCCATGCCGGGCCATGCTGCAAGTCGCCCGACCTTTTTCGACAGCTCGATGATCTTTGCTGCCTGTACATCTTGCGACAGGTCCTGTGTCAGCTCCCGGAGCGTCACCAGCTCGCTCTCCTTCTGGCGCAATTCGGACTCCAGCGCGATGCATTTCTGCTGCAGTTCAGCTGCAACCTGCGCGAATATATGTATGGAGGTGAGCCTTGCGCTTGCTACAGCGTGGGGAGTACGCACAGATGCTCACTGAGTTCATTCCGCCAGCTCCAAGCTGCAACTACCGCATGCGGAGTACCAAACGCTTGGTGTGTAGGTAAGCTGCTGAGAAGTGGCGTCTTGTCGACAAAGGCGGTCTGCTGGCACGGAGCAGCGTATGGTACGGCGAGGACGGCAAAAGTGCTGTGCACACGGCCACAACATTGTACGCGGGCAGGGGCGGGCAAGGATCCCACACACAGCAAGGCTGCGGTGCTTTAAGCGTGGCGCTTTGAGACCCACATCCACATCGCTTTGCTGCTCCAATCCAGGGCAAAGCCGCCCTTTCCCGCCCCCAACCGCGCCGGGGACTTCCACCACGCAGCCTGCGGCACACTGATCGGATACGACTGCAACACCCACTCACTTACGCACGTGCGTTCGCTGCTAGGGAATACCCAACGGGCAAAAGATGCACTTACGGCACGCGCCCTCAACAACCGCAGTACCAGTATCGACCCTTTCGCCTACAAGGCGCTCAGTCACAACCTCAGGGCCAACGTCGACTAGTGCCATGACCGGGGCACTTTACGCTTCTAAACTCCGCCCAATCTGCAGCTATTGCTCGCCCCGACCATTTAAACCGAAGCCAGGTAGTTAAGGTGTGTTGGCGGCTGTGCCCGGCAATCAAACCCGACAGCCACGCCAGCAGAACTGAGCTGTACTCGCTTGTACGTAGCACGCTAACAACGAACTCATATAGTAGAATAAGTGATGTAGAAGCTACACACGCTACAGCGCGCTTGTTCTGCAGCGCCACTCCCACTCGCCCTCAGCTGACACACAAAAGACGAGATGCCACGATACGCCCATACCCCAGCGCACACTCCACACAAACACGATGCGAGCGGAAATGCCCGCGCAAAACAGGTGCATTTAGTTTGCCGACTTGTCCTCTTGAGTAGAACGTCTGCCGGGGTGCCTGGAGGGCCACACCGCTTCGACGCTGTCCCTGTCCCCGTCCATGTCCGTGGCCTGCGTCTTGCCAGTCATGTCGGCCGCTCCGGGCCCTACCGCTTTGACCGCTTGTCAGTCGAGAGCGCCAGACCCGAATGTCCTGCCCCTGCTCTTGTCCTGCTCCTGCCCTGTCCTGCCCTCCTGCCCCTCTTGCATGACCAGGCGTGCTAAGCCTGCACTTGTGCCTAAGACTCCGACTCGAACCTCATCGCGGGGCGCAGTTGGGCTCGCGGCCTGCGCCTGCCCTCACCCGATCCCCGCTCCTGGCTACGGCCGCATGCCGCCTTCTGCCGACCAAACGCGGCTTTACCTCTGCCCCACGGCCCCCAGTCCTCACTCCGCCGCGTAATAAAAACAAGGCCCCAGGCCGCTCACAGCCACGTGTCGTCCAGCTCCCCCAGGTCCAGGTCCTCGAGCACCAGCAGGCCGCTGCTGGGCAGCGGAGCGGGCGCAGGCGGGGCCGGGGCCGGGGCTAGGGCCGGGGCTGGAGCCGGGGCCGGCGCCACGGCCGGGGCCGGCGCCGGAGCTGGGGCCGGGGCGGAGGCCGGCGCCTCGGCCGCCGCAGGCGCGGAAGCCGAAGCTGAGGCCAAGGCTGGGGCGGGGGCCTCAGCCGGCGCCGATGCCTGTGCCGCGACTGGGACCGGGATTTCCGCGGCAGCCGGGGCCGGAGCCGGGGCTGGTTCCGATACCGCTGGCTGCGGCTGGGGCTCTGGCGGCGGCGGCAGCGGAGCGGGCGCCTCGGGCGCCGCGGAGGGCGCGGACTCGGCCGCGCGGTGGTGGTCGGGGTCGGGGCGCGAGGAGCTGGCGGTGAGGCCGGCCGCACTCACGGCCCCCGGCCCCTCGAGGACGGGGTCCACATCGGTATCCGTCCCCGTGGGCCCCACAGAGACTTCCAGACCGGACGTGGCGGCGGCTACGGCGTCGGAGGCTACCGGGGCCGCGTCCACAGGCTCAGCTAACTCTGCCCCTGGCGGCGTGGGCTCGCATGCATCCTCTGCCGGGGGCGGCGCCGCTGCCTGCACCGCCGCCTCTCCCGCAGCTGACGGGGCGGGCTCCTCCGTGGGGGCTGGGGATGCGCCCTCCGGCACTGCCGGCGTTGCTTGTGCCCCTTCCGGCCCCGCAGCCCCTGCCGCTGCCTCCAACGGCACGCCCGCCACCGCAGCCGATGCGTCGTCTACCGCTTTGCTGGGGGCTGGTTCTGCCCCCGCTTGGGATTCCGCGACGTTTGCCACGGGTGCGACAGCCGGGCTGCAGCCATCCGGCACCTCCGGCGCTCCTGGAGCCTCCTCCACCTTTGTCCCTTCCCCTTCCATCTCCCCATCCGCTGGCTGGCACTCCCCCTGCTTTTCCCCCGGCTCCTGCACCGGCTCCGGCTCCTCCATCTCCACATCCTGCTTCGGCGCAGCCTCCTCGGCCGCTCTCCCTGCCACATCCTGCTCCATCGGAACCGGGGGCTCCGCGGGGGCCTCGGCAGAGGCAGACGCAGCAAGCGCACTCGGTTGCGCCTCCGCTGCCCTGGGCTGTGCTGCCGCGCTTGCTTCCGTTGGGCCCAGACCCGGCGGGGTCGGGCCGGGGCCTGGGCCGAGGCCGGGCGGCACCCGGCGCGGCTCCGGAGGCTCGGGGCCCAGCCCCGGTGGCACGCGGGCAGTGCCGCCTAGGGCTGCCGCCGCCACAGGGTTCGCCTTGGGCGGGGACGGACTGGCCGTCCCTGACCCTCCCGCCCCTGCTGCTGACGGCGGAGCTGCCTTGGGCGGGGGCGGGGGCGGTGGTAGCGGTGAGCCACTCTCACTGGAGGATAGGGCCGGGCGCTTGGGCTGTGGCCCCTCCGCCGGCCCTGAGCCCTGCCCAGCGGGTGCCGCAGTGGTGCCCTTGCCTCCGCCGTCGCCTGACCCTGCCGCTGCCCCTGTGCCGGCTCCTGCGCCTGCGCCCTCCTGCTCCAGCTCCCAGCGGCTCCGTCGGGCCCCCAGTCGTTGCCCAGGGCCCGCTCCGAAACCGTTGGCGCTCATCGCACCCCCACCGCCTCCTCCTCCTGCTCCCGGGACCTTCGCGCCTGCGCTCGGCGCCCCCGCTGCCTGCGAGCCAGCTGGAGCCGGAGGCGAGGCAGCTGACGCCGAGGCCGGCGCAGGCGGGGACGTGGCCTTGCCCCCAGCGCCCGGCCGAGAGTCACGCGGCGGTGACCCCGGCGGCGGCACGGGTGGCGGCGGCGGCGGACCGCCGCGGCCCTGCCAGCCCTGCCCCATGCCGCGCCCCTGGCCGCCGTGGCCGAAGCGGCCAAACGGCATGGCCCGAGGCCCCTGGCCACCGAATTGTGCGCCTGGATGAAGAGGCGGGCGCTGCATGCCCTGACCCATGGGCCCGCCAGGGCCCTGGAAGCCGCCCATCGGGCCGCCCATGGGACCTCCGGCGCCTCCGTTCATCATCGCTCCCACTCCGTTCATCACTCCGTTCATGCCGCCACCCATGCCGTTGCCCATGCCGCCGCCCATGCCGCCGCCCATGCCGCCGCCCATGCCGCCGTTCATCCCGTTGCCCATCGGGCCGCTCATGGGGCCACCGTTCATAGGGCCGGACATTGGGCCGCCCATGCCGCCGCCCATGCCGCCGCCCATGTTCATGCCGCCGCCCATGGCCCCCCCCATCTGCCCGTTCATTCCCCCGCCCACAAAGGGGCCCATGGGAGGCATGAAGGGTGGGCCGCCCACCATGCCGGCAGGCCCAGGCCCCATGAAGGGACCAGGGAAGAGGCCGACCGCCGCCGCAGCTGCGGCGGCGGCGGCAGCTACCTGCCCGGCCTGCATCATCCCCGCAGGCCCCACTGGGCCAAGCAGCCCCGGTGGTATGAGCGGGGGCGGCGGCGGCGGCAGTGGTGGTGGCGGCGGCGGCAGGGGTGGCGGCGGAGGCGCACCACGGCTGCCGTTGGGATTGGAGTCGGCGCTGAAGGGGTCGGTGCCCTCTGAAGGGGGCGGCTGGTAGGGCCCTGCGCCCCCGCCGGTGCCCATGCCCTGATGCTGCCGGCCCGCACCGAAGCGGGCGTGGGACTGAATGGCTGAGGAGCGGCCGCTGCCCGAGGCATCGCCCATGCCGGCACCGGGGTCCTGTGGTAGATCAGACCGGTGCGGGACACGGAACAGAACAGGTGCGGTAGAGAGGTAAGACATCGCAACAGAGTACAACACGTGTGCTTTCGTTATGCGTGCACAGTTTAGCTAGCGGCCCTGCTGCATGGCACGATCGACAGCCCCGACACGCCGGGACCTGCCTGCGCGCTGGCCTCCGTGAGGGATCCGCTGGGGGACTTGGACGCCAGTCCGCCCACGCCCGGCCGTTGCGAGAGCGCCGCAGCCGCTCGCCCCGACTCCACCTCCGCCATCTCCTCCGGCGTGAAGACGCCCTCCATGCGCCAGAGCTTCAGCAGCTTGTCGATTTGCGACTGTAAGGAAGGGGGGAAGGGGCCAAGACGGGTAGGCAACCCGTGCCGGCAGACACCACCACGGCCCGTCAGGCGCGGGTGCTAACGGTGTGGCACTGTGTCCTTCAAGCCCAGTTTGGCCAGGGGAGGCTCCTCGACATGCGCCCCAATGGCCGGAGCGGAGGGGCCACGGCAGGCCCTTGAGCGGATGGTGGCCCCGAGCCCAGGACCAGGAAAGCGAAGGCCGCCGGTTTCCCCACGAACTAACCGCTTACCGCAAACTCTGATCGGAGCTCGCATACCAGCGCGCTGCAGAGCGGCTTGAGGCGCTCGGCTGCGGCCAGAGGAGGGACCTCTAAACATGTGCACTGAAAGGCCTTGACGGGTGCAACAACGGCGCTAGCTTTCGCTCACCATATCGCGAGCTCTGTGCATGCTGTTTGCGCGCCAAGCGGCAAATGCCGCTCGCTACGTAACTGAGATGGAGTTTGGCGCGGGCATTCTCGCCACACTTCCGGTGTTCCTTGCCCAGGAGCGCGACCACATACTTGTAGGCCTGTATGGGGCGGAAGGGTGGCACGTTTGCGTTCCAGCCCGAACCCCCGGCGATGGCCCCACGCGTGCGGCCCGCAGAACCGTCTGCACGCCGCGAGCCCCACCGTCCTCTCATCTTCCACAGCGAGCGCAGCTAGACGCTCGAGACGGCTGGTGGCCGGCTTAGCGAGCGTCTCCTGAAGCGTAGCGCGCCACTCTGCCTCGTGCTCCCACATTTCAAGGTAAGGTACGTTGGCCGATTTACTGTCACGCACTACACATGGCGCGGTAATTGGCTTTCACTACACAAAGGAGCACGCAAGAGTGCATCTGCTCTGCAGTAAGCGCTGTCTCGGTGGGCCACTAGAATGGCGCTAATGCGACTACGCAAAGGGTAGGGTGCAAGACGGGCTAGGGCGAGCAGAGCGTATGCACCCAGTGACGGGTTTGAGGGGGTCGATGCTCCCATGCACGGATTCCCCTCTCATGGCCGGCCACCGCTGCTTTGCTCAACGGGCCCCGCTTTCCACCTCCCGCGTCCTCTTTCCGAACCTTCGCAAGGCCCCTTGCCTTCCACGGGTTCTACCGCTTATTGCCACAGGGCTGGACCTGGGGCTGGCACGAACCCTGACCAGGCCCACCCCTGCCCACCCCTGACCCTTGCCTGGCAATCCTGGCCTTTATCCCTGACCAGGTCGGACCAGGCCCGCCCAACTCGTCGACCTTCAGGGACCTTCCTCGCCTAGCAGGGCCTAGCCCTTGGTCATGCTGACCACCTTGCCGTGTGCTACGTACCCATGGAATGACGGGTACGACATACGGGCACGGTTTGGCAGATATACATCACTGATTCACTGGTATGCAAGCCACTCTGCAGGTCGTGTAAGCTGTAAGCAAGCCAACTCTGCAGGCGGTCGGTCGCACACGTCCAGCGTATGCACAGGTGCGTCTGTACTGAGTGGCCTTGAGGGGAGGAGGCAATGTATGCAAGGGGCAGGAGAAGCTAAGTGATTAAGCTTGCTGGGGCCTCGCCGGGGCCACCGGGGCTTCCAACAGCTCGCCCGGGTTCGTGTGCTGACAGGCTCGATGTTCTGTACGCTGTCCGAGAACCTTGGCGCATCGCGTTGTAAGTATACTTCCTGTTGCTCATAGTCATCACCAGAGTAACTCGCGAAAGGCACGCCTGCAGGATTGCCCAACAGCGACCGGGGCAATTGCACCGTTTAGCGCGCTGAGCCCGACTTGCAATCGCAGTTACCTATTGACAGCGCTAATAAATTGAAACATTCTATACAAGATGACTGGCAAGGTGGCACCGGCGCCATGGCCAGACCCAACTGGGGGGGCGGAGAGGAAAGCCTCGGGTAGTGTACCACAACAAAAGTCGCGACGGAGACCTGGACTTCCACTGGTGAGCAGGGAGTGGCTGGGGGGTGAGGGCTGCACGTGGACGCTGCCCACCCGGTCTTGCCCCCAGCTTGCCCCTACCCACGCGCCCCCCCGTAGGCGTCTGTCTTGGAGGAATATAGAGCAGTCAAAGGCGTGCGCAACATCATGGGAGCTATTGGTAAGGGGCAGGCCGCATCAGCTGGCGAGAGGCTTATGGTAGTATGAGTGAGGTTGTGCGGCCAGCTGAGGAGGCCCTGATGATGGGCGTGTCCGTGCTATACCCCCCCCCCGCACACACACACACACACGCCGTCACACGCCTCGCTTACACGAGCAGCCGCCCACACACATACGCATGTCCTTACCGTACAGGCTTCGCGGCAGTATCCTTTGCCGCGCTGGCGCTCACCTTTTCAGATGCTGAGTTCTCATCCGACGCGCGTACAACGCTCACGAGCGCGTCCATGTGAGCGAGGATGCGTGGGAGACCATAAACGGAAGGAGGCGTCAAAGGGTAGACGCTCGTATCATACTCGAGTGCTGCTGCCACATGCTATACTAGACCAGGCAGCTGTAGCGGTCTTGGGTATCACGCTTCACCCGCCACTGTGGATCCCCAAGCCCAGCCCAAGCCAAAGCCCCCACCCCAACACTCTCGCCCTTCGCCCTAGGTCCTACACCGACGCCGCAGGCCACTCACAGGCCTTCGCCGATGCCGTGTCTATGCCCGATTCTATCGGTTACATGACAGGGTGGATGCAGAACCTGGTGGCAAGCTCAGAGACGCGATTCCCTAAGGTAGGTTGCGTGCACGCGTGTGTGAGGGGAAGGCTGAGAGTCCGGAGTTGCCTAGAAGAACCGATGGACGACAGGGAAGCCCCAGCATGCCGGCAATTCTCACGCCTACCCCGTTCCACGCACACAGGATGACGGGTTGCTGTACGTTGCGGAGGGGCTGGAGGTGAAACACATGTTCTGGATAGGTGTGACCAGCCCGCTGCCCACATGCAAGGGCCCCGCGGCCGTGGTCGTGCCGGAGACTCGGCCGTGCAGGCCCCAGCCTCTGCTGGTGAGCGGGCGGCATGGCTGCGTGGGTTCAATGGGGGACAAAGTAGCACCAGCGCTAACGATGTCCAGGTCTGCGCGGGCGAAGCCCACGTGCGGGCAGATTCCTGGCCATGACCATGTGGGCGCTTCCTTGTGCCCCCCAGACGGACGTGGCGGCAAAGCTGCAGGCAGCCACCAACCTCACCTTCTCCCTGGCTTCGTCCAACACCGTCTGGCGCTCATGGTACCAGCCGATCATTACGACTCGCCTGTGGGTGGCTGGGGGGGCGCGGGCGCGGTGGCACCCAAGCAGTCACACCCGGGGGCCTGGGTACGGGGTGCGCGTGAGTCATCGGTGACGACGCTCGGGGCGCTGTGCCGACGGACCTAGGGCGGCGTGGAACGAATCTGCAGGGTGATGACATAATGGCCGCGCTGCTGCTGACCCGCACCGGCTCATTCAACTGGCTTCCTCACGACCCGAATGAACAGGTGGAGCAATGGCGAGCCACGGGCCAATGCGGCGGCGGCCCTGGCCGCGCTCGCCAGCGCCGACGCCCTGGCCATCGCCGCCAACCAGCTGGTGGAGACGGACATTTACATAATGGTTAAGGACGTGTACGACAGGGAGTCGTACGCGATGTTCAGGTGGGTCGTGGCCCCATGGAGCGCACGGCAGCGCTGTTCGGGGCGGGAGCGTTCGGGGCCCGCTTGGACCTGTCTCAAGTGCTCCCGTCCAGTCTTCCCAGGTCCAGGGCTGGTTTACTGCGACCTGCCTTGCGACGTTCCAGTGATTGGGATACCGTTCTGCGTGCCGTTTAGGTTGATGGCGTGGATGGCGACAGACGACCCCTACGACACACCCAAGGTCGTCACGGGGCACCGCGCCGTCCGCAGCGCCCAGACCCTGCCGGTGCGTCTGAGCCTGTCGGCCCCTACGGACCGATCCCATGCTCTGCCACTCCCTCTCCTTCCCTGAGTGCTTCCATCACCAAAGTCCCCATCACCTTCAGTCCCCTTCACAGCTGCAACCCCATTCCCTCGGCACCGCCCCCACCGCTTTCCCCCCCCCCCCCCCAGCTGCCCACCAAGCTCAGCCCCGTGGCTCACGCGCTCACCATTATCTTCTTCATATGGTGCGGCTTCCGCCTTTTCCTCGAAGTCATGGAGGCGCTGCTGCATCGGGCGCTGCTGGGCAGCGTGTGGCGCTACTTCAGCTTCCTCAACTGCCTCGAGCTCGCTATGCTGCTAGTCGTTACGGTCAGCGCATCGATGCGCTACTCGCTCGTTGCGTCCAACAGCGAGCTGCTGGGCCGGGCGACGCAGTTGGGCTGGGCCGCAATGGACCCCGCGGCGGTGAGCCAGGGGTGCAGGGGGGGGAAGGGTTGGGTGGGGGCGGAGGGGAGGGCGAGGCGCAGGATGAAAGGGAGTCTCCGGGGGCGGTGAGACGGGAGGGCGCTGGAAGGTTGTCGGCCCCGCGCAAGTTTCTAGAATGCGTTCCTGCACCCGTGCAGGACGCTGAGCTGTCGCAGCTGTACGAGAATGGCATCACGCTCTACATCCTGTGGTGAGGGCACCCGCGCACCGAGTGAGGGCGGACAAGTTGCGGTCGCCAAGCCGTGCCTCAACCCTTCCATTGCTTGCCTGCCCTCCCCTCCCCGCACCACCCCTCACTGACAACGCACTGCCCTCCCCGCCCCCGCAGGTACACCTGGCTGGCCCCCACCGCCGTTCTGGCCATCATGGTGTTCCGCCACCTTAACGTGCACGCGGGCGTGGGCGTGTTCACGGAGCTGCTCTCCATAGCCGCCACCCCCCTCAAGGACCTGGGCCTGGTGGGTGTGGGGAGGGGCGGCAAGGGGCTACGGTCAGCCAGGGCTGTGTCAGAGCGCTGGGAAGCGGCGACCTAGCCGCGCGCTCGGCCCTGTCCGTGGGCGTACCGGTGCACCTGTGCTGCTGTGTGCCTGGCCCTCCGGCCTCCGCAGGTCATCATCTACATCATCATCCTCTGCGCCACCATCAACTACCTCTTCTTCATCCTGGTCGGCTCCAACCTGGACCTGCGCACCTGGGGAGAGTCCTTCCTGACCACCATCCTTCTTGCTTTGGGTGGGTCCAGCTTGGCGGCCGGGCCGCAACGCGCGTTGCGCGCACCGCACCGCACCGCACCGCAAGCGCACTAGGCTAGATGCAGACAGGCTAGGGCGCGCAACGCGGCGACGAGGCTCATCACGAGCGCAAGGACGGTGCCCCTGGTGCCGCGGTACTGCTGTTCAAGTGTATAGGGGGCTGGAAAGGTGCATTGTGTTGTCCTACCCTAACTCCACACGTCTGCCACCCTCACCCAACTCCCGTACCTCTTGCACGTCCACCAGGGTACTACGACTACAACGCCTTTACAGTCAACAACATCGCCTTCTCCACGTGGACGCCCATCGCGGCGTTTATGTTTGTCCTCATGGCGCTGGCACTCGTCATCATCGCTCAGAACGTAGGGGGCGCGTGGGGGAGGCTGGGGCGGGGGTTGGCGCGGGGGTGTGCAATAGGCATTGTGCACTGGTTGATGCCTAGGCAGGAATCCTACCGGTACCGTTACACGCGGGGGTGTGCATCAGGTAATGAGGGCTGCTGGCTGTGTGTGGGGTGCTGCCATTGCACCACCTGCCATCCGTCACGCGCGACCACAGCGATGTCTGACCTGCACCCACCCCCCGTCGCTCCTCCCCCCATGTCCTTACCACCCTCAGGTCATCCTGGCCATCATAGGTGTTGCGTACGACAAGGCCACGGAGTTGGTGCGACCCACGTCGGGCTCGTTCGCCTGGTTCGTGGCCAAGGTACGCGGCGGATGCCTTCGTCCATGTTACAATACAAACACAACATGCCCTCTCTCTGCTGTACTCTCAGCCGGCCAAACTGGGCCCGCTTCAGCCGGTGCAACCAGCCGCCACTACAGCGCGCGGAAGCATTGCCCACTACCGCACTGGTGAAATAAACACCGAACCCCATCCCTCCCGCCCCCAGGTTTACTTCTTTCACCTGGTCTGGCTCTACTACTGGGTCATCTCAGGCTTCAGCAAGGACGGGGCACGGTGAGCACCGGGGTCGAGACGCACGGGGCGCTCGGTACCTGTGATGTCGACCCCCCCTGCGAACTCCCCGGGGACACAATGGCTTCTTGGCTGCAGCAGTGCCTGTGCTGCGGATGCATGTGCCAAATTCACCTATGTGCGCTGACCTCCGACCGTGCCCCCTGTCCGCCAGGGAGCGCTTCATGTCCAGCGCCTGGCAGCGCTGGTCCCGGGAACACGCCCGCGCCTACGCCCTCACCTGCCTTCCCGAGATGGAGCTCGTCTTCACCTACTTCTGCGGTGAGCCCGCCCCCCACCATGCTACACAGAAAGACCAGGGCACCGGCTGCACCAGCAAACCATGCCTTGAGGCGCTCAGCCTCCCAGTGCCCGCTCGCTCAAACCCGGACCGTGGTTGGTATGCCAGAGCCCTTCGCACCACCAGCCACGCCACCTTGCGCTCACCGTGCCTGCTTGTCTCCACTTCACTGAGCGCATTCGCGCCTCCTTCTCGCCCACTTGCCTCCTGCTCATCCCTCAGACCCTGGCACCCTGATGCTCCGCCGCGTGCCCGCACTTGAGGCGGCCGCCGCCAAGCGAGCGGCCGCTGCGCAGGCGGCTGCGGGCGGGGCTGGGGCCGGGGGCTCGCGCCGGTTCAGCGAGGGCGGCGAGGACGATGGGGACGTGGAGGAGGGTGGCGGCAAGGCGGTCCGTGCTCCAGACGCACCCCTCGACGTGGAGGCGACCCTGGACGATGCTCTCTTGCGCGAGGTAGGCACCGCTACGGGACCACCTGTGGGCGTAGCGGAATGGACAGGGTCTGTGCGCTCCCGCCCTATCGGTAGCTGCTTCCCAGCACACACCCCAAAGGAGCCAGTAAGACCTCAGCACTGATGCAACTCTACCTGCACCCCACCAGGTCCTACGGCGGGTGGAGGCGCAGCCCGGGCTGCTGACGCTGCTGTGGGGCCCCTTTGGCCCCGTGTGGCACTGCTGGCAGACAGGGGGCCCCTCCATGTCGCTGCTGCACTCCACCATCTCCGACCTCTACCTCAAGCCCGGCGCCGATACGGCTGCAACCAGCCGCTTTGGCTCTGACCTCGGCAGCGGATCGGGCCGCTTGGACGGCGCAAGTGGGCAGGAGTTCATTGGCGGAGAGGCAGGGGCAGGCTCGGCGGACGGACGCGGTGAGGGCGGGGAGGGCAGCAGCGGACTGCCGTCAGTCTTCGACAGCTCTGGCGGCATGTTCGGCCGCGGGCGGCGGCGGCAGGAGCAGATGGCCGTACTGTACGGCGAGGTGAAGCGAGTGGAGGCGCTGCTGCAGGCCGTACTGGAGCATCAGGCGGCGCAGCAGCAGCTGTTGCAGCAGCTGGTGGGCGGGGGCGGAGGCGGAGGCGCAGGAGGCGGCATGTTGGGTGGGGGGAGCATGCAGGACGCGCGACAGGCTCGGGAAGCCCCATTGCGAGAATCTGAGAGCTGAGGCCGAGGGCAGGGCCCCAAGATCAAGCAAGGGGGGTTGAGCTGATGGGGGGTGGGGAGGAGGAAATGTGACGTGTGGGTGCTCGAATTTCCTTTCGTGGGATGGGGGCTTTACTTTGCCCTGGCAAAGAGCTGCCAGCTACTTGTCGGATACCGTACTTCTGCTGTGACTTCTCATTCCTGGGCGCTACTAGATTCTTGAATACCGGTTCTCGTGCCTGTAACTCCGAGCTCAAGGAGCCAGGTCCCCGGCCTCATGGCCAGGGCAGGTCGAGAGGCAATGTGCACCGATATACCATATTCTCGTAACTGTGGGACGCCGTACTGTGTCATGGATCAGGATGGATCATCCGGGCCGTAGAGGAGGATGGGACCTGAACAGTACCCTATTGAGAGGGGGCAGGCAAGAGGTCACAGGGGACACTCGCTTAAGGGCACGCTGGCAACGCTGATACATCTCTCATTGTTTATTCATGCTGTGTGACCGTACACCTTCTGGCCAAAGACATGGCCTTGATGGGGCGGCAAGGCTGGCCGGGGGCCCAGGCGACAGGGCCAGGGATGGGGTCGTGGGGTCGCAGTGACGAGACCGTTCCGCTAAACTGCCTTCCGCCACGCACGGCCTCACCAACAGCATCCCTGTATGCTGTATACTGAACGCCTTTCCCATGACAAGTTGCCGCACACGCCTGCTGGTCTCCAGGAAATGCCATCGGCAGGGGCGAGTCGGGCGACCTGACACGAGATGGCAAGGTTGAGGTTGAGACTGCCTCAAAGGCGCGAAGAGTGATGATGGGCAAAGGGGGCAAAGGGGGTGAATGTGAGAGTGGGGAGTGGGGAGTGGGGTGGGATGGAGCCTGCGGGATCTGAGCGTGCTGTCGGGCGGGATCGGACTTCGCGCCGGGGAGGGGGAGACGGGCAGGCGCAGGTCCGCCAGTCGCGCTGTCGCAATTGTACTGTTCTCTAGCCCTTCCTAACTGTAGTTGCATCTAGACACTAGACACATTTGAAGCACGAGAACGTGACCAAGGACGGAGTGAACATCGCCCGCCGCGGCTGCCACCTTACTGTGAGCTCCGAACTGCATCTTTTACACCAGACTTATGCTAATGGGGGCAGCTCACGGCCGGCCACGGAGGAGCTGGGCCGGCCCTGCATGGCACGGGCTATAAGCAGCAGGCTGGACGGCGCTGGGCGCCCGCTCTGGAACCAGTAGAACAGGATCATGGGGTTGCACTGGTGCAACTTGTGCGGCTCCAAGCCGCGGGTGGACGCAAGCTCGCAGACGAGAAGCGTGCCTGTTCACCCGGAAGAACCCCTCCTATACCGTGGCAATTATGCCTCGACAACAAAGTACACGCTGCTCAGCTACCTGCCGAAGGCGCTGTTCGAGCAATATCGGTGAGCTCGATGCTGGATACATCGCTGAGTGCGAGCAAGCCCGCCAGGCTGCCCTGACTCAAGCAGAGTGCTTTTTCGGATACTGCTGGGCGGAGTGGACAGCGGCTTCGCAGATGGCTGGTTGGTGCCTCCTTGGGCAGCTGGCCGGGCGTGTCCGGGTCCGGCGCGACCCCTCCGCCCCGCTTGCCGGGACCCGGGTGGGGCGAGAGCAGCGCCAGCGAAATGCAGAAGTTTAGGCCTGAACACGAGCCTTCTGACACTGTCAACGGCAGCATACAAACGGCATCAGGCCTCCAGCTGCAATAGCTAGTGTGGCAGTCAGCAACGCACCCAACGGTTTTGGGTATCGTGGCACCGCGGGCGGTAGGGCGCTCGGTAGGACATTCATGAGCAGGAGAGCAGAGGAGAGATTACGAAAGCTGGAGACTCAATGAGCCCTGGCGTCCTGTCCTCTTTGTGCCCCTCAGCCCTGTCCCGCCACCCGTCCCCAGCACACTAGTGCGCATCCCTCCGCCACGCTGTGCGCCTCACACCACCGCAACCACCCCCTAAGTCCCATGCTCCCCTGCGGCCAACAGGCGGGTTGCCAACATCTTCTTCACGCTTATGGCCGCCATCTCGCTCACACCCTTCAGCCCCGTGCGGTGAGAGCAGAATGCGGGGGAGGCCTGTGGGTCTGTGCCTGTGGGGGGTATCCGCATGCGGCTTCCTGACGGCACCCTCGAGCTAGACTAGAGCAGCTCGCATTGCCGTTTTTGACGCCGCCTACCCTACCCGCCAGCGGAGCTGCGGACTCGGGATCCCTCCAATCCGCCGCAACTGCGTCCTTTGCTTGCCAGTCCCGCCCTCTTCGCCACTGCACAAACGCAGCCTTTGCTGTGCTGCCCTGCCCTGCCCAGCGCCGCCCCACTGCCCCCTATCCTCCAAACCGCCCATGGCGTCCCTCCTCCCCCCCCCCCGCCCAGCCCCTGGACCACGTGGACCCCCCTGGTGCTGGTGGTGGGCGTGTCCATGATCAAGGAGGCGCGGGAGGACTACAAGCGGTACAAGCAGGACAAGGAGGTCAACGGCCGCCCCACGCGGGTGCTGGACAGCGCCACGGGTGAGGCGGCGACCTGCGTGGGGGGGGGCGGTATTGGGGAGGGGAGGGGGAGAGAAGAGGGGAGGGAGCGGGGCGGGGCGGGGGGTGAGAGGAGGGAGGATGAGGAAGAAGTGCACGCGAGAGCGGAGCTTGCGGAGCATGGCCACGGGGCTTGTTTCTCCCCCGGGAGCAGGGCGGAGGGGACAAGGGACAAGGAGGAAGATGGATGGACTCAGGGAGCATGCACGACTGAGTAGTTGTGGGAGGGCATGCAGGGGAAAAGCAGCGAGCAAGTTTTAAAGGACCAGGGAGCGCGTTCGTCTGGGGCGTATGAGGGCGCACAGGGTCCGGAGAGTGGAGCTCGGAGGGAAGCAGAGACGCCTGGGCGAGCTCGGATGAGGGCTGCTTAGTCCAGAAGCCAGGGGGCGGGGGCGACGGGAGCGCACAGAAGGCGGCACAAAAGTCTGCATGCAGTCATGGTATCAGCAAAGAAACCGGGCATCCGTGCGGGTCAAGGAGACTCTAACTGAGGCCCAGTTTCAGCGCTGTCCTGCCAGCCCCAAAGCGGCCCCGGAGTTCGGACCCCTGCGCGCGATGCCCTGCGGGGTTCCGCTCACAAGCCACCGCTGCCCACGCCCTCTCCGCCCCGCCCCTGCGCCCCCAGGCACGTTCATAGAGGTGCCCTGGCACCAGGTCCAGGTCGGGGATGTGGTGCAGGTGAGGAGGCGGGGGGGGGCACAACCGGGTGGGGAACGGTGGGGAAGGGCACGGGGGAGGACCACGGTCGGGGTGACGCGGGTGGCGGTTGATGGTCTGCGGGAGAGCGGCCGTGTAGCCCGGGCGCCGCGGCTGGGGTGGGCGTTGCTTGGGGGCGGCGGGCGCAGGGCCCGCACATCACACAAGCAGCGCCGCTACCTAGCATGAGGCGGAGCGTCAACGGGGAGGGACGGGGGGAAAGCAGACCACTGTGACGACCTGCCAAGGGGCTTGGAGAGCAGCGCTCGACTGGGACTGACCAGCGCTGGCGGTCCATGCATCATGAGGCTGGGTTTCAAGGCCCCTGGCAGCGGCTGCTAACGGGCTTGCTGGTGAAGGCTCTCTGAAGGGGCACGCGTGCGGCGGTTAAGGTCTGGAGCGCTGACGCAACGGCCATGCTGTGTCGTGCTGTGTCGTGCTGCGCTCCAGGTGCTGCGTGACGAGTACCTGCCCGCGGACCTGGTGCTGCTGACCAGCTCCAACAACGAGGGCACGTGCTACGTGGAGACCATGAACCTGGACGGGGAGACCAACCTGAAGGTGGGGGGGGGGCGTGAGAGGAGTTGGGTTTAGGGGGAGGAGGGGGACGGGGAGACTCGGCGGAAGGAGGAGGAGGTCGGAGGGGAAGGCGCGGGGGTTGGGCGAGGGCGTTGAGGTGGCTCTTGACCCCAAGCGCGTCGCGTGGAGGCAAAGGGCGTCCGGCGGCAGCCAAGCAGCTTTGCAATCCGTGCAGAGCGGAGCGCCCAGGCGAAGGCCATCCGATCAATGTCCTCCATGAACCTGCTGCACCGCCCGTGCCCCGCAGATCAAGGCCGCCCCCGATGAGACCAAGATGATGGACGTGGCGGAGCTGTGCCAGCTGCGGGCCAGCGTGGAGTGCGAGGGGCCCAACGCGCGGCTCTACCAGTTCACAGGCAGGCTGGGGCTGCACCGTGGACTGCCTGTCGGGCTGGCGGCGTCGAGCATGGCGCACGGCTTGGGGACCGACGCTCGAAGGTCGAGGGGCCATGACCACGAGTTGTGGGCCGGAGCCTGGGCCCGTGGGCTGCCGCGGTGCTGATCTCTCGTCGTGTTTGCTGACGGTGCCCCTTCCCTCTCCTTACCTGCCTCTTGCCCCAGGCAATCTGACGCTCTCGCCGCCCTACCCGGCCTCGGTGGCGGGCGCTGTGGCGGCAGCCGTGGCGGCCCAGGCCCTGGCCTCCGCCCCGCCGCCCATCATCAGCGCCGACCTGCTCCCGCCCAGCAAGTTCGGGCCCAGCAAATTCGGGCCCCCGGCCAACGACGCCGACAGCGCCCCGGTCAAAGCCCTGGACCTATCCGGCCTGGAGGCCCAAGCCGACGCCGCCAAACTCGCCGCCGCCGCCCGCGCCGCCGCCACGCCGGCCTCGCCCCGCGCCGCGCCCGTCGACGGCAACGACCTGAACATGACCGGCACCGTCCGCTTCAACAACACCGCCTCGCCGCGCACGTCCGGGCAGGGCGCCACGCTGGGCCGGCGGCAGCAGTCCATGATCGTGACCCTGGGGCGCCGCAGCGCCAGCATGTTTGCCGCGCTGACGCGGCGCGGCGCGAACCTGCACACGGGCGGCGGTCGGGAGTACGTGGTGCCGCTGGGGCCCTCGGCCATGCTGCTGCGGGGCTGCAGCCTGCGTAACACCGACTACGTGTACGCGCTGGTGGTGTACGCAGGTGGGACGGGACCGGAGTGGCGGTGGGGCGGGGGGAGGGAGGATTGGCGGGCGTGGAGTGCCGAGAGGGGAATCGGCCTTGGGGGAAGGGGAGTGAAGAGTGAGGAGGGAACGAAGGGATTGTTGCTGCGGGTGAAGGCCGTCGAGGGACAAGCTGGATACGAGGTGTGAGACGGTGGGCTGAGGGACGAAGTAGCCTGCAGCGGCGAGGTCGACATACCCGTCAAGCTCCTTCCCCGCTCATTCATTTCTCAAACCCCTGTCGGCTCCCCCGTTCAGGCCACGACACCAAGATCTTCATGAACTCCACCGAGGCGCCCTCCAAGCGCTCCCACGTGGAGCACATCGTGGACAAGGTCATCATGAGCGTCTTTACGCTGCTCTTCATCTGGTGCCTCACCTCGGCCGTCTACCACTCCACCTGGACCGCACACGTGTTCCCCTCCCACTGGTACATGCGCCCCGACGACCCAGACGCCTCGGCCGACCCCGACAGCCCCGCCACCACGGGCGCAGTCAACTTCTTCGTTGCGCTGCTGCTCTACAGTGGGTGGAGGGAGGCTCCTGGGGGGCAGGGTGGCAGGGAGTCTTTCGGCCGAGGAAATTGCTTGGGGCTGGGGTCAAGGGCCTGCGGCTGGGAGCGGGCCTGGAACTGCTGGAAGACTGGGGCCTGCGTGGAGCCTGGGGTTGAGAGCAGGGGGCTGTGGGGTCCCGCGGGCTTGACCACAACCCGCCCCCCTCCCTCCTCCGCAGGCTACCTGGTGCCCATCTCGTTGTACGTGTCCATCGAGATGGTCAAGGTCTTCCAGTCCATGGTGCTCATCAACCACGACAGGTGCGGACTGGGCGCACTCACAGACCCTCCCGCCTCCGTCTAGACGCCACTACTCACCACCGAGCTCAGCACCCGTTCTGGTGCATGCACAGCGCACACAGCAGCGCCCCGGCATGCCAATGCATCTGCGATAGACCCCACCTCTGCCTGCCCTTGCCCGCGCCTACCGCACCGCTCAGGGACATGTACCACGCCGAGACCGACACCCCCGCCATGGCGCGCACCTCCAACCTCAACGAGGAGCTGGGCATGGTCAACACGGTGCTGTCGGACAAGACCGGCACGCTCACGCGCAACGTCATGGAGTTCTTCAAGTGCTCCATAGCGGGCGTGGCGTACGGCGCCGGCATCACAGAGATCGATCGCGCCAATGCGCTCAGGTGCGCGGTTTGAGGTGCCCGGCTCGTGAACTGCCACCGACGCAGAGCTTGGCCCGGCGCTCTGCTCGTCCCTGTGTTCAGTGCTTATCAACAATCCCACAACACCCTGGAGCTTGAGGCCTGAACACCCACACACTAACCGCGACTCCTCCACCCCGCGTCCACCCCTCGCCTCACAGGAAGGGGACCACGCTGGACGAGACGGAGAACCCTGAGGCGGCGCAGTGGCGCGAGCGCTTCTTCAACTTCTACGACGACCGGCTCGTGGGGGACGCCTGGTTTGCGGCGCCCGACCCGCAGGCGGTGGAGATGTTCTTCCGCCTGCTGGCCGTGTGCCACACGGTCATCCCGGACGGCCCCACCACCCCCGCCGAGATCAAGTATGAGGTACGTGACCCTGCGGCGCTGCTGCCGGCTGCCGAGCACTCTCGGGCATGGTTTGGGGCAAAAGGCAGACAGACGCAATCAGGGTTAGCGCGAATGAGGGGGGGGCTGGCGGGGGTCTTCTGCACTGGGCCGTCTCGAGGTCCGCGCCACACGGCTTTACCCGATGTGTGCCCACCGCGCCGCAGGCGGAATCGCCCGACGAGGCCGCGCTGGTGGTGGCGGCCAAGGCCTTTGGCTTCTTCTTCCACAAGCGCACCAACACCACCGTGACGGTGCGCGAGAAGACCGCCCGCGGCGAGCAGGACGTCGAGTACGAGGTGCTCAACGTGCTCGAGTTCAACTCCACGCGCAAGCGCATGAGCGTGGTCATCCGCGTCAAGGAGAGCGACAAGCTGCTGCTCTTCACCAAGGCAAGAAAGCCGCCGCGTCAAGCAGCGAGGCCCCTACCCCATTTCCCCGCCATACAGACTGAGCCCTGCCCGGTCCTGCCCTTGCCAATGCCCCCTCCATGCCGTGACCCGCCCTTTCGCTGCCCTCTTCCTCCCCCTCCCCTCAGGGCGCCGACACGGTCATCTATGAGCGCCTGGACCCCGCCTATGCCCCCAACGCGGCCATGAAGGAATCCACATCGCGGCACATGGAGGAGTTTGGGGCCGCGGGGCTGCGCACGTTGTGCCTGTCGTATGCCGAGGTGGACCGCGACTGGTACAACAACACGTGGCAGCCCGAGTGGACGGCCGCCAAGACGTCGCTGCAGGACCGCGACGCAAAGGTGGCGGAGGTCAGCGAGAAGATCGAGAAGAACCTGCGGCTGCTGGGCTGCACGGCCATCGAGGACAAGCTGCAGGTGCGGAACGTGGGGGGCTTGCTTCAGGGCTTGGGGCAGGCACTGCAGGGGCGGAGACGGAGCAGGGGACGGAGCACGGGAGCACGCGAGCCTGGCTTGCAGACCGCCCTTGCAAGTACCCTAGGACGAGAAGCTTAATCTCCCTCCCTTTGGTGTGCCGCGCGCAGGAGGGCGTGCCCGAGTGCATCAAGATGCTGGCCATGGCGGGGATCCGCATCTGGGTGCTGACGGGCGACAAGATGGAGACCGCAATCAACATCGCCTACGCCTGCTCGCTCCTGACGGACGAGATGACGCAGGTGGGGTCGCAAGAGAAAGCTGGAAGTCGAGAACCCCGTGTGGCTTGCACATGGTGCCGGGGGAGGAGGATAAGGGTTTGAGAAGCAAAGGACCGTGATGACATGGTATGTTCTGTACACCCCGCATCCCGCCCGCAGTACACGGTGTCGGTGACGTCCTCGCGCGTTGAGGAGCTGGAGCGGGCAGGGGCCAAGGAGGAGGCGGAGGTGCTGGCAGCAGAGCTGGTGGGGCAGCAGCTGGCCAAGGTGGGTGGCGGGGGTGCCGAGGTGGTGGGGCGCTGCAGGGCTTAGGCTGCGTCTCCCCTTCTCTCCCTCTGCAATTTCTCGCGTTTCTCCTCCCCTCTCTCTGGGTTGTAAGCAAAGGCGGGCAGCACGGCGCGACCGGGGCATAGCTTCTGATTTGCACTTCTTCTCACCCCGTCCGAATCCAGATCGAGGCCAGCCTGGGCACGTCGGCCGCCAGCAGCGGCAAGGGCGGCAACGTGGAGGCGAGCGAGGCGGCGCTGGTGATTGATGGCAAGGCGCTGTCTTACGCGCTGTCCCGGGACCTGCACGCTACCTTCCTGCGTGTGGGCATGCGCTGCAAGGCAGTGGTGTGCTGCCGCGTGTCGCCGCTGCAAAAGGCGCAGGTGCGGGACAACGGGGGCACATGAGCGTTGCACCGGCAGCTCAAGAGCAAGAGACAGAACAGAACAGCTGGAGCATGGTGGGCTGCTTGGGCCTTATGAAGACTGGAGCTGACGCGTGACGTACGTACCCTCCCTGGCCGCAGGTCACCACGCTCGTGCGCGATGCGGGCAACATCACGCTGGCCATCGGCGACGGGGCGAACGATGTGGGCATGATCCAGCGAGCAGACATCGGTGAGCGCTGGACACCCTTAAAAGCTAGCAAGCAACTGTTCCCAACAGCGTAGGCCCAGATCCCCATTCTGCCTTCCCAACTCCACCCTCACCTCCTTCTCTCTCCCTCTTCGTCCTGCCCTGTTCTTTCTCCAGGCGTGGGCATCAGCGGGCAGGAGGGCATGCAGGCCTCCATGTCGGCCGACTTCTCCATCGCCCAGTTCCGCTTCCTGGTCCCGCTCATGCTCGTGCACGGGCAGCTGAGCTACAAGCGCCTCACGCGCATGATCTGCTTCTTCTTCTACAAGAACCTGCTCTTCGCAATCACGCTCTTCACCTACTCGGCCTTCACCACCTTTTCCGGGTCCTACATCTACAATGGTAAGGCATCGAGCAGGCCTGCGCCTGCGCCTGCGCCGCATGCCCTTAATACTACCAGAAACTGACAAGTGCGGTAGCTGTCTATAACCGTGATGCCGCCGCTTATTCCCCTCCAACCCCTCCTAGTCTTCCGACCAGTTTCACCCCCCACCTCCATCCCCGCCCCCACAGACACGTCCATGACCCTCTTCAACGTGGTCTTCACCAGCGCCACGCCCCTGCTGCTGGGCATGTTCGACCGCCCCCTGTCCAAGCGCCTCATGCTGCGGTACCCCGAGCTCTACCGGGCCGGCATCCACAACCAGGCAAGGCCGCGGTGCCTCTTGGCTTTTCCCTGGGCTGCGCATGCCTCGCTAAGGACTCGCTCTGGGTCAAAGGCAACTGGTACTGACCCGCTTCGCCCTCGTTTCAAACTGTGCAGGGCTTCAACGCCATGACCATCGCGGGCTGGGTGCTGTCGGCGGTCAGCCAGGCGGGGGTCATCCTGACGCTGGTGCTGGTGGGCTGCAGGGACACCACCCCGGCGGGCAGCCACGGACTGCCCTGGGCCATGGCGCAGGTGCGGGCGCGGGGGCGGGGACGCAGAGCGCTGCACTGGGCATGGGCTTGGGTGGCCCTGGCCCTGGCCCTGGCACGTGCACCTGGGGGGGAAGCCGATAAGGGAACGGGCGGGTGAAGGAGGAGCGTGCGCATGTTGTGTTGTCCTGCTCACAGCGCGATCCCCGCCTCTTTGGTCACTGCCTGCCCTCCCCACAGACCGGTGTGGTCATGTTCACGAGTGTCGTACTGTCCGTACACTTCCACCTGGTGGTGCTGGAGGAGGCCTGGACCTACCTGCACCACATCGCCATCTGGGGCAGCATAGGTGAGCCGCCTGCCTGCGGTTGCCCCCACCTCTCCCCCTCCCCATGGCCTTCCGGACCTCCCGACCAAACCGGCCACACCCTGCCCTCCACACCTCCTGCGCAATTCTGCACCCTCTGACCCCCCCTGTTGCCCACCCAACCCATCCACCCCCGCGCCTCGCCGCAGCGCTGTGGTTCATCTACCTGCTGGCCTTCGCGGTGTTCCCCGTCAGCTGGTCGCTGGAGATGTGGCACCTGTTCGCGGACGTGGTGGCGCCCAACGCCCAGTACTGGCTCTACTGCCTGCTCATACCCATGGCGGCGGTCATGCCGTGCGCCGCAGTGCTTGCGGTCCAGAGGTGAGGTGGGGCGAGGGGGCTACCATATGCAGGGTTACCCGCAGCCTACGCTCGTGCAGAGCCTCTGGCGGCTGGTCGCTCAGCACAGAGCGCAAGCGCTGCTTGCCTTGCTTCAACGTTCTAGCCATCGTCAACTCGCCGTCCGACCAGGCCCTCAGTTCCCGCAACCCCAACCCAACCCAACCCAACCCACCCCACCCCCCAGGCTGCTGTTCCCCACCGACGAGGACATCATCCGCGAGGTGGACAAGGTGGACCACCGCCTGCACCCCTCCATGCACGGCCGCAGGGCGCACGCGCCCGACTCGGGCCCCACGCCCTGGGCCATCCAGCCGCCCGCCTCGCGCAAGGCGCTGCACCCGCAGGACTCGCGCCCGCTGCAGCTGGGCTCGGGGTCCAAGGCGGAGCGAGGGTCGGGCGGGGGCCGGGGCAGCAGGAACAAGGTCGCGCCGGAGCCGGTCGGGGCGGGGTCGGGGCCGGCGCCTGCGTCGCGGGCCGTGACGGGCCTCAGCTCCAACGTGGATGGGGGCGACCCGACCGCCGATGCATTCGTCAGCCCTGTGACTGGCGTCCCGGCAAGTAACGGCGCTTACAAGCCGGGAAGCGCGGGCAGCTCAGGGGCGGTGGTACCGCCGGTTGCGGACACGTCCGTGGGGGTCGCCGAGGCGGCAGCTGGCCGCAGCGAGGGCGGGGGCCTCATGACCGCCAACAGGTGGTCCCACGGTTCGCTCCAGGCGGACACGTCGGGCATGCCCCGACCCACATCGTACCCGCACCACCTGGCCTCTGGCGCACTCGCCGGGCCGGGGTCGCAAAGCGGCGGGGAGGAGCTCACGCGGCCCAGCCGGACCGGCTCCCGCAGCCCCCGCAAGCAACCGGGGGCGCACGGCGAGGGCGGGGCCGGGTCCGGCTCCCACCCGGCCTCCATGTCCGGCGCAGCCCACTCCCTCGGCCGCGTGCCCAGCGGGCTGCAGCCCACGGCCTCGATCGCCAGCGGCCGGGCGCTCTTCACCGGTGTGAGCGGCTCCACGGACGGGCCCCGGCCCGTGTCCCACATGCACCCGAGCTCGCAGCCCAGCCCGCAGGCCCTGGGCAACGTCCGGGAGGAGGTGGCGCTGTCCCGAACCTCCACCACGGATATGGGGGAGGTGGAGCAGCTGCCGGCGCCGGGCGCGGAGGAGGTCAAGCAGCTGCGCCGCGGCTCGGATGGGCGTTACACGGGGTCGGGGCCGGAGGTGGGGATGCCGGCGGGCCGCGGCAGCGGCCAGGTGGGGGAAGGGGGAGGGCGGGGAGGCGGCGGGAGGGGCGCGAGCGGCGGAGCGGCGCTGGAGGAGTTTGGCTCTTCGGACTGGCACGACACGCTGAGCGACGTGCAAGAAGTGCGGTGAGGTGGGGCGCTTGGAATATGGCGCCCGGCCCTCATGAGGTGCCTTCCGCGCTGTGGCCAGGGCTAGCACCGGCGGTTGGAGCTTGCGGAGATCCAGTCTTGCGCCGTCTGGTGGCTTGAGCGCCCAGCGTTCTGGCGAGATTCTTGGAGGGTGCTGACGCGTGCGTTGTTGGGGGCGGCAAAGGCGGCCGCCCGCCGACGTTGGTCTGTGTGTCCGCTTCTGTGGCGAACGGAAAGCTGGCGATTCATGAGGATTGCATTAGTCGAAGGTAGTTATTGATGGGCGGCCAGAAATAAGGTAGCTATGTTGGCGGGGACGGTGATGTGCGGGAGCAACCATTCGGCGACAAATTCAAGCGAGCACATGTTGGTGACAAGCAACATTGTATATAATCGGGGTGACGCCGCAACGGCCTTACTCCAGCCGTGACGGCTTGACTTACAAACACGAAGACCTTTACGCGCATGTCGGTTGGGGGCCGCTTGCGCACGTCAGGGGTGGTTTGGCTTTGGGCTGACCTCTCCAACGTGCGAGGAGCGCTCTGTTCCTGGTGGTGACGTCTTGCGTTGGTGATGGGTGCCAAGGGGGGGGGGGTAACGTTGACAGAAGCTGGTCGCCTCAGAGGAGGTGGCATCGCTCGAGGCTACTAGTTGTGCGGGCGGTTGGGTGCCATTGTCTCACGCTGAGGCGCAAGCATGGGCTGGTCCGCGAGAGCTTGTGAGCTGCGACGAGTGCGCAGATACCACGGCCATGGACCCGCCTTGCAAGGAATGTGACTGTGGAGTTCGAGACCCGCGCCAGGCACGCGGTCCATGGCAGAGTGAGAGCCAAGGGGGGTTCTGTGCTCGCAGGGGCCGTGCAGCGTGGTCCAGGGTGGGCCGTGCAGCGTAGCCAAGGGGGGGCTGAGCAGGCCAGCAGCACGCCGGCCCATACGGTAAGCACACCACTGAGGCACCGGCTGCCTGACGCAGCCGCGTGCGGTAGGCTGAGCCCTTGTCGAGCCTAGCTGTCACGTGGGAGGGAGCTGTGCGCACTGCGCAGGCACCGCCCTGCCCCTCCGCTGGCCAAGGTGACGCAGGTGACGCCCCGTCCTTCCTCCCTTCCCGCACGACTGGTCCGACCCCATGGTTCATGGGTGCTCAGGCCGTCTAAGCGGCAAAGCCTGATGTCCAGGCGTTCCCTCTGTTTAGGTCGGCATGCTGGTCCTCCCGAGGGGCTTTGCTGCAAGGTGCTTGCCGCTGACCCGACCGTGGGCAGGCGCCTATGGGGACCCCCCAGCAAGGGGAGACGTGGGCAGATCAGGGGCACATGACTGGCTTGCGCGAGGGGCTTACACACAATGGAAGGGTATGAATTTCTTGCGGCATCCGGCTCAGGCGCAGGGCCAGGCGGGCGGGCAGTCCCAATCGAGGCGCGCCCGCGCTCACAAAGCGCATCATACCTGCAGCCCAGGAAGGCACAATGATGCCACGCGTGAGCGCTACCCCGAGGCACCTGCACGGGGTCGCTTATTATGGGCGGACCCTTCTAGCATGGGCCAATGGGTCTCATGCCGTCACAAACAAAGGAGAGCAGGGGAGAAAGAGATGAACGGCACCAAAACACAGCATGGCCCCCAGCCGCGGCCGCTGTCGTGCCGAAGCAGCTGCCAAGGGCTTTGACCCCGCAATAGAGCAGGTTGGCAGACAGAATGACACAGCGGTTGACGCCCCTAATCACTCAGACCGCTTAGACAAAGACTCCGTACACCGTACCGGTATCCTATGTACAGGCATCGGCTTTCCACGCACCCTGACCTGAACACACACCTAAAACCACACAGACTCGGATCCCTGCAACTACCGGGCCCAACGCCCGCAAGACACCGCGCGCGCCAGGAAGGCCGCTTTCACACAGCAAAATTGCGGGCCATTTGCTCTCTTATCACTTGCTCAGCAAGACGCCTACACCGCACATCCAAATGGTAGCAGTTGGCTAACGCGGGGGAAGGGGGCCCAGGCAGTCAGCGCATCTGCTGCGCAGCGCCGAGCTTGACCACTAGCGGCCCAGGTACATGTTCATGCCGACCCCCCGTGCCCTTACTCCCAAGACTCCAGCCGGTCTATGGCGGTCAACTTTAGCAAACGCCAAACGGGCGTGCCGTGCCCCACCGGAGGAAGACTGACCAACGTACACGTGACGAGGCCCGGCACCCCACGAAGCGGCCCGGAAGGTGCGGCCGCGAGCTCTCCTGCTTCCTCCATGCTCATTCTCAACTCGTCCTCCCGTGGAGTTCCTTGTTGGCTTCAACGAAACGCACTAGGCCAGAGCGAGATTCTCCGCCGATCGACAGAACCTTCTCCCTTCGACGCTGGCGCGGCCCACGACCGGCCAGCCCTATTTAAGCTCAAGCTTCACATTCAAACGAAGGCCACGCTGCGTAACCCGCCCGCATATGAGCGCCTGGGGGTCGACTCAATGCGTGCCGGGGAGCAGGCGTGGCGTGCAGGGTGCTGCAAACCCCCAGGTCCAAACCCTCAGATGTGTCATGCCCTACACTACATCAGGCGAAGCGGAATGCCACCTACGCGGGCGCGCCAGGCCCCGAAACCCAGCCGGGTGGCAGACGCCATAACAAAGCATTCCCTAGCCCCTCTACAGTACTGCACGGCGGCACACGCAACGGCACACCGCGAAACGACGGCCCCCTCAGGAGCCGTACGCCGGCCCTAGGATCTCATTCCATAAGCCACCCTGGCGCCCGAAGCCGCCACGTCAGCTCAGTGGGCGCCCTGGAGCATGGCCGAGGCCATGGACGACACAGCCGTTGCCACGGGGCTGGGGTTCATGGCCAGGCCCATGCCCAGCGCCTCACGCACCGCAGCCGCGGCCGCCGCCAGCGGCGCCGCCACGGCGCTGCGCACGTTGTGCGCCTCCGCGCGCGCCGCCACCACGACCACCACCGCGAGGAGGAGGCGCAGGGCCCAGCGCGTGGCGGCGGGGCTGCGGGCCGACGCCTGACGCAGCCGGCTGGCGGCCGACAGGACCGCGCACACGGTCCAGGCGGCACCGCGGCCGATGCCCTGGCGCGCTGCGCGCATGAGCCGCGCCAGGTAACGCCCAGCAATGGTAAGGAACGCGCGCAGCGCGGCGACCCAGAAGGCGCCGGCGGAGTGCGGCAGCGGCCGAGGCGCCCTGCGCGCGGGGCCCACCGCGCCTGCGCCGGGGGCGGAGCCGGCTGCGGCGGTGGTAGCACTCGGGAAGGCGGGGCCCTGGCCAGCGGCTGCGGCGGCCGCTACTGCTGCGGCCACGGCCGCGGCGGGGGCCTGCTTGGCCGAGGCCGAGGGGGGCGAGCCGGCCAGGGAGGAGGACCGGGAGCGGCCCGGCGGCGGCGACATGGGCCAGCGGCCCACCGCCTGCAGCAGGCTCTCCAGCTCCTTCCGAAGCCGAGACACCGCCTCCTCGCACCCCAGCAGCGACCGCGCCGTCACCACTCCCCCCGCCTGGCCCGGCTCCCCCGCCACCTTCAGCAGCGACCGCCGGCTGGCGCCGCCCGGCTCCAGCCAGGCCAGCGCGTCGCCCTCCGACTCCAGTCCCATGCACAGAATGTCCTGCGAGTACAGCCGCGCGAGGGCGAGCCGGTCGTGCACGGTTGCGGCGCCCGCGCCCGCGCCCGCGCCGGGGGAAAGCGGGCTAGCGTAGGCGATGGAGTAGGCGTGGCAGGCGCAGGGCAGCTCCAGGTCCCCGATGTGGGAGTTGGCGTGGAGCGCGCCGTACTCGGCGTGCTGGTCGTCGGGGCAGTCGGTCTGGAGGGGGTGGAGCAGGCCGGAGGATTGTTTGGCCTTACAGCTCTGGTCGCGGCGGTGGTGGTTCCAGGGCTGGGGCTGGAGGATGAGGCCCTTGATGCCCCGCTGCTGCTGCTGGTGCTCCAGCAGGGACACAACGGCAGCCATGTAGCGCTCCACGCGCGCGCGCGCCTCCGCGGCGCGCCCCGACTCCAGGAGCAGAAGCGCCCTGGGGGTAAGAGCGGGCGGGGTAGGGAAGAGCGGAATGAGGCGCGGTTCTATCGGGCGGGGTGGGCAGGGTCTGCGGGTTCTGCTCGTGGGGCGTCGGCACCACCGACGGTACCAACCTACCAGGACAGAAACGTGGGAACCGTGAGGCGCTCCATGCCAAGCTCCTCTATTTGCTTCTCCAGCTCCGCTTGCCTGCGCAAAGGGGAGAGTTCCGGCGAGTCTCGGTGAACATCAGACGAGTCGACCTCGGAACCCTCGTCCGCGGCCCTATCGACAGGCGCACCCACCTGCCAGTGAAGAAGTGGGCCTGGAATGACGCCACCAGGGCGCGCTGCAGCAGCGCCGCGGCCGGTCCCCCCGAGCCCATGAGCCGCTGCACCAGCGGCTGCACAGCGGCGCAGGCCTCGTCATAACGGGATAGAAGAATCAGGTCCTCGACCGTTGACACCGCCCGCTCCTCGGCGGACCACATTGTGGAGTGCTAGAGAGCACTGTCAGCAACCGACCCTGCCGCGCTGAGCAGGCTGACGTCTCCGCGTGCCTGTGCGGTGTGCCAGGCTGCAGTGGACTCTACGGAGCGCTACTAGCCTACGGAGGTCTGATACGGAGCGCGAGCGACGTTATGGCCAACACGATTGAGCTAGAGGCTTGAGCGCGCGCTGACGACCGAGGGTAGCCGGTGTTGTGGCCACGCACGGAGCGTCTGCTGCTGCGGCTGTGCGAAGCGACACACACGTCTGCAGTTGACGCGGGCCACGCCGGATTAGGTGACGCCGTCAACGGGGAGGCGGTTTATCGTACAGGTGACGGCGCAGTGGCGGAAAGAGGTGGCTCTGAGGGAGCCCTCCGCCCCTCCTCCCAGCAAACTGCGCACCTCTTCAGTCAACCCCATGATATGCCAAATGCCGGCTTTGGGCATGCGTCACGCCCTGCGCGGAGGAGGCAGGAGGGGTCCGCCAATTTCTGAACAGCGGCGTGCGGGGCCGAGCGGGGCCAGGCACAAAACCCGCCCGAAACCCGGGCAGTGCACACTGCCTGAAGCCGTGGCCTCCGATCGGATGCAGTTCGTGCTACAGGAGCTAACCCCGGTGGCCGCTTCCACATTCCATTGGTTGGAGTGTGCTGGCCTCCGGCGTGGATGGGGGAGATGGATGGAGACAGGTGACTTTCCCGCCTTAGCTGCAGCGCAGGGACAGCGCTGATCACATGTACCCTGCTGCCTTGCACCTTGCTGGAGCTAGAGCATCGCACGAAGCGACGGCCCGCGATGAGGCCCATTGCGACCCGACGGCCTTATAGAGCCTGGCGAAACTAATTATACCAGCAAACACATTCGCCACACACAAACGACGCAGGTGCACTCGTATACACGCAGACGACTCTACAAAGCACGCCGAGCGTAGAAACACAGGCGCCGAGCCTACTTGCTCTTCAAGAGCAGCCAGAATGTCCCGTAACTACCCTGCCGAGCAGGTATGGCTCACTGTTGGGACTCACTGCTGGGACTGCTGTGCGGTGTGGGGCCCTGGCTGCCGCTGCGAAGACGCGCATGCAAATGCCATCAGTCGGCGCTTTCAGCAAGCGCCACTGCCACCTGCTGCGACTGGAACGGGGTGAACCTTGTGTCAGCTGTTGGGCACGAGAGAGGGTGGTCGCGTTCCTCCTCCGCGTTGCAGTATGCAGCAACGGGTTCGTGCCCCGCTCCACCCAACCCCACCCTGCAGGTTGAGCATGCCTTCAACTCGAAGCGGCTCAAGAACTGGCAGGTGCCTGCCATGGACAAGAACGACCGTGTGATGACAAGCACAGGAACCCGATTTGGGACGCTGCAGCCAAGGACGGGGCGCACGCAGTTCATTGCGGGCGACAACGGCCACCTCAACCCAGGTGCGCTCTACCTCCAACAAAGCCGAGCTGCTCGGCTCGTGTAGCCTGCCTGCCACGCAGTACCCTTAACCTGCATCCTTCCGCCTTACCACCCCAACCTTGCAGGCATGCCTAAGGTGCCAGGCTCTTCCTTCAACCACCCGCCGAACGTGCCCGTCTTCATGGACACGGCGCCCCGCTGGCCCCAGGAGAACCCCACCTGGCCTAAGACGCTCAAAGCAACCATGGTGCGCGCCCAGGGGCTGAGCAGGGCTGGAAGGGGGCTCAAGGGGGGAGCTGGAGACAAGCCTCTGCACCATTATGGCACCACTTTGCCCCGAGTGTTGCTGTTTCGTTCGCTCTCCGGGCATGCATGAGCTCCGACCTCCCGCGCGCAACCCCCCGGCCCGGGTCAACCCCAGCCTTCCGCTAAGCGCAGCGCTGGCGTATACCGCAAAAGGCTCCCTCCGTTACCTCCCTGCCAAAGCCCTGCTGACCATGACCTGGTTGCTGCACCTGCAGGGCTACAAGGGCATTGAGACGGACTACCTGCCCGCGTCGACGGTCACGCTAAACGCGGTGGACCTCAAGGGCACAAAGGAGCGCAACTACAACTTCCTCTAGCTCCCCTCAGCTGCATGAGCTGGATCCGAGAGGGGGTAGTGGCGCTAGAGCGTAGCTGAGCTGGAGACCGAGCAGCGGCTTGGCGGCCCTGGTTTGTGGGGGTGCCGTGTGAATTGTACGGTATGTGCTGACCACACTGCTGACCGAATGAGCGATGCGCAAAATGAGGATGGAGGAGATCTTAGGCTAGTGCGCTGCTGGAATCCTTACATCTATGACGGGTTGACTTGACAATGGAACCTGAGGAGCTATGCTTTACTAACGCTTGGGACACGGGGGAGGGGAATTATAGCAGGCTGACCGCATTAGGTAGGAGCTGCAGGTAGCAGGAGGTTTCTTAGGCAGGACGCGGGCAGGAAGGTCGTACCGGTTGGCAGGACCACGTTCAGCAGCCGTGGAGTGCGTAAGCGCGTCCTTGTATGGACGGACGCACGGGCTGCGTCAGGGTGTCATCTCTGGGCCGCACTGATGGTTGCAGGGGGTTAAGTTGCCGCTGCAAAGCGAGCGTTGTACATAAGCCCTGGCTGTGCTTGCTCCTGACCGCTCTGCTTCTGCCTCACGCCGTGGCATACCTGTCAAGGGCGTCAAGGCAAATCGCTGAGCAGTCACAGCGTCTCATACTGGGCGAAGTGAGCAGAGACCTAACCCTGCCGTGGTCAGTCGTACTCGGTGAAAGCCGCCAGGTGCACATGGCCAAATCCCGCATGCCGTCCTGTGGTGAGAATGGTTGGTAGGAGCAGACGGCCGCCCGGAGGCGGCCATTCTAATGGGCCCAAGGCACTTGAAGAGGAACGGCGCTCATAAAAGCGTACTCTGACGGCGCCATGGAAGGCCTGTTCCTAGGAGCACCTCCTCTGGGTGGTACGCTGCCCCCCAGGCCCCCACGGGCCCCAGCCCCGCTGTTGCACACAACAGTCGGCACCCCTGTCAGCTGCCCTATCGACAGACGCACCCACCTGCCAGTGCCTCCTTCAGAAGTGGGCCTGGAGTGATGCGCGCTGCAGCAGCGCCGCGGCCGGTCCCCCCGAGCCCATGAGCCGCTGCACCAGCGGCTGCACAGCGGCGCAGGCCTCGTCATAACGGGATAGAAGAATCAGGTCCTCGACCGTTGACACCGCCCGCTCCTCGGCGCACCACATTCTGGGGCGGGTGCTCTGTCAGCAACCGGCCCTGCCGCGCTGAGCAGGCTGACGTCTCCGCGTGCCTGTGCGGTGTGCCAGGCTGCAGTGGACTCTACGGAGCGTTACTAGCCTACAGAGGTCTGATACGGAGCGCGAGCGACGTTATGGCCAACACGATTGAGCTAGAGGCTTGAGCGCGCGCTGACGACCGAGGGTAGCCGGTGTTGTGGCCACGCACGGAGCGTCTGCGGCTGTGCGAAGCGACACACACACGTCTGCAGTTGACGCGGGCCACGCCGGATTAGGTGACGCCGTCAACGGGGAGGCGGTTTATCGTACAGGTGACGGCGCAGTGGCGGAAAGAGGTGGCTCTGAGGGAGCCCTCCGCCCCATGATATGCCAAATGCCGCCTCCGAGGCGTCCATCCCGGGGCAATGTTGGTATATATGGCCACTTGGGGACATTAAGGGATCAGCCCTGTCAACGCGGTCCTTCGCTGGAAGGCTGGAACGCGCGGTGGGACATGCTGGGACATGTGGGACATGCGTGGCGGCACGGTGCGCGGTCCAGCATCGCGTGTCCGGGTTCGAGCATCGATCACCACACCGGCAGCCTAGCTACTTACTAGAGAGGCCAGCGTGGCGGCACGGTGCGCGCATACAAGGGACTTCAGAATGCTGGATGGCGTTCCCCTGCTCGCTCCGCCCCGCGTGCCCCCATCAGGGCATCGCATTCAGCAGAGGCTACTAACGCAGCTGCAAAGCCGTCCTGTACGTGTTCTAGGTGATCGCATCGAGGTGAAATAGTCAACCGCTCTGCTCACCAGTACTTTCGCCCCCGCCCCCCTCGCTGTAGTATGCGTGCGCCTCTTCAACTCTGTTCTCCTTTTTCGAACTTGGGGCATGCTCTTGGACCGCAAAACGCGCGTACGGGGCCGAAGCCCGGAACACAGGCTGGCCTCCAGGTGTCACGGTGATGCAATCCAGTCAATACTGTGCGACTTCTGACAACAGCAACAGCATTTAATGCCATGATGAAGAGGTTGGCAATGCTGTCCGATCGCGAACGGTAGTTGCACTGCCCCCAGTCCTCGGTGTTTACAATGAAGGACCCCCCTGGGGTCACAGCGCTGAACGCTGGGGCCAAGCGACCCACCTCACGGGCTTGCCCCCTGCAAGCCAGAACGCAAGTCCCTGTCATAACTTGCACTGACCACACTCAGGTCCCACCTTAGTCCTTGGCACGCAATGACCATGCTCAACGTGTATCGATGGCCCCTCCTCGGCCGCGCCTCCTACCAGTAACCGTTCACCGTTCATCATGTGCTCACACTGTTGGCCGTACACCTCTCGATCCTGGCTCTCCCGACCCCACATTCACTCCCACTCTGCGGCTCCCTCCCGTTTGTTATGCGCCGCAGAGGACTATGTCCCCTTTCCGCAAGGTGCACATCCCATCAAACGCCACGTGTAGCTCACCCGGTCCCCGCCCCTGCCCTGCGGCTCCCTCCCGTTTGTTATGCGCCGCCGGGCGAACCCCCCCCCCCCCCTGCGGCTCCCTCCCGTTTGTTATGCGCCGCAGGGTGTGCCCCGCCTCCATCAAGGGGCGTCCGGGCCTGCATACTGCACTGATCCGTCCGCCCTGGCCGCTAGGAAAGGGTGGTCGGTTGGGACCTCATCCCAGCCCCTGTGCGTGAGCCCAACCTCCGCAAAACACTGCAAACGGCCCTCAAACTCGCCTCGTGCTACTGCTAAAGCCTGTGCCATCATCAAGGAGTGGTCCTGAGCGTCCCTGTGCGCATACTTGTACCTTCTGGCCCGGTCCATCGCGCATATCGCGGCCAGACACACCACGTCCCACACTCGCGCATGAATCCCGGTGCCCTCTGGGGGCACAGCAAGCCACACCTCGTGTCGTTTCACCGCCCTGCCAATACCATGACTGAGGCGCATACGAACAGCCACAGCGGCTGGACAATACCAGAAATGGTGGAGCCGATCGCCTTGCTCCATGGCCCGCCCACACGGACACCTCGCCACGTTCTCAGTTCCTAACTGGCTCCGGTGCATGCCAAATCCCGGGAAGCCATCCATCGCCAGCCTCCACAAGGGCTCTTTATTGCCCGGATCCCACTTAATGCCCCACAACCTCGGCCAAACCGCTTTCAGACTTGCCACTGCTTCTGCTGATGCCGTGTCTGTGCCGTACGCCTCCTGAATGTAAAGTGCATGCTTCCGTGCTAGCTTAACCCGAGCCGGTCCCAATTGCAAGTGCGTGGCCAGGCTAACTGTCATCTTTGCCAAGCTGACGTCCTCCCAGCCTATGCCCCTGGCAATGTTCGCCCAAGCCTCTTCTTCCCCTGGGGCGGCCGCCTGATCGTCCACCCCCCGTGCTGCTTCGGCCCACCCGGCCGGGAGCCGGCTAATAAGCGCGCCCAGGCGCTGTCCCATGTCTAGTCCATTGCGGAGTGCTTGCGGGAGTGCTCCCACCTGCGTGCCCAAAATGCTCTGTACTACCCTTTCGGTATATGACCTGTTGATCTGGGCCCTCGCCCGTGCGAGAGCCCGGCCTATGCTGCCCTCCAGCCCGTGCATCCCTCGGATGCGCTCAAGCTCATCTAGGCAGCGGACTGCCGTGCCTACTGCCCGCAGTCCCGGAATCGCGAACAGATCTGTGAACTCGCCTTCGAGGCCCCAGCTTGGGGCGTTGTTGTCAATGTTCCCCGCGGGCAGGGCTGGGTTGCCCCAAAGCGGTGCATTGTAGACCCAGGCTCCGGCTGGCATGGGAGCAATCACTTGGGCCCGGGGCAGCAGCCCCCAGAGGCCGGAAACACGCCGGTTTATGCTTACAGCTATGAGGGCGTGGTCTGGGGCGTGGGTTTCGCTTTACCTCTGCGCAGCGGGACTCTGCTTGCTTCCAAGCTCCGCCACACCGCTCAAGCTGGCAGAGTGCTTTACCTCGAGTGACCTCGTCGCCGCAATGTTAGACCAGGAGGTCTCGAACGCTGTTCTGGTGCAAGACATAGTCATGCTCGACTGGGACGCGCGAGCGGCAGTGCGCTCTGCGAACCTTACCATCTCGGGGCCACACGAGGATCCTGCCATGTGGCCCGTTCTGGACCTCGCTTTCCTGTCCAACAAAGTGAGTCACCGGTGCCGCACGCAGGGGCCCACGCCCCCCCCCACCCCGCTTGCCCGCCCTGTCCTTCCACTCCGCTACAGCTCCCCGACAACTAGTCCCCTCCCCCTTCATGTTGTGCACAGCTGGTCCTGGCACCGGGCGTGGCGCTGACGTTCAAGCATGTGACCCTTTTGCGGTGGAGGGCGGGCCCCTACTTCCAATTTCCTGGCATCGACCTCATCGGAGCCTCTACGGTAGTTCCGCCAGATGACGCCCCTGCGCCTGCGTGGGGACACGTCATCCTCACAGAGATGTGCCTTGTCAACAGTGCGTTGAGGTCACGGGCGGGGACGGACACGCATATAGTCTCCAGGCACCGGCCTCATGGGGTCTACACATAAAGCTGGTCGCTCGTCGCTTAGTCGCTCAGTGCGCCGGTTGGGCCGTGATTGTGCGAATCCCCTCTTCCCCTGTATGCAGCTATTTGCCTGGCGCCCTCGGTTATACAGGCTGCAGCTATCAATGTCGCCTGGCCTCCGGCCGTGCCGGGGCGGCTGGACGTTAAGCCCAACTCCTCACAAGAAGGCTGCGTGGTGCGTGCGGGCTGCGCCTGAGCAATGTGTACTAGCGCCGTGCGTGCCTTAGTCATGCATGCAGGGCGCCGTAGCCACCTCTCAGGGCGGCCTGCGGCTGTTGACCCCCCCGTGTGCCTATACGGTACCTTTCTGCTGCTGGCCCTGACCCTGTCGTTTTGCGCCCCTCTCTGTGTGCACCCCGAGCAGGCGGACCCTTCAGCCAAGCCCAGTGTCCGGTGCTATCCGATGGCCAATTGGTGAGACGGGGCGGACCTGGGCAGGCGCAGGAAGGATCCGCCCCCCTTGCGTGAGCCCTCGCTCGCTGTTGCCGTTGAGTGCTTGAGCGGCCGGTACCGGTATGCATGATGCCGCGCCCCATGACGGGGCGGACCTGGGCGGTTGTCGTACGTACGTGAGCCGAGCTAGAAGCAGCGTAACCCGCAAATGACTTGATGCCGCGCCCCTGGTTCGCCGCACATGGTTCCCTGCCGTATCCCCTGCCGTACCCCCCTCTGCGTGTCCCGTACCGTGTTAATCAATCCCTGCCGTCATCCCTCCCCTCTGCGCTTCGCGCTCCAGGTTTGGGACTTATGCCGTCTACTGCAGTGGGCCCTCTGCGCATGGGCCGGTCAAGCTGGGCTATCTGTGGGAGGGGTACAACATGATCGTGCGGGTAAGAGCTCTGAGCAGGGCCAGCGGGCGCACCTCTGCTTATGGCATGGCACTGGCGGGGGCGGGGTAGGGCAATGCGCTTAGTGCATAGCCAGCAAGATTAGAGCTCACGGGAACCCAACATATCGCCTCAGCGCGCCAAACGGCCCCACAAGCTGCGAGCACTCTTGCATCGATGCCTACCCCGTTGCAGTGCCACCGCATCATCGACGACGAATGCGTGGCTCGCTACGGTTCGCCGCTGGGCTGCTTTTACGCCCTCAATGGCCCTACCAACACAAGCCCCGGTGAGCACTGGCCTCCCATATGCGCAAAGGTCCCCCCTGTTTGCCCCTCGCGGTCCCCACATGCCCAATGGCCTGACATGGCCTGCCATGCAGCTGGCCCGTCCCAGCGGATGCAGCGAAGCCTTTGGTGCTTAAAGTACTGATTGCCCCCCTTTGCCCTCTCCTCGCTTGCCCCGGCCTCTCCGTCCGCAGGTTTTGGGAGCAGCCTTCCGGCACCGGACAACGCTCAGCCGCCACCTCCAGCTACCGGCAGTGCCGACGGCGACAGCGCAGGCCTGCCTTGGGGCCCGATTGTGGGCGGCGTGTTAGGAGGTGGGTGGGCACGTGCACGTGCAGGGCCTCCGTGTTAAGTTAACGCAGGACTCGGGCCGCATCACAGCACGCATCCCGGGCGGGCATGGTACCGAAGTGCGAAGTGGCGGCCTGCGTGTGCTCCCCGCTGGTGGCCAGGCTAGCCAGGCGCTGATCAGGGCCCATGCAGCCCATGCAGCCCTAGCTAGAGCGGACGGTCAGCGCTCTGGGCCCCATTGCCATGAGTAATTTCCGTCACGAGTACTGCCCGCCCCATCCGCCAAACGCATGCAGCCGTCACTGCAGCGCTACTGATGGGCATGGCCGTGTGGGCACTCCTGCGTGCCATGCGCGCCGGCTGTGTCAGTCGCTTAAAGGACGCGGAGGCCGACGCCAGGTGGGTTCCTCATGCTTCCCGGCGGCCCGTGTGGTGACGGAAAGGTCAGGGCATTCAACTTGACTAGTCCCATTAAGTCAATGTGGCACTTGCCCTGCTGCGCTCGCTCCTGTCTACTGACATTGGCGGGTTGCTTTCTACCACAGGAGCCCTGATTGCTGCGTCGACATTGAGTCGCCATGTGGCCGTAACAAATGCCGGCCAGCAGAGGCTGGGCCGCCAGAGGCCTACAATGTGCGTGAAGGTTACAGCATAGCTCGCCTCCAGCAGCCAAATACATTCCTAACTCTGCTCCCGTCCTGCCTGTTTATTTGGCCCTTGCTTCAACATCACAGATTCAGGCCCCAGCAGTACCGGTATCCACGGCCCACCACAAGCCCGGTGGCTCTCTGCAAGGTGAACTAACGGACGCGCACCAAACGGGCTTACTGCTACCTATGTGGACCCATACCACGCACCGTACTGAGCATCCCTCGCCCGCGCTCCTTCTGGCCTTGCCTCACCTCCCGTTCGGCGTTCCGTGCCCCCAGAGACGGTCGTGACAGCGCAGTCTCCATGCGACCCCGACTTTGTGTTGGGGGTCAAGCTAGGCCCTCCGGACGACGAGCTTCAGCACGATCCGCACCTGCCCGCCTGCAGAGGCCTGATGAGCGGCGAGGTCAAGCTCTTGCCGGTGGTGCTGGGCAAGGGCACCTTTGGCAAGGTGTATCAGGGCCTGTGGAACGGTCAGCGCGTGGCGGTGAAGCGTCTGGACCTGGGACTGGCAGCGGCTGGAGTCCGCCAGCAGCAGGCCGCCGTCGAGGCCGCGGAAGGAGGCGGCGGCGGCAGGGCGCCAGCCGCCGCCTGTGCAGCTGCCGTACAGGGCCGAGGCGGGGGCGTTGCTGCCGCTATGGCTGCCGATGGATGCTTTGCGGCGGCCAGAGCAGAGGCAGGAGCAGTAGCAGCAGTTTCTGCGCTCGGCGGCCAAGTCAGCACGGGGGAGACGGGAGGCTCGCCCGCCGCCTGGGTCGCGTTCAACCCGGCATTGCTCCAGCTGCCGATGATCGACTCATCGCTGCTTCTCCCGTCCGCCACCTCCAACGCGGCTTCCTCACCGCCGCCGCAGCACGCCGCTGCTGCAGCAGGCGCACCGGCGGGGCCGGACGGTGGGCATGGGCAGTCGGCCAGCCTTCCGGCGGATGGTCCAGAGCCATCAGCTCCTGTGGCACCCTACCGATTAATCCCCACCAACATATATGCGTGGTCAACGCCGTCGGCATCCGAAGCACCTTGCGAGAGGATGCCGCCGCCATGCGGGGGCCAGCCGCCTCGGCAGTCGCGCCAGTCAGCGCCCGCCGCCGTCTCGCTCATGCTCGCTCCCGGACAGCAGCAGGACCTGTGTCCGCAGGCGGAGGGTAAACAGAACGGTGACGCGCTGTCCCTGCCGGTGGGTACGGCCGGCACACTGGCGATGGCTTGGTCATGGCTGGCGCTGGCGCCCTGCCCGGCGGGCGGCATGCAGGCCGGGGACTCGATGGCCTTCGCCTCACCGGCGGCGCCGCCTGCTCCGCAGCATGCCGTCACCCATGGGCGTGGCCTCGCCGGGGGCGGGCTTGGTCGGCCTTGCGCACGCGCCTTCCGCGGGAGCACCGGCGGGGAGCCGCAACGCACTCAAAGGCGTGGCTGCCTCCCGCCAGCACTGCGGAGCAGGGTCTCGGACCTGCCACCCGCGCCTCGGCCAAGGCTCCGCGGAGGCCTGGCAGCGCTGTTTCAGGAACCGCAAGCGCTGCCGGGGCCAGCGTCTGTACTGTTCCCGTCGCGGAGTCAACCGCAGCCAGCAGGCATGGCAGCGGTTCTGCCCGCTGGCGACCAGGCTGCGGCGGCCATGAGCACGGCTGGCTCCCTCTGCCTATGCAAGTCGGAGCTGCGTGGCGATGAGGGGGCTGCCGCCGGGGCGAATGGCAACCAGCAGGGTTTCGGGGGCGCTGGCGACAGGACAGCCGCGGAGGCGCACGCCCAGGGCGTGCTCGAGGCATGCCTGTTGAGGACCTTTGTTGCCGAGGTCGAGGTCATGGCGCGCCTCCATCACCCCAACGTCATCCGCCTCCTGGCCGCCAGCCTGCAGTGAGTGGATGGGCCAGCTTTGGGAAAGAGCTGCAATGGACTAAGCTTGGCAGGCGAGGCTTCACATGGAGGCCGTTGCCCGAGAAGGCACCGCCGCAGGCCCAACGGGCCCAAGGGAGCTCACGTGTCGTACAATCCGCTTTACACGTCTTGCGGTGCTGGGGTCGTTTGCTGCTAATCATCCGCTACCGCGGCCCACTTGACCAGTCCACCGATGCACATCGCCCCTGTACCCTACCCTCCAGGCCGCCCCACGTGTGCCTCGTGATGGAGCTGGCCGAGACCTCCCTGGAGCACCTCCTGTACGGCAGGGGCCCTGGTGCGAGGCTGCCACTCGACACAGTGCTGCACATCGGGGTGCAGATCTGCTCGGCGCTGGCATACCTGCACCCCACGGTCGTGCACAGGTGAGGCACTGCGGGCGCTGCAACCTCACGAAGGTACCCACGTGGGGTGCTGCGAGGCATGCGGAGCGGAGATGGCGGGGGACCGGGAGCCGCGGGGGGGTGGCGGGGACGGCATGGCCAGGAGCGGGAAGGGGTGGCTCGGGGGTGTGGGTTATACACGTCGCTCTCCAACTGGCCAATGGCAAGGTCGTTCTACACGTTGCCATTGTGAACGAGCCGTGTGCAGCCAACGTGCGCACGTCCCCACCGTTACCAATCTTGCCCTTGTGTTCAGGGACCTCAAGCCCGCGAACGTGCTCCTGGTCAACGCCGACAGCGCCACGCCCACTGTGAAGCTGGCGGTGAGCACGACCCAGGGGGAAGGGGCACACGGGGACGAGGTTACGCGAAAAGCAAGGCCAGCATATTGCAACAACATCTCTGGCGACCCAGGGGGGCACGTGTCGACCCTACATGAGGGGTGCCGGCGGTGTCAGGGCATGAACCCAGAATCGCATGCCTCTGTGTCTGCCACTGCAAAGAAAGCTGAGGCAGTCAATCTCCGCCAGACCTTGCTCGGAGCCCAAAGAGACCTCTCGACACATGTTGCCTCTCTGCTTGGTCCCTTCACCTTGTAGCCCCTCCCATGCGCTCTGCAGGACTTTGGGCTATCTAGCCTGCAGAGCACGGTGCGGTTCACGAGACATGCGGGCGTGGGCAAGGCCGCGTACATGGCCCCAGAGACGATGCACCCGCATGGAGCTGCCGTGTCACACCACGTGGTGAGCTCTGAAGTGGTCACAAAGTTTGCAGTGCGGCAATGAGTGAGCACCCATATGATAAGAGTCATCAGGCGCGGCTCTGGACGCATGCTCTGGGTTACCAGGCAGGAAGGGTAGGCTAACCTCGTACCCCCATGCGTGGTCTTGTCCCTGTGCTGCGTCTCCACCGCACAGGACATGTACGCCGTCGGCATCATCCTTTACGAGCTGTTGGCGGGACAGCGCCCCTGGGCCGGCATGACGATGGTCCAAATCGCGATAGCCGTTGTGATGCACGAGGCACGCCCACCTCTTGAACGCCTCAGTGCAAAGCGCTGCCCCAGGCGCTTGTACCAGCTCATCCGCTCATGCTGGGAGGCGGACCCTCTACGCCGGCCCGCAGCCGCAGAGATGCTCAAGGCCCTGCTCCTCCAACGCGAAGACCTGGCGAGGGCACAAGCCAGCGGGGGCACGTCGGTGGACGCGCAGTGCCCGTAGTCATTTAACCTATCTAGTTGCAGCGCAGCGCGGATGGAGCTGGCGCTGAGGGATTTGAACTGCCGAAGACTCCCAGCACTCAACCACGCACCAGGGTCATCGATGACGCACATGATTGAGTGAGAGGCGTTCCTTTACTGGCGTGCAATACTGAGCCCTGGGCTCAAAAGAACCCGGTCGACCGGTACTATGCAGTCAATGGCTGAGATAGGGGCCCTGGGTTTGGGTCGATTCCTGGACAGATGGAGGATGGGGGAGGATCAAGGTTGTGCAGGAGGAGGGCCGAGTGGACTGGCACGCAGATGCCCGGGCTTTCTTTGAGGATGGACGGAAGCTCGGTCTCGGATGTTTAATCATTTGCGCATTGTCAAAGGCCGGCAATTTATTGCCGTACAGAGTGGCGGGGCAGGGTATATGCAGAGGATTTTGAGGAACCATAATGAGGAGCACAAGAGCTGGATCTTTAGGAAGGGAGTGTCTGTATGTTGGACCTTGAATCAAGGCAGACCAGCAGCTTGGCGGCCCGATGTTGGAGTGCGTTGTGAATTGCACGGTATGTGCTGAACACACTGCTGACCGAATGAATGAGCGATGCGCCAAGTGAGGATGGAGCACATGTGAAGCAAATGCGCTTCTGGGACCCTGCAGGCTGACGACAGAGTTAGGTAGGAGTTGCAGGGAGCAGCAGGAGGTTTCTTAGGCAGGACGCGCGCAGGAAGGCCGAATCAGTTGGCAGGACCACATTCAGCAGCCGTGGAGTGCGTGACCGCGCGTACCATATGGACGGATGCAAGGGCTGCACCGGGGGGGCATCTCTGGGCCGCACTGGTGGGCGCAGAGGGTTCAGTTGCTGCTGCAAAGCGAGCGTTGTACTTAAGCCCTGGCTGTGCATGCATTGGCTCTGTTCCTGGCCGTACGTCCACGGCACTGCCGTCACATACAACAATCGGACCCCTCGAGGGCTCTTTCTCTCTCGTTCATAAAGGACACAGCATCCTCCCCACTTTACGCCAGGGCCAGCTAGGGGCAGCTCCCTCGCCCCCGCTCGGGGGCGTCTGCGGTAGTCCACGACGAACCGTCTGATGGGCCTCAGGTACGTTCCACTTGCATGGGGCGTAACCGGGCGTAACGGCCGCCAAACGCCTGCTACACACAGTGCACCACTTAGCACCTTGCTCGAGAGACTGGGAAGCGAAAGTCCAACCTCTTGGCAGCCGCACCAGCCGCACGCGGCCCGCCGCTTCCCGCGTGGCGTGTTCACACTCCCGAATCTCGCGAATCGAGGCTCCCATCGGGTCGCACGGCAGAGGCTCAAAGGCCCCCGATCACACAAACCTGGCTTCACTATGTTAAATCCTATGCAAAACGTTTACCATCGTGCAAGACCTCAGGGCCGGTAGGGCCGTAAGGCGATAACGACGTATACGCTATGCTGTAGTCGGCCGAGGGCCGCGCCCCGAGAACACTGTATCACTTCTACACACTAGCCGCTATGAGGTTATGGAACGTGACCTGGTTATCGTTGTGCCTGTGCGCGGCGGGATCCTGTTTGCTTCGCAGCTCCACCGCGTCCAGGGTGGTCAAGTGCTTGGCTTCCAGTGACCTCGTCGCCGCAATGGTCAACCAGGAAGTTACACGCGCTATTCTGTTGCAAGACATGGTCATGGTTGACGCGGATTGGGAAGGCGAGGCACGACTGGTGCGCTCCACGAACCTGACCATTTCCGGGCCACACGAGGAGCCAGCCATGTGGCCCGTTCTGGACCTCGCTTTCCTGTCCAACAAAGTGAGAAGCTCGTCAGAGCCGCATAGCCGCGCCCTACCTCGCTGTACGGCCCTAACCCCTCCCCGACAACTACTCCCCTCCCCCATCATGCTGTGCACAGCTTGTCCTGGCACCTGGTGTGTCACTCACGTTCACACGTGTGACACTCGAGCGGTGGAGGGAGGGCCCCACCTTCCAGATTCCTGGCATCGATCTCCTCGGAGCCGCCACCGTGGTTCCGCCAGCAGACGCCCCGGCACCTGCGTGGGGACACGTCATCCTCAACGAAACGTGCCTCATACTCCGTGCGTTGGTTGGGGTCGCGGGTGGCGGGATGGACACGCGCGTACAGTGTCCGGGGCTTGGACTGATGCATGGGGCTAGGGACCGGTCTCATGGGGACTTATCGTCGAGCTGATCTACGCTTGATGACGCCAGGCTATCATCACTGTTGCCACCCTTTCCTGAAACCCCCGAATGTGCAGCGGCTTGCTTGGCGCCCTCGGTTACCCGGGCAGCAGCCATCAACCTCGCCTGGCCTCCGGCTGTGCCAGGGCAACTGCTGGTGGCACCCTTGGCGTCACGTTCTCCACACAACCAACGGCGGCCACTCCCCTCCCTCCCCCCCTGCTGGACAAGTTCCTCAGCCGCCTGACTCTGATCGCGAGGATGGGCCTCTCAGCCTTCGGCGTTGCCTCATGCCTGTCCGCCTACGGCCTGGGCACCCTCCTCTACCACTGCCAGCACAACGGCCTACCCCCTCGTACGGCGACAGAGCACCTAGTGGGCACGGTGGCGGCCCTGACCGACCGCAACATGACGCCTGCTCGATACAGGGACAACCCCAACGCACGCAGGAGCACCCACGAGCTGCATGTACCTCTCCCCGGCAGTTGGCGGCTTTGGCCTGCTCCCCCTCGTCGAGCACACTGGCGCCAGGCACGCGAGTGCGGCAGTCCGTGGCATTCTGGGCGCCTGCGGCCTCCTCCGCTACCGCCCGCCGTGGACCGCGCCGCTCGTCTCCCTGCTCCGCTCAACCCACCCAGCAGCACACCCGCTCTGCCTCCTGACAATGCGGCGCCCGACCTCGTCGATCGGTCTCCGCATCTTGGGGGCCACAGTCCAACGCGCAACCTCACCAGCACTGGTGCGCGTGGCAGGCGCGCTAGCGCTGCTGCCCCGGGCCCAAGTGATTGCTCCCATGCCAGCCGGAGCCTGGGTCTACAATGCACCGCTTTGGGGCAACCCAGCCCTGCCCGCGGGGAACATCGACAACAACGCCCCAAGCTGGGGCCTCGAAGGCGAGTTCACAGATCTGTTCGCGGTTCCGGGACTGCGGACAGTAGGCACGGCAGTCCGCTGCCTAGATGAGCTTGAGCGCATCCGAGGGATGCACGGGCTGGAGGGCAGCATAGGCCGGGCTCTCGCACGGGCGAGGGCCCAGATCAACAGGTCATATACCGAAAGGGTAGTACAGAGCATTTTGGGCACGCAGGTGGGAGCACTCCCGCAAGCACTCCGCAATGGACTAGACATGGGACAGCGCCTGGGCGCGCTTATTAGCCGGCTCCCGGCCGGGTGGGCCGAAGCAGCACGGGGGGTGGACGATCAGGCGGCCGCCCCAGGGGAAGAAGAGGCTTGGGCGAACATTGCCAGGGGCATAGGCTGGGAGGACGTCAGCTTGGCAAAGATGACAGTTAGCCTGGCCACGCACTTGCAATTGGGACCGGCTCGGGTTAAGCTAGCACGGAAGCATGCACTTTACATTCAGGAGGCGTACGGCACAGACACGGCATCAGCAGAAGCAGTGGCAAGTCTGAAAGCGGTTTGGCCGAGGTTGTGGGGCATTAAGTGGGATCCGGGCAATAAAGAGCCCTTGTGGAGGCTGGCGATGGATGGCTTCCCGGGATTTGGCATGCACCGGAGCCAGTTAGGAACTGAGAACGTGGCGAGGTGTCCGTGTGGGCGGGCCATGGAGCAAGGCGATCGGCTCCACCATTTCTGGTATTGTCCAGCCGCTGTGGCTGTTCGTATGCGCCTCAGTCATGGTATTGGCAGGGCGGTGAAACGACACGAGGTGTGGCTTGCTGTGCCCCCAGAGGGCACCGGGATTCATGCGCGAGTGTGGGACGTGGTGTGTCTGGCCGCGATATGCGCGATGGACCGGGCCAGAAGGTACAAGTATGCGCACAGGGACGCTCAGGACCACTCCTTGATGATGGCACAGGCTTTAGCAGTAGCACGAGGCGAGTTTGAGGGCCGTTTGCAGTGTTTTGCGGAGGTTGGGCTCACGCACAGGGGCTGGGATGAGGTCCCAACCGACCACCCTTTCCTAGCGGCCAGGGCGGACGGATCAGTGCAGTATGCAGGCCCGGACGCCCCTTGATGGAGGCGGGGCACACCCTGCGGCGCATAACAAACGGGAGGGAGCCGCAGGGGGGGGGGGGTTCGCCCGGCGGCGCATAACAAACGGGAGGGAGCCGCAGGGCAGGGGCGGGGACCGGGTGAGCTACACGTGGCGTTTGATGGGATGTGCACCTTGCGGAAAGGGGACATAGTCCTCTGCGGCGCATAACAAACGGGAGGGAGCCGCAGAGTGGGAGTGAATGTGGGGTCGGGAGAGCCAGGATCGAGAGGTGTACGGCCAACAGTGTGAGCACATGATGAACGGTGAACGGTTACTGGTAGGAGGCGCGGCCGAGGAGGGGCCATCGATACACGCTGAGCATGGTCATTGCGTGCCAAGGACTAAGGTGGGACCTGAGCGTGGTCAGTGCAAGTTATGACAGGGACTTGCGTTCTGGCTTGCAGGGGGCAAGCCCGTGAGGTGGGTCGCTTGGCCCCAGCGTTCAGCGCTGTGACCCCAGGGGGGTCCTTCATTGTAAACACCGAGGACTGGTGAAGTCTAACTCCTCACAAGAGGGCTGCGTGGTGCGTGCGGGCTGCGCCTGAGCGATGTGCACGAGTGCCGTACATGCCTTAGCTATGCAGGGCGTCGGTCGTGCCCGCCTCTGAGGACGTTCATTAGTCTCTAACCCCATTGTCTGTCTGTGTGATCTCCACCCCACCGTCGTCTTGTCCCCTCTCTGTGTGCACCCCGAGCAGCCGGATCCTTTAGCTAAGCCCAGTGTGCGATGCTACCCAATGGTGAATTGGTGAGTTTGAAGGGGTGGACCTGGGCAGGTGCAGTACGGCCGTACGTACGTCAGCGGAGCAGCGCTGCCTTGCCGTGGTCCCGTTACTCCCGTACCGTGATCCCTGCCGTGGCCTCCCGGGCTCCCGTTATAATGTATCCCTGCGGTCATCCCTCCCCCCTGCCTGCGCTTCGCGTTCCAGGTTTGGGGCATATGCAGTCTACGCCAACGGGCCCTCTGCGCATGGGACGGTCAAGCTGGGCTACTTCTTCGAGGTTTACAATAGCACCTCGCATGTAAGAAATAGAAATAGAAATATCTAACGCCGGGTTACCCCTGGCGTGGGTTAAGGAGGGCGGGTTGGTCAGACCCGCCACCAGGGGGGTGCCTCCGCACCCTTTGTGCTCATCCTGGCCGGAGGGTCCTGTAGGTTTTCACGATGCTCTTGAGGCGGCTCACCGCGTGCCGGTGCAGGCTGTGGCAGCAGGCTTTTGCCTCGGTGGCCGTGACGCCCAGGGTCTTAAGCAGGGGGTTGAGGGTGCGGGGCACAGTGCCGCCTCGCATGTAAGACCTCCTAGCAGGGCCGGCAGGAGCTCCTCCATCCCAGACTTGGCAATGGCTAGAAAGGGATGGGTTGGCCCCACAAGCTGTGAGCACTCGGTCCGCCCATTCCTAATGGGCTTACCAGGCCCCTTCCATCGATGCCTACCCCGTTGCAGTGCCACCGCATCATCGACGACAAATGCGTCGCTCGTTACGGTTCGCCGCTGGGCTGCTTCTACGCCCTCACGGGCCCTAACAACACAAGCCCCAGTGAGCACTGGCCTCCCATATGCGCAAAGGTCCCTCCTGTTTGCCCCTCGCGGTCCCCACATGCCCAATGGCCTGACATGGCCTGACATGCAGCTGGCCCGTCCCAGCGGATGCAGCGAAGCCTTTGGTGCTTAAAGTACTGATTGCCCCCCTTTGCCCTCTCCTCGCTTGCCCCGGCCTCTCCGTCCGCAGGTTTTGGGAACGGCAGCAGCTCGGCACTCGACGATGCTCAGGCGCCGCCTTCAGCTCCCGGCGGTGCCGACAGCGGCAGTGGGGGCCCGCCTGTGGGCGCCATCGTGGGCGGCGTGTTGGGAGGTGGGTTGAGTGGGTGGGTACAGGGGCAAGGGCCATGGGCGGGGCCTGCGCGTGGAGGGCACAGCCCAGGACTGGGGCCTCATCACTGCATCCGGGGTCGTAGTGCGCGGCCGTGGTGCGGAAGAGCGGAGGGGATGGTGCTTGTGCTTGCGTCCGTTGGCCAGGCATGGAACAAGGTTCGTGCAGCCTGCTGACCTGGAGCGGACGGTCAGCACTCCGGGCCCCGCTGCCGTGCATAAGTGATTTTGCTCACGACTGCGCCCCCGTACCCCCAACCGCTCCAACCGCGTGCAGCCGTCACGGCGGCGGTACTGGTGGGCGTGGCCGTCTGGGCAGCGATGCGTGCCCGACGCACTGCCGCCGGCCGCCATGACGAGCACGTGAAGGACGCTGATGCCGATGCCAGGTGGGTGCCACATGCTTCACGGCCCTTTCCCCCTGCCTGCGGCAAGCTGCACTCTGCTGGAGGAGTTCAGGGCATTCCTGTTCCTTGTGCAGATCATCCCTGTCCGAGGACAGAATCCCGCCGCTCCTCACCAGGTAGGGTCACGACGCGGCTCTAGCTGCCCTGCCCTTGTCTTCACTGTCTTTACTGTGCGTACTGCATACAACTCATGCCCTGCCCGGCACTTACTTGCTCTGCCCACCGCACGCGTGGACTCCAAACTACCACAGGAGCTCTGATTGCTGCATCGATATCGAGTCGCTCCAACATGGTACCCCCTCAACAGCAGACGCGCGCGGCGCGTCTGCTTACAACGTGCGCGGGGTTTTGTTGCAATAGGGTGCCTACAAATCCCTCTCCTAGGCTTTCGGCCTTCCGTTTGCGGGGCGACCAGTAGCGCGGGGCCATTCCGCAGGAGGGCCCGCGGGCGCGGGCCGTTGGGTCAACGGGAAGGGAAACCCGGAACACTCCGGAACACTTCCCTAGACATTTGGCCTTCCGTTTGCGTGGCGACGGGTGGCGACGCGGGCTCTGTACATGCCGAAGAGGGAGGGCGGAAGGTCGGTGATTGGGTTCGTGCCAAAGCCCGGATCGCGAGGACCAGCCTTCGAGAGTCATGTATGAAGCTAAACCATTCGCTGAGCATAAAAGAGAGTAGAAGTTAAATCTTTACACTTCCACAGCTGCCCACAGCCGCACCACAGCCCTGCTTGGCTGTAGCATTTATCGCAAAGCCTTTGCGCGCAGACACCGCCTTCTTCCACATCGCAACTTGTTAAGCCGGAAGGCTCGTAAGAAGGGCTGCGTCATGCCCACGTCGATATCTTGCCATCGGTGCTGCTGCTACACGGACCCGCGTCCTCCTCCCCCTGGCCCCTTTCCCCCGCGCCCGCATTCGGCCGAGTAGCATGCCTGAAGCAGTGTGCTCTCTGCGTGCTCGACCCTTGCCTCGACAGGTGCAGGCCCAAGCACCCACGGCCCCGGAACTCCCTGCAAGGTGAGAGGAAGCGCGTCAATCGGGCTACCTGATGTGGACCATGTGTCTCACCTTAGTAAGCACTCCTTTCCCCCGCTTCTTCTCGCCTGGGCTCACCTCCCGTCCGCGTTCCCCCCCCACCCAGATACGGTTGTGACAGCGCAGTCTCCATGCGACCCCGACTTTGTGTTGGGAGTCAAGCTGGGCCCCCCGGACGACGAGCTTCAGCAAGACCCGCGCTTGCCCGCCTGCGGGGGTCTGATGAGCGGCGAGGTCAAGCTCTTGCCGGTGGTGCTGGGCAAGGGCACCTTTGGCAAGGTGTATCAGGGCCTGTGGAACGGTCAGCGCGTGGCGGTGAAGCGTCTGGACCTGGGACTGGCAGCGGCTGGAGTCCGCCAGGCCACCGTGGAGGCCGCGGAAGGAGGCGGCGGCGGCAGGGCGCCAGCGCCGCCAGCCGCCGCCCCCGCCTGTGCAGCTGCCGTACGGGGCCGAGGCGCGGGCGGTGCTGCGCCGATGGCTGCCGATGGATGCTTTGCAGCGGCCGGAGCAGAGGCAGGAGCTGCGGTCGAGATGGCCGCGATCTCTACGCTCGGCGGCAACTGCAGCGCAGGGCTGGCAGGAAGCTTGCCCACCTGGGTCCTGGCCGACCCGGCCATACTCCAGCTGCTGACCATCGCGTCCTCGGTGACATCGGTGCCTTCGGTGGCTCTGTGGTCCGCCTTCAGCCCCGCGCTCTCGCCGCCGCCGTACGCAGCTGTTGCAGCAGCAGCAGGCGATCCCTCGTGGCCGCGCGGATGGCGCGGGCAGAACGATGAGGCGGATGCTCCCGGCCCCGCACCACCTGCTGTTGCACCTCTCCCGACAGTCCGCGCCGGTACATGTGCCAGGTCCTCGCCGACAGCGTTGGCAGCGCCTTGCAAGAGGGTGCTGCCGCCATGCGGGGCCCAGCCGCCTGGGCTGTCGTCGCGCCAGTCCGCGCCCGCCGCCGTCTCGCTCACTCTCGTGCCCGGCGGACAGCAGCAACAGCAGTGTCCGCAGGCGGACGGTGAGCAGGAGGGTGACACGTTGTCCCTGCCGTTCCTGTCCGACGGCACATTCACCGCCGTGGCCTGGTCACCGGCGCTGGAGGCCTGCCCGGATAGCCTTTTGGCCGGCTCCTCCCGCGGTAGCATACCAGCGCCGCTATTTGCGCAACAGCACGGCTACCTGCTGCCGCCAGCACTGCACATGGGCCCGGCCCCACCCGCGCCTCGGCCCCGGCTCCGCGGCGGCCTGGCAGCGCTGTTCCAGCGCCCCCAAGCGCTGCTGAAGACAGCGGACTATGTAGTCATGACGTTGCGGAGTCGTCCGCAGCTCGGCCCGCCGGCGGTGCAAGCGGCCGGCGACGAGGCTGCGGCGGCCACAAGCAATGCAGCCCTTCTCTGCAAGCAGGAGCTGAGTGGCGGCGTGGGGGCTGCTTCGGCTGGCGCGGAAGAGGGCTGCGTCGCGGGCGCGGCTCTTCCCTTGTGCACCGAGGAGGGCGCCGCACCCTGCCCCGGGGCTGACGGCAACCGGGACTTGTGTGAGGGCGCGAGCGACAAGGCAGCCGTGGAGGCCCACGCCCAGGTCCTGCTGGAGGCGTGCTTCTTCAAGACCTTCGTGGCGGAGGTGGAGGTCATGGCGCGCCTCCATCACCCCAACATCATCCGCCTCCTGGCCGCCAGCCTGCAGTGAGTGGGGTTGCAAGCTGGCCAGCACTTGACTAGCTTGGCGTGGAGGCCGGGGCCCGCTCGGGCCCGCAGCGGGCCCACTCTCTTGGGTTCAGCTTTCCGGCGAACATGCGCGTTCATGCAGCGAGGCATGGCATGGAAGCCAGGCACCGCACCGCTAAGGCACCGCAGCGGGGCCGCACGGGCCCAAGCGGGCCCAAGTGTCGTAAACTCTGCTCCGTACGTCGTGCACTGGGGCCTGGATGCTAGTCAACTCTTAGCTCTTTCCTACCTTTTCCTTCCAGGCCGCCCCACGTGTGCCTCGTGATGGAGCTGGCCGAGACCTCCCTGGAGCACCTCCTGTACGGCAGGGGCCCTGGTGCGAGGCTGCTCCCGCTCGACACCGTACTGCACATCGGGATGCAGATCTGCTCGGCGCTGGCGTACATGCACCCCACGGTCGTGCACAGGTGAGGCACTGCGCGCGCTGCAGCCACATAGAGCACCTATGTGCGTGGTGAAAGGCATGGTGGGCAGAAATGGGGGGGGGAAAGGGTCGCGTGGCAGAGTGTAAGTGGTTGCTTGGGGGATGGGGAGACGCATGGGGGATACCATGGGGGCAATGGAGGCAATGTGGCTTGCCAGGGCGCGGGTCGTCTTAGCCCGCCAGGAGGGCGCGCGGAAGGGCCTTTGGCCAACGCGCGCAGGCGGCGTTGGCCGCACCCCCGATGACGGCACAACCTTGACGGACAAATACCTCCCGTTCAGGGACCTCAAGCCCGCAAACGTGCTCCTGGTCAACGCCGACAGCGCCACGCCCACGGTCAAGCTTGCGGTGAGCACGCTCGGCACAGGACGCGAGGAGGCATGTATCGGTTTCAGGGGCGTATAGCATCCACCCAGAATTGCATGCCTCTGTCTGGCACTACAAAGCCGAGGCAAGCACCTCCGCCAGACGTATTGTACCTCAACCAGACCTCTCGACACATATTGGCTCTCTGCTTGGTCCCTTCACCTTGTTGCCCCTTCCACGCGCTCTGCAGGACTTTGGGCTATCTAGCCTGCAGAGCACGGTGCGGTTCACGATGCATGCGGGCGTGGGCACGGCCGCGTACATGGCCCCAGAGACGATGCACCCGCATGGAGCTGCCGTGTCACACCACGTGGTGAGCTGCGAAGCGGTGGGCGTATCCCGACTGACAGGACACGCGCTCTGGATGAGGGAACAGTGAGGACTACCATTAGGCAGCGACAAGCGCCTGGTTACCGGAACGGGGCTCGCGCGCTATGCGAAGACAAGCACCTCGACCACCGACCAACCAGCACAGTAGGGTCTGACCCAGACAGCCTGCTAGCCTAGCTGCCCGGTGCCCCACTGGCCAGGTATCGCGGCGGCACGCCTTGTTAGCTACGGACCCGGGGCGCCTGCCCGCGCCTACTCCCGCTTCTCTAATGCTCCCTCGGCCGCTCTGCGCACAGGACATGTACGCCGTCGGCATGATCCTGTACGAACTGCTGGCGGGACAGCCCCCCTGGGCGGGCATGACGATCGTCCAAATCGCAGTAGCCGTTGCGCTGAACGGGGCACGCCCGCCCCTCGACCGGCTCGGTCCACAGCGCTGCCCCAGGCGCCTGCACTTGGCCATTCTCTCCTGCTGGGAGCCGGACCCTCTACGCCGGCCCGCGGCCGCAGAGCTGCTCAAGGCCCTGCTCCTCCAACGCGAAGACCTGGCGAGGGCACAAGCCAGCGGCGGCACGTCCGTGGACGCGCAAAGCCCGTAACCATGCAACCTAGTTACACCGCTCGCCGGGTCACATACAGTCGTACGCGTGACGTTGGGAATGGCTGGACCGTCTCGTCTGCTTGCTCAGCCCCCCATGTCAAGGCGGGAAGCAAACTATTAAAGCTAATTGGTTGCATAGCTGGTTTACCGTACGTTCGGAGTGGTGAAGGCGGGCCCGTCTCCATGCTCAGGCCCCTCCTTTGCGAGGCGGTCACAGGGGCGGGGCGGCGGGGGTCGGGAGTTCCCGTACAGTTTGTGGAGCTAATGATGGGACGACCACGAAAGTCAAGGTCTGCTGCGCTTAGGTTGCACGCATGAAGATGCAGACGTAATTGCACCACGCACAAGGCATACTCTTAAGCGCAGGTAGGGGGAGCACGTGGTCAGATTACGAAATGGGATGCGTGCTAGAAGAGATTCCCGCAATCGCTCGTGAAGAACTGTGAGCGCATCTACGTACCTTGCTCTCGGAGGCGGACGACGCCCTAGTAATATATCGACTTCTACAACCGTGCTTGTGTGGCCTGGTGATATGGGGCTATTATGAGGGGCTGAGGTTGTGTGGATGGGTGTACGGGGGCAAGAGCGAGACGGGGGGGAAACTCAGCTCTGAACCAAATCCTCATATCAACATATGTACTGCATACCTTCGGCGATCGTTGCTACATTTTTGGGCTGAGCCCCCGGCGCGTAGCAGATGGGTGGGGGGCTGAGCGCTCGTTAGTTTTACGCCCCCCTGGGGCGCCCCGCTTCTCCGCACAGCTCCTGCCGGAGCCTCTTAGTGGTGCGTGGCAACGTTACACCGGCAATGCTCCGCCAGAGCGGCGCTCCGCCTTACGCCGTTAGGACCACTTGAGCCTGGGCGCACCCACAAGCGCCAATCGGGGTGGCGGGGGGTCGTGGTGACCCGTGAGCAGTGCCTTCTGTTACTAGGGCTGCTTCGCCGACTGGCAATTGTGGCAAGCCGGCGGGGTCTGGCCGAAAAGAGATCCAAGTGCAAGCGTCACGTGGGTCGGAGAAGGTTTGGTAGCGAGGGGCGGAGGAGCAAAGGCGCTATTGAAGGGCAGGCAGAAAGGATCGACGTGCGTGCGCAGGGTTTGGTTGGATTGAGTGCCCAGCCCCCCCCCCCCGGCAACGATGTGCGCGAAGGGGCCTAGTAGATTGTGTTCAGGGCTGCTCGTGTAAAGGCCAGGGAAGCGTAGGCGCGGTAATTAGCCGGCCGGTCGTAGATACGGAACCGAAAGCCCTGGGAGTCCGAAGCCCGACCCATCCCGACCCAGTAGATTGTGTGTATGGGGGGCGCGGGCGGGCCCTTCTTCAATAGTGTCGAGTGCCGTGACGGTGTGCCCCCCTGCCCCGTGGCACCCCAAGTAATGGCCGTGTCGCATCATGTCCGGTGGAAGTGCGGCACCGGGTGCATGTAACGCGGAACACATCAAGGGCCACGAGACCAGATCGAGCTTACAGCAGGTCAAGGGCCGGTGCGGCCCTCCTCCTCGTACTTTGTGGGCCTTGCCGCTCTATGCTTGGGTAACTGAGTGCGCTACGTGCCTGGACGGCACACTCTCGGGCGAGCTTCGATCAAACATGAACCGTCCCTGCACAGCCACAGAACCTTGTCTGTACAGAGCGTGTACGTGGCGGCAAGCAATGTGTTGCCAGACCGTGCACGTGCCCCGTCCGCTTTGCCCGACACCCCAAGCCGCTTGCCAAGAAGCCATGTAAAGTCAAGTCACACCTCTTGCTTGGCAAGGCATACCTCCCTCCATCTTGTAGACTTGCCACCGGCAGCAAAGCGTACAAGAACTGCAACCCCCAGTTCGTTCGGGTTGGTTGCATACCTACGTGTCACGTGCCGCTCCAAATGCCAGGAGCCGACCAGTGAACTCAATCCACTCTGTAACTTGCATCACACCACCAAAGTCTGCATAAGCATCACCAAAGCCGTCATCAAACCACCCACGTTAAGCTTGGAGCACCTCTGTGCGTTTCGCCGCCTCCCCAAACCCAGCCGCCTCCCCAAACCCAGCCAACAGCCACCAACACCCTGTGTCCGCTGGCCTCGCAGTTGCGACAGCGCCCCCCATGCCACTCAGCCAGGCTCTAGCGGCTCGTTTGACTTTGATCTGCGCCATCTGTAACCTAAGCCCCGTAGCCCTCGTGCCTCTGAATATCAGAAAGCAAGGTCTCTAGCAGCGGGGCAAGGCTCCTCCACCTGACGAGTCTACAGCCCGTAGTTCCCGATGCGCACGCCAGTGATGAGCCAGCAGTCCTGTGGGGGGGGGACCGGTGGTCTCTGTTGAGGGCAGGGCTCGAAGGTCAAGGGCTGCCCGTGTAGCCCATGATTGTGTACAGTAGGAGGACGGCTTCAGAGTATGACAAGGGCTTTGGCGCATACCAGCCACCCTCCGACACCACGCCACGGGACACTTGGCAAGGGTTCGCCGTGCACACTGGTCCTGGGCACGTACCTTGTACGCTCCCTCGTCCACCCGCTCGAGGCAGAAGGTGAAGGAGTAGGGCCGGAGGGCCGTGTCGGGGACTGCGGCTGGGGCGGGGGCGCCCGGGCGTGCCACGGGCCGCGGCCTGGCCATCACCTCCACCGCCTGGAGGGCAGGCACAGAGCCAGGGCCTCTTCAAGGAGTCCCACCACCGGAAACCCAGGTGTGGCATGCGTTAGGCGTGTGACAACCCGTCCTGCCCTTCCTCCTACTCTGAGGCATCCGGCCTTGCGACCCAGCCCACCTGCACCGCTTTGTTGTCGAAGCGGGAGCTGGGGAAGACAAGCGGCGAGGCCACCTGCGGTGGGAGCAGGCGGGCGGGGGGTAGGTGGGGATGTGGTGCGGCAACGTGGCCGGATTCAGCCTCCAAACCACGCAGGTTGGCACGTGATATGACTGCACTGCCGCCGCATCTAAAGCGAAGCCGGGGACGTTTGCATTTGAGAGACCCGGCAGGTTTAACAGGTAACTCTCATTGCACAGCCTCCCAACGCCAGTACTCCCCACGCCACAGCCGCGCCCCCATCCAGGCAGCGCCCTTACCTTCCAGCTGTCGCAGTTGAGCAGTGGCGTGTAGGCCGTGTGCACCTGCGCGTGGAAGCGGTCCCACGGCAGCCACTCCTCGGCAGCGCGCCAGCTGCGCACCGAGCCCGCGTCCTGTGTGGAGGAGCACGGCAACACCGACAGGCGGAGCGGCAGCACGTGGGAGCTCTGGGATCGGACAAGAAAGTAGAACCCAGAACCCAGAACCCTTTTTCCGGGCCGCTGTCGTTGAGGGAAACACCCAAGCACAAGTAACGGAGATCCTCCCAGCACAGGGTCCTCCTTGCCCCGATCGCCTCACCGGCCCGTCTGATGCGTGAAGGGTGAGGTTGAATGCGGACATCACCCCACTGTCGGGCTCAGGCCAGTCGTTGCGCTGTACCCAGGGCAGCGATTGGGATGGAGGGAACAGCGAAATCTGAGGCCCTGTACCGGTACACAGGGTGCTGGCCGTGCATCATTCCTCACTCCAACACGTGACCTTCAGTTGCAAAGCAACGATTACATACATCCCCATGTCAGCTCCAGCCTCTATCGTGGCGAATGCAGTAGCGGTGGCAGAAGCTCTTCCTCTCCAGTTCCGCGCCCCTGCGGTTGCTCTTCACCCGTCGGGCTCCGCCATCCGGCTTGTGCGCCTCCCCTATGTACCCCCGTCCTGAGCCCCCTGTCCTCATCTCCGCACACGTCACCCCAGCAGGCTTGTCGTAAGCGCCCCTGCCCACCTGCAGCACGTCCATGGCCTGTTGCACTACTGAGTGTGGAGGCAGCAGGGGTGCTGCACAGGTGGAAGAGGGGGGAGGATGCGTGAGCACGGGTCGAGCCACCCGCCTGCTTTGCCCCTGCAGGCGAAGCCCCCTCCCTATCACAGCCTGCCCGACGCACAAGGGTGAGCCCGTTGCGCCACCGTTGCTGGCGATGGGATGCCCTGGGGGAGTGGCGAGCAGAGAGGACCTTGGCGGGGGGGTATGACACGAAGAGCCCGGCACGCTTTTTGGGGCGGTTGAAAGGCTTGCGCCGCAACGACGGGATCCGCTCATACCCGCGTGCGATCCACACCTTAGCGGATATGAGCGCGCTGAACGCGGCGGCGAGGCCGCCGTCGCCAGGCCCCGACGATGCCTCCGGGTGTTGTGACGACGCGAGCCTCACGCAGTGCCGACGAGGGCCGCAGCATGCTGCTCCGCGTACGAGCGGCATGATGAAGCCCATCTTCCGGCCGGCGGGCCGGCCGGCGCCCGGCACCCGGGCTTTCGCAAGAGCTTGCATGGACATGGTGCTGCGCTGCGTGCAGGTGCAGGGCTACCTATCGTCTGCTAGTCGTTCCGCTATCCGTGATCATGGATTAAGTATGCAGGTGGGTCAAGTTGCGGGCCTGGTCGCCAAGTTGCCATGCTCGGGAAGTTCAATCGCAAATCTTGCTGAACGACGTCGACATTGCGGGCTGACCCCTACAAGCTACATGTCCTCTCAAATCATAGAGTAGCCAGACTAGCATACCGCAACTTAACTCGCTTTAGTCCGCCGCTGACGTTGGGCAAACGGTCAGCGCTGTGCTGCTTCCGCTACGCTGCGTCTGTTTAGTTTCTAGGCTTCAGCTTGGGCACATGCTCCCGCGTTGCGTGAACCAAGCGACTTTCGCTCCTGCGAAGTCTTCGGGTGGGCCCGTGCTCCCGGCGCGGCCTATGTCTTCCAACTATCCCGCTGGTGAGCCATTGCTCATAAGCCGACCCTCTGAGAAGCCAATCATGCCGCGAGGCTGCGGGCTTAACCCTGGGCCGAAATCTCCTCGACGCGTGGCCGCCGGCTGCAGTGGGGCTTTGCGGATTGCCTGGCAGCTTCATGTGCATTGGTTAGAGTCTTGATCGCGGGCAAGCAGGCTTCCGGCGGCGGTAGTCAGCTCCCTGGGCGTGTCAGGGCGACGTGCCCCTGCCCGACCAGCCGGCCAGTCCCGGGGTCCTGCGGCGTCACCCGCAGCTACGCTTGCGCACTAATCTTGGCACGCCTGTCGACTTTGCCCCTCCGACACGTCCGCGTCCAGGGCGCCCCAAGAGCAGCAACAAGCGGACCGTAGCAGAGCTGGAGCGGCCCGGGTCGGCCCAGGCGACCGGCCACCAGGGGCCCATGCCGACGGAGCCCATTCCCCTCAAGTATGTGGTGCAGGAGGCTGTCAAGCGCTGGTTTGAGGACACGCTGCTAGAGGCGCAGCGGGGTGACGTGAAGCAGCAGGCGCTGCTCGGAGAGATGTACAAGGTGGGTGGGTTAGGGCCTTGCGGCCCGGCAGGCCTCAAGTCGGGCCGGCTGTGGAGCGAGGGCCAAGGTGCACGACACGACACACATATGCCTGGGGACATGTGCGGGGGGCGCTTTTCTGTATGGGGCTTTCGTTCCGCTCCTTCTTACAGGGGTCGGCTCATTCCCGCGACCCGCTGCAGGAGGGCTATGGGTGCCAGAAGGACGCGCGGGCCGCCAAGGAGTGGTCCGACAAGGCGGCCAGCCGTGGCTACAAGATGCAGGGCGTGTACTGCGAGCTGTGAGGAACGAGTGCCTATTCGGGCGGCGCCGAAAGGAGAGGGATGGCGGTGGCCGAGGATCCATGGGCCACCCTAAGGGATGGGGCATGGTATGGGTAGGGAACCGAAGGCCAAGCGAAGGCCATTGGCAGCAGCCCCGGGACTAGGCCTTGCGCCAAAGGAGATGGCCACTTACAAGTTGGTCAGCACGGATGGCCCAGTGAGGCTGCTGGTCAGCACGGAGGGTCCAGTGGGGCTGATCACCGTAGCTTTGCCGCGTTGAAGGTTGAAGGCCAAACACCTGTTGTTGCGATGTCAGTGGCAGAGAATCAGTCTAGGGGCCTGTGTTCAGCCGGACAGGCACATGCATTGGCTTTTGCACTTTCGTGCTGGGGAAAGTTGTGGACCGCCTGTCGTGTCGTGGTATCATGTGGACGTCGTGCGCCATTTGTGGTGCGCAAGGGTTGCGCCCTTGTGCGTTCTTTCATGCTGATTGGCCCGCTTCCCTTTATGAGCAAGCACCTAGCTCGAGGGCCAAGTTTGATGCTTTCGCCACCGCGCGTGGGGCTTGTGTTGGTGGAAGGCGTGGAGTTGTAGGGGGGAGGGATTTGGGGCCCACCTACCATCACTAGGTATGCATTGCTGAACTGCTTACAACGCTTTCACGCGTTTGTATGTTGGCTAAACCAATAACACGTGTGTGTTGATGTTGGGGTCTGTAAACGACGTTGGGGTCTTTGCTGGCACCTGTGCCTTGCATCAGGCGTAGCGGGAGGTGGCGCCACCAGAGGCAGCACGTGGCGCAGGCAGATTCACGCCGGGACCTGGGCTTTCGTTCAAGACTTACATAGCCCACCACCGGGGCCAACACGCGTTCCACCCCACCAGCTTCAGCTTCTATCTCTCGCCAACATGAAACTATGCGCCCCTCCTTGAAACCCCATGGCACAGTTGGCCAATGACACTCTACATCTACCCCTTGCTCTCCGCATCGTGCCGCCATCTCGCAGCAACCCGCGCCCAGTTGGGGTCCAAAGGATCCTGTCGACAGACTCAGTAGCAGGGTCCCCAAAGCCACCCTGGGTGCGCGTGTCAGCACCTGTCAGGCACCTCCCAGCGTGTCGGTCATGTCAATGCAGCCCTGCGAAAGTCCCCACCCATCATCACCACATGAAATGCACCACCTTGTCCGTGTCTCGGCCCTGCCCTTCATGGAGGCTCCGGCGGCCGTCCGAGCACCCTGGCCTGCCCGCCAAACACCGTCTTCGCCTCCACCCCGTTCCCGACTGCACCTAGCTGAAGACATGGCTATGCGTCCAGCTCAGCGCAGCACAGGGCTTGCGCCATACGGCACGGCACGTGAGCCTCGAGCCGTGCGGGGCGCGCCGGCCACCTGTTGAGATTGGCCTCCGTGTGCCTCAGCATTGGCCGTTCGGGTCAGCCAGCCCCCTCAGTTATGCGCCTGACCCGACAACAGTCAGTCACAAGCCACTCAGTGCTTTGCTAGGTCGGCGTCGCTCTTCCGGGCGATCTCCACGACCGCGTCCAGCTTTGCCGTCTCCAGGTCCTCAAACTTCTGCCCCTTCTCGGGCTTGGAGGTGATGCGCAGGTTGGGGCTGAGCTTGAGCGACGTCACGGCGCCCTTGTCGTCTCCCACCAGCACGATGGGGTGCTTGGGGTTGAACACCAGCTTGGTCAGCTTGGCCTTCTTGACGATCTGAAGAAGCGAAAGAGGCGGAAAGGCGGAGTCAAGAAGGGGTAACTGACAAGCTGTATGGGCCTCGTCGGGGCGCGGACGGCAACCTGCCGCTCAACCAAGCGGCAACGGCAAGGACGAAACCAAGTGCCCTGCCCCGTCCGTCGGCCCCACCCCCAACCCGCCAACCTTCTGGCTGCACAGCGGCAGGAGCTTGTTCTGCGCCAGGTCGAACACGTGCACGCGGCCGTCGTCGGTGACGGCGGCGAACACGGTGGCCGAGTAGGGCGCCCAGGCCACATCGCCGATGGAGTCGTTGAGGTCGAAGTTCATGACGGGCGCCTTGGAGTCGTGCACGTCCCACAGCTTGATGGTCCAGTCGGCCGAGGACGACAGGAACATGTTGGGGTGGATGTGGTTCCAGTGCACCGCGTACACCGCCAGCTGGTGCGACACGTACGTGGACAGGTACTGTGGGGGTGAAGGGCGGGATGCGCACGGCAGCGAGTGAGGAAGGGCTGGGGGGTGGAGGGCTGCCGAGCAGGGAGTCAGGTGGCGGCAGAGGGCGTGGGACTAACGGTACGTGCAACCCCAGCCCAGGCGTCCCAGCTAGCAATCGCTTCGACAGAAGCTGGGCCCGTGAGGCGAGCGGCCCACCTGCGAGGAGTAGGCCTTGGAGCAGCGGTGGATGGCGCCCTCCTCCGTGCCCACCATGTAGATGGACTCTTGCCCGGGCATCTGCAAAGCAGGGCAGCGCGGTGCAGGCAGGTGAGAACTTCGAACCGCCTTGCATGAGAACTTAGAACCGCCATGCACAAGGTATCAAGGCAGCGACACACGCCGGCCCAGAACTGCTAGCCCGCCCCAATGCCCGCGGCCCCAGGGGTGGCCCTCTGCGTACCTTGCAGAAGTCCATGCAGCACCCGCCCGCTGGCCCCGTGGCCATGGGGTCCTCCTCCGTGGGCTCGCCCGCCTTCACCACGCGCAGCTTCATGAGGCACTCGGGTATGAGCTCGCTCTTGGTCAGCGTCCACAGGTTGACGTTGCCGTCCGACGAGATGGACACGAACTGCAGCGTCTTCTGCGCCTCGTCCACCTGAGTTCACGGCAAGCAGCGGGGCAGACGATTGTGGTGAGGGCAAGCTCTGCAAGCACTGCACGACTGCCGCTGCACCCAACAGCTAGGACCAGAGCTTGCCGCCCTGACCCTGAGGATACAGTAGACGCTAGCTGCCATCCCAAGCCCGCAAAGGTACCCACACTGACCTGCCAGTAGACCTGCCACACGGGGTCGTTGTGCTTGCCCGTGCGGACGGAGGCCTGGTAGATGGGTTCGTCCTTCTTTAGCCGTACGTCGTACACGAGTACGGTGCCGTCGTAGCAGCCCACGGCCAGCAGGTTGGCGTACTCGGGGTGGAAGTGCACCGACATTACCCCCGACTCGGTGTGCAGCGTGTACTCCGGGTGCGACGGGTTTTTGAGCGAGTAGATGTTGATGAGCCCCGAGGCCTGCTTGAGGAACTCGTAGCTGCCGTACCCCACCGCGAACATGTCGTCGTACAGCGGGTTCCAGCAGATGCTCGTGACCTGCGGATGTACCCGGGGGTAGAGCGTCGTCAGCGGCGCCAGAACCAAGAAACTGCCCAGCAAGCCGCACAGGGGCGTGGTCTAAAGCAGCCCGGCCCCCGCCAGCTGTGCGTCAAACCAGCGGATCCTGGCCACTGATGCAGGCAACAGCTGGGTGCCCACCTGTCGCCGCTTCGCCTTCTCCGACACGAACTTCCACAGCGGCAGCAGCGAGCCTTCCCCGGGCCTGTGGCAGCGGTAGAAAAGACACAGCGGTCAGATGCAGGACGCCACTCCAAATCAAGGCTGCCCATCAGTCAGAGCAGCCTGACCCCGGGCCTGACACCAGAGCCAGCAGCATGCCGATGGCCTGAACCCTCTGGCGGCAACTTTGTCCCTACACAGCCATCCCGCTGGCCGCAGCGACAAGGTTCGTTCCTGCCCGTGGACCAGGCACGACAACTAGCGCTCTCGGGCCCCATCGACACCGCACTACGCCACACCCAGGTGAGCTGCCGTCGGGTCAAAACCGACTGCGACTGATGATGTTCTGGACGCTGCCTACGGAGCCTTCCACTGCTGCTCTCCCAGCTGGCCCAAGCCCAGCCCCTGCCCACAGCGACGGCTGAGGCTGGTATGCGCCACGCACACAGGAGAGACTTAGACCATGCTTTCTGACTGTATGCTTCGCCCCGCCCCTGCTGCACTGGTCTGCCCTCCCCGTGGCTGCCAGTGAGCGTGCTGACTTGCGCCGCCCAGCGTCCTCCATCCCAGCCCCAGCTCCACCTGAACGCATCCGACGCGTCGTCCCAGTACTTGAAGTCCATCGCCACCTCCTCATACATGTTCTGGTTGACCATGCGGTCTAACGTGCCCAGGCTGTGCATCAGCACTGGGCTCTGCAGCGTGGGTATGTGCTCGTTGGCTTTGGTCGTGGCGCCCCCGTGCGCCGCCTGCTGCTTCTTGGTGCCCTTTGACTTGGCGCCCTCCTCTAGCCGCTGCCGCTCCAGGTCCTTGATGTACTCATCGTAGATCTCCCACTGCGTGCACGTGCCTGCAAGTTCAAGGGGATTCGCCTGGTCAGCGGCAGCCTCCCAAATGCATTTGGAGGCGGCGAAGTCCTGCCAGTGCGAGCGGGCGCATGCCGGTGTTGCTGGCGGTGGGGTCCAAGTACCCTAGCTGCCCCGCGCCTCCCGCAGTTCCCCTCCCCTTCCCCACCCCGCCCCCTACATCCTTACCCGACACGGTGGCCGTTGGGGGCGGCTCCGTGAAGGTTTCGCGTTCCCGTAGCGGGTAGTTGAGCGTCTGGGCGGCACGCTCGCTGAAGTTGAACTGGTTGCGGAGCTGCCGGGAGTCATCGGGGGGCTCCACGTCCCCATGCTCCTTGTGCTCGTGGCTGGCGCGGTCAATGTCCGCCTGGAACCGCGCACTGGCCTCCTGCTCCATCTTCTCCATGTCCATTTGCCGCTTCGCCTCGTCCGAGCTTTTGTGAAGCAGCCACCCATCCGTAGCATAGTGCACCACGGTCTGCTCCACCATGGGCTCCAGCTTGAAGACTTTATCCTTCATGTTGAAGCGCACGATGTTCTTTGGCGCCGCTGGGTTATTTGCCGTGAGCATCTTCGCCACCTCCTCGCCGAGCTCCGTCTCATTGAGGCGAAGCTGGTTATCCGGCTTGACGATTTCGCGGATGGGCTGCACAGACACGCATGCCGGGAGTCAGCGCTGTGGACCAACCCCCAGAGTCCCGAGCGCTTTCCAACGGAGTGAGGTGAACTCACCATGGCGAACGCCTCGTCGCCCGGCATCGGGGGCGGTGGCGGGACATAGTCCTGGGGTTGCGTCTGCTCCGCGGGCTTCTTCTTTGTCGTCTTTGCGCCCTTCTTCCCAGTGCCTATCGGCGGCATGGTGACAGCTCTTTCAATAGTCTAAGCGCGACAGCGCGGGACTCTGGTGTGCAGAATTTAGGGGCCGGCGCCCCGCCTAGTCCCGGCGCATGCGAGTAGACGTCGTTCTGGTTGATAACAGGCTAGCTTGTCAAGCGGTAAAGTCTGCAGCTGCAAACAGGGACTCGGCGTTCGGGCCACTCCAAGCCTTGGAACTCTGTACGGCAGGGTCCGCGTGCCCTGTGTGCGACCCCCGCGCGCCCCTCCGAGTTTGGCATGCAAGCCAGCCGCACTTGCGGTCGCGGGAATGGACTACGGGAATGGACGCTTCCGTGGGAGGCTCGGGAAGCCGCGGCGTGGACCCGACGCGCCGAGGATGCCGTGCTGATGCTGCAGGGGGGCTGCGCACGCCTGCGCCTGCAGGTAGTGACCTTCACCCCCGCGTTCCTTTCCCCATCGCCAAGCCATCCATGGTGCTCACGGCTGACAGCACTGCCTCCGCTTGCTGTCTGGCGCCTGCCTGCCTGGCCAGAGTGGTCATCCACAGGGTTGCCAATACGTATTAGCTCCCGTATTAATACGAATACGTATTAATACGGATACGACATCTTTTTGCCGTATTGATACGGCATGCGGCCAGGGGACCAGCCGGGCAGCCGGGGGCCGAGGTTGGGGGGTGGGGGGTGGGGTACGTAGGTCTTGGCACGGCCCGCATCAGAGGGCACCCGCTGCAACCAGGGCAACACTGCAACACTGCAACAAGTCACTTCTTGTCAACTCGCTTGACACAACAGTCCCGACTCCGCATTCTCCGCGACTCCGGATGGCCCGCGATGGCCCACATGGGTCGGAGGGCGTGCGCACACGCGCTTGTGAAGCCAGCAACGAACTTTTCTTTACAGTTTTTGCACTTTCAATGGCAGTTGGACCCATTTGCTTTTGCACGCGCTTCACACTTGGGTAAGGAAGTCGACCGAGCTCGGCAGCTTGTTGGCCATGCATAGTCTACATTACCCTACGCTACGCCTGTGCATTGGGAGTGCTAATAGAAGTGCCACATCAGACTGGGTGCGCGTATAAAGCAGCCGCATGGGCTGCCGTACGCTGCCGGACAGCACACACACAATACGCCGCAAATACGCCTCTCCGCCGTAATAATACGGCTGGGCGCGCCGTATTTTTGCCGTATCAAGCCGTATTAGCAAGTTGGGGGCCGTGTTACGTATTAATACGCGTACTGGCAGCGGGGGCTGCCGTATTGTGCAACCCTGGTCATCCATGCTCTCGGTGGTCAACCACCGTTTACCCGCCTTCGCACCAGTACTTGGCACTAGATCACTTAGCACAGTTAGCAGGCCGGCCGTTACGGGGCAACAGAATCAGCGCACTAGTGGCCTCCTCTCATAGCGGGTGCCAGGACTGCCAGCAGACCTGAGCGGCCGGGCCGAGGACTACGCAGCCGGTCGGCAATGCCGCTCTTCAAGTCTGCAACACCTTACAGACCCATCCTTTGCCCATCAGTTCATCAGCTCGCAGACTTGCCAATCCTGTGCACCCTTGCGGCGCTGCAATACCCAAGCCCGTCATCTATTTCACCGGCTGCCCTCGACCCCTCCAGCGGGATGCTGTGTCGCCACCATCAGCGCAGGAGGCCCTCTTTGTCCCCGGTCCCCTTCCGCCCGTCACACCACAGCCGGTGCAGCAGCTGCAGAGCTCCGCTCCAGTGATACTCCTTAGGCACTCGACCCCCATGCCCCAGCCCTTCAGCAGGGCCACCCGCAGCATCGCTAGCGACAGACCGTGCCTCCGCCCGACACCCTCGGACCCTTCACGCGTCCCCACCCCCAAGCTTGCCTTTTATGTCCGCCAGCCGCTGCATCACGGCCGCCACGTCCCTCTCGATGTTGGACTGGTTTTCCCGGATCACACCAAACGACTGTGCCGCCTCAGCCGCACCCGCCGAGCCCGGCGGCGCCTGCGACCCCGCCCACTGGTTCAGGCTCACGATAGAGGGCGGCGCTCCACCGCCGCTGCTGCCCTGGCCCGCGCTGCCCGCACCCCCCATGGAGTCAAAGCGTGCGCCGCCCATGGAGCCGCCCCTGGGATCGGGTGCGTAGGAAAGCTGCATTGGGGCTCGCCCCGGTGACGTCGGGGCGGGGGAGGGCGGGATCTGGACGGGTGGCACCAAGAAGCCTGGGTTGTAGAGCCCGCCCGCAGAGGTGCGCGTGGGGGAGGCCGGCGCTGAGGCGCCGCCCTGTGAGGTGATGAGCCCGCCCCCGCTTGCCGAGCTGACACGGGGGCTGGGCGCCCCGCCGAAGGACACCGTCGGTCCCGGCGGGGAGGTGTGCTGCGCGGTGGGGCTGAACCCATTCCACTCTTGGCGGCCTGGGCCCCCTTGCATGGATGGCCGCGGTGAGGCCGTGGCCCCACCAGTAGGGACCTCGCCCTCCAGCTCGCCTGTGGAATTGTAATGAGGGCCCAAACGAAGAAAGCCAGTCCTGAGCGTATACCTTTTGGAGCAGAAGGGTAGTGCGCTGCGACTTGCATGGCTTCCATGCATCTCTCATCTTATGCTCCTCACAAGGCTGCAGCCCCACCCACCTGGCGTGTGTACCAAGAAGCGGACTACCTGCTTGCGCAGCGCCTCGCCTGAGCAAGGGACACCCGAAAGCACTTTCAATCCGCTTGCCCGCATGCACAACTGCCTGTAACTGTGCGGGTCGTCCTTTCCCAACGAAAGGCCCGCAAGAGAGGAAAGCAACGCCCACGCCCCTGTCTCAGCGCTCACGTGCTTTCATGGCCCTCCATGTCCGGAGAAACGCTGCCGTGGGCTCCTCCGACGCCTGGCCGCCCTTGCCTCGCACGATGCGGTTCAGCTTACGCGCGTACTGAACGGTGCGGCCCTCCCGCTTGCGAGGGCTTCCGAAGAGCCCGCCTCCGCCCCCGAGGCCCTCGGAGCTGGACGCTTCTGAGCCCGAGCCGTCGTCCTCAGAGCCGCTGTTGCTGGAAGAAGCGAGGCGAGCTGCCAGGTTCTGTCGCGGTCTTCGCGGCCGGGTGAGTGCTTCCGTGGCCGCCAGAGCTGCTGCAGCAGAGCTGGAGCACTCCGCGTCTGCTTGTGCCAGCGCCCGCATTGCCCGCCCGCGCCCCACCGACGGCAGCCCCGGCGGGGACGCCGTCCAAGGTCGACGTGAGGAGTCAGCTTTCAACGTAGTGTCGGAGGCGAGCGTGACCGCTGGAGGGGTCGAGAACTGGGCCGGAAGGAGACCAAGGTTGGCCTGCGGGAACGGTACACAGGGACGACGCCTTAGGGGCACCACCTCGGGGCACCACCCCGTGCCACTTTGGCGCCCGCCTGTGCCCTCCGTCTCCTCCCTCCTGCAGGCCCTCGAAGCGTGCACCCACAACCTAAACCCTCCCTCCGGCGCACCGCGTGCTGCAGATAGCGCTCTCGCAATTGCGAGTTTGGGCTCCCATCATCGCCGCTGAGCTGTCTCGCCGCCCGTCGCGCCTCCTCCACGGCCCGCTCTTGGGCAGCCAGCAAGTCATAGAAGTCCGAGGCCGTCAGCTACGGTGCAGCATACGCACGGCACAAGACAGCGGTCAGCGCAAGCCCCACATGCGCCGCGACCGACGCGACAGAGCGGAGCAAAGATGGACACTCGCGCTCGCTTGAACCAGCATATGAGTCGTGCGCCTTACCATTCTGCAGTTTGAGGTATCGTCGTCCTCGCTGGTCGCAGTCCTTTGACCAGGGTCGCCCGTCAGCGGCCCGCGCACAATCGCATTGTTGAACAATGTGCAGACAAACAAGCTTTGAGTGTGTTGAGCGGGTAGGGAGCGCAGGCAGTGCTAGACGTGTGGAATGCCAGTTTGGCTGTCAACTTTGCTGCGGCGAGCCTGTTCACGGTATGCAAAGAGGATTATGGTGCAAGAGCACACAGTGGAATGAGTGATGACTACTTGGCCTTCAGCACACCTGTACGGCCATACACGCAGTTCTCAGGGACGCCAGAGGAGCCCCTTAACCTGTGTGCGTGCGCTTCGACTGTGACCTTTGCACGGGGGTGCAACTGCAGCGAAAGCTCGTGCTGTGGGAAAGGAAGGGAGGAAGGAGGGGAGTGAATGAGGGAGCGGGAGGGGGCTGCAAGGCGGGTATTTCCGGCACACGTCGTGCACACGGCGCGGTTCCGCGCGCCCCAGCACGCGAGGACGCGTGCATGCGCTATTCCCGAACTTTAACAAGCTTGAAGAGACCGTAACGAAACAATGGCAGCCCCTTTGTAGCTCCTCGCGGGCCGAAGGTCTTATAAGAGTGCAGCGCGGACTAGGGTGAGCCCGCTCGGGCTCTCCGCCCAAGATGGACGGAAACTTTGTGGCGGACGTGCGGCTGGACGACTCGGATGAGGTGCGCTCCGGGAAATGGGCAGAGCGTTGCCCTCGGTTCAGCGGTCTGGGGGCTCTGTTCGACCCCCTTGCCTTGCTTCTGACGCGCAGGTCCTCCAACTGCCTATCGTTAAGAGTAAAGTAAAGAAGCTACTGCAGGGCGCTGTGAAGAAAATTGCGCTGCTCGGCGCGCCGGTTATCCCTTCGAGCGACGACTCCCTAGAACAGTTCCTTCAGGCCGCAGGGCGATTCTTTGGAAAGGACCCGGCGAAATGGGATCAAGTCGGTGAGCAGGGCATGGCCCATGCGCAGCGCAGCTCTGCTGGCCCTGTGCCGCTGTGAGCTTCTTGCGGAGACAGCAATGAGGGATCACAGGGACAGTCTCTGCCCAGTCGGCCGGCCCGTAGGGGGCAGAGGGACGCGCCCAAGTGCCTCTGGGGGGGCCCGCTGCCCTTGGGAGGCCCCTGTGGGAGGGGGTTTGTGGGGGCCCCAACCTTCGGCATGCGGGCTGGAGTCGATGGGACTTGGCATCCACCTCACGCACGCACGCACTTAACAACGCTAACGCAGGCGACACAAAGGTGGACGTGGTGGAGGAGGCGGGCAAGCGCACCACCAAGCTGACCGGTGTGTTCACGGGCACGGAGCTGGCGCTCCTGGTTGAGAACCCGTACTACGATGAGCGGCTCCCAGCTCGGGAGGATAAGCCGGAGCTCAATTTCAGTCAGAAGCGGACGCCTATCCGCACTGACGATGAGTGGCAGGAGGTGCGCTGGGCCTGGCTGGGGGGCGCTGGGTGGGCCGCTTGCGCATGGCGGCGTGGCGTGAACCCGCGGGACCAGCTAGGAAGGGTGCGCTTAGAGAAGCAGCACGGACCGTGAGATATGCTGTTGCTCAACATGCCTAATCACAAGTTCCCACTGCCCATCTGCCCCCTTTCCCTTGCCCTCAGCTCATCGTGGAGCAGCCCTGGACGCCCAGCAAGCGGCGGCAGCTGCTCACGGCGTACCTGCACGCCAAGGTGAGCCACCACGGGGATTTCCGCTACCTTATCACCGCCCCTCACTGGGCACGCAATGGCTAGCCGGGCCAAGCGACCTCCCTTGCACGGACCCAGCGGCCCATGCTCACTCCGCTGCCTGTTCCTTCTGCCGCTGCCCAGGTGGAGGCGGAGGACCCGGTCCTGGCGACGGAGGGCGCGCACGGCTTCTGGGAGCTGGCCATCAACAAGGAGCACCACGCGGACATCCGCCTAGACCGCCTAGCGGCGCTGCTGAACAAGCTCTCGGCGCCCAACGTGGAGGTGGCCACCACGACCGCCGCGGCCGTGTGGGCGCTGGCCACCACGGGCCTCAGCCGGCGCTCCATGGCGGACCTGGACATCGTGTCCCTCATCCTCGGCAACATCAAGCGCTCGTTTAAGATGCCCGTGATCCTGGAGGACGGCACCTCACCCGCCGCCGCGGCGTCCGCGGACGACGGCAGCAGCACGCGCCGCCCCGCGGACGCCGTGCCCGAGGCGCACCGCAACCGCTACCAGTCCTTCCTGCTGGGCGCGCTGAGCGTGCTGCTCATTGATCGCAACTGCCGGCGCGCGTACCTGCAGCAGGAGCCGGAGTTCGGGACGCTGTTCACGCTGGCGAAGAACTTGGAGGGCTACGCGGCCGAGGCGGCGGCGGCGCGCCGCGAGACGGCGGCCAAGCTGCTGACCACCATGGTGCAGCGCGACGCGGACGCGCGGCGCAGCCTCATCGCCAGCGGGGCGCTGAGGAGCGTCATCTCGCTGCTCAACCCCAAGGTGAGCGGAGCTCAGCTGCGGGGCTCAGGGGCTGTGAAAGGCGGCCCGAGCTGAAGCTGGGGGGTCCTGGGAGTCGAGCTCTCGGAGTCTTGGGCAACGAGTGGCCTGGGCTAAGAGGGCCGCAGCGGGCTTGACCTGTTGATGCAAATCAACGGCTGAGTTGGCGAGAGCGGGGCTGGCTGGGCTCCTGTTGATATCGGCCCTGCTGCTTCATCCGTGATGCTGCTGCACAGGGTCCCGGCGAGAACATGATCCAGTTCTGCGCCGCCTCGCTGCTGGCCACGCTGGTGCTGGACGATGACGCCATGGAGCTCATCCGCGACCGGGGCGAGGCGCCGCTCATGTTCGAGGCGTGCATCGTGCTGCTGCAGAGCACGCTGGGCAAGCTCAAGCGCGAGGTGGCGCGCTTCTACGGCCAGCTGTCCGAGTGGGTGCGGGGCGGGGGCGAGGGCGGAGGGATTAGGCGACGACAAAGGGAGAAAGCTAAGGCGGACGGGGACGGAAAAGCGCTTGTTGGGATGGGGGTTGGCGGGTGAATGCCAGCAGAGGCGGCCAGAGGGCAGCAGCGCTGACCGGTGCGCTGCCTTGCTGTGGCTGCAGGGAGGACGCGGCTGTTTCACCGCCGCTGGATGTGGAGCTGGGCGTGCGGCTGGCGGAGGCTGCCTCTCAGGCCATGTGGGGCTCTGCGCACTACTGCGTCATGATGGACCCCATCCAGGTCAAGATGGACCACATCGCGCAGCTGGGTGAGCAGCCGGCCTGCGGGCACACGGGTTCAAGGGCCAAGCCAGGGCGAGGCGGTTGAGGTCAAGCAGCTCGGGGCTACTCCTCCCGACTCCTGGCCAACATGTACCGTACCGGTATGCCCTCCTCGACTCCGCAGGCGTCATGGGCACGGACTGCTACAACACGGTGGCGCTGCCGCTGTCCCGCGTGGCGCACTGCATCACGGCCTCGCTGGCCACGCTGGCGGCCAACCCGGACGCGGCCATGCTCATCATGACCTCGCCCGACGACGTGTCGCTCTCCTTCCTCATGAACATGCTGGACTGCGTGGAGACGGAGAACTTCGAGCAGGCGGGGCACGTCAAGGCCTCGGCGTGCGCGGGCGTGGCATTCCTGGCCTGCCACCCCATCGGCGCCGAGGGCGACGAGTGCATGTTCGGGCCCTACCGCGCCAAGCTGCTGGGCCTGGGCGCGTTCGGGGCGCTGCTGCGGGCGGCGCTGAGCAGCGTCATGGACTCGGACTGCGACCGCATCATCCAGCAGGTGGGGCAAGCGGGCGCCTTGTGCTGCTGCTGCTGCCTTCACCGGGGTCTTGGCAGGCTCTGGGAGCAGGGCAGGGCTGCCGTAGGAAGGCGGACCGGTTGATGGGATTTACGGCCCCCCTGCTGTGGTTGCTCGCTGATGCTGTACTCACGTCTCGCCTGCCCCTCCCCCCCGGTTCGTGTTCCTAGGCTGCCGCCATCGGCCTCATGTACCTGTCCACCATGGCGGGGGCGGTGGACCCCGCCGAGCTGGCCATGTACGCGGCGCTGCTGACGGACAGCGACAACTCGGAGATGATCGAGTTCCTGATGGCCGGCATGTGGATCCTGCTGCGCAACGGCAACAACCGCAAGGTGCTGGGCACCAGCTTCAACCCCTCGCCCGCCAACGCCCTGGCCAAGAACATGATCAACAAGCTAAACGACGCCATCACGCTCCACGAAATCAACGACGAGGTGACCGCCAAGATGTCCAAGCTGCGCAACGTGACGGAGAACGCGCCGCAGGCCAGCGAGGAGGGCGGCGCGGAGGTGGAAGGCGAGCGGTCGGCGGCGTCCGGCGCGACGCCAGCGGGCGCGGGCGACCAGGGCGGGGACATGGGGCGGGATGCGGGGCTGGAGGAGGACGGCGCCGCAGCGGCCATGGAGGACACAGAGGCCCTGGACCAGGAGGCAGCGGCGGGGGAGCCCTCGGGGGCAGAGGAGGCCGCCCAGGCGGAGCCGGGGGCAGAGCAGCCGCCGGCGGAGGGCGAGGCGGCGGCAGCGGAGGGGCAGCCGGGCGGCGAGGGCACGGGGCCGTCCGAGGGCGCTGCCCAGCCAGGGACGGGCTCGGTACGGCAGTCGGTGTCCGGGGCTCCGGGCTCGGTACGACAGTCCGCCTCTGGCGCTCCGGCGGCCGAGGGTGACGCTGCCGCTCCGGCCGGCGAGGAAGCTCCTGCTGCCGACGCTGCGGACGCACCAGCGGATGCGGAGGCCCCTGCCTCCCCCTCCAGGGAACCAGCTGCCGCCCCGGAGGAGGCCAGCGCAGCGGCGGCGGCCGCAGGCGCTCCGCCTGCCTCGGCTGGAGGCGCTGGCGCCCGTCCCTCCGCTCCCAGCACTGCGCAGGGCGGCGCCCGGGGCGGCGGGGGCGAGGGGGGCGTGGAGCCCGTCGCGGGTGGGGTTGGGGACACGAGCGAGGGCTTCTTCGAGAACCAGGACAAGCCCTTCCCCAGCGTCATGCTCATGAAGCGGGCAGAGTCGCACGACAAGCTGAAGAAGAAGGCGGAGGCCATGAAGGGCCGCATGAAGCAGGTGGGGCCCAGGGGGGGTCTGCCCTTAGCACGGATGGTGGCGGGGTGCAGGCCCACGCCGCTCTCCTCCTGGACCACTCTTCTGTACCCCTCCTGCGCTGCTTTCACTCCTCTCTCGTCCTCTCAATCCTCTCCTTCCTATCTCTCCCTCCCTCCCTCCCTCCTTCCCCACATCAGCTGGAGAAGCGCTTCGACAAGCAGCTCAAGGACAACTGGGGCCTGGAGACACTGGTGTCGGTTGGCGAGTCCTGGCTGCCAGCCATGCTGGAGCAGGACGACGTGGGCGAGGCCACTGACGTGCCGGTGCTCAAGCTGTTTGAGTTCCTGGTCGCCTCCATCTGCATGTTCATGGTGGACGACGACGGGGTGGCGGAGCGGCGCGAGCTGGACGTGTTCCGCCTCTCCGCGCCCGATGGAACCAAGAAGTGCGTGGGGTTTCGTCGTTGGCCGGGCTCTTCGGGCACCGGGGCTTCACCGTGCGTGCAGCAGCGCAGCGTGGGATTGGGGCTGCTTGCTCCGCCTGAACTCCTTATACCTGGGTACGTAGCTCAAGCTACCGAGCCTCAACTTCGGTACCCTTCCTCCCTCGGCCCCGCAGCAAGACGTGGTGGACGGTTGACGCTCGCGCGCCCGAGGCGGACGGCACCGTGGACTCGGACACGGAGCGCGCGCTGCGCATCCTGCTGCAGATCCTGGGCATGCACCTGTCGGCGGCCTGGAAGTCCATGCAGCTGGGCGTGCTGACGCTGTGGAACGCGTGCTGCCGCCACCCCAACATGGAGCGGCACGTGGTGGAGCGCGGCGTGGCCATGAAGCTGCTCATGGTGGTCAACAACCCCATGTGGCCGCCGTCGCTGCGCGAGATCTCGGCCGGCTGCCTGGAGTTCTTCCAGGAGCGCTGGACCAACCTGGCCACGTTTGGCAACGGCGCGAACCTGATGCCGCAGGGCCTGCCGGCAGAGGTGTCCGGCCTGGCGCCCGGCGCGGCGCCCACCGACGGCGTGGTGCCGTACATGGCGGCGATGGTGGGCCTGGTCAACACGCAGGTGCCGCTGATGGAGTACCGCGGCTGCCACGGCCTGGCCCGGATGACCTACACCGCGCCCTACGCCTGCCCCGACGCCAAGTCCTTCTTGCGTGAGGCCAAGGCCGTTGCTGCGGCCATCGGTGGCGTGGAGGCGCTGGTCTCGCTCATGAAGCGCCTCAACCGGCGCTACCAGGATCTGGGCGGAATTGCGGTGGTGGCGGCGGGGCTGCGGTCGACGGGCGGGATGCCGGTCGGCTCGGGCGCCGCCGCGGCGGCGGCTGGCGGCGCGGGCGGCATGGGCAACACGGGGGGCGGCCGCACCGGCGGCCAGTCGCCCAGCCCTGACGGCGAGAACCCAGCGGCCTTCGAGCGTGACATGCACAACATTGAGGCCGTTCAGGACATCTACTTCGTAGCTATGGCAGCGATGCTCAACCTGTCGGTGCTCCGCGCCAACCAGGTCCCGCTCGCCAAGCGTGGGCTGCTGGTCCTGCTCGGCACCAACACGGTCTTCTTCAACCGCGTGGTGGCGCTGCGGGCGCAGCTCAACGCCACGCGCCCCGGCGCGCCCGGCGCCTCGTCCGGCGCCGACGCGCTCGCGCGCGAGGAGCAGCTGCTCAACCTCTGCTCCGCCATCCTGCAGAACATCGCGCAGCACCCGCAGAACCGCACGCGGCTGTACAAGGCCGAGCTCAAGGGCAGTGTGGCCCTGGACAAGGTCATCGAGGCCGCCATGGACGTGGACGAGGAGACGCGCACCGCCGCTTCCTTCCTGCCCAGCATCCCCAGCCACCGGTCCGTGTCGCCGCGCTCGGCCTCTCCCTCGCCGCAGCCCAGCACCATGACAATGGGCACCAAGGGCGGCAAGGCGTCCAGCCTGGGGCCCAACCCCAGCGTGGGGCGGCTCAGCGGCACCGCCAGCCCTACCAAGGGCGCGGGAGGCCGCGTGCCGCAGGGCGCCAAGATGACGCAGAACGGCCAGGTGGGAAGGGGGCTCTGCCGCATGCAATGTCAAATTGGCTTACTCTTTCTGACTCTAGCCTTGTAGCCTTTCCAGCGTAGCTGTGTTGCTGAGCTTTGATTCCTACCGCCCCGCCCCTCTCTTCGCCAGGTCATCAACAACGGCGTTGACACGCAGCTGGCGGGAGTGGTGCGGCCCAAGGTGGTGTTCCCGCCCATCTGCGAGCGCAACCCCGACGGCAGCCCCATGCGCTTCGGCGGCAACGCCACACTCACGCGCATCGGCTCCAACCACAGCGCGCGCAGCATGTCCCAGGTGGGGCTGGACGCACTGCTGTTACCGTGCTGTCACCGCGCTCAACGCACTCCTGCTCACCTGCTAGTCACCTCAGCCCAGTTGCCTAAACGTGCCGGCTGTTGAATCGTGTCGGGAACCCCCGTCGCAACGCAGGACGAGGGCCACGGCGTGCACATGGAGTTCAGCGACATGGGCAACACGGGCATGAGCCACGAGGCGCTCACGGACTCGCGCTACCGCTTCCTCACCTGGATCGACAACACCTTCCACGACCTAGACGTGAGGCCGGGCTGCGGCTTGGGCTTGGAGGGCTTCGAGCAGCGAGCCACAAGGAGGATACCTGTACCGTGTACGGGCCCCAGGGTCTCGTCAGCTTCAGCGGGGTGCAACTGGGTTCCCTTAAAACGTCAAGCCTAAGCTCTGCCGGTTTCCCCCCCCCGCCTCTCTTCCTCCAGGCGGGCGCCACCGTGCCCTTCTCCAAGAAGGGCAACGGCAACGCCAGCGGCGACGACCGCACCATCACCTCAGCGGCGCGGACGCACCGCAAGCAGCTGTGGGACGAGAAGGGCGACTGGCTGCCCAACGAGCCCGAGTCCTTCAAGGCCCTCAACAAGCTGCTCGCGCGGCCGCTCAGCCACCTTTGGCAGGAGATGCCGGAGCACCGGGCGCGCCAGGGCAAGCAGCGGTGGGAGCCCACGGTCTCCGAGTACCGAGAGCTTGCCTCCGACAAGCCGCTCACGCGGCCTGCCGCCAAGCTGCTGTCCACGCTGCCGCCAAAGGACCAGGAGGAGCTCCTCCTGGCAGCCACCAAGTTCGTGGGGCTAACGCCAGAGAGCGACGACGAGGAGGAGGAGTCGACGTCCGGCGGCACGCCCGGGTTTATGGACGAGGACCTGGGCTTCGGCGCCGGCCCGAGCGGGTCAGGCGCGGGGCCAAGCGGGGCCGCAGCAGGCGGCGGCGGCGCAGGGGCGGCGGGGGGCAAGAAGGGGCAAGCGGGAGGCAAGACGTCACCGCTGCCACCGCCGCCGCCCGGCGACATGAAGGCGATCCTCGCAGGGGAGTTCTCCGCGGACATCGGGAAACCCACTGTCTCGACGGTCTCCTGGACCGACGGCCCGCCCAACCGGCCCTCCACGCGAGAGCGTGAGAACGGCCGCGTGGGCCTCACGGTGCTGCAGGCGCCGCCGGACGTGCTGGCCGCAACGGCTGCGCGCAGGGCGGCGGAGGAGGCGGCGGCCATTGACTCCCGCTTCGGGGCCATGGGCATGGACATTGGGAACATGGACGGCGAGGGCGGCACCGCGCCCGGGTCCGAAGGCCAGCCGGCAGCACGCAAGCCCGTGCCGCTCAAGGTAGGCACCTGGGAGGGACTGCGAACTGCAGCTAGAGTCTCAAGGGGGCCTGAACGGGGCACAGACACAATCATGACAGCCCTGCCCCGTTGCAATGGGCACCGGTTGGACTGGAGTCAGAAGGCTACTGGTGTCAGCTGACCAAACCCCTTCGCGCCGCTTGCCCCCGCCCGCAGGTGTGCATCGGCCCCAAGCGGCCCCGGCAGGTGATCACGTTCGAGGACCGCATCATCGTGGACACGGACAACTCCCGGCCGCTGCTCACCATGTTCGAGCACGTGGAGGGCTCCAAGGTGAGCGCCTCCCTCAATCTCCCCGGCTCCACACTCATCACCTCGCCAGCCTTAGGAACCGTGTGGGCATGACCGTACGCTTAGCCGTCTCCTGACCCGGCCGCCTCCCGCCTTTCCCCCGCAGGTCTCGGAGGGCCTGTTTCCCTCGTACGTGCTGCCCAACGGCAAGCGCGCCCACATGTACTACAGCGGCGGCGCGCTGCTGGACGAGGTCAGCGTGGAGGCGGTCATCCCGCCGCCACGCCCCTCCACGGTGCCGCAGGCGCTGCAGCAGACCATGCCGCTCGCAAACGTGCTCAACCTCATCGCCAAGCCGCCGGGGAGGTAAGCCAAAAGCAGGCAGTTTTGTAAAAAGGGTCGGGCCTAGAAACAGCTCCGCGCACGCCTTGTCTGGAGCGGTCTTGGAATACTTGCGCTGACTACTTTCCTTCCCTCTCTCTTTCCCGCAGCGCCCCGCCCTTCATCCCCTACAAGCCCGTGCCTCGGCTGGTGCCGCTGCCCACCATGCACACGCTCACCGTCAAGCGGCCCGACCAGGTTTCCGAGGAGGTATTCGGCGACCTGCGCGAGGACAACCTGCAGCTCGTCATCCAGGCCAAGAAGATCATCAAGACCCAGGTGGGGGCAGGGCACGATACTGAGGCTTGCGCGCTCTGTCCTTACTGGAGGCAGCCCCGCCTTGCGTCCTGCATTCCACCGAATGGGTATTGTGGCCATTTGGGTGGGGCACAGCCCTGGCAGGGACCACCGAGCGGGGCCTGGGTTGCCGAGTCTGGGCCTGAGCCTGAGCCATACTGCCCCTCCCCTCCGCTGCAGACCACCACCCGCGTGGAGAACATTGAGATCAAGGCCGCCGAGGAGCGCGAGCCCTGGACGCTGCCGTCCTCCATCTTCAAGAACCGCGTCAAGGAGTGCGACGCACGCGCCTTCTTCGACTCCCACCAGGTGCGTGCAGCGGACGATGACGGGCCCGAGGCTTGCTAGTCCAAAACGAGTCAGGGCTCGTGCTCTCTATGGGTGCCTTTGGGCCTTGCTGTGCCTTCGGGCCTCCTTCCCCCCATCTACGCCTGACTCATCCCCTACACGGCGACTGGTACCTGCCCTCGGCCTGCAGGTGGAGGAGAAGATGTTCGAGCGCGACTGGATGCGCGCCACCAGCAAGGAGAAGTTCGCGAGCATGATGTCCCGCGAGAACAAGGCCAACAAGGAGGGCAAGGACGAGAAGGTGGCCATCAAGGAGGTGCACGACGTGCTGCTCAAGTACTGGGCGCAGGTGAGAGCTCCTCCCCTGCCCTAGCGTCCAAGCCTTTGCTCATCCTCTCTGATACCCCTCGCAAGCAACGGCTTCAGGGGATGCGGGGTTGCGTCTGACCTGGTGCGGGTATCTAACCCTTGCCCCGTTTCGCCCCCAGGTGCTGGGCGCCTTTGTGTACTACGCGGCCGGCGGCTCGGGCGACCCCTACCACATGTCCCTCAACGCCTTCACCACCTTCCTTGACGAGTGCGCCATCGCCGACTCGGACTCGCAGTACTGCAAGCGCTCCGACTGCGACACCATCTTCATCGTCTGCAACTTCCAGGCAAGCGCAGGGCGAAGAGGCGGAAATGCAGTTGGGCTTCTTGAGGCGACGCTTGGGCGGGGATGGGCGGGGAGGGTGCTTGCTCCCTGGCAGGGCCCCTGCTTGACCTGACCTCCGCCCCGCCGCCTCCGCCCCGCAGCCGGACAAGAAGAGCGCCGAGGCTCAGGTCAATATGGAGAACGCCATGATGCGGTACGAGTTCCTCGAGGCCATCGTGCGCCTGGGTAAGCGGGCGTGCCTAGGCATCTGGCAGGCCGGATGCACGATCGTAAGCTAGGGCTTTAATCTCTGCGCCCAGTGCGGGTACCTCTACCTCCCTAGCCCTGTCCTCTCCTGGGTCTCAAATCTTGGCTACGTTTGCACATGCTGACCTCGCCTCGTGCTCCCCTCTCCTCAGCCATCGCCAAGTACGGCAAGGGCCAGGCCACGGACGACCTGCCCACGGCGGTGCAGATGCTGATCGAGAAGAACATCCTGCCCAACCTGGTGCCGGGCGCGGTGCTCAACTCCAACGCCTTCCGCACCGAGCGCCTTTACAACGAGGAGGTGGGCGTTGGCACGTTGGCTAGGGCCTGGGCAGCGCCTCAACGTTCCAACACGGGGAGCTTGTGCCGCACCGATTGGCCCAGAGCTGAAAAGGCAATCGTCTGACTTGCCCCTGTGCCCCTGCCCTCCCCCCTCCGTCCCGCCTTCCAGGTGGACATGGTGTTCAAGAAGCACAGCGTGCTGCTCAAGGCGCTCTACAGCCGCTACCGCCTCAAGCCCGTGGGCGGCGGCCTGCGGCCCAAGGTGCTCAAGCTGGACGGCTGGCTGCAGTTCCTGCAAGACTCGCAGCTCGTCGACTCGCAGTTCACGCTGCAGGTGAGCCGCGTCGGCCCCGCATGTTGCCCCCGCCTTCGCCCTCCTCCACTCCCCTTCGGGGCCCAGCCCGGTCCCTAGCCTCGGTCTCCAGTACCCGCTTACCTCACCCTCGCCCTCACCCCTCTCACCCCGCACCGCCCTGTCCCATCCTGCCCGCTTCCCGCTTCGCAGGACGGCGGCCTGGCGTTCCTGTGGGCGCGCATGTACGTGATCGATGAGATCAAGGACTACGCGCGCTACACGTGCCTCTCCTTCACCGACTTCCTGGAGGCCCTGGGCCGCGTGGCGGACATGAAGGCGCTGCCGTCCGCCTCCGATCTGGATCTGGCCGGGTACGACAACATCCTCGAGTGGTCGCTCGACAAGGAGCGGATGGAGGGCGGCCCGGGCGGCGGCGGCGGCGGCGGTGGCGGTGGTGGCGACGGCGGCGACAGTGGCGGCGGCATGGTGGCTGGGTCCCTGGACATTTTCAGGCCGCGCGCGAGTGCGGGTTTCGACACGCCCAAGACGCGGCCGCTGTACGTGAAGCTGGAGATGTTCATGGACCTGGTGTTCAGGAGGCTGTACTGGGACCCCAGCCAGCCGGAGGTGCCCTTCAACTACGACGGCCTGCTCAAGCTCATCAAGAAGATCGACAAGGACCTGGGGCCGTGAGCGCACCTGCGGTTGGGGCGGCAGCTGCTGCCGTGCTGGTCTGTGGCTGCGGCAGGCTAGCGGACGGCGGATGGACGGCGTGACAGGGGCATGGAAGGAAGGAAAGGGGGAGGCGGCAAGGGCACTCCAGTGCCTTGCTGCTGGATGACTGTGTGTTCTGTACGTAGGACCCGTGACCGACGAACCGTAAACCATGGTGGTGTCGAAAGTGGCTTGGAGGCCCAGGCGGCTGTCCATATGGCGCTAGGGGCACAAGCACTTTGACTGCATGGGCGTGGGGGGCGGCGTGAGCTGGGGCCGCTACTTCGTGAACGGGTGCAGCGGGCGACTTCCTTTCCAGTGAGTGGCAGCGACCGGCTGCAATGCCGTGCGAGTATGTGTCGTGGGTACCGGTTTGGGGGAAGCTCTTGCGCACCTGTGTGCAATTTCGGTGGGGGGGTATGCGCTTTGCGCGAGGCTGAGGGCTGAGGAGGAGAACTGCTTGCTGGGCAGAACTTCAAGGGAAGGGGCACATCAGCATGCATGGGTTTAGGCTGGGTAGGTGCTTGCTTTGATGCGCGCGGTACTGCCTTCCATTCTTGATGTGATGCACGCTGCTGGTGAACAGCGCCTGCAGCCGTGCAGGACATGAACGAACGAGCTGTGTACACCGTCAACGCATGATGGGCTGTTGGGGCACATCTTGTGATCTTGGGTGTGGGAGGTGGGAGGCAGTGAAGGCTTCCGCATGACCAGCACGCGATTAGAGGTGCGTTACAAGGCTGCATGGCCATTGGCCACCGCGTGTGGATTGCAGTCTGGCTCACCGGCACTTGTGCTGGCGCGTGTAACACGAGTGCCGACTGGTCTTCCCTTGCGTCATCAACTGCCCTTTCATCCACCTACTTTCGCCCCCTCCGCGACCCACTTCCTCCATTTCTCCGGGCCGGAGCGCGGGTTGAGCCAGCTTGCCACCTGTGCCCTTGCCGCATCCTCGCCGCCGTCCGGCCCCTGCAGCCCCACCACCGCCGCCTTGAGCGCCTGCCGCACTGCATCCCCGGCCTGCTGACCCTCGAACGCGCCCCACACCGCATCATACAGCGCAGCTCCTGAGAGGCCTTTGGTGAATTTCGAGTACCGCAAATCGGCGTCGTAAGCGTCCAAGAGGGCCTGCGCCAGGTTGCCCCGCAGCACCGCTTTGCTAGTCGTGTGCGCCGTCGCTGCCGCCGAAGACGTCAGCTCCGTCACCAGAGAAGGTCCGGCGCTGACGTATGCGAGCGCGTCGCGGCGTCACCGCCAGAACGCGAGCCCAGCAACATCATCGCAGCCGCAGCGGAGGCAAGTTCCTGGCTCCGTCCGTCGGCTGCCCCACGTGTCCCGGCCGCGGCCTGGCTAAAGCAGGACTGGCCCCCCGCTTGCGTGGGAGGGGCTGCCGTCCGAAGCGGCTGAAGCGCACCAGGCTCCTGTGCGGGACACGGGGATCAGGGAAACCAACTCAGGCGAATCAGTGTCGGCAGCATACTCCAGAGGACATCTCCCTCAGCCAGGCGCAGACATGGGCACGATGAAATTCCCGTTCCCCACCTGCTGCTCCTCCGCCTCCGTCAGCTCCAGTCGCAGCTCCTCCGACTCGGGTGCTGCCCGATCCTGCACCTGCCCCGCCTCCGTCAGCTCTGTCCGCAGCCCCTCTGCCTCGGCGGCTGCCCGACTTTGCGGCTGCCTCGCCTCCGCCAGCTGTGTGTGCAACCCCTCAGCCGCGACGGCTGCCCGATTTTGCAGCTGCCTCGCCTGTGCCACCTCCGCCCGTAAACCCTGCGCCTCGGCGGCTGCTCGCTCCTGCATGAGCCTCGCCTCCGCCAGCTGCGTCCGCAATCCCTTCGTCTCGGCAACTGCCTGCTCGTGCAGCTGCCTCGCCTCCGCCAGCTCCGTCCGCAATCCCTTCGTCTCAGCGGCTGCCCGGTTCTGCAGCTGCCTCGCCTCCGCCAGCTCCGTCCGCAAGTCCTCCACCTCAGCGGCCGCCCGTTGTTGCAGCAGTCTCGCCTCCGCCAGCTGCCCCCGTAACGCTTCCGCCTCGGCGGCTGCTTGCTGTTGGAGCTGCTTCGCCTCCGCCAGCTCCGCCCGCAAGCCCTCCGTCTCAGCGGCTGCCCGGTTCTGCAGCTGCCTCGCCTCCGCCAGCTCCGTCCGCAAGTCCTCCTCCTCAGCGGCCGCCCGTTGTTGCAGCAGTCTCGCCTTCGCCAGCTGCCCCCGTAACGCTTCCGCCTCGGCGGCTGCTCGCTGTTGGAGCTGTTTCGCCTCCGCCAGCTCCGCCCGCAAGCCCTCCGTCTCAGCGGCTGCCCGGTTCTGAAGCTGCCTCGCCTCCGCCAGCTCCGTCCGACACCCTTCCCCTTCGGCGGCTGCCCTGTCTTGCAGCCTCGCCTCCGCCAGCTCCGCCCGCAGCCCCACAGGCATGGCGTTCTGCTGCCAGTGGGGCCCGTCCGCTCCTTGCGGCTCCCCCTCCGCCTGCCGCTCCTCCTCCGACCGCTGCTGCAACCACGCCAGCACCGCGGCCTTGCCGTGGGCCTCACGGCCTTCGGCTGCCTCCAGGGCCTCGCCCCACACCACGCCCGGGCAGCCCGCCTCAGCCAGCCACTGGAGCGTGGGCAGGGGCGCACCCTGACGCACGCACTGCAGGAAAAGGGTGCCGTGCTTAGAGTCCGGACTCAGGCCACCCTTGCTGGGGTTGTGCCCAACCGAAGGGCCCCAGGGCACGCCAGCGGCATGCAGGCGCGGCAGCATGGACCACTCGCCCCACTCCAGGGCTGCCAGGTAGGGGCCTCCGTCGGCCTGGTCGGGGATAAGGGAGCACAAGGTAAGTAGTCTGACGGATCAAAACAACGAAGGATAAACTCAGGCGGCAGAGCCGCGCTAGCCCTGTGTGGCCTCAAGCTACACAGCTAGGCCCTAGACCTCACCGGCACGGGGCAGCCCCACTCGGACAGCAACTCCGGCGTTGCTCCGCATCCAGAGCTCACGGCAGCTGACCAGGCGTGCCCCGACATTGCGCAGCCGTTGGCGTGTAGCCGGGTCAGCACGTCCAGGGGGCAACGTTGGCATCCGGCACCAGCGGCAAACACCTCAGCGTCCAGGAACGGCTGGGGCGCGCGAAAGGTGTTCCCAACCCATTCCAACACCGCGACGTGGCCGCCCTCGGCCGCCCCAAGGGCCACCTGCTTGCGGCACAGCGGCCAGCCCGCCTCCGCGAGTGCCTGCAGCATCGGCAGGTCCCCACGGGCTGCCAGCGCCCGCATGTCCGCGGGCAGCTGCTCCCCCGACCACACGGGGTCCGCCATTACGCCTTCAGCCAACAGCCACTGAAACGCCGGCATGTTGCCCGACACCACAGCCGCGCTGAGGCTCGTGCTGTCGCCTGGCTCCAGCGCTGCCCCTTGGTGCGCGAGCCAGGCCAGGCACTCGAGCGCCAGGGCGCCCGCTTGGTGGGCCAGGACCAGGGCGTAGTGCCGCGCCTCCGGCCGGGCGCCAAGGCCCACGCACCAATCCGCCTTGGCGATGACGTCGGCTGTGGTGGAACGCAGGGCGCAGTCCAGGGCTGCGCCCTCTGCCCCGGCCTCCATGTCAAGCTCGTAGCCGTAGCACAGGCGGAGGGCCTGAGCCACCGCCTCGGCCGTCGGCAGGGGGCAGTGCTCGAGGGCGGCGAGGCAGATGGCGGAGTGGAGCGCGTGTGTGTCTGCCCCCGGTTGCGCCTGGCCCCCTAGCCACTCGGCCAAGTGAAGGTGGCCGCCGCGGATGGCGTGCGTGGCAGCTTGGCGGATGGCGTTGTCGTCCGACCGCAGGGCGGGGCACTCGCCGAGCGCCCAGTCGCAGATGCTGCGGTGGCCAGACTCCGCTCCAGCCCGCAGCGCGGCCCGAAAGAGGCGCCCAGACTGGTCTGGCCGCTGTGCCCCAGCCAGCGGCACCGACGCCGCCAGCCAGCGGCAGGAGTTCAGCGCGCCGGCGGCCGAGGCTGCGCTCACCACGCTGTCCATGTCGCGCACGTGGCCGCATGCCGTGACGGCGAGCTCAAGGTTGACGACATCGTCGCTGGCAGCCGTCAAGGTGAGCAGCTCCCCCCGCTGCCGCCGCGAAAAGGTCTTGCAGGCATCGAGCCCAGACCAGCGGCGTGCGAACGCCCAGTGAGGGACCGGCTTGGAGAGGCAGAGAGGCTGCCCCTCGAATAGCTCTGCTGTGGTCCGGTTCACAGATCGCAAACACGCCACCTCGTTCGCGCTGAGGTGCTCTGACACTGCGCGCCAGAATGCCGGGATCTGGCACACCAGCGAGAGGCCGCACTCTGAGCTTGCATCCTGACTATGAGCACTATCAGATAGCTTGTGGTGCTTGAATGAGCTCATGAGAAAGCGTTTGGGCGCTATTCCGAGAGATACGGGCTCAGTTTGGGAAGAGTGGGCGCGCGAGGGCGCGCATCTTCATCACGGGTGATTGGTAGGTAAGCTCAGCTGCAGAGACCTTTGGCAACTCGAAGCCAGGCGTGTGGAGCTCGTGTTCTTAAAGTGGGCGCTCTTGGGACTTCAGAACGAGGACAGCAGGCTACTCAGGAGGCTAAGATCTGAGGTTGGGCTTGTGTGCGGGCGGGCGGCTAGCGGGAGCGCAGGGGGCAACCGGGCTTGGGGCCGCCGAGCGCGATTGAGCTGTCGCTACGCTTCCTCGGACCAAGCTCGCGCCGCCCCGCCGCGGCTCCCCAACCAAGCCCGTGCCTGCTAGGATACAGATATAGGGCTACAGCTGTATGGGAAGCTTCATTGCTGGGGCTGCATGATTGTACTCGGCAGAAATGCCTCGGGGACTGCCGACCTCGGAGCTGCCCGCGCCCTGCGCCCTGCAGCCGTCGCATACGGCCACAGCGAGCGATGCAACGGGCTATGATGGCGACAAGCTAGTGCTCCGCCACAACAGCTAGCTTGCCGCTGCCCAGCTGTGCCGCCCACCCTCCTTCAAGGCACTGGCGCGTGCGCAGCGGGTGGATGAGGGCCTCGCCGCTCCTTTTACTGCTGGGCGCTGTACTCCTGGGCACAGCCCTGTACGGGGCATACACACCGGCCAACAGGCCACGCCCAAGGCCGGCGGGCTCCCCAAGCGCTGGCGGCGACACGGCCTCCCAACCGCCCCGCCCCAACCCCTACCCCACCCTCCAACCCGCGAAGCAGCTGCAAAGCCCACGCCCAGCCGACCCCCAGCCCAGCGAACCCCACAGCAACCACCACTTAAGCCATGGCCGCGTGCCGGCTTGCCGGCGGCACGGCGACGGCGCGTACTGCTCCGCCGGCCTCACGCGCGGCTACCTGGGGCCCCTGGACACGGCCGCTCAGCTCCGGGCCGCTTTGTCCGCCACGGCCTACCGCAACGAGCTCATCGTCTTCTCCGACACCCGCATCGCGGACGCCGCCCAGGCTCTGTCCCGGCTGCGCGGGGGCGGGGGCGGGGGCTACGGTCACGTGCTGTGCGTGATGCCGGAGCCGGGGGACTGCAGCCGCCTGGACCGCGCCCTGACGCCTTGGGCGCCGCAGCAGGGGCCGCTCAGCTGCGGGACGTATGCGACGCGGGACGAGAGGTGGGGCGGAGAGCGGGGGACGAGGTGTAGGGGGGAGGTGTAACCGGCAGTCTAGCAAGGGCAGGACGTCAGTAGGCAGGAGACGCTCAAGCCTCCCTTGCTCCCTTGCCCCTTGCTCCCTTTCCGTTCCAGCGGCGAGCCCTACCCGTCGGGCTTCCGGTACCTTGCTCGTCCCTCCGGCATGGTGGCGTGGTGGCGCAAGTGGTTCACAGTGGGTGAGCGGGGGCGGGGGGGCAGCAGGGAGCAGCACCACGGGGCCACCCCACTTGCCCCTCCCCTTCGAACCACCCCTCCGCCCTCCCCTCCCCTCCCCCCAGCCCGCTCCGTGGCCCTGGGCTACGGTGTGCTGGCGGTGGACTCCGACGTGCTGGTGCTCAGCGACTGGTACTGGAGGGCCAAGCAGGAGCCGCTACGAGGGTTCAGCATGATCAGCCAGGTGGGAGGGGGGCGCAGTATGGGCTTTGAGGGTTGTCGGGAATGACGGGAGCACGGAAGCGCGTGGGCGAGCGAGAACGCAGGTCAACCAGTCAGCAATATTCTGGGTCTGGGAGGAAGGGGCGTGCCAGAGGAAAAGCACGAGGATAGACTGGCCGTAGGCATTGTCTGATTTCTGACCTGGATGGCAGTTGAACCAGTCAGGCGTAGGCTGCCGACTGAAGGGGATCATGGTCTCTAACCACTCCGCCTGCTGGGCTGGGCTTCCGCGCAGTCCGAGACGCCCACCATACACATCAATGGGGGCTTCTCCTACTTCCAGGTGCGCCGGAGCAGACAAGCGGGCCGGTGGAGGCACTGACAGAGCACCTGTGGTCGATTGTCTTGAGTATCAGCAGTTACTGTGCATCCCGGCCGACAAGGGTGCTCGTGCCGGAGCCTCTCCTTGTCCATGTTGCCAGACAAAGCCACCACTCACCGCTAAGGACCCCTTCCCTCCCTGCCAGAACGCCTCGTCCGCCGGCCCCGTGTCATGGGTGCTGTTCGAGGCCATGCACCGGGCCGTGCGGTGGGCGGAGGACATGGGCGCGCTGGCAAACATATCAGCAGTCATCGGTGCGTGCGGGGCACCTGGGCGGGATCCACAGGTGTCCTGGGCCGTGAAGGCTGGCGGAGCACGGTGTATACGCGAGCCCATTAGTGTGAACGCTTGGACTGCAGAGGGTGGGCAGTACAGTGTTGATGTGCGGGTCAGACGGGTGGTGCGGGCTTGCCGTCTGACGCAGATATGTGTCCATCCTGGCCGCAGCCTCCAACCAGGACGCCTACGTGGGGTGAGTGGGAAACGCTTGTGTGGTGCGATTGCGACTTGAGCACCTTGGTGAGGGGGTGGCACCTGTCCAGCTAGGCGGTGGCTCCCCCAAGCGTTGTGGCCTGCCTTGAGCCATGATGGGCTTTCGTGCCCCTTACCTGGGTAAACATCGCTGTCCTCCACCCTCGTTGTCCTGTGCCCTCACCCCTCGCCTGCGTGCAGCGCCAATGATGACCAAATGGAGCTGACGTTCTGCATGTGGAACGCAGTTATGGGGCAGATCCGCTTCCCGGGTGCGGTGTCGGAGGCTCGGGCAGGGTGCAGGGGGGGCTCCTTGGTTGCTCACAAGTCCTGCGCATGCGAAGGAGCGACCATCACTCTACTTCGGCGTTGAGCTTCACCTAGCCAGCACTTTACACATTCCCCACAGAGGTGTCCGTGTTTCTGCGGGACGACCACCCCGCCATTCGCCGCCTCAACGTCACCGACTACAGGGTGAGCGCCTTTGGACCGAGGCCGGCTCGCCCTGCTAGCCTTGGACAACCTACACTGCGAGGTGTCGTGCGGGCATCCAGCACGGCCCTTGACCAATGTAGCATGCACCCCGGACAATCACGGTCCGCAGCTTCCAGGCCCCACTCTATTCTTCCCCCTCCCCCCCCGCAGATGTTTATGGACCGCAACAGCCCCCGCTTCACGACCCGCTCGGGACTGCGGGCCACAGTACGGCCGGCGCAGCAGCGGCAGGACCATTTCCAAGACCAGGTGGGGCGTCAGCTGCGGCCGACTCACACGCCCACGCTTTGGCGTTCTTCGCCCCCCGGCCTCTGCCGATACCTGCAACCCGCCCCTTTGGTTCTACGCGCTTTGAGCAGGAGTTCGCCCTGCCTGCCCCCCTGGCCGCCCACGCGTGCGAGTTTCTGGAGGCTCCCGGCAACTGCAGCCAGCCCCTCGCCCGCGCCACCCTGCGCACCGCACAGCTGCGCATGCCACACAGCGGTGGGGTGGGGCGTGGGGGGAAGCGTCCGGGGCTGGATGGAAGCAAGATACGCAGAGGGTCTCCCTCCTGCTTGTTTCAACAACCCGTGGTTAAAGTGCTGACCCGTCCTCACTCCCCGTCCTTGCCAGGTGGTCGCTGGCCCCCCGAGCGGGGCGGCTATCCCTTCAACCGCACCCCGGGGCCCGCCACGCTCGCCTATCGCCAGGCCTTTAGGGACCTGGGTGAGCAAGGGGGGAGGGCCCTTGAGAGGGCCCTTATCGGCGGAGGCCAGAGCCGGCTCTGGGCTGGTGCGCGTGTAATAACATGGGCGAGGGCAAACTGGATGAGCACCAGCCTTTACGCCGTGCCCCCACCCTGCAACCCGGCCCCAGGGGTGCCCCTGCCCCCAGACCCCGAGGACCCGGCGCAAGAGGCCGCAGCCAGGGCCACACGCCCCGAGGCGTTCGCTTTCCTGGCTACAGGTGGGCCTCACTGCACCAACGGGAATGGGCATGCGACAACCGGGGTCCCGATTGTACAAGGGAGAGAGCTGCCCTGCTGGCAACAGTCCCTTCCCGTCCGGTCTTGCGCAGTGGTGGCCGTAAAGCATGGAAACCGGGGCATGCTGCGTCGCCATTCGGGCGCTTGGGCGGAGAGCACGTACGACCGGGTGGGGCGGTACGGCTATTGGCACACGCACCTGGGCCCACCGCCGGTGCAGGTGGGTCTTGCTGGTCGGGTTCTCGGGTAGGGCATGGTTACCCCGGCCTCAAGTGCGGGCCGTGCTGTTTGAAACTGCAAGAGTTAGGGCTGCAGCGCAGCACCGGTATATCTATCAGACTCTGAGACATAGCAACAGTTGCAGGATGTGTGAGCTGCTGCCCCCGTTTTTGCGTGTGGCCCCCACCGCAGGCCATGGGCCACATGCATGGGCGAATCTATGATGGTGCGTGGAGCTCGAGGATTGCACAATGCAGCACAAACTAGCTTGCGTGTATCATGATGACGACGACGTGCGCTCTGAAGCCCTGTCTGTCTCCTTCGGCAGGTGACTTCCAGAAGCAGACCGCCCTGCAGGCGTCGGGGCACTGGGACTGGCGGCTGACGGCCAGGTGGGCAGAGGGGCGTCCGGGCTGCAAGAGGACCCGACCCAGATGGCAATGGGGCGGCTGGGGGCTGAGAGTGGACTGATGCTATAAAAGCCGTGACGTGCTGACTCACTTGCAGCTCACCCTGTGCCCCTGTGCTGCATGTGCTCCCGTGCCCAGGCTTGCGAACAGCTCCGCGCGTGTCTACCACGCCACCTTCCCCACCTGGGCCGCCGAGGTGGGCTGTGCGTGCCTTCGGGCACTTGCACCGTGTGCCTGATCTGCAATGCCCAGCTGCTCTATCTTCCTTTTCCGCCGTGCAGCTGGCGGCTGACCCCAGCGCTGGCAGCGATCTGGGTCGGGTGGTGGCCTACGCCGCCGGCGCCATCGGGCCCGGCTTGAGTGAGCGCCGGGAGGGTGACGTGGGGGGCTCGGGGGGCAGATTTCCTCCTCTTGCCTGGGCTTCCCGCCAGCCCTCCCAGCTAGCATCCCATGTCCTCCCTCCCTGCCGCAGCCCAGGCCCAGTACCTGTCCGCTGCCCGGGGCCTGGCTCAGGTGGCGGTGGCCCTGGGGGCGGTGGCGGCCTGGCCCCCGGCACCCTGCGACGCGGAGTGGGTGAGGCGGGCCGGGGCCTGGGCGAGCCCGGCGTGCTGACCTCATTCTCACATCACCCAGCGGGGTCTCCGTGCTCCCGTCCGCAGGTGCTTACCGCAGCTGCGCTGGAGGCTCGGCGCGCGGGCCAGCCTGCCCCCCGCCTGGCCCCTCCCTGGGTGCACCTGGACACTACCCGGGTGGTTCCGTTTGGGGAGAGCCTGGAGACGCTGCAGTGCGAGTGGGCGGACCTCACGTGGGAGGGTGAGCCGAGGCTGGGGTAGGGGCCGTACAGGGGCCGTGCTTATAGCAGTGGCACCGGTGCGTCCGTCCGGCCGCTCGTGCAAAGGCACTCATGTGCGCTGTCCAACCCCCCAGCTCCCCGCTCTCCCCCAGGCTGCCTGATGAACGGCACCCAGGGCGGCCAGGCCAGCGGCAGAGCGCTCCTGGCTCTGGAGTGGGCGCACATGCGGAGGCGATCGCGGAGGCGGCACGATGCGTCCTCGGGCAGCGGCGGGGAACACTCCCATAACGCCTCGGCACTGCTCCACAACCCCTCCAGCAGCAGCGGCCCCCACCTGGCCTCTGCCCATGGACTGGAGCACTCACTGGAGACCACTCTGATGCTGGGAGAGGTGGGGCCGGGATACGCCAGTACATGTTGGAGGCACAGGAAGGGGCTTGGCCTCGGCCCTGGCTACGAAGCCCACTGGTCCCGCCCGTCCCTGCCGTTGCAGGTTAGCCCCTCAGCCTCCGGCGCCTCGTCCTCCCCCGCTGCCGTGTCCGCCTCCTCCCTGCTGGCCCTGAACGCTGCGGCGCTGGCGCTGCGTGTTGTTGGTGACGCGGTGCCGGTGCTGTGGCTGGACCGGGCAGTGTCGCGAGTGGAGGGCATGGGCGAGGCGGAGGCCCGCGTGTGGAGCACGTGGCAGGACAGGTGGGGGGGGCTGTGCCCCGAGGTTGTGCATGTGTAGAGCATGTGCGGGTGACAACGGGAGGCTGCCTGGGAGGCTGCCTTGCCTACCCCTTCCGTCGCCAATGCTCGTGCCACGCCATTGTCTGTATGCCCGCAGGTGCAAGGGCCTACGAGATATATAGCGGAGAGGATGGTCAACCAGGACAGCCTGAGCCGGTGGGTCAGGGCTCAGCAGGGCTGGGCATCCCTCCACGATTTCAGAAACGCGCACAGGGGACCAGACTGCGGGTCAAAGACTCAGTGACAATTAAAATCAAGCGAAGAGCGGCTGGCTGAGGAAGGATGGAGTCGCCCTCATCCATCGGAGCGCCCAAGGCCTACCCGGTGCCGCTACGGCCAGCTGCATTTGTTGATACGAGTTAATGTTATTGTTAGCGCTCTCCGTTACGCGGCGAGCGATCGGGCGGAGTCGTCGCCGTACCTCAAAGTAAGCCGGGGCCAAAAGGACCTAGAAGCCGCCTCCCGAGCTCTAACCTTACACTATAGCCCGGAACTCGTACTCTATTAACAGTCACCAGACCTGCTCGCGAAAGCACACAGTTTCAGCTAAAACCCGTGCAAACCCATACGTTCACTTCGGGGCAACCCACAAGCCTATTCTGCGAGCGGCGCCCGGATCTAACACCAGCACTAACTGAAACGGAAGCTCGCCAAGGTGTGTGGCCGTTTGGACGCGCCGGGCCAGGTCCTAGTGTATGGAGGCATGCTTCGTTGCCTGGCCATTTACCGTCGCTCTGCTCGCTGATTCTCGTTAAATGCTCCTATATCACCGTTCTTGCAGTCTCAGACGTCGCGTTCGTTTTGGTCGAGCCGGCTGAAGCAATTCTGCGATCGGGGATGGCAAGCCGCGACGTCGCGTCCGGACCACGAATGAGCAAGCCGAGGAGACTTGACGGATATTGGGGTGAGTGTGGGCTGCAGTTGTCGCTTTTTGTGTGCGTGCGTCGGGCTGGGCTGGTCGTCATGTCCGCGTGCGTCCTGGTCCCGGCTGGCCTCCAGGACCCTTCAACTCGTGGTGGCGCGAGTCTTTGGAGAGCAAGGGCAAACGACCAAGCACAAAGGACATCGCAGAGTGAGGAATATGTCTTGTTGCTGCGCGACAGACATCATCAGGTGTCGCCAGCCAGGTTCTCACCATGCCGTGTGTGCTCCGGCCCCGCCCTCGCCCCGCAGGTGGCACGAGACTCACGCGTCCAGCGAATGGCCCGAAGACGCGCCCACGGTTGATGAGATGCAAAATCACGCCAAGGGGATGCGGTCCACGGAGAACGGTGAGCAGGGGTGAGCTCGCCGATGTTCGGTCGTGCAGGGCTGGGTCTATCTGTGCTTCTGGAGCCGCTGGACACAAGCAACCGACCCTGCAGCGCCCGCCTCACTCGAAGACTTTGGTCCCTCGCAGTGCGGAAGTACTTCAGGGCATACCGCGAGATGAAGAAGAACGGCAACAAGGTAGGCACCTGCCTTGCTGGGGTCAGGGCCTGTAAGCCCGGGCACTTGATTGGGCCCGGGCACAGGCTGCCCCGCCCCTTGCCACAAGCGTACATGCGCCTTAAGGCTGTAAGCTGACGGCCTCCCTTTCCCATCCTTGGATCACAATCCCAGGCAGTGATCGACGATGGGACCAAGCTGGCAGAAGAGGACGGCGGCGTGTGCCCGTGCCCTGTCAGCGCTGCCGCCAAGGCCAAGACCAAGGCCCCGTCCGCCCGCCGACCCAGCTCCGAGGCCGGCACCACCGCTGCGGCGCCCCAGCCACGGCTGCCGTCCGATCTGCAGCCCCACCTCCCCGCCGCCCAGCCCCAGCAACCGCCCGCCCTGCTGGCGCCACCCCACGGGCCCGCCGTCGCCCTCCCCTCCGCCATCAACCGCGAGGTCCTGGCCTGCTACCTAGGGTGGCGGAAGGAGGATGAGAGCACGGCCGATGTCAGCCCGTCTGCCGCTTCCGCCTCCTCCCCTGGCCGCTCCGCCTCCGCCTTCCCCACCGGCCTCGGCGGCAGCGTCCGCCCGGTGGTGTCCCGCGCGGCCCTCCCCTGCTACGCCCAGCAGCCGCGGCCGTCACACGCCTTCCCGCACCTGTTCCCGGCCTTTGCTGGGCCCTCGCGCGCGCCGGCGCACCCCGCCCCCGCACACGCCTGGGGGACCGCATGGCGCGACACGCAGCGCACCGCCGCCGCTCCCGCTTCCGCCGTCGGCGCCTACGCCTGCGCGCAGCAGCAGCCCTCGGCTGGTGCCTACGCCTCTTGCGGCCCCCGCCCCGCCTCTGCGTCCGAGGAGCCGCCGGCCAAGCGGCCCAAGCGCTGCCAGGAGCCGGCGGCGGCGGCACCCCTGTCGTACCCCGCCGCCCAGAGCCTGCCCGCTCCCGCGCTCGAGGCCGAGGCCGAGGCCTGCGCCAGCGGGCTGGAGGATGCGGCGGTGTGCGACGCCCTGCTGGAGGAGCTGGGCAGCGGCGACATTGACCTGGACATGGACCAAGATCTGGGCAGGGATCTGGATCTGGAGGCGTGCGCCGCGGACGCCGAGGCCCATGTGCGCCTGCAGCCGCCGGCAGAGGCACAGCAGGGCAAGGCCGACTCACCGCAGCCGGAGGACCCCGCAACGCCCCAGGCGGCCTGCTCGAGCCCCTCCTGGCCCGAGCCCCAGCCGGCAGTGTGCGCCACGCACGCTGCGGCGAGCGCCGGCCCCGCATGGCCCCAGCCGGTGCACCCCCAGCCGCTAAGCTCGTACGCCTCCCGGCCGGGCGGCTCCGCGCCCGGGCAGTGGGGCAGCTGCGGCTTCGGGGCCGTCTGGGTGCCGTGCCCCTCGCTGGCGGTCCTGAAGGCGGACCGGCACCTGTGCGAGGGGGAGGGGGACTGGCAGGCGATGCTGGCCAGGCTGTGAGGGGCGGGAGTACCAGGGGAGGGGGTTCCCAGCATGGGCGGGCGGTTGATGTGGTTTATGTGACGTGGGGTGCATTGCATGCCGGTGGCAGTGACCTGGAGGCTGCCACGTACCCTGTACCCTGGGCCGCAACGTGAACTGTACAAGGGACTGACCGGAGTGACTTGATAAGGGAGCCTCTTCAATTGCGTATCCTGTTTGTTGGGCTTAGTCTGTCATCGGGGTATCTGCAAGTGACTGATATAAGCGACTTGATCTGCGTGATCCTCCGACGACGTGGGGTGAGCGGGGACAACGCGCAAGGCCGCCACTGCCACAAGGCGGCCTACAGCTTTGCATGACCTGGACGTGTGGCGCATAGGACAACCGGGGTTGCGGCTGTGAGTTTCGGTTCTTGTTGTAGGCTTGCTGACCAATGTACCCATAACCAGCCCCACAACTGTACGGGGCTGGCAGCAGTGCTTTCGTGATGCCGCAAGAGGTGACTGAGCAACCGATGATTAGCTGAAGGGTTATTTGATAGAAGGTGGATTGGAACGGATGGAGTGGGATGCAGTACCGGTACCGTACGTGAACTCCTGTGGGCAATGCGGAGGAGCGGGGGCGTAAGTCTGGAGGCCAAGTGCACCACTGCATGTGTGTACGTCCTTGGCGGCTCCTTGCCTAGACCTGTAACTCAGCCTGTCCGCGCCGTGTGCCATATCCTGCAATTGTCCAGCTGACGCAGTCTAATGGTCCGTGAGGCTCTTCCCTTGCACACCTCCTGACAACACCATTCTGAGTCAGCGAGTGCGGCTACCGGCTTTGGCCGTGACATGCCCGGTCAAAGTAAAGATTGTGAGGTCAACGGGGTCCAACACCAGCCTGGCAGACGCTGGCACCAGCTTGACCGGTGCTGCTTCCGGCAGGCAGGAAGTGCGCCTTCATTGCTTTGCCGGGGTGGGGCCGGCCCCGTCGGATTTGGACACGGTGCCAGGGGACCAACCTTTCTTGGCCGTGACCGAGGAGGGAGAGGTGCGATACATGCTCCACGTTGAGGTGATGGATGGTCTTCCCGCTCCTCCCCGCTCCTCTCCTCTCCTCTCCTCCCCCCCTGAATTGGCTGCTTTGTCCCCTGCCCTGTCCTCTCCCTGCCTCTCCTCCCCTCTTTCCCCCTGAGTTGGCTGCTTTGCCCCCTCTCCTCCCCTCGCCCTCCCCTCTCCTCCCCAGCTCTCCCTGGCTCTCCCCATGCTCCCCGTGATGAATGCGAGGTGGACCGGATGGGACGACAGCTCGGGCCCCGTGTCGGTTCGATCGGACGTTGCTAACTTTACTAGTCCAGTGTGTCGCAGCAGCCATACTGGACCTCCATACATGACGCGCCAGCAACACGCATCTTGACCCGAGTATTCAGCAATTGCGCTTTGAGCTCGAGCCGGAGTCATGACAAGCCAGCTAGAGACATCTCGTAGTAGCATTTAGTGCATCTCTAGCTCCTTCTGCCTCCGTCGCTACCGAGCTTCCGCACCTGCTGATCCACAATGTTGAGCCTTAAGCTCTTCCACCCAGCGGGCGACAAGGTACACAACACGCACTATAGGATGAGGGGTGCCAGCTGCCGAGTCGCTGAGGCCAGCGACCCCTCGCATCCCCGACGGAGCTGTGCAGGTTCGCCAAGTCGAATTCCACCCGGTTCTGCCTTGGGTGGTCTCTGCCACCAAAAGCGACCATGTGTCGGTGTGGGACTGGCGGACGAAGCAGGTAAGGTGCCTAGGTCTGGGGTTTGCCCACACTACCCGGGTTGGCAGGAACCCCCACTGTGCAAACATCCCCGGCCCAGCCACGCTGCGCAACTCGACGGTCAATGCGGCCCCCCTGGCCTCGCAGGTGGTTTGGGAGGCACAGCTCGGAGGCTCGGATGAGGACCTTTCTGCTGACGCAGAGCTGGCGCGGGTGCACCTGCGGGACACGGCGTTCGCGCCCAACCCCTCACTGCTGCACCCGGTGCCCGGGGGCCCCAAGCGGGAGCCCAGCGGCAAGGTCAGGGACGTGCGCTTCCTGGACACGGACGTGGCGCAGGTGAGGGCCTGTCAAGAGCAGGGAGGCCTGCATACTAGCCGGGCGAGATGCTGCAACGAGATGGTGCAACTCGCGGTCCCACTTGGAGGCCATGCGAACAACGGGCGCATGCAGGCCCTGCTGGCTGCTAGCCGCGCTGATTTAGGTCAGGGCATGCATCCATGGCTCTGCGAGCCATCGGACAGGCTTTAGAGGCCCGGGGCCCTCTTGGGCAGGGCCGGCCGAAGCAATCTGGGCGGAGGAGCACAGTGCGCTGCCGGTCTGGTGCAATCGGATGGGGGCAGGCCAGCTATGCGCTCCTCACCGCTTCAATGGCCCCGGGCAGACGGGCGGTGGGCATGACCTTGCTGCGTGGAGGCTGTGTTGGGCGCCCCGGCCTTCAGACCTCCTCTTCCCGCCATCCCCCCCCCCCCGGCCCAGGTGATGCTGTCCTGGCAGCACAACACGGCCGCGGGCTGCAGCACGCCGCCGCCCCGCGCCGAGAACATCCGGGCACTGAGGGGACAGAGGTGCGCGCGGCACGGGGAGGGGGCATGGGGCGTGCGGCAGTCCGCGTGCCGGGGCGACACAACCTGCTCTCGCACTGCTCGAACCTCTCGCCTGCAACCTATACCCTTCCATACCCCCGTCAAGCTATGCACAAAGCCCCCCCCCTCGTCTCTCTTGCCCTTCCCCTTACCCTGTCCCCCCCGCTCCCCGCTGCGGTAGCGCCCGCGCGATCCCGCTCAGCAACAAACACCCCGTCTTCCACCCCGCCTCCTCTCCCACCTCCGCTCCCCACCCCCCAGGCTGCTGCTGATCGCGTGCGAGGCCAAGCTGCTGGTGGTGGACCTGGTCTCCCGCCGCGTGCTGGAGCTGGGGCGGGGCGTGTTCGAGGGCAAGGCGCCCACCTGCCTGGCCTTCCTCTTCCGGGCGGGGGTGCACGCGGGCGCCGGCAGCCAGGGCGGCGCGGGGCAGCACGGGCCAGGCGGGGCCGGGGTGGGTGGTGCCGGCGGCAGCCTGCTGCCCGCCAGCCGCACCGGCGGGTGGCTGCTGGAGAGCCCTGTGGTAGCTGTGGGGTGCGCTGACGGCATCGTGCGCTGCGTGCAGCTCTTCCCCGTCAAGGTAAGGACTGGGTGGGGTGGGGATGGGGTTTGAATTTTGCGGAGGGGCCGACACGGGGGCTGCAGTACGGGGAAGGTATCAACACCGGACGTGGCCTCTCTCTGCTGCCAGTGCTGCCGCGATGCGCCATGGCGATCTGGCTGTGAAGGGGCCCTGCCGGCCTGCCGCAACCGTGCCATCCCGCCTTCCCCCCTGCTCAGTCCCCTCCCTGTCACGATCCCGTCCCCTCCGCCCCCCAGCCGGTGGTGCGGCTCATGTCCAGCCACAAGACGGCGGTGGTGGCCATGGGCGTGCTGGGCGTGCGGGGGCAGCGGCTGGAGGCGTTGGCAGTAGGGCACCAGGTGGGATGTGGGGTGGGGCGGGTTGGGTTGCCTGCGGAGGCGCCGAGGGGTTGGGCACGGCGGGGGCACTGCACCGGGTTGCTGACGGGGCGGCAACGCAATGCCGCCATGCAGTGGCTTCGATGCGTGGAGGCCGCGGTAGCTAGGACCTGGCATACCCGCCGAACAATTACACACTCCACGCGTCCGCCCTAGGTATCCCAACCTCACATGCACTCACTTCCCCCATCCCCCTGCCCCCAGGGCGGCTCCGTGGCGCTGTTCGAGCCCATGGGCCGTGCCCCCTCCAGCCTGAACGAGGGCCTGGGCCCCCGCGCGGACGTCAAGGCGCACGACGGCCTGCTGCCCGGCAGCCTGGTGCTGGCGCCCGTCATGGAGGACCCCGAGACCACCCGCTGCCTCATGTTCTCAGCGGGTGGGCGGCGGGGAGCCCCGTGCCTCCATGGGGAAGGGCAGGGATTCTGGGACGGAAGGAGGGAGAGACAGCGAGGGAGAGGAGGGGAAATGGGCGTGGAGGGGCGCCGCTGAAGCTGCGTGCGCCGCCGCTCCCTTGCCGCAGGCTCGGATCACCGCGTGTGCGGCCTGGACCCCATCACCCTCAAGGTGGGAGGCCTCGGGGCCCGGCACGGGGCTGCAGGCTGCGGTCGAAGCGATCAGTCTCTCACACTGACTGGGCTCTGGCTGCCTCTCCTACGACCTCGACCTCTTGCCCCGTTCCTTCAGACCCATGCCCGGCGTCGCGCTGCACCCTCACCACGTGCCCCCCACCCCGCCCTCCCTGTACCCCCCAGGAGACCACCAAGATCAAGGTCGACCGCGCCACGCTCACCTGCATGGCGCACTGGCCCCGCGGCTGGGTGGCCTCGGGCGTGCACAGCCTGCTGCTGGGCGCGGAGAGCGGCCACCTGCTGCTGGCGCACGCGGGCAGCGGCAGCGTGCGCCAGGCGGCGGACCTGGAGGGCATCGTGCCGGCCGGTGAGACTGCGCCGCCAACTCTGCTCACTCCCCGCGTTCTTCGTGCTCCGCCCAAACACGCTACACACACGCGCCGTTCACCCTCTCCCCACCGCCCCAGGCGGCAAGCGCACGCCCAAGATCTACGGCCTGGCGGTGCACCCCGTGAACCCCTCCCTGGTGGCGGTGGCCACCAACACGGGCACCGCCATCATGGCAGTGGCGGGGCCGCCCCCGCCCCTGCCCGCACTGGCGCTGCCGCTGGCCTCGCCCGCGCAGGTGGGGACTTGCGGGGGTTGAGAGGGGAAGGGCAGCGCTACGCATGGGAGAGTGGGGGCCTGGTCCTGGGAGCTTGGTGCGTACCAGCTTGCCTGGCAGCCCGGTGCCTGGCTGCCTTCCTGCCTTCTGACCTGCCTGCGCCCGGGCCCGGGTCTGTGCCCGTGCCCCCCGCAGGCGCACATGGACGACTCGGCGGCCGCCATGGGGGCAGCGTTCGGGGGCGCGGGCGGCGCGGGCGCCACCTACGTGACGGCCGTGGGCGCCAGCGTCATGTGCGTCACCGTGGCGACCCTACCCAACCAGGTAGGGTGGGGTGGGGTAGCCGGGTAGGGCAGGGGGGGGGTTTGTGCAAGAGTGGCTTCTGTCAGGGGCAGGAATCCCGCCATGTGGCATAACACTTGCCGCCCTGGCTCTCTCCCGCTGCCCCGCAGGAGCAAGCCGACTTTCCGGCCAACCAGGTACATCCGCGCCTTGCTGCGTTGCGTGAGGGCAAGCCCCTTCCCTATTAGCACCGCCCCACTGCAATCCGTTCTTCGCCCATGGGCTCACCGCCACTGCCCACCCCCACCCGTGCAGGTCATGGGCAAGCTGACCATCGCCGAGCCCACCCCCGGCGGCCGGGCGCTGCTGGCCTCCAGCTGCGACGGCTCCTACGTGTCCGCTGTGTGGCCCAGCGCGAGGCAGTACGCCATCTACCGCCAGGGCGCCTCGTCCTGGAGCGAGTGAGTGCGGGCAGGGGACTCGGGGCTAGGAAGAGCTGCAGGGATCAGGCCAGGGGATGCGGTGGAGCAGCCATGCGTTTAACTAAGGCTACCAGGTAGGTCGAGGGCTAGGAAACTGTGCACATGCGCCTAGAAGGCCGGCAAGCCGCGCTTCATGGCATAGGATTGGAGAGTACCGGTGCCTTCATATGCTGCCCTCGGCGCTGGCCCCCAGGGTCGGCCGCGGCACGGGCACCTCTGTGGCCTGGCACCCCTCCCGCCCCATCTTCGCGGCGCTGGAGGAGGACTCCCTGACCCTGCCGCCCGCCCTGGTAAGCTTTCTATGCATGCAGCATGGGTTATGCCGGGATGGGCCACTGCTTTCCTCAGGGGCAAGGTCATGGGATCACGGGGCAGGCAGCTGACGACGTCCTCCTCCCACCCCTGCTTGACCGGCAGGCCCCCGCCAAGTCCTCCCGTGACGCCAAAAAGGCGGAGAAGCTGGCCGAGGCCGCCCGGGCAGCCGCTGAGGCAGCCGCGCGGGCAGCCGCGGCCACGGCCGCGGTCCGCATCAAGCAGGTGCGCGGCGGGCCCCCCTGCCAAACTTCCCATTCCAGTGGTTAGAACCCATGCTCACCACCCTGCCTCGGTAGTTCTCAGCTCAGCCACCCGCCCTTGACCTCCCTCCGCTGCCCCGCCCCAGGTCTCCCCCTCCGGCGGTGTGACGGTGGTGGGGCTGGGCATGGGCGGCGCCGTGGACCTGCGCGGGGACCAGCCGGCGTTCGTCATCGGGGGGCCGCTGCTGGCCGTCACAGTGCGGCGCAGCGTGCAGGGAGAGGCGGCGGAGCTTGCTCCGGGGCACGACAGGTGTGGAGCGCGAGGAGGGCGCGGGGGCGCCGTCCGGGCGTCGCTTTGCACACTGCCCGGCAGGCTGGCAAGCTTTTGGTGCTCTCGTGGTTGCTGTCTCTTACTCTCCAGCCGTGTGGACGCCTCCTGACCCTCCCTTACCCCTGCCTTCGCCCCTCGTCTTCGCAGCACACCCGCCGCCATGGTGCTGTACGACTGGGAGACAGCCCGGCGCGTGGGCCCCGAGCTGGCCGAGCCCCTGCACATGGCCTGGGACCCAAGCCGCACCATGCTGGCGCTGGCCTACCCCAGCCAGATCCTGGTCGTCAGGTGGGGCCTTGACTGCCCAGCCATGAAGGCCTGGGCACGCACCTTAACCAGGAGCCGGATCAAGGCCACGGCCCGCGCTTTGCGGCCTCGACCTGGCTCAAGCCCCCATCGCCCCGCCCCCGCCTTACGTCTCTCACTCCTTTTCCACCGTCCGCCCCTCACTGCAGGGTGCGCCCCGACTTCCAGGTGGTCTCCACGCTCCCCGTCACAGACGCCGAGGCCCTGGACTGGGCGCAGCGCCAGCTCTTCATCGTAACGCCCACCCACATCCTCACGGCGCTGCTCTCGCCCGCGCCGGCGCAGCTCCCGGCCAGCTCCGCCGCCACCGCCGCCGCGCCGCCCTCGCCCTCGCCCCCCGCGGAGCTGCTCGTCCTGGCGGGCCCGGCCGTGCCCTGCGCGGGCCTGGGCCTGAGCGCGGGCTCGGCCCTGGACGGGCTGCTGCCGCCGCCGCCTCCGCGCCCCAGCGGGCCCCTGGCGCTGCTGGGCCCGCGCGACGGCTCGCTGTGGCTGGTGGGGGCGGTGGGGCAGCCCATGGCGCTGTCCCTGGGCCACCCGGGGCTGCGCGCTCTGGGGCTGGCGGCTGCGGGCGACCTGCACGGTGAGGGGAAGGGGGGGTCAACGGGGGAACAGGCTGAGGCGCCGGGCAAGCTTAGCGCTTGCAGGCCATGGTTCTGCATGTCTGGGTCCTGAACGTCCGGGCATCATGCGCCCTCCGTACTTCCTTATCGTTACCCCGCCACTTGCGCCGTCACCTGGGTATGCGCTCCTTCTCCAGGCGCTGTCTCGCTGGCCTCCCGCGCGCTGAGCCCCGAGCTGCACGACCCCCTGGCGGGGCTGCTGGTGCGCCTGGACGGGCTGCGGGGCGCCGCTGCCGCCACGTCCCTGCCGGGGCTGAGCCTGGCGGCGGAGCTGCGCCTGCGCGTGGCGCTGCGGCAGTGGCAGCAGGCGGTAGAGGCGGCGGATGCACTCCTGCAGGTGGGCTGGGGGGAAGGGAGTGGGAAAGGAAGGGATTAAGGGCTGGAGGCGCGGAAGCTTGACGTGCGTGGCAGGCGGCGCGGGGTGCGCCGCATTCGAGATGCTGTTCAGCTGATGCTTCCCTGCGAGAGGGGCAGGCTGGGAGCGAGCAGACTGTGCCTTACGGACACAACCGTCGCCCCGAGCGCAGGGCTTCTCGCGGCAGCCGCCCGCCGGCACCTTCAAGAGCGCTGCCGCGGCTGCGGCGTTTGGCTCCAGCTACGGCGGCGCCGGGGGCTGGGGCGGCGGGCGCGGCCCGGCGTTGGGCGAGGAGTTCGTGGACTTCAGCCAGGCGGCTGGAGGCACGCCGGCTATTGGTGGGTTGGCGTAGGGCGCGGACACTCCGCATAGTGCAGCAAGAGTACCGTAACACTTGCTACCGCGTACCACGCCTTGCTGCTGTAGTCGCACTTGCACTTCCTATCGCCTTCCAATCTCGGTCCGCTCGCTGTCTCACACCCGCCGCTGCCTCGCCCCTGCCCGCAGCCCCCGCGCACCCCGAGGACCTGGACTGGACGCAGCCCCTGCGCGCCGCCACCTCCTCCGCGCGCGCCGCCGCCACCGCCTCCATCGCCTCGCGCCCACTCGGCCCCTCGCTGGCCACGCCCTCCGGCGCCGGCACTGCCGGCCCGGGCTCTGGCTCCGCGGGCCCCCTGGCGCCGGAGACCGTGGGCCTGGTGCTGGGGCTGTGCGAAGACCTGTCCCGCGCGGGCCTGCTGGACGTGGCTCGCAGCCTGGCCCGGCAGCTGCTGCCGCACGCCGTTGCGCTGGGCGGGGAGGCCATGCGGGCGTTGGCGGTGGTCATGGCGCAGGTGGGGACGGGGGAGGGGGACGGCGGGGATGGGGGCGAGGGAGGGGCAGCGAAGAGAGGATCAGAGGCAGGGTGGATGGGCCCTGCACCATGCCGTCCCCCTTGCATCATGGTCAAACCCAGATCCTTCCGGTACCTCTTCCCCCGCCACTGGCACCCTCCGACCGGCCACCTCCAACCTTTGACCTCCATACCGATCCCGCTGCCCCTGACCACTCCCCAGGCCGGCATGAAGACGGACCTGCCCACGCTGGCCCACTCTGTGGCTGCGGGCGCGGAGCCGCTGGGCCGCGAGTCGGCGGCGCTGCTGGCGGCGCTGCTGTGCGGCCACACCTCCCTGGTGCAGGACGCACTCAAGGACGGCGGCTGCTCGGCGCTGGCGGCCATGCAGGCGCGCGTGTTCGGGCTCAGCACCGCGGACGCGGGCTGGGCGGCGTGGCGGCGGCAGCTGGCGGCGGCCACCACGCCCGGCGCGGCGGCGGCGCTGGGCAGGCTGGAGGTGTCGTTACCGGCGGCGTGAGGGTGAAGGGGGCGGACAAGTCAAGAGGAGAGGGAAAGGTGGAGTATTGAGGAGGACGAGTGGAGAGTAGGGGGCGGTGAGATTGATGGCTGGAGCGTTGCGTGGACAGCCGCGCCATTGAGCGCTGGGGCACCAACAATGTCAGGCGGTGTCTGTCGACTGGATGGATGCATAGACCGATGCATACTATACGTAGTACGTCGGGCGCCCCTGTGAAGGATTCACTTGTAATTTGCTGTTCACGGCCTCGCTGCTTCCGGTTAAAGGTGCAGCATGTAAGAGCCCAAGGCCTTCTCGCCGCCGCCATCCACGCCCCGACAGGGTGCCCCCGCTGGGGATGGGACACCGCCTGAGACCCGCTGCTTCTGGCCTGCTAAAGTGACCTGCGGCCCGAGTGCGAGAAGGCAGGGAGCCCAACCTACTGCATGGGGGGTATCTGGCCATCAACATTCCCACACATCTCACACTTCGCCACTACCCAGCGGAGTCACACCCAGCAAGCTTGGCGGTCTCCTTGTCGGCCTTGAGCCTTAAATGACCCCACACCGGTCACCTCTTCCATACGCATTCCTTCGGTCCAGCTTCTGCTCTAATACCTCTCATTGCGAAACCAAGACGGCAAAAACCTCATCACAACACTTGTGCTCCTAAACTGCGGTCGACACGCGCCATAACGGTTGAGAGTGCCTTCCACACTCTTGCCCATGGCCTGGTGGCCCCCACCTGCTGTCTGCTATCTATCCCGGTGAACCTCCCCACTGGCCACAGCTGCAATGATAAGCGTTTCCCCACGGGCCACAGTCAGCAAGCCGACCCTAACCCTGCCCCAACCGCCAGAAGATAATGCAATCGGGGATTTACAGATACGCCGAGATAAATCAAGACTAGGGGAGACCCTGATCGAGACGTGGGCTGCCCAATCAGCAAGCCCTTAAAGGCACCCTAGCGGTGCCGAGTACAGCAGGCCCTCACCTGTGCAGAGGATCTACCCTAAAGCCGAGCGTGGTCTGCCCGCAGCTAGCCAACGAATCCTGCCGTGCTCCTGAATAACGGCCCGCTAATCAAGAAAGCCATGCACCTCCTCCCACTCCCCCTGCAGGTAAGATCAGGTCTGTCCTACGGGCAACCTTGGCCCATGTACTCCAGGCCGCAGAGAGATTGCTCAGTGGGACCATCCTGCACCTATGAACACTCATACACAGCAAAGTCAAGACCCGTCTTGAACTTGTCTGAGCTTCTGAAAGAACGCGGAAATGCAGAAAGGCATGTTAACTGCTAAGAGGAAGAAGAAGAAGACGAACTGTCACTGCCGCACCCAGGCTGCCCTTATTCAAGGAGAGGAAGAGATACCGAAGGCGCATGCCCGGGCCCTGATGGCCGCGGTGGCATGCAGCGCTGTGTCAGATAATTATTGGGGATGCCTGATACGCCTATCGCCTAGCCTGCCCTATTGCATTCACACATCAATGGTGTCGACATCCCTATACTTAATGCAGGCCGTCTTGCCGCGCCCTGCCGTCTGCACGAGAACTTCACGCGGCTCACTCCAGTCCAGACCTAGGCCCGCAGCTGCTCCAGGAGCGCCCACCACTCGGCGTCCTCGTTGCAGCCGCCCATCTCTCCCTCGTCCGATGCGTCCGCCTGCAGCAAATCCGCCAGGTCGGGCAGAGCCCCAGCCACGGTACCCTCCTCCTGCCCTCCCTGCTCCACATGGGCCCAGGGTATGGCATCGACCACCCCATCAGGGTAACCCTGCTGCGGCCACGCCTGGGGCTGCTGACCGTACGGCCAATGGGACCACGCCACGCCCGGGTCCGTCTTCCACTGCTTGGCACCGGCGGCCGCGGCCGCAGACCAAAGCGACTGCGATGGCGGCTGCGGCTGCTTCAGCGCCGACGCGCCGGGCAGCTCGCTGCAGCTGCTGCTGTGGGGCATCAGCGGCGCCGAGGTCAGGACCGCGGCCGGCTGCATCGGCGTGACCTGGGGCTTGGCCGCGGCCCAGGCCAGGGGCTGTAGCTCCAGCATCACAGCCGCGTCGGCAGCGCCGCTGTCCAGCTCCCGCAGCAGCGCCTCGTAGACGCCCGCGGCATTGGCAGCCTCGCAGGGCTCGCCCTTCGCTTGATATGCATAGAGGGGCCCTGCAGCCGCCTCCGTGCAAGCAGCCGAGGCCGCTGCCGCCGCGGAGAAGCGTGGCGGCTGCCCGGTGCTGCAAGGCATCGGCTGCGCTGAGGCGCACGGGGAGCTGGGTCCGCAGAGCGGCAGGCAGCCGCTGGACATGGGGAAAACCGCGAAGCTGCACGGCAGAGGCCCGCACTGCTGGTCGGGATGGTGGCTGCAGGGGGCACCGCAGTAGGCAGTAGGCTGGGGTTGGCAGGTCACTCGGGCGCCGCCTCCGCCCCCGGCGGCCACCGCCTGGCTCGACAAGCCGCCAGGGTGCTGGTATGGGCACATCGGTGCGCCGCCATCGGAGACGCCAAGCGTGGGGTAGCCGAAGGACACGGGGCCCCAGTTGGCAGGCACTGGGCCCCAACCCCAGGTCCAGTGGGGTCCCGACCTGTCGCCGCCTCCGCCCATGCTCGTGGTGACAGCGGGAGGCTGGTAGGGGGCACTGCCGCCGCACGAGCCGCCGCCCGACGCAGGCGTGTGGCTCAGGGCCTCCGGCAGCAGGTTCTGCGAGCTGGCGGCCGCGGTGTTGGCTTGGGCGCCGGCACTTGTGGCGGGGCGGGCGGGCAGGGAGGGCTCGCCCTGGGAGCAGCTTGCGTGGCCGGAGGTGGCGGGCTGGGGGTCGGAAGCGCACCAGGCCAGGGTCTCCGCCTCGGCGTCACTGCCGCTGCTGGCGCAGGGTTCGCGGGTAGACCGCGCAGCGCCCTTGCGTGACGTGGGCTGCAGAGCGGGGCAATAGGGGCAAGCGCAGCGGGAGTGGGTCGTCAGGTAATGCGACAGTATGCGGGGTATCCGGTCCGCGGGTGGGGCATGCCTATCGTTCCCATAGTTGCGCAGGTAGGCCCTCTCATCTATGCAAGCGATGGCGCAGCGCGGCCCGTGTGCTGACCAAGAGGGGCTCATACCGGTACTCCACAGGTGTGGCCTACCTGTCGAGGGTTTCTTAGCTGCTGTCGGTATACCCGGAAGTAGTTCCGCACTGAGGTGGAGGAGAAAGCGGCATGACATAAAGTTATCCCCAGGGGCGCCTCGGAGATCATGCGGATTCTCGCCTCAGGAAGCAACCCCACCCTGCTCACCTTCCTCTGTAGAGCGCATGCCCTTTGCGTGGATGAGCATGTCGTCTAAGCTGGGACACTCCTGCCCCCAAGCAGCCAGAGCGTGTGCCTCGTGCCACCTGCGGCAGGGGCACGAAAGATGCGTTCGGGCATGTTTAGGCGCGGGTTGTTGGGGTGGGTGGGGTGGCACTCGTGAAAGAGGGTAGGTTGAGGGGTTTGCAGGCCGCGGTTCAGTCCAGCGGAGGGAGCATGGACGTGGTTGGCCCCTGGACCGTGGGTAAGCTGGACCGTGGTGGTGGAGCTGGGTGCGGGCCGGGGTGGTTGCCGCGGTTTCGGGGCCGCCCCTTCCGTCCCCTTCTCATCACCAACCCGCAACTAACGGCGCGGACTTACTCGCATATCTGGGCCTTGCAAGGCCGCTTTCCGATTCGCTCATACTGCGCTCTCCACCAGGTGTTGAAAGGGCCTGCCGGAAACACAGTTGCCCGACAAACTGTCAGCGGCATGTCAAGCGCACTGCCGGGACAGGGGCAACGGTGCAGGCGCGACCCCACTCACTCCAGAATCCCGCCAGCTTCTTGGGCCTCAATCCTCCAGCCTCCTCCCCAAGCTCGGCGGCCGGACGCTTCCGATATGGTCCCGGCATGGCCTCCAACGGACGCCTCTGCAATTATTTCCCCTTCTGCGATGGCCAAAGACACATTACACATCAGCGTATTGGTACCCACGTCAGAGTTCTGTGGAACGCTGCGGTCGCGCGACACGATGGTGCTCTTGCATCCGCACTAAGGTCCTCGACGACGCGCACCCACCGTTCCTAAATAGCTCTAGAGTGTCGAGATAATAATAGGACGGCGAAGCAACGCAGTCTGCACTCAGCCGACTCTGGGTTTCGGGCAGTTCTGTGCGGCGTTGCTCGCAGTTGTCGACGCTGAACATGTAAGAACATTAGCCAAGTAAAGCTTATGACTTGACAGGAACGCATGCGGCTTATGTATAGCTATTCCGCCTTACCAAACCCCGCCTACCTTTCGCCAGCTTCGTCAGTACGGCGGCCGTACAAGTGTTTCGGGGCGCCCGCTCTCCGCATCTCGGGGGATCCCACGTTCCCAGTCTAATCAGTCTAATCAGTAGGTGGTATGTCGCGTCGTGATGTGAGTGATGCGTGAAAGGCTGGGGCCGTGGCCCCGTGGGGCGGGAAGGCTGGGGCGCGTTGAGGCGAGTTGGGACAGAGACCAGCTGGGCACCTGGCACGTTTTGGTGAACAGAAGTAGGTTCTAAGTAGGTTCTGTGAAATTCGTTGTGCGGGCCCAGCAGGGAGACTGCATTACACGACCCCTACAGGGCCCTCATCCCGTTGCGCAGCGCTGGGAGCACGGGGCACACATCTCACAATAGCGTCTGCCTCCCACCTCACAGCACGTTCGATGAGGAGTTCGTAACGCTCCACCACCAAGCCAACACACATGATGCACTTCGGTTTGGCTCGGCGGGCTGCACATCAACTTCGATTAGACCCTACAGCTTCCGAGTGAGGACCGCTCAGGTCGCAAGGGACACATGAACCGAGACTCAAATCCATACCCATCATCACTGCGCCGGCGGTCACTGCCGCGGCAGCCACTCTGCCCCTGCACACCGCTAGTTACCAGAGCAGGTCACACCTCTAGTCACTCTACGGACGGGCTTTCGGTGCACACCGTACAGTCAAGCAGTGGATCACGCGGCTTGATGTGGTCATGCGAATACCTACTTTTTGGGCTGAGCCCCCGGCGCGTAGCGCCTCGCGCGGAGCGCCAGCCGGGGTCCGAAAGCACTACGGGCCCGGGGGTAAGCATACAGCAACTGCAGCCTGCTTTTCTTGCTGAGCCGCCGCCCGTCAGGCTCTGCGGGCGGCGAAGCCCTCCAGGATTACCCCGTGCCTCCAGGGTTACCCCGTGCCTGCGTCAACGCATAAACATGTGTTTCACGCCTAGCCCGCGATGCCACAAGCTTCAGTTCCCTTACCCTTTCGCTTGTGACACCCCTGCCCAGATTGCGTCCGCCCCTCATAGCCTGGCCAGCATCGCCTGCCAGTCCCCCTCCCCCTCGCACAGGTGCCGGTCCGCCTTCAGGACCGCGAGCGAGGGGCACGGGACCCAGACGGCCCCGAAGCCGTAGCTGCCCCACTGCCCGGGCGTGCAGCCGCCCGGCCGGGAGGCGCCCGAGCTCAGCGGCTGGGGTTGCACCGGCTGGGGCCATGCGGGGCCGGAGCTCGCCGCAGCGGGCGCGGCGCACACCGCCGGCTGGGGCTCGGGCCAGGAGGGGCTTGAGCAGGCCGCCTGGGGCGTTGCGGGGTCCTCCGGCTGCGGTGAGTCGGCCTTGCCCTGCTGTGCCTCTGCCGGCGGCTGCAGCCACACACGGACCTCGGCATCCGCGGCGCACGCCTCCAGATCCAGATCCCTGCCCAGATCTTGGTCCATGTCCATGTCCATGTCCATGTCCCCGCTCCCCAGCTCCTCCAGCAGGGCGTCGCACACCGCCGCATCCTCCAGCCCGCTGGCGCAGGCCTCGGCCTCGGCCTCGAGCGCGGGAGCGGGCAGGCTCTGGGCGACGGGGTACGACAGGGGTGCCGCCGCCGGCTCCTGGCAGCGCTTGGGCCGCTTGGCCGGCGGCTCCTCGGACGCAGAGGCGGGGCGGGGGCCGCACGAGGCGTGGGCACCAGACGAGGGCTGCGGCTGCGGGTGCGCGTACGCGTAGGCGCTGGCCGCAGAAGCGGGAGCGGCGGCGGGGCGCTGCGTGTCGCGCCATGCGGTCCCCCAGGCGTGTGCGGGGGCGGGGTGCGCCGGCGCGCGCGAGGGCCCAGCAAAGGCCGGGAACAGGTGCGGGAAGGCGTGTGACGGCCGCGGCTGCTGGGCGTAGCAGGGGAGGGCCGCGCGGGACACCACCGGGCGGACGCTGCCGCCGAGGCCGGTGGGGAAGGCGGAGGCGGAGCGGCCAGGGGAGGAGGCGGAAGCGGCAGACGCGCCGGTGGCGCCCGTACTTTCATCCTCCTTCTGCCAGTTTAGGAGGCAGGCCAGGACCTCGAAGTTGATGGCGGAGGGGAGGGCGACGGCGGGGCCGTGGGGTGGCGCCAGCAGGCTAGGGGGTTGCTGGGGCGGGGCGGCGGGGCGTTGGGGCTGCAGGTCGGGCGGCGGCCTTGGCTGGGGCGCCGCAGCGGTGGTGCCGGCCTGGGAGCTTGGTCGGCGAGCGGACGGGGCATTGGTCTTGGCCTTGGCGGCAGCGCTGACAGGGCACGGGCACACGCCGCCGTCCTCTTCTGCCAGCTTGGTCCCATCGTCGATCACTGCCTGGGATTGTGATCCAAGGATGGGAAAGGGAGGCCGTCAGCTTACAGCCTTAAGGCGCATGTACGCTTGTGGCAAGGGGCGGGGCAGCCTGTGCCCGGGCCCAATCAAGTGCCCGGGCTTACAGGCCCTGACCCCAGCAAGGCAGGTGCCTACCTTGTTGCCGTTCTTCTTCATCTCGCGGTATGCCCTGAAGTACTTCCGCACTGCGAGGGACCAAAGTCTTCGAGTGAGGCGGGCGCTGCAGGGTCGGTTGCTTGTGTCCAGCGGCTCCAGAAGCACAGATAGACCCAGCCCTGCACGACCGAACATCGGCGAGCTCACCCCTGCTCACCGTTCTCCGTGGACCGCATCCCCTTGGCGTGATTTTGCATCTCATCAACCGTGGGCGCGTCTTCGGGCCATTCGCTGGACGCGTGAGTCTCGTGCCACCTGCGGGGCGAGGGCGGGGCCGGAGCACACACGGCATGGTGAGAACCTGGCTGGCGACACCTGATGATGTCTGTCGCGCAGCAACAAGACATATTCCTCACTCTGCGATGTCCTTTGTGCTTGGTCGTTTGCCCTTGCTCTCCAAAGACTCGCGCCACCACGAGTTGAAGGGTCCTGGAGGCCAGCCGGGACCAGGACGCACGCGGACATGACGACCAGCCCAGCCCGACGCACGCACACAAAAAGCGACAACTGCAGCCCACACTCACCCCAATATCCGTCAAGTCTCCTCGGCTTGCTCATTCGTTGTCCGGACGCGACGTCGCGGCTTGCCATCCCCGATCGCAGAATTGCTTCAGCCGGCTCGACCAAAACGAACGCGACGTCTGAGACTGCAAGAACGGTGATAGAGGATCAGTTGCAGAGAGTCAGATCGCAAAGCGACGGGAGGTGGCCAGGCGACGAAGCATGCCTCCATTCACCAGGTCCTGGCCCGGCGCGTCCAAACGGCCACAGACCTTGGCGAGCTCACGTTTCGAATTATGCTTGTGTTAGATCCGGGCGCGGTTTGCAGTATTGGCTTGTGGGTTGCCCCGAAGTGAAAGTATGGGTTTGCACGGGTTTTAGCTGAAGCTGTGTGCTTTCGCGAGCAGGTCTGGTGACTGTTAATAGAGTTGAAATTAAGCTCTATTGCGTCGGGTTAGGGCTCGGGAGGCGGCCTGCAGGTCCTTTTTGGCCCCGGCTTACTTCGCGGTACGGCGACGACTCCACATGATCGCTCACCACGTAAATGATAGCGCTAACAATATCATTAGCTTGTACCATCACTGCGGCTGGCTGTGGAGGCACCTGGCCGGCCTTGGGCGCTCCAATGGATGAGCACGACTCCATCCTTCCTCAGCCAGCCGCTCTTCGCTCGCAAGGCTTGCCAACATGCCATAATGGTCTGCATACGCACATCGATTGACTTGATTTGTTACCGAGTCTTTGATCCGCAGTCTGGTCCCCTGTGCGCGTTTCTGAAGCCGTGGAGGGATATGCCCAGACCCGCTGAGCCCTGACCCACCAAGGCCCTCCTTGTTGACCGACGTCGCCGCTACATATCTCGTAGGCCCTTGCACCTGTGGGCACGCAGACGTTGGGAAGTTGGGCGCGGTGTGGCTTGAGCACTGGCGGAGGAAAGGGTAGGCAAGGCGGCTTCATATAAACCGCACCCGTATTCGCCTTCTCGCCTCCTCTGCCTTCCGCGCCGCACCCCCCACCTGTCCTGCCACGTGCTCCACACGCGGGCCTCCGCCTCGCCCATGCCCTCCACTCGCGACACTGCCCGGTCCAGCCACAGCACCGGCACCGCGTCACCACCAGCACGCAGCGCCAGCGCCGCAGCGTTCAGGGCCAGCAGGGAGGAGGCGGACACGACAGCGGGGGAGGACGAGGCGCCGCCGGAGGCGGAGGGGCGGACCTGCAACGGCAGGGAAGGGCGGTACAGTGGGCTGCGTAGCCAGGGCCGCAGCCAGGTCAGTTCCTGTGCCTCAAACATATACTGGGGTATCTCGGACCCACCTGTCTCAGCTTCAGAGTGGTCTCCAGTGAGTGCTCCAGTCCATGGGCAGAGGCTAGGTGGGGGTTGCTGCTGCTGGAGGGGTTGTGGAGCAGTGCCGAGGCGTTATGGGAGTGTTCCCCGCCGCTGCCCGAGGACGCATCGTGCCGCCTCCGCGATCGCCTCCGCATGTGCGCCCACTCCAGAGCCAGGAGCGCTCTGCCGCTGGCCTGGCCGCCCCGGGTGCCGTTCATCAGGCAGCCTGGGGGAGAGAGGGCAGAGGGGGGGGGGCCCAGCACCCGAGCCTGTTGGGAGAGCACACGGATAGGAGCGGTTGCCACTGCGAAAGCACGGCCTGGCCTTCCTACCCCGGCCTCGGCTCACCCTCCCACGTGAGGTCCGCCCACTCGCACTGCAGCGTCTCCAGGCTCTCCCCAAACGGCACCACCCGGGTAGTGTCCAGGTGCACCCAGGGAGGGGCCAGGCGGGGGGCAGGCTGGCCCGCGCGCCGAGCCTCCAGCGCCGCTGCCGTGAGCACCTGCGGACCGGAGCACGGAGACCCCGCTGGGTGATATCTGATGTGGGAATGAGGTCAGCACGCAGGGCTCGCCCCGGCCCCGGCCCGCCTCACCCACTCCGCGTCGCAGGGTGCTGGGGGCCAGGCCGCCACCGCCCCCAGGGCCACCGCCACCTGAGCCAGGCCCCGGGCAGCGGACAGGTACTGGGCCTGGCCTGCGGCAGAGAGGGCGGGGATGGGATGTTGGGACGCTTAAGGTGAAGCCCAGGCGAGAGGAAAAGAATGTTCCCCCGAGCCCACCACGCCACCCTCCCGGCGCTTACTCAAGCCGGGCCCGATGGCGCCAGGGGCGTAGGCCACCACCCGACCCAGATCGCTGCCAGCACTGGGGTCAGCCGCCAGCTGCACGGCAGATCAGGGTGGCAGGGAAAGTGGCGGACCAGCCGCTGAGTACAGATAGAGCTTTGCCCATACGCCCTTCGCCCATCGCACCTCGGCAGCCCAATTTGGGTAGGTGGCGTGATACACCCTTGAGGGCTTCAGGCGAAGCCTGTGAGGATGAGGCGTAGACAAGCAAGGATAGCTCGCACCGTGCATGGGGAGCCCGTCCGGAGGCCGAGATGGGCCTTCATAGCTTATCTCTGGAGGCTTACCCCTAAGTTGGACTAAGCCTGCATGGGGCGCCATCCCGAGTTGCAGACATCATGCCCAGGAGGCGCCCCAGAAGGAATCCTTTTTTTCCCCGGGTCCTACGCCCCTCTGCCCACCTGGTCGCCAGCCGCCAGTCCCAGTGCCCCGAGGCCTGTAAAATGGTTTGCTTGATGAAGCCCCCTGCACGGGAAAGAGAGGCACATTGTGGAACACGAAAGAGCTAGCTACTCGAATTGCCCAAAGGGACCCAAGCCAAGGACCCTCGTTCAAGCCTCGTTGTTGCTTTTGCCCTTTCACCCTTTTGGTGGTGCCCACTTACCCTGAAACAGGCCATCGTGCACGTGCCCCATGGCCTGCACGGGCGGCGGGCCCAAGTGCGTGTGCCAGTATCCGTGTCGCCCCGCCATCTCCCATTTCGCCTCCGCCCAGGCGCCCAGAAAGCGGCGGCCAGTGCTTCCCGGTAACGCTTGTTCTGCATGCGTGGAGATACGGGCCATGTGAAGGGGGGCTCTTGTGATGAGAGGGAACTGTTTTGGCGCTGGGCGGGGACAACTCTCTGCAGGGACGCTACACCAAACTCGCATGTACGTACCTGCCGCTAGAAGCGCAAGCGCCTCGGGGCGTGTGGCCCTGGCTGCGGCCTCTTGCGCCGGGTCCTCGGGGTCCGGGGGCAGGGGCACCCCTGGGGCCAGGTTGCAGAAGAAGGGAGAGGTCGGGGAATTGGCATGGCATAAGCGTCGTCCTCCTATGCGCCACCGTGTGACTAGCACTGCATGCTCCCCGGCGTCCCCGGTCGGGCCATGAACCGCTGTTGGCCATTGCTTTCCCCACATCAATACCCCGCTTCCTCACCCAGGTCCCTGAAGGCCTGGCGGTAGGCGAGAGTGGCGGGCCCCGGGGTACGGTTGAAGGGATAGCCGCCCCACTCGGGGGGCCAGCGACCACCTGGCAAAGAGGGGGAGTGAGGACGGTTCAGCACTTTTAAGTATGGGCTGTTAAACAAGCAGGAGGGAGACTCTCTGCGTGCCTTGCTTCCATCCAGCCCCGGACGCTTCCCCCCACCCACCGCTGTGTGGCATGCGCAGCTGTGCGGTGCGCAGGGTGGCGCGGGCGAGGGGCTGGCTGCAGTTGCCGGGAGCCTCCAGAAACTCGCACGCGTGGGCGGCCAGGGGGGCAGGCAGGGCGAACTCCTGGGGTGTGGAGCACACGAGGCACCCTTAGCAGGATCAGGGTTGGGGGTTGGTGGGCGGATCACACAGGGCCAAGGTTCCCCTGCCGTCCGTGCCGGCCCTACCTGGTGGATGAAGTCCTCTCGGGCCAGCACCCAATCGGGCTGCAGCGCCCTCCCCTGCGGGTCCTCGGTGAAGGACGGCGTGTTGGAGAACACAAAGGACTGCGGGCGGGCACACAGGAAGGAGTCACGCAGCCGGCCTGACTACCGCAGCCCGGAGCTGCGGGTGGTTCATACGGGTATCAAGTCTTCTACAAACCGTATCCGCCGCCCACCAACCTCGCCGCTTCCCACCTCCTCATCCGCCGAGTTCAGGTGCACCCAGGCCTGGTCGTCTCCCCGCAGAAAGGCCGCCAGGTCTGCGTGCGTGGGCCCACGGTGCGCTGTATAGGATACCTTGTCAAGAAGTCAGGGGCCCCAGGGCCCCACAGCAGTCCTCTGGAGCCCCCACCGCATACGTGCAGCTCCCCTTTGCCCGGCACCCACCAACAAAGTTTGGCCGCCCCTGAACCGCGCTCCACACTGCGTAGGTCAGGAGCATCTGGTCGTCGTTGGCCCTGGGCAGGAGACGCGGTAGGGAGAGGCGGGCAGAGGATGAAGATTAAGCCCAAGCTCTCAGCCCAAGCTCAGGCGGCACCCAGGCGCTTCCTGCACTTGTCTTCTGCTAAGGGGGATGAGCACGCGGACCCGCCTCACCCAACGCGCAATGCAGGGTCCTTGGCTGCAGCACAGGCAAAAGGATGTGGATTAGGGGGTCGCTGGGGCGAGTGGGTGGTAAGCGAGGGCCCATCGCGGCTGTGCACTTCCGTCTGAACCTCGTGCACTCGCCGATGTGCTGAACAGCTTAGCGGCACAGCCTCCCCAACCGCTCACCGATGACTGCTGATATGTTCGCCAGTGCACTCATGTCCTCCGCCCACCGCACGGCCCGGCGCATGGCCTCGAACAGCACCCACGACACGGGGCCGGCGGACGAGGCGTTCTGGCAGGGAGGAAAGGGTGCATTGGTGGTGTGTGATGGCTTTGTTTGGCAACATAAACAAGGAGGGTGCATTGGTGGTGTGTGATGGCTTTGTTTGGCAACATGAACAAGGAGAGGCCCCGGCCAGGGTGCTCCTCCAAAAGAGGCAGCCATGATGACACATGACACATCTCCGCGCGCTCCGTCCACACCTTCACCTCCAACCCCCACCCCCTGCTCCGGCACACCTGGAAGTAGGAGAAGCCCCCGTTGAGGTTCATGCCGTGCTCCACCTGAGCAACAGGGAGGTCTTCGCGTAGGTAGCAATGCGTATGGCCTATACAAGGGCTTCTTCCGTGTCCCCGTTTGCAGGCCCAGATATGCTGGGCCCCCCTCCCACCTGGCTGATCATGCTGAACCCTCGTAGCGGCTGCTGCTTGGCCCTCCAGTACCAGTCGCTGAGCACCAGCACGTCAGAGTCCACCGCCAGCACACCGTAGCCCAGGGCCACGGAGCGGGCTGGGGGGAGGGGAGGGGAGGGCGGAGAGGTGGTTCGAAGGGCAGGGGCATGTGGTGTGGCCCCGTGGTGCTGCTCCCTGCTGCCCCCCCGCCCCCGCTCACCCACTGTGAACCACTTGCGCCACCACGCCACCATGCCGGAGGGACGAGCAAGGTACCGGAAGCCCGACGGGTAGGGCTCGCCGCTGGAACGGAAAGGGAGCAAGGGGCAAGGGAGCAAGGGAGGCTTGAGCGTCTCCTGCCTACTGACGTCCTGCCCTTGCTAGACTGCCGGTTACACCTCCCCCCTACACCTCGTCCCCCGCTCTCCGCCCCACCTCTCGTCCCGCGTCGCATACGTCCCGCAGCTGAGCGGCCCCTGCTGCGGCGCCCAAGGCGTCAGGGCGCGGTCCAGGCGGCTGCAGTCCCCCGGCTCCGGCATCACGCACAGCACGTGACCGTAGCCCCCGCCCCCGCGCAGCCGGGACAGAGCCTGGGCGGCGTCCGCGATGCGTGTGTCGGAGAAGACGATGAGCTCGTTGCGGTAGGCCGTGGCGGACAGAGCGGCCCGGAGCTGTGCGGCCGTGTCCAGGGGCCCCAGGTAGCCGCGCGTGAGGCCGGCGGAGCAGTACGCGCCGTCGCCGTGCCGCCGGCAAGCCGGCACGCGTCCATGGCCAGCATGTCGGTTGGCGGGATCCGCCGAGAGCGGGTCAAGGGCAGTGCCGACAAGGAGCACCAAACCCAGGACCCAGCCTAAGCCCATACACGCAGGTTTCTATACGTGCTGAACCGGCCTGCGTGCGTGGGGAGGTCTCTGCACAGGGGACGGGGAGCGCAAGCACCGGGGGGTCAGGGCACCGCCGGTCCTCTGCACAGGACACATTTCCCCAGCATGACGCCTCAACATGCAAGATGGGAGCTGCTGCCGGACTCTATGGCGGCTCGAGGGACCGCATGGCTTCCGGCGGAGCCGGAGGATGCCAGGGACCCTGGTGGCCAGCATCGCGCCCCAAACATGCGAGCTCATAATCCCTACCTCGTTCCAGTCATCCCAGCTTGGCTGGATGGCATTGCACCCCGTTGCGCGCGGACATCGCGCCAGGCTACTTTTCGGCTGAGCTCAGCGATGCTTCGCTTGTCCACGAGAGTAGGCGGCTGGATACACGTGCGTAGTCAGGCTTGGCTCGGCTCGGCTGGCTTACAAGTTATCCTATGAAGCGCAGCGACAGCTACCGAGCGGTATGTCAATTTCGATGAAGATGAGGAGTAAATGGGCCAAATTAAGCCAAGCGCGGCCGCGCGGGCCAGGGTGACCTGCCGTGGTAGCGAACGCCATGCCGCATGGGCGGTGGCGGCCTGGTGGCGAGACACATACCCCCGAACTTTCCCACGCTTCCCCCCCACATTCGGCTGATTTGGGGTGCCCTCTGCCCTGGCGCAGGCTGTATGAGCCTCGGCATGTTCCGTGACGCCACTAGACTAACGGCAGCTGGGCAGAGGCTGGGGAAGGCCGAGTCAGTCCTTCCTGTAACTGGAAGCAATGGGCACCAGGGACGCAAATTGCGCACACTCGCTTGTTGCAGCATACTCGGTCCTCTCCATGACATGCACGCCACCCCTCCACAAATGCCCTCCATGTACCGCCTTGCTCTTGGCGTCGGGACTCCAGGCCCCGGCGCAGAACGCCTGGAGGACAGCGCAGGGGCCTTGCCTGTGGGGCCCAGCCTCCTGCCCCATCGATCATCTACCTTTCCAGCTCAGTCACACTCCTGCTTGTCATCCCACGCCACGCAACTCAGCCTTGGCTTACTCCACGCAACGTAACCCTCCACGCGGCCGCCGTTGAGGCCACTAAAGCGACGGGGAAGAGGCTTGCCCTTCCCCCTACCACCGACTAAAGAGGACTAAAGTGCAGACTAGAAAGCAGATCAATGACACGCTTGGCCCTGGCCCCCGGAGAAATCAATCGGGCTACAGGCCTTACTGTGGCGTGGCTAGAGGGAAGAGGCAGTTCAGCTACCGCCCACTGACAGCATGGCACAATCAGCTTCATGCAGCAAAGGGCGCTTACTAAGGCAAAGACAATGGCATAAACCAGCAGAAAGAGAGAGTCGACACGGCCCGAAAACGGCATTAAGCGGCTCAACATGCAAGGCGACCAGGGCCTAGTAGGTGCCTTGAAAGTCAACCTCCCACCATCTTATCTACACGGGCGCCAAGGCGCGTGAGCGCAGCCAACATCGCCTGCCCGTGGCCCCAATGCAACCCGGCCAACACGCTCCCGCGTCCGCGCCGCCGCCCTTACGATCATGCGTTCACACAGGATGGCACCTGAACCACCCTGCTCAGTTGCCCTCGTCGTGCTCGAATGCCCCCGCACCGGTCCCAGCGCCGCGGCCCAATTCATCTCAGGGCCGCCCACGCTTGCATAACACCTACAACGTCGCGAAAGCCTTGCAAACGCTCCAGCGGCCCCCATGTGCATGCAGCCCCCCGCTGCTGCAGATCATTCAAGGCTGATTGCCGTGTGTCCCTCAGCCCCTCTCCTCTGCAAAATGCGTCCCTCGCCACTTAGGCCGCCCCGGCCCACATGGCCACGTCCGCGGCCTCATCGGCGCCTCCGTGCGGGTCCAGCAGGTTGAGGTTGAGTGAGGGCGTTGGGCTGGGCAGCCCGGACATGTCTCCGCCGTTGCCACCCAGCCCCAGGCCGGGCATGACTACTAGGTCCTCTTGCATCACGTGGATGGTCATAGGCGCGGGGCGTGATCCTGGCCCGGGCTTCACTGGGTCACCCTGAGCGTGGTGGTGCGCGGGGTGGTGGTAGTAGGGCAGGTGAGGGTGGGCGTGCTGCTCGTGGGCGCCGGGGATGGGGAGCGGCAGAGGGAGTGGCAGCGGCAGGCCGGAGGCCTTGTCATCGAGCTTGGACGCCTTGTAGTAGACGCTGGCGGTGCCGTCGGGGGCGCCGCCGTCGCTCATCCCCGCGCCGCCGCTGATGACGCTGGCACCGCCGCAGCTGCCTCGCGCCTCGCGGTGCAGAGCTGCGGCCTCGAGCAGCACGGCCTCGCCAGAGGGAATGGAGGGAAGCGGCAGGCGGGACTCGCTGTTGCCCTCCACGTTGGCAGAAGGGGGCTGTGGGGCAGATGAAGGCTGCTCGGCAGAGGCCGGCGCAGGTGCTGCGGCGTTGGCCGCCGCGGTGGCGGCGGCGGGGTGCTGGGATGCGGGGGCCTGGCCCGGGACCTGCGGGTCCTGCGACTGCTGCTGGGACGTGTGTTGCTGCTGCTGCTTGGAGTCTGTGCCGTCGCCTTCTGCCGGAGCTGCTGCCGCAGGCCGTTGCTGTTCCGCTGCTGCCTCGCCGGCTGCCTTGCTGCCGTCGTGGGCGCCTCCAGAGCTGGGGCCGGAGGAGTGGCCGTGCCGGCGGTGGTGGTGCGTGTGGCCGTGACCGTGGTGGTGATGCGCGTGGTGGTGGTGGTGGTTGCTCGTGGCGGCCTCGTCGCCCTCGTTGTCGCTCTCCGCCAGGCCCAGGGCGGACAGCCCGGACAGGCCGGCGAGGTCCGAGTGGCTGAGCGAGTCGAGGCCGGGGCCGGTGAGCAGGCCAGCCGGGAGATCCGCCAATTGCAGCGGTGCGGGGCCGCCAGCGCCGGCTGGGCGCGCGCCGCCGTTGGAGGTGGACATGGGCATGGGCTGCTGGGGTTGGGAGTGGGGATAAGAGTGGGGGTGGGAATCGTGAGGATGGTGCGGGTGGTCGGAGGACTGGGGCAGGTCGTGAGGAGTCGAAGCCATTCCTGCTAAGGCGGACTGCGGCTGGCCGGGGCCGGGCACCTGGGGTCGCTCGACGTTGGCGTTCGGGTCGACGCCGGGCATGCCGTGCGGCGGGTAGGCGTAGTACGGGTGCGGCACTGGCCCCATGCCGTACGGGTGATACGGCATGGGCATATGGTAGGGCGGCATGCCCGGGTAGGCGGCCGGCGGGTGGCCAGCGTGGGGCGGGTAGCCGTAGGCCGGGTGTGAGTAGGCGGGGTGGCGGTAGCCGTACATGGGGTGTGGCGGGTAGGGCGGGTAGCCGGGGTGGTGTACGGCGTGCGGGTGCGCGTGGGCGTGAGGGTGGGGCGCCATGCCCGACGGCGGAGCGGCGTGTGGGTGATGAGGCCACGCCGGCGGCGGCATGCCGCCGTAGCTGCCAGCCGGTGCCCGATACTGCTGCGCTGCTGCGCCTGGGTGAGGGTGGCCGTGCGACGGGTGCATGACCACCGGTGCCTGGCCGTGGACCGGCATCATGCCCGGCGGGAGCATGCCTGCCGCGGCGGATGCCGATGCGCCGTAGACAGCACCACCGTCGCTGAGGGCGTTGGCGGTGGCGCTGTGGGGGAGCTTGTGGCGCAGGCCGCCGGGGCCCGGGTAGCCCGGATACCCGCCGTAGCTCTGGGCCATGCGGCGAGCGGGGCCCGCCGGCGCCGTCGTGTCGCCGCCGGAGGTTGAGGGCGGCGACTGCCCGTCGACGGGACACCCACCGGCAGCCTCAGCCTCTGCTGCCGCGTCCTCCCCTTCGCTGCCGCCAACGCTGGCAATGGCGCGGTCGCCGCTGCGGCGTTGCTTGCGGGGCGGTGGACCGGAGGCGCCGGTGCCAGACCCGCCAAGCTCAGTAACGGCTGGCTCCCTGAAGCTGGGGGCTGACGCCGACGGGATCATGCCGTCCACGCCGCCATTGACATCGCCGCCAGCGGTGCTGCGAGCAGGGTTTGGCTGCTGGGGCCACGCGGTGGCGGCGGCGGGGCTGTCGCTGTGAGCCGGCGGCGGGTGCATGGAGCCGGGCGCGCTGTTGGGGGCAGAGTAGCCCTCGCTCACATCCGGGAGCCCCGGGAGGGATAGCGGCATGCCGGCGTAGGGCATGCCATAGCCGTTCAAGGGCGAGGGCGGGGCCATGCCCACCTCAACGGCCTCCACCACCTCCTGCTGCCACATGCCGCCGGCTGACGTGCGGATGCGCGTGCGGCGGCACGTGACCGTCTGCATGCCGCCGCTGCTGCCGTTGAACACCGCCGCCGCCGCGCCGCCGCCGCTGCTCTCTGACGTGAGCCGCACGCCGGGTAGCCCCTGGTGGGCGCCACCGACGCTGGTGCGAACCGCCTTGACTATGCGCCGGGTGGCGACGGCGGACGGCATGAAGTGCGGAGGCGGCGGGCCGTGCTGCATTTGCCAGGGGTCGAAGAACGGCGGATAGGGCATCATGGCGCCGGTGCTGCACAGGCCCGATGGGTCCTCACCGCCGGGCAGGTGCATGGGCATGTCGCCTGGGCAGAGCACTGAGTCGGGGTGGTGCACGGCCAGCTGTGGTACGTCAGCCGTGGCCGCGCCGCCGCCGGGTGACGCTGCGTCGTGGGGGGAGCCGTTGGCGGTGCCCTCCTCGCTCTCCGACAGCGTGTCGGCCTCGTCGCTGCCTGCCTCAACGGCCTCCATAGCTGCGGCGGCTGCAGCCTCGGTGGTGAAGCCCCAGTCGAGGAATTGCAGGCTGCCATCACCGGGCGCCGCGCCGCCATCGCTGCCGCCGGCAGCGTCCGCCGTGGCAGCCTGGACGGCCTCCGAGGCGACTGCAGCGCCAATGCGTGCATGCAGCTGCCGGACCGCAGCGGCTTGCTGGACTGCGGCAAGAAAGTTGCCCGCAGCAGTGGCGGCGGCGCTCACGCCGCCGGCATTTGTCCGCGCCTTGCGGCCACCCTTGCGCACGCCGCCCTCGGGCGACAGGCTGTCTCCATCCTGCGTGGCGCACAGGAGGAGGAGGAGGTCAGGATAGAGGCAAGCAGGGGGAAGGCAGGCACCTAACCAAAACTGGAGGCCGGAGTTTACTATGCACGGGCGGGTGCAAGCAAGGCGCTGAGCGCTGTGAAGGCGTCAGACCGCAATGCAGCGTCGAACAGGATAGCAAGGTATGGGATTCCCTCACCTTGCGGGTCTTGAGGTTTTTGCGATAAGACCGGAAGTAGTCCTGCACCTGCTTGATGGTGCGTAGCCCCTTGGCAATCTTCAGCATGTCGTCAACGGTTGGCATCATATCCGCGGGCCAGACCAGGTGCGCGTTCTGGGCGTACCATCTGTGAGGAGTGACCAAGGGGAAAAGGGGGTCGCACCGCAGCACGGGCAGCTCCTGCCTGTCTATGCGGTGGGTCCCGCAACAAATCCCGAGGCTGACGTTTGTGGTCAGGGTGGCGATAGAAGTTGAGCCGACGCGGCACGCATCCCCGATGCCAATACACGCGACCCTGCCCCAGCAACTCACGCTCGCATCTCCACCACCGTCGCCCGGTTGCCAGTCCGCTCATGATGCTCTCGCCACCACGTGTTGAACGGGCCTGCAGCAGTCGCGTACGCGGGGCATGGCGGTGTGAATGCCTTGTCCAGGTGGGTTGCTGCAGCACGCGGCGACAGCCCTGCACAACTCACTCCAGAATCCCGACGGCTTTTTGGCCTTTGGTGCGTCGTCCCTGTCATCGTCGCAAGACCTCTGCTTGCGAGGGCCCATGCCGGGCTACAGGTTTGGCGTCAGCGCCTGCGGGCAGTCCCGACGATGTCAGAGAAACGATATGTCCTCGATAAAGACTTTGCGCACGTAGCTGGCGGTGGTCGGAGCCGCGTCGCCAGCCGACGACCGGCCTGCTGTAGCTGTCGCCGACCCACCTCCCAGCGGCCGATAGCGCCAGGTACCCTAGTTGGAGCAGCCGTCGTGTAGAGCGATATCACACATGCGCCAGACAAGGCCGGATTCAGGTTGCAGCTCGCGCAAAGCACCGATGGAAGTAGCTCGACCGATGGAAGTTGCTCCTGAAGCTCGCCTACGTCAAGGAGCGTGCGTCGAACAGCCTACGTGAGCAACCTCTATCAGTCTACTAGGGCAAGACGAGGTCCCGGCGCAGGAGCAAACTTTGCTGCATGACGCTCGTCCCATGTCAATCTCTGCTCCTAGCTAATGGCGCTAGCTGCCTTCTGCAAAAGCCTGCTGTGCAGCGGTGTTGTCGAGAGGAGTTGTCGAGCATTGCTGGGCCCGTGTGGCCCACAGCGGCATGCCTCTGCATGCCTCGCCACGCGCCCCAATGTCCCCCTCCACCTGCAATCAAAATAGCGCTAGGATGCTGTGAAAGTGGAATGCAGGTTCAATGGCGGGCGCGCACACGCCGGAGCTGCGAGCGCCCGATGCTGGTGACTATGATGCCTCTGAGCGGCTTGCGTCTCATGGATGAAAGGAGCAGAAGCAGGAGGGAAGCGTGTCGCTAGAGGGGGCATACTGGGACGTGCGAGGGAGCGGTGAGCTGCATGCTGCGCCCGAGCGATGGACGTGTTCCCGCCGTGTTCTCCTGTTGGAGACGCCGACTCGCCGACCCAGCCAGCGAGGACCAAGCACGAGCAAGGGGGACATCGAGGGGAAAGCTCGAATGGGGGACGCACCTGCACCATGGGCACTGAGCGGGGTGCGGTCCCCTCGCCGGGGACGGGTGGGGGGTTCGTGTCAGCATTGAGAGGCGTGCAGGCTGGCCATGAATGCCCCCTGTGTTACCGCAATTTTGTTCGCCACGTATACTCATGCTTCTGATAGGCTACGTCGCAAGCTGCGCGCTCCTTGTGCAGTTGGCGCCGGCATGCGCGCCGGACGTTCGCAACCAGCTATACCCTACTCAACCGAGCAGCCTCCAGACCTGATCACACACGGACAGGCCGGTCGCACCTCACTTGCGCCGAGATTGGTGGTGCTCACGTGGGGCCGTGCATTGGCCATGCCCCACCTACAGCACTTCCTTGGGGCCTCACTGGACCGCTGGTGGCGCGAGTGGCGCAGTAGTGAGCAGGGACGGGCGAGAGTGCAGGGATAGGGTAAGCCGAGGCGGTCGCCATGGCCAGGCAGGGGGTGGCTCTAGGCATGAATGCGAGCGCGGGGGGCGGGGTTAGGGCTCTGTGCGGGGGGAGGGGGGTTCGGGGACGAGGCCGCAGTGCGCAGCACCCTCTGAGCCCTCCACCTTGTTAGTTGTGGAAAGATCGGATGAGAATACCGGTAGAGAAGTATGAGCGGAGTCAGGCTACCGGTATCCTGCACATGCGACAAGACGCCATCCCTGCCCACCTTTCCTCCCTGGCACCCCTGCCTATTGGTGAGCTAGTTCCGTTCTCACACGCCTCTCGGTCTTCCCAGGCGGGCCCTGCATGCACGCACACACACACAGCCACGCACATTTCCCCAGCCTGCCCACGGTTCCCGGCGCTCCTCCCGCTGGCTCCACCAGGCTTCCTGCTTCTGGGCAACGATGGGTGCTTCACACCGGTACCTTACCTCGGCCATAAGGCACGAGGAGGGGCGGGCCAAAAGCAGGCCGGCGCTCCACATCCTATAGACTACTGCCTGCTGGCCAGCACTGTGCGGACACGCCGTGACGGATCGCGGTGTTGGAGCTCCCAGGCATGCACATGCACCCCCCGCCGCCGCCACCGCTGGTCGCACTCCGTGCGCCTCAACGAACTGGACTGGATGAGGCCTCTGCAGTACCTGCAGGCGGGCTAGGGGCCTGTCCGGGGTAAGTGGGGGATTGCACACAAGTTGTGGGAGTTAGGGAGCCAAGGGTAAGGGCCAAGGGGACTCGACCAGCAGGGGGCCAAAGGTGAGGGAGTGCTCTAGCAGGAGCCTTGACGCGATGGTGCGTCCCTAGATTCAGGCTACGTCCCAAGGGGCACTGGGAACAAGGCATGGGTTTCGCTGGCCACCGCACGTGTCCAACCTGCGCTACGAACACCGTGCACCGTGCCGCCCTCCATCAGCCCCACGTCGCCGCTGGAGGGCGGCAGCTCCACGTCAGCACATCCCCGTCACTGCGCCCGCCACACACACCGCACCTGCCGCTGCCGCGTGCCCTCCTCTCTGGACCGCCGGGCGCCATGAGGGCGAGGAGGCGAGGGGGTAAAGGAGTAAAGAGCGAGCAGGTGTAAGCTGGGGTAGCGGAGAGAGGCGGAAGTCCCGCGCGTGTCGACGGTTGGGGCGGGGGCGACGCTCCAACTGCATGCGTTCAACCGGCGAGGCGGGGGTTGCAACGAGGGGACGTGGCGGCACGACCAGAGTGTGGCGGCAAGGGGGCCACGGCAGGCTGCGGTTGCGCAGCCTGAGCCCTTCTGCGCCGTTCAAGACGCCTCGGGGGGCTCCGGGGCGGCTGAGACCTTTGCTTGGGTGCAGAGTTACGGCGCAGTGCACGCCGAGACGGCAGGGGTTGTGAGGTCCGGGGGACCATGGCCGCCGGCCCCGAGCGTTGAGTACGTCGAGGCAAGTCCCAACCCCCCTTCTTGGGCTCGGTCACCGCCATAGAAGATAGAACGTGTCGATCATGTTGGCTCGCAGGGTCACGTCCTTGTCGGGGGCGCACAGGAAAGAACCCTTGCTCGAGCAAGCCCCGACGTTTCGGCCCCGCGTACGCATAAACCTTCGTCTGCGAGGCGGTATTGGATGCGTCGGCGCGGGGGGGACCTTGCCTCGACCAGACCCTTCTGCAACCGCCGCCACGACCATCGGCCACCACCATTGTACGGCCACTCGCGCGAGCCTGGGCCTCAAAGCCCTTGCTTGCGGGTCACGCAGCCACACGCGCGCTAAAACGCCTCAGCGCCCGACCAGGGCTGCGAGCATAGCTGCGTGGCAACGATATCACCAGCTAGCGGCGCGCCTAGCGGAACCGCCTTCGGCTCCCCATGCCTAGACGCCCCTAGACTGCTGACGGACGCCGGCATGAAATTCGGGCCGCTGGCCCTGCTGCTCCTAGCTGGGCTTGCGGTGGACGCGCTGCAGAGCGACTCTGATGGTGAGGGCATCAACGGCAGTCGCCCGCCCGAGCCGGCGTGTCAGGGGCCCTCTGGCCCCACTCTGGCGAGACCATCGGCATCCTAATGGAGGATTAGGGGGCCGTCGGCTGCATCGCTGCTGGCAGCGCAGCTCGGCAGTTTGGCATTTCGCGCAAGTTGGACCCCCGACCTCGCGACCCAACCTGCGGCGGAGTGGCGCGAGGCGCGCGAGCGCTTGCCCAGGGCCCTCTGAAGACTATAGTGAATGAAGCAACGTGCCCTGGCCCCCACAGAGCTTAAGGTCAAGTCGCGCGCTATCCACATTCCCGCCTCCCCCTCCCCGTGTTCCCCAGTTTCGCTGCTGACCGCCTTTCCTCGTGAGCCCACGCTGAGGATATCTCTACATGGTCGCAACGTGCGCGTATTCCGCGCCGAGAATGTGACCAACGCCAACGCCGAGGCGGCCTGCGCGTCTCGCGGCGAGATCCTGGCGCCGATTGCTTCGGCCGCCGACCTCACCCTCCTTCGCGAGGGCTTAGCAAAGGTCCAAGACCCCGAGTCCCACGCGCCCGTGCGCGCCTGGGTGGGGGCTCGGATCGCCGGCGGCAAGCTGCTGAGCTCGGATGGCTTCCGTGTGCTCCCCGCGCTGCTGCCCTTTCCCGCGGCGGCCGCCGCCTACATGGAGGACTCCTGCCTGGTCGCTGCGGCGGACCGGGACACCCTCGCGCCGGTGCCATGCGGGAGCACGGGCGTGGGGGCCTTCGCGTGCGGGAGAAGTGAGTACGTGTGGCATGCTTCATGTCAGGGCTCAGTCTCGCATTGCTTGGGGCGGCACGGGTCATGAGACGGACTGGCCTGCTGGGCTTGTTCAGTTGGGGAACCACACCCTTCCCTTTCTCGTCTGGTTATCTCCTGCCCCAGCCAACCCTGCTCCTCTGCCACCAATACATGACCCTCACGCAGAGCTGCACGGCGAGGACCACGAGGAGGAGGACGCCTCGGCCGCGGACCGCCACCGTGTGGTCGCCGCCCGCGTGGCGGAGACCATGGCCGTCCTGGCAACCAACGCGTCCCTGAGGGTAGGGCGTCATCCGGCGTGGTTGGGCTTTAGAAACAGGGTTACTGGGCTCAACACGCTCCTCGGCTACGGTACAAGCCGTGTTAGTTGCCTTGTCGATTCGCCTCAAAGGCGGCTTTCCGTCTTGACCCACGTGTTTCCCGTAACGCCTGCCCTACCTCCAGGTCATCTCCGAGGACCCCGCCAGCGGCTGGGTGTCTGTGTCGGTGACCGTGCGCCTCGGCACCCCCTCGGCCGTGGAGGGCTGGGCCGAGGGGGCACGGCGTGTGGTGTGCGCTGCGCTCATGGAGCGCACCGGCGCCGCCGACTGCCGCCTCACCTCCACCGCTTCCGACGGATCCTCCGCCGCCTACCTGGCAGTGCGCCTGCTGGTAAGTGTGTGTTTGCAGGGTTCCGGGGTGGTCACAGCCTGGGCAACACCTACAGCACCTCCCCTGTGCGTCTGCACGCCTTGGCCCGGCTCTCCCTCATGCGCCCACGCGCCCTCACCAACCGTTCCCCCTCCCGCTTGCGCCCTAGAAACCCACCGACGGCCTGACGCAAACGGACGACGCCATCGCTGAGGAGCCCCGCCGCCACAGCCTCAGCCGCTCGCTCGTGGCCCCGGGCAGCGAGCTGCCGCCGCTCTTCATCCCCCAGCCGGTGGACAACGCCCTGGCGGCTGCCGGCGCTGATGAGGCGGGGGCCGATGAGGCCGGCCTGGACTTGGCAGCCCGCCGCGAGCTGAATACCAACCCGCAGTGCCCCATCCCGTCGTCCGCGAGCTACAAGCTGCGCGCCACGTTCAACGGCGCCGAGTGGGGCTCCGTCACCGCGGCCCGCGGCAACCGGGTGAGCAGCAGCTGGCGGGGCACAGCCGGCGGGTGGCGTCGCGGTGCGTACCGCGGCGTGCCTTCCATGCCTGGTGCCCGCCTGCCCCATACCGTCGGCCTCGGTCCCTGACGCTGCAAAGCTTTCTTGGCCTGTACGTACCCGAACTCCTGTCCTAACCCCCCTCGCTAACCGTCGTCACCGTCTCGCTCCTGCCTGGCCCCTTCACCCTCTCCGCCCCTCCGGCGCTGCCCCATCCCCCCCCAGTCCCACATCACCGTCACTGTGACCCTCGCCGGCGGCTACTCGTACTTCATTGGGGACGGCGGCCCCAACGTGGCCGTGGGCCAGCTCTCCACAAGCTCAATGTGGGTCACGGCGCTCCTTGGTTTCATATGCGTGCCGTGTTGACGCAGAGAGGTGTTCCATGACCCATGTTTTCCCTTCCCCCACCTGCCCCTTGTCCTCCAGTGGAAACAACGACCGCTGCCCGACCGGCGCTGAGCTCGGCGCCTACCCGGCCCGCGCCCGTGCCGCCCCCGACCAGGCGTAAGTTGCCTCACGGTGCTCCGCTCATTCTTGCCCCGCATGCGCCCCGCATACGACTCGCTTTTACCTGATGCATGGGCGCACCCCTCATCCCTAACCTCCCCACCTCCAAACTCCCGTACCCCGTGCCGCCGCGCAGGTCCGTGGCCTTCGTGATCCCGGTGCCCGATGCAGCGCTGTGCAACGGCCGCTCCGGCAGGGTGAACGTTTTCACCTTCCTCTCTGTCAACGCCACAACCACCTCCGCCTCGTCGTCTTACGTAAGCCCATAGCACGCGCCGCCGCTTACCTAACCCCCTGTGAAGGGCTTTCGGCTGCAGCGCGGACCCTTCCCCTCGTCCCTGACATTTCGCCTGCATTCACCATGCACCTGCTCCTTCGCAGACGGCGCTTTACGGCGGCGCAAACAACAAGGTGAGCGCCCCGCACCAGCGGGCCGCCCCAGCCGCCAGCCAGGATCTTGCGGGCCCGCCAGCCGGCCGCGGCCGTGCCCGCTGCTGAGCAGTACTCCACTCGTCTTCTTCCTTTGTTCTCCTCACGTGCTCCTCTCCTTGCTATTGCCCCCGTGCTTGCGTACCCTTCTCCCGCAGCGCAACGGCTGCGTGAGCTTCATGCTCATCGGCCTGGACTGCGGCGTGTGCACCGGCTGCTCCGGAAGCTGCTCGAAGCCGCCGACCGTGCCGTCACCGCCAAGTGAGGATTGCGCGTGCGGCCTGCCTCTGCCTTATGGTGATCTTGGCTAGCGCCCCAGAGTGCCCGAAGTGCAGATCCTGCCCGCTAATGTGCTTGCTCTCCGCCGCTTATCCGCCGGCCGCAGTGACCCCTCCGCCGCCGCCCTCGCCCAATCCGCCGCCGCCACCGCCCGGCCGGGAGAACCCGGGCGGCAATTGCATGTGCATTGGAGACGAGTGAGTCTTCCGCACCCACTCTGCAGCGCACACCCTTCGCACACCCCGCACGTCTTCCTGCCTTCCCGGTGGTCAGCCCCCGTGCACCCCTCTTCACCCCCTTCCTCTCCCTCTCCCTTTCCCTCTTCCCCTTCCTCTTCCCGTCCTGTTTCCTCCGCAGGGTTGGGGATGTGTCCGACCTCAGCAAGATCCTGGAGTACCCCATCATCGAGGCCTCGGGCAACCGCCAGCTGGGTACCCTGTACGCCAGTCTCGGCCCTACCTTCGGCTTCAGCGGGTCCACCACGCTGCGCCTGGTCGCGCGCATGGGGCCGTACAGCTTCGCCTACTCCAACACATCCTTTACGCTGCGTGAGTGCACGGGGGGAGGTTGGCACACCGGGGGACCCTCTTGGTACCAGGGCCACAGGAGCAAGGGCTGGGCGCATGAGCTGCTGTGTGGGGGAGCTCGGGCCAATCGCTGAGCCTCGGCCTCATACCCCCTTACCCCCCTTCTCGGCTCTGCTCCCGCCGCTGCCCCGCAGGCATGGGTGTGAGCACGGCGCCCTCCGCGGACTCGTCGGCCTGCAGCACGGCTTCCGACTTCCAGTTTGCAACCAACCCCGTGGAGGAAATTATGTATCTGGTGGGTCGGGCGCAACTTCGCAGCCGTGTCTGACCGTGCGCCACGCAAGGAGCCTGCGCCAGCCCCCGATCGTGCGCATAAGCCCCCTCACCCCC